>CAWUFW010004269.1:0-1200000 GCA_963921515.1 Calotriton arnoldi
ACACATGCGCACAACGCAGAGGCCAACCGCAGCGCCATGCATGCGTCGCACACAGACACAGGGACACAACCAAGCAGCACACACATCAGCCCCACCCCGAACGCACATGACACGTGACAGGCCTGCCACAGACATGTCCCCAACGCCCAATTCACGGACAACACCCAACGCCACACAACCGACGCACACATGTCAGTGAAGACACGCAACAGCAGGACACACCCCAGTGTAACAAACATGGCGAAGCACACAGTGGCGGCAACACCAACTAGGAGAAGCAGGGCCCCTTCGGGAAGAGGAACGCCAGTACCACACTGAAACACCCATACCACCCTGCACATATGAACAAGACATACAAAACGGAACACCAAAGAGCCCGGGGACCGACAACAGGTGGCCCAAGAATAACATTCACACACAAGGCCCAACGCAGAGCGGAAAGGCAGCCTGCCGCCCACACAAGGGAGAGCAGACAGCACTGAATGACCTTCCATTCCAACTCCGAAACCACAGCCCTACGACAGAAGCCGGTGAATACAGCCATTGTCCAAGAATAGACCAACACAGGCATGCCGAGGAGACCGACCACAGGGCAGATAGCGCATATCACAGAAGCACACAACGGACGGGGAAGAAAGAAGAAAACACTCCCCATGTCGGCCACATGCAAGTTAATTGGAAGGAGTCACACATCACTGACCTTGAACTGTCTGAGAAGCATGTGGGAAGAGGGCCCGTGTCCTCCAAACAAGCAAACAGAACACAAGTCCTGTCTCCCTACGACTACACAGAGCTCACAGCAACCTCGGAGCGTGCACATTGCAGACTGCACACACAGCCGGAGCACGCCACCACAACGCACCGCTGAGAAATGGCAATCGCAACACACCTACCCAACTACGCCGAACAGCTCAAGCTGTACAAAACCAACCTGTTCCATACATTGGGATGCGATCTCCTGTCCCTGCTGAACGTAAGTTACCGACTGACTTACCGCATCACATTGTTCAGCTGCGTCATGCCCGTCTTCTACTGTCGGAGGTGTCCATACCAGCATCCCGTCGAGATATGCCTCTCCAACCCGGCATGTCTGAAGGCGGACCTGCTACCACTACTCCTCCCTCTGGACGCACACGACAGGGCCTGCTCTGCCTATGGGGGCATGGCGTATGTGGCCAACATCGCACCCGCACTGAAATGGGACCACTGTGCCTCCACACGACGGATCATCGAGAACAGCTACATCGAATGTCACCCAGCATGCCCCATCATGGTCCTCCAAGGGACAACTTACGAACAACACCTTGACAGCCACCATCCGCTACATTGGCTGGCAAACATGTACACCACCAATGACATGGAAGCCCTGCTGGACGGCATCGCATACCTGACAACCTGTCAATTCGTCGGACCACAACGCAGGTTCCCCGAGTGACCTATGATGTCCAACCCCGCACCCATGCTTAGCTTCCGCACGGACTGGCCAGTCACCACCACAACAGCCATACCAAACGACCGGCAACTGTAACCACACCATCAACGACATCGCCATGACATCGGATATGACCGGGACATGCACACTGTTCCCCATCACATCCAGGAACACCGCATGCATCGTGGGAGGCAGTGGCATGGGCTCTGTGTATCGCACCCACATGGACGGAACTGCACGAACAACCAGGACACGACATGGATCCAGCGCACATGGACACACACACCGCTCAGTGGACATGAATAGGTCGCCTGGAGTCTGTGGGTGCTGCACCCCTCCCACCCCCGCCCCGGGAATCCCATACCAGGACCTTTGCATGGACGACAAGTGCATACAACAACAACACGACCCCAGTGACTGTGACATGTCCAGTAACCACCACATTGCAACAACAAGTGGCACGCCGCTGCATGCACGCAAGCCCATGCCCTGATGTCATCTCACATGCACGCGTGCATGAGGAACAACCGCAGCAAACCTGTCACATGGAACTGAGATGGACTGTGCCCATGATGCCAAGCGGTCTGGTAGGCTACATGTATACCGTCTGTGTCAAAGTCCGCAGCTCCGCAGCTATACGTAAATGTACATTAGCACAGCCTTGGCCAAGCAGATGTCACTCTGAAGCCCACATCCCACATGCAACAGCCAATCACATGTAACCCCACACCCTATCCCATTTGCAATCATGCTCAGTATATCCTCAACATGTATTCCGCTGCCAGTAGTGTCCACTATACTGCATCACAGAGGACAGAAGACTCAATATAATGTTTGAAACCAAAACTGTCTCCGCTGACTCATTTCACAAGTACGAATGAGAGAGGATGAGAGTATGTGAAGTACACGGCAGTCGTGACATGACCATGTAGTCCACTGGTATTGGATGTCAACGCAAATGAGTAGCACTACTGTGGAAGACACACATGTGTCGTGTGAAGTCGTATGGACGCAGTGCTCAGGTGGGTGGGTGCGACGGGTAGATGCGCACATGCCAAGTTGGAGCACGCCGTGTTGGGAGGGGTCATGAACAGTACACCACCGCTTCCCTGGGCATTGTGAGAGGACACCTGTCGGGGGGAGTGAACACGTGTGTGCACAGCAGCCGGGCACACGTACAAAGCGGTACCAGGCGCACCTCAGCCCACCCTCTGTGGACAAGCTGGATCCTGATGTGCGCCCGCCATGCCCCTTGACAAGGCACACACAGCCCCAGTCGACCAGGTGTAACCCCAAAATAGTCAATCCGCACAGGCGATACAGGGCATGGGATGGCAGTGGAGCATGGTGTGTGAGAGGTCTCCTCGCGCTCCTCCTGGTCATATCACGCAGGCAATAGAACCTCAACGTCTAGCATGGCACAAGTCAAATGGAAATGTAGGGGGGACGCACCACAGCACGAGCAGCACTGACGTCACGGGAGGTGGCTCGCACCATCCCATCCATTGCCCATCATACCAACCACGCCACATGCCATTGCGACTAAGTGCAAGCGCGTGCGCCACCACCCCCGAGCCCTCCCCAGAGAGGCCAAAGAGTGAATGTGTGGGCCATCAGTCACAGACGGACGCGGCCTGGCCGCAAGGGCAGCCACAGCCACTGGGTGTCGCAGGTGGCGGATCCGGAAGGCGAAGACTGTGATGCATAGTCCATGCAGGCCGGGTCTCCATTTGGGGCACCACGCAGGTGGACGGCGTCCCGCAACACATCATACCCTGAGACAGCCCACTCGTGCAACTGGACCCACACATACACTCCTTGCCCTCCCTGGTGCGAGCTTGGGGCTGCCTGTGCAAGCGCTAGCCTCGCAGGTGCACATGCATATTGGGGGAGCGAGGGGAGGACATGAGGGCTGGGGCGAAGATGACTGTATCACTGTCAGTGAGCACAAGGGATGACCCAGATGTGGAAAGGAAGAGACGTGTCCCGTGTGTACTGCAACTAGTCGCCAATCCAACTACCCCCATGTCCGGAATGTAGGCCCGCACCTAGGCCCGCCCATCCGCCACATCGAATATACCACCAGCACGACAACCTTCCCATTCGAAACACTGACTGGGGGTGGCGACCAGTGAACAATCATGTGTAGCCTACCCACGCGTACATGTGGGCCCTCCATGATCCATGTCACCTGCGGCAAAGTCATGACATGCGCAATGAGGGAAGTGAGGAGAGCTGTCCACCCCATGCACAGTAGGTGCATCAGCTCCACAGACCCAGCAGCGAGTCCAGCAGGGGTCACATGTGCAGGGGCAGCTGTGCCTGGTGTGAGGGCACATGCATATAGACAGCACATCGACCAATGTGTAGTCTGCCCACATCTACAGTCCATCATCATGCGGACATAGGAATTGAACACAGGGCAACACATCTTAGTGGGTGCACCCACCGTGACCAACAATGCGCACTCATCGACGTACCCGACCTGTGCATGGCCCCCCACCCAACGGAGGCACATCCAGTGCCACCATCCCACACACAAGCCTTCCACGGAACATGCTGTGTCCAATGGTCAGTACAGAGTCAGCGCCCATCTGGTGGATCCTGAACAGGAGACACATGCACACACATGCCAGCTCCCACTATGTACGTCTGCCACCTGGCACGTGCAATGTAACCTCTCACCTGTGACGTGTGACTGCAAGCACACAGCCGTCTTGGCATGGGGCTGTCAATGTGGACACCTGTCAATGTTTCGGGAGGTGTGATCCGTACAGTGCTGTACATAGGGTGCAGTGCTGACACCTACTACTGTCTCATATCCCCTCGTGCCACCGGTCCCACTTGTTTTGGCCGCTCAGCCTGTGCCCACATCGTCGTCGTCGTGTGCCATACTCATCCAGCCTCGGAAGCAGTTCCATGCTCAGCAGACATTCATGTTGCCGTGGCGTTGCCGCTTGACGAATATGCAGTCAGTCCCCATCAGCACGCCCCGCAAGTCATTGGGGCCTAGATCCCCATGTGCATGCACATGGCAGTGGTATGTCTCACTAGCCATTGCCATTGTTGGGAGACCTGTGTAAGTGTATTGTGGCCGTGCCGTCCCAGCTTTACAGCTGGGCTGTGGCTCATGTGCTTGCTCAGTCATGTCAGTGATGTGTATGCGAAATTGCTATGTGTTGTGTTGCTTTGACATGTGTCCTCTGCCATTTTCCCTAGGCGGAGACCGAACATTGACCGCCCATACCAATTGCTGGTGGACATGGACGATACAGAGGTTATTAGGAAGTTTCGGCTGGACAGGCCAACCCTGCATCGACTGTGTGCCATGTTAGAACCCCATCTCCGCACCCGCAGGGTGTATCCGACTGCTGTCACCCCCACGGCTAAGGTGATGGCCGCCATGCATTTCTTCGCCACTGGGTCATTCCAGCACACAGTGGGCAGTGGAGGAGGGATGTCCCAGCCCATGTTCAGCAAGGTGCTGAGGGATGTACTGGCAGCCATGATGCTGTACCGAAACAGGTACATCCGCTTCCCCAGGGCTCGTGAATTGGCGGCAGTGAAGGGTGCATTCTATGCCCTTGGCAGAATCCCACACGTCGTTGGAGCCATTGACTGCACACATGTTGGCCTTGTTCCACCACAGGCCACTGAGCACCTGTACCGCAACAGGAAGCACACGCACTCCCTGAATGTGCAAGTGGTGTGCCTTGCGGACATGGTGATCACCCACGTGTGTGCAAAGTTCCCAGGCTCGGCCCATGACGCACACATAATGCGCAACAGCATCTTGCCACGACTGATGGCCAATCTGCAACAGGATCGTGGCTGTATTGTCGGTGAGTATGTGGAGTGGTGTAGCGTGCTGGTTGTGCGATGCTGTCCCCTGTCCAGTTGGAATAGCAACGGTTCTCTGTGTCCCTCACACCCAGGTGACTCTGCGTACCCGAATGGGGCATGGCTGCTCAGTCCATTGAGGAATCCTCGCACCCCAGCAGACGATCGATACAATGAGGCACATGGGAGGACCAGACGTGTGGTCGAGCGTACCTTTGGCCTCCTCAAGTCCAGGTTCAGGTGCCTGGACCGCACCGGGGTGCACTGGCGTACTCCCCACAGAAGGTGTGCCAGATAGTGGTGGCGTGCTGCATGCTGCACAATCTGGCCATTCGGAAGCAGATCCCCCTCATTGTGGATGACGGAGATCAACCAGGGCCCCAGCCCGCAGACCAGGACAGCTCGAGTGAGGAGGACAGCGGAGAGGAGGAAGTTGGGAATGTGCGGCAGCAGCTCATCGCCCGCTACTTCACTTGACGGTGAGTGTCCATGTACGACGGCTGATGTGGCTGTATCTGTGCAGGTGTGTGTGTGCTGTGTCAGGGTGGCCGTTTGTTCACTGCGTGCTGTGTGTCAATGCTCCATGGCCAGGGTAGTATGCCACTGTTGGTGGCTGTGGCATTGTGCCCTATTGCTCTGTGCGATGTGTGTACATTGCTTGTAGTTGTTGACATGTACTGTGTGATGGGTGTGTGACACACTCATTGAATGTGCTCCTGTTCTGTCTCCCACCCCTAGGTCCCTACAGGCCCTCCGGATTCCATTGCCATGCCACGCATCAGGTGCCTTTCCGCCCAAGGTGGCAGTTGTATTCCGTACAAATAAAACACAGGGCACAAACAGCAGTTTGTGTAAGAGGTGCATTTATTTCAAACTGTGACATGTGATTGTGTGTAAGGTGATGACAAAAGTGGTGCGTGCAGTGACAATGAGCTGTCGGTCATGGCTGCGTGATGCTCAGGGTGTACCCACTGGTTCTATGTCCATAGTCCAACACACACATGCCATCCAGATGGCTGTGTGGAGTGGGATCGTAGTCCAAGTCAATGCAGTGGGTGATCAAGGAAGGCTGGCTGGCTGCCTCACTTGCTTTTGGAGCGTGCGAAGTCCACCCGTGAGATCGGTTTCCACTTCGGACGGCCCCTTCCACGTTTGCGAGGGGGGGTGCCTGCTTGCGACATGCTGGTGGTTGAGGTGTGCTCACTGGCTGTGGACGCAGGGGAACTGGACACTGCTGCTCGACCCTGCGCCCCGGCAGGTGGTGGCGGAGGGGAGCTGCTGTCCCTGGCTGTGTCCTCACCGCCACCACCAGCTGGCCCATGAGGTCCACGAGTTGACCTATACGGGCGTCCATGGACCTCAGCACCCCCAGCACCTCCCGCGTGTCTGAAGCAGACCTGACCCATTGTTCTTGGGCCTCTTCATAGGCCCCAAGGACTCTGGCCATTTGAGGCAGGGCATGGCTCCCAGGGAGACTTGCGTTTCCCTGACCCTGCTCCTCCTACCAGTTCTGCTGCCACCGGCCTGCCCACTAGCCACATTGCTCACCACGGTCCTCGCTGTGGCTCCCAGGGTGGATCCAGTCGGCCGGGCCACCACCTGCGCTGGGGCTGGTGCCAGCGAAGACGTGGTGGTGGTGGCGGCGGTGGTGGTCGGTGCGGCGATGGTGGCGGTTGCGGCAGTGGTAGTGGCCGCAATGACCGTGGGTGTGGCCGCAATGACCGTGGGTGTGGCCGCAACGACAGTGGCAGCAGGGGGCTGGGAATGTTCAGCAGCCCTGGATGATGGGTTGGTGGGTAGGAGGGGTCCTGGGGAGCGGCTGGGCCCTGCCACACCAGATGGGCCTGCTTGGTGGTCCGTGTCCGAAGAGGAGGTGAGATCCTCCACATCCGTGTGTCCTCATTGGGGGCTTGTGGGCTGGCTGTGCTGGCTGCTGTCTCCATCCCCAGCATCCGGCAGTTCGTCACCTGTGGAGAGAATGAGATTTGTTATTGTGTTGCACCTGGCGAAGTATGTATTTGTCGTCTGACATTGACAGTTCGTGCAATCTCATACATGGGTTTCCCGGAGGCGTGTGTGTGGCTGTAGCATTTGTAGTTGTGTGTGCTTGGCAATGGGACTGTGTGCTGTGCACATGTGGCATGGGACGGATTGGCCATGCCGATGGGTGTGTTGCTGTGCCCCTACTTATTGTGACTCTGGTGTATGCGGGCTCCTGGCCCATCCTGGGTCTGGTTTGTACTTTGCTTTTGGTGTTCAGATGGGACGCTTAGGAACGCATATGGCAACATGGGGGCCATGCCCCAGATTCGCATTTGGGAGGGAATATGCTTTTGGGGTTCAAATGGAACGCTTAGGAACGCATATGGCAACATGGGGGCCATGCCCCAGATTCGCATTTGGGAGGGAATATGCTTTTGGGGTTCAAATGGAACGCTTAGGAACGCATATGGCAACATGGGGGCCATGCCCCAGATTCGCATTTGGGAGGGAATATGCTTTTGGGGTACATGCTGTGAGCCATGGGTGCCGAACGTGACATGTGTTGTGGCAGCATGACAGTGCATGGTTTGAGGTGTGTGCATGCTTGACATGGCCTGCATATTTGCTGTCTGTTGTGATTACTGGACATGGCATTGGACGCATCGTTATGAGTGAGTGATGGTTGTGTGTGAAAGCCAACGTATTGCAGTTGTCCCATCTCCTTGGTGTGCGTGCTGCCCTGTGCCATGTGCATCACTGCAGTGCTCGTGGGGGGGTGTGGCCCATGTTGTGTGTTGTTGCTCACAGTGTGTCGTGCGCTTCATTGACTTCTGGCACATGGTTGGTCATGGGCATGTATCTTAGCGTGACTGCTGTATGTGTGGCAGCTGTGCGGATGACATGCCTTTCATGAGACTGGGGCTGACGGATGGGATGGATGGTATGTTGTATGTGCATGGTGTGTCTGTGTGTTTGATGGGTTCAGTGGTGTTCGTGTGCATTTATGTTGTTCCGCTCTGTTGCGTCTAGTGTTGTTTGTCTTACATAGGCGTAGTTGTGGGGTGTGTGGTTGACAGGCAGTAGGGGCTACATGGACAGGACTTCAATGGTGTTTCGGTTGTGTGTGATGAGTTGCACAGTGGCTGCCGTGTGGTACTATATTCAGTGTGGCTTGTGCATGCAGACGTGGCTCCTTGGGTGTTGCTATGTCTGTGATGGGTCATGTGGGGTGTGAGTCTGTTGTTCATGTCCGTGTGCACATTGTTCACTTGTTCGTGACGGTGGGCGGTGCTGCGTGTTCGTCTGCTACGTGACATGTCCCATGTGTTGGTCGTGTACCGGTCCTCATGCCTCCAGTAATCCAACCCTGTCCAGTTTCCCACCTGCAGGTTGTTCGTGCGTGCACTGTACTGGATGCCACATGGCTCTAAGCGGGGGGTGCTCCATGTTGCAGGTCTGTGGGGGTGGGTGGGTGTTGTGGGTCGTGGGGGTGGCTGGACACCCACTGACACCGATTGCTGTGGACCGTGATGTCTGCCTTTCGGCTGTCGTTGTGCACTGCGGTGGCTGACACGTGGCTGTGGGGTGTGGGGGATGCTCCTCCTTGCTGTGCTGTGGGACTAGGGGCCTGGTGTGTGTTGTACTTGGGCTGTCCACCGTCCCACCCACTGCACTTTGTGTTCCTGCCACTTACCTGTTACTTGTCGGTTTGTGCAGCTGTGGCGGACACATGGGTGTGGTGGGTGCTCGTTGTGGCGCTTCTGGCATATTTGGGGACCTGTTGGTGGTTACGTGGCTGGCTGAATGTACACATGTCCCCACGCATCTTACAGTTGTTCTGTTTGGGCTGTGTGTGGTGGTGTCTGTTGCATGTGTGTGTTGTGTATTGTGTGCTGGACATGGGGGTGTTTGTCCCTGGGAGCTGTGGCATGGTGGTAGTGCATGTGAGTACATAGCGGTGTGCTGGTATACATTAGTTTGTACTTACCAGCCTCCACTCCCCCTGCTAATCCGGCGAGGATCTCGGGATGGATGATGACTCGCACCTTCTCCTCCCACGCTTTGAAGGTCTTGAAGAGCGCGGGATTCCCTCCGCCAGTGACGGCAGCCAGCTCTCTGTTTTTGCCCTCCTTCTTCTTGACCAGGCTCTTGACGTCATTCCACCGTTTGTTAATTTCGACTCTGTTCCTGGGCAGGGTCCCGACTGCATTGACCTGGTCTACGATCCGGTTCCACATTCTGTTTCTGGTGGCTAGTGGTGTGTGTTGGACCATGTTCCCATAGATTTGTGGGTGCACCTTGATGATCTCGTCGACCATGACCGTCAGCTCAATGGGCGTGAACTTGGGCATTCTTTGTGGTGCCATGGTGTTTGTGGTGCTGGTGCGGTGTGTGTTGTGTAATGTGCAGGGGGTTTGTGGTGCCGGTGTTTGGTGGTGGTGGTGGTGGTGGTGGTGGTTGTGATGTGTGCGTTTCTGTGGTGTGCTGTTGTCCTTGCTGTGTCACTGTGTCCTCTCCTCTCCTCTCTGGTTTGCAATGTTGCAAGGGGTTGTGGTCTGTGGGAGTGCTGCTTTTGTACTTACCTATGTGGGTGTGTCCTCATGGTCTGTTGTTTTCAGGTGTGTTGTGTCTGGGGTTCTGGCCTTTGTAGTTTTTGTTTGTCCGGGGGGTGTTTTCGGGATGTGTACTGTGCTTGTGTATTTGTGCGTGCCTTGCTGTGTGGACTTGTTGGCCATGTTGTGTGCTATTGGTTTTGTGAGCGGATGGTTTCTGTGCAGGGACGTGGGCGCCATGGCTTCTGCCGTGTCGATTCTCATCGACGTTGTTTGCGCTGGCGGGCGGTATATTTGTAGTTTTCCCGCGCTCATGGCGGTGCGATCGTAATTTCACGTGCGGTGTGTCGGCCGTGAGGGCGGGCGGTTTTGTGTTGTCGTGCGTGTTTCCGTCCGTGGCGGGCGGTTTGACTCCGACTCGGACGATGGCGGGCGGTATTTTGTGTGATTTTTCCACCGATGGCGGTTTTCGGTTTGTGTAATCGTAATGGCGTGGTCGGTGTTCAGACGGTGTGTGCGGGCGGATTTTTGCCGCTTCTATGCCTGGCGGATTTATTTACGCCGGGTATCGTAATGGGCCCCTATATTACCAAAAAATGTACTATTTTTCAAAACTGTAAAAAAAAAATATATATAAAAATATATTATTTGTTTAACATTGATACATGAAAAATGAATGTTACAAATATGTTATACTTGATAATAAAATATAATTACCATCAAAATTTATGATTTATGTTTTAAATATTATAATACATTTTCTAACCCAAAAAATGAAAAGAATTTAATTGTGAATGAAAATATAAATGTTTTCACATAAAGAAATATTGAAAATAAAAACTAACATATATCTATTTACTTATTACAATATACAGAAAAACTGTACAAAACATTATACATAATAAATAATAAGTAATAATAACTTCCAAATAAAATAAACTGTGAAAAAAAGCAGAATAATACCCCCAAAAAATTACTATCCCAACAACAAAAATAAGTATACTCAACAAAACTACTGTATAATAAAACATAATAATTTACTATTTCAACTCCAAATCCAACTAAACTCAGGGAAAGTGCTGGATAGTAAACCATAATAATTTACTATTCCAACTCCAAATCCAACTAAACTCAGGGAAAGTGCTGGATAGTAAACCATAATAATTTACTATTCCAACTCCAACTAAACTCAGGGGAAGTGATGGGTAGTAAACCATAATAATTTACTATTCCAAGTCTAACTCAAATTAAACTCAGGGAAAGTGCTGGATAATAAACCATAATAATTTACTATTCCAAATCCAACTCCAACTAAACTCAGGGTAAGTGCTGGATAGTACACCATAATAATTTACTATTCCAACTCCAACTCCAATTAAACTCAGGGAAAGTGCTGGATAATAAACCATAATAATTTACTATTCCAACTCCAAATCCACCTAAACTCAAGGAAAATGCTGGATAGTAAAACATAATAATTTACTATTCTAACTCCAACTCCAACTTGACTCAGGGGAAGTGCTGGATAGTAAACCATAATAATTTACTATTCCATCTCCAGCTCCAATTAAACTCAGGAAAAGTTCAGGATAATAAACCATAATAATTTACTATTCCAACTCCAAATCCAACTAAACTCAGGGAAAGTGCTGGATAGTAAACCATAATAATTTACTATTCCAACTCCAAATCCAACTAAACTCAGGGACAGTGCTGGATAGTAAACCATAATAATTTTCCATTCCAACTCCAATTAAACTCAGGAAAAGTGCTGGATAGTAAACCATAATAATTTACTATTCCAACTCCAAATCCAAATAAACTCAGGGAAAGTGCTGGATAGTAAACCATAATAATTTACTATTCCAACTCCAAATCCAAATAAACTCAGGGAAAGTGCTGGATAGTAAACCATTATAATTCACTATTCCAAATCCAAATCCAATTAAACTAAGGCAAAGTGCTGGATAGTAAAACATAATAATTTACTATTCCAAATCCAAATCCAAATATAATCAAGGAAAGGACTGAATAAACCCCCCTATATTGATCTTTTAAACTAACAAAAAAATATACTTAACAAAAAAAAGTATTACATTTTTTTGAAAAAATGTAAAAATGTTTAATAATTTCATATTCTCAACAAATATTTTAAATATATAAATATTTTAAAATATGTTTTAAATTAATCACTACATTTTATTAAAACTTTATTTAAAAATACAAATTTATAATAATTTTTAAAATGTATTAAAATTTTAACATTTTAAATAAAAATCAAACATTTTCAGAAATTTTACATAAAATATTTTGCAACACAAATAATTTCAAAATGTACAAAAATTAAAAATTATAATTTTATAATATTTTATTATTATTTATATATTTTTTATTTTATTTAAAATTTATTTTTATCCAAACATTCTTAAATTTCTCACCACCCATATCCCCTATAAACCCAATATCCCACTCCTAAAGTTAAATTTAAAAAAATTTAAAATAAATTTCAACACCATATTTTTAAATTACTCCCCACCCCTATCCCCTGTAAACCCGACATCCCGCTCCTAAAATATATACAAATTTAACATTTATATTAATTTTTCATCAACATTTTAAAATTACTACCCACCCTTATACCCTATAAACCCAACATTCCGCTCCTAAAAATTATATTAAAACAAAAAAAAAACACATTATTTAAATATAAAAAAATTATTGGAACATTATAAAATTACTAATACAAAATTACTAAAAAACTAAAATAAAGAACATCAAAAGAATAAAAACCATAAAATCGATATTATTTACATCAATATTTTTACCATCGATATTTTCAAATTCGATATTTCTAAATGACATTAAAATCGATATTTTTAACATCGGAAAAACTTACCTCAATATTTTACACCATCGATATTCTTACATCGATATTCTTGCATGTCGATATTTTTCCATCAATATTCTTTCTCTGCACCTTTTGACCGCTACCTCCAGCTGTCTCCTTTCCTGCGACCCCATCAAGAAAACAAACCTTCCTTCTAATTTCTCTATAAAATCATCAATTCTTTTCCCTAATTGTGTTGCCAACACAGACACAGCCTTACTAATACAATCCTGAACCCTTTCTTCAACACTTTTTTTAACTGCACCACTATTCTACATGATGCCAAATAACACTCAGGGTAAATCTCCAAAATACCTGTAAAAACTCCTTAAAGGCACTAATCAACTGAATCTGCTCACTACCAATACTCTGGACCACAAATACCAATATTCCTCTCTTTACCTCATTGTCTAGCAAACTGACGAGAAAAACAAACTTTTGATCCCTAAAAATGGCCTCTATGAAAGTACGTGTTAAAAAGCAACCTGGCCCAACTCAAAAAGTCTGCCCACCTCTACTGACGCTTCTATGGAAGCCGAAAAGGTTAAAAAGAAACCCCGGTGCTCATGTTCTTCAAAATGGAGGCGGCACGAATGCGTGAGGCAAAGAAACCCGATGGTAAGGTCCCATTTTAATATTTTTCAATATTTTCTGTTTTCCACCCGGAATCCTAGCACTGTCACTGGAAGAGAATGCAGAAGTCATCTGCAAGCGCATTCCCGGACTGCCGGTCGTGCGCTAACACTAATCTAGACTTGCGCCTGCTCCGACATAAGGTCACGAGGTGCCGAGCATCTCGCGCCGGCACCGTTCAACAGGTTGCGGTGCGTCGAACGCTTTGATTTGAAAAATTCATTAAACAACTGATTTTCACGCGGTTGTAACCTAGATCCAGAAAATCTTCCGGTACCCAAACCGAAAATATTTCCATAAAGTTTTCAACAGAATACGTATGAACTAGAAACGAATACTTCTAACTTTAAATTTAAAAAAACATCTAAGACATTTAAATCACTAAATCTATATATTCCATCTAACTAAATGATGCTCAATCACACATCAAACCTCTCTTATCAAATCATCCACTCTACATTCATTCTGCTCAAATAACTAACTTTCCCAAACAAACAGATCTGAACATTAATACTTATCTTAGCTGTGAGCAGCAACAAAGAAGGAAGATGGCTGCCAGACAAGTGAATACACAGAGAATGGTATGTTTTTAGGATTCCTATTCTAAGTTCTTTTTGTTTGTTTGTAGTTGGTGCTGTGAGTTGGTTATAAAGAGGATATGCATAATATTGGCCTCTGTGCCATGCCATAAAATTGATTCCTCTATAGTGAAAAAAATGAATGGTCTTAAGAAAAGTCACAAATATAGATGGGCAAATGCATATGTGCACCAAATTTAGTAAGAGACAACTGGTGAAAATTACACATGCTTACATCTTGCACTTGTAAGCGTTCTTGGAAAGTTATGTAGCAGAGATTTACAACAAGCAAAAGAATCCAAAGGGGGGACAGATCCAAATTTAGGGGCCTATTACGATGGTGGTCGGATGTCCACCGCCGGACCGGCAGTGGACATCCGACCGCGATCGCAAGCCAGAAAACCGCCGGTCAAATTAGGATGGTGGTGGTGACCGTGGCGGTGGGAAATTCCGACTGCCGCTTTTCCGCCGGTTGCCATCCGCACTCTTGCCTGGCGGATGGAGCAGGACCGGGATAATGGTGGCGATGCAGAGCAGGCTCCGCCGGCAGGATTATGATGCTGGCGGTAGCCAGCCTTTCCTCAGTGGTCAGACCGCCATGGAAAGGCATGCGGAGATTGTCTTCCGGGGGCCCGTTGCGGGCCCCCAATGTGTTGGGGGGGATGTGGGTGCACAGGGGGGGTACCCATGCTCCCCCCCTACATTTCCCTGTACCAGGTAGCAGGCACTGTGCAGTTCCTGCCACGCAGTGCAGGGAAATGCAGGACATGCTCCTTTCGGCATTGCGGCGGTGCTGCGGGCAGCAGCAACCGCCGCAATGTTAAGGCCCGCGATCAGACTGCCGCGGTCAGATTTCGACAGCGGGTCATCGTAATTCGACCGGCGGTGATGTCGCGGGCCATGCGGGCGGTCTTTTCCCGCTACCATGGCGGTCGGGGAGGTTTTCCGACCGCCATCGTAATAGGCCCCTTATTTCCTTATATTTGAAAATCAGGTTATCTAGATGAAAGAGCAGAGACTTTGGGGGTTATTTACAAAAACTGATGCTATGTTGCATTTTGCCACAAAAAGTTGTGCTGCGTTGTGTTACTTGTGCGTGACATGGATGTACCTTATTTATAGTATGGCGCACCATGTTGCAAGCACCAAAGGTGCGTCGGACATTCCGACGCACTGGAGAGTGAAATGACAGAAAGTGTTGTAACACAACTGTAACTTATGTGACACAAAAGTGATTTGCGTGTCATAAAGTACTTTTACGTGCCACATCATGTAAAGCTTAGCATCATGTAGGATTTTGCTGCGTGCCGGAAAGTTTAAAAAAGCAAAGCATTTTCAGGAAAAAATGACGCATTGGAATCCACAGCGCTTCTGGACACAATATAACTCAAAAATGGAGGCAAACACAATCCCCAGCCAAGAGGACCAGAAATCAGCACAGGGGAAGAGGAAGAAGAAGACCGATTTTAGTGAGGAGAAGAACCAGATATTAATAGCTGAGGTGACAAAGAATGAACACCTTCCCTTTGTCACCTCCAAATCGACAGTAGGGAAGAAAGAAGTAATTTGGCAGCCCATAGTTGATACGTTCAATAGTGTAGGGCAAACAAAAAGGACAGTGCCCGAGTGCAAGAAGTGCAGGCATGATTGTAAGTGCAGGGGAAACTGGCCAAAAACCTGAGGGCAGCTATGAGGACCGGAGGAGGACCCGATCTCCAAGAGGAGTTGGACCCATTGGAGGAGCAGGTGGTGTCACTCATCCCAACAGAGTTGTTGGCAAGAGGGCAAGAGTGGAAGGACAGGACAGTGCTGCAGTTGAGCATCAGGAAGAACTACAGGGTGAGTCAAAGCAAGGGACCATATGGTCAAAACTGTCCTGCAGCGCAGTGCAGGGCAGCAACACACTTTGATGCACTGCACTGTGTGTAAGGGAAATGGCAGGAATGTCTCACATGTTAACTCATACATCACATAACAGTAATTTACTTGGGGAGTGATAATTCATTCAGCCCAGTCCAGCACCACCAAGTTCCTCAAGGCCATGTGTGATGTGCTGGTCCAGTCCAGGTTGTCATTTGAATCCTGGGACTTGTAGTGTAATGTACAACATGAATGGGACAACACCTGGTGGCCGACCGCCCTCGGAAGCCCACCGACCCCAGCGGACCATGCCAAAAACCTCGGCATCGTACTCGACTCATCCCTCACCATGAACCGACAGGTCAACACCGTCACCTCCAGCTGCTTCAACACCCTCTGCATCCTCTGCAAGACCTTCAAGTGGATCTCCCCTGAATCAAGAAAAACAGTCACCCACGCACTCATCACTAGCAGACTAGACTATGGAAACGCACTCTACGCCGGCATAAACAAGTCCCTACTCCGCAAACTCCAGACCATACAGAACACCGCCGCCAGACTTGTCCTCGGCATCCCCCGGCAAGAACACATCAGCCAACACCTACGAAGTCTCCACTGGTTCCCCGTGGAGAAAAGAATCACATTCAAGATCCTCACCCATGCCTACAAATGCCTACATAACACCGGACCCAAATACGTCAACGACAGAATCAACTTCCACGTACCCAAAAGAAATCTCCGATCTTCCAACCTCGCACTGGCCGAAACCCCCAACATCCACAGAGAAAGAGCAGGTGGAAGATCCTTCTCTCACATTGCGGCCAAGACCTGGAACGAGCTCCCGGCAGACATCAGATGCGCCCCCTCCCTGAACACCTTCAGGAAGACCCTCAAGACCTGGCTCTTCGGCTGAACAGAAATGCGCACCCCCCCCCCCTCAGCGCCTTGAGACCCTCACGGGTGAGTAGCACGCTTATAATTCCCTGAATGATTGATTGAACATGACTGACCAGTACTGCAAGCCCCACTGTACCAAGCAAAAAGCCTGGACTGGAGAACATCATGCATGGATCATGGAAACTTAGCAGATATGTCAGTGACAATGCAGATCCCCTTGCACCATGAAGCAGGTGCCGGGCAGGCAACAGTGGAATGGAATGGAATGGAATGCGGTGGGCCAGAGGGTACTAATGAAGGCTACAGGTTGATCTAGGCCCTTTCGTTTAGCTGTGAAAGCATGGCTCCACCACCATGCTCTGAGGCATCAGTCTGTACCACAAATTCCTTGGAGAAATCAGGAGCGCGGGTGCCGTGCATATGGCCTCCTTCAGAGTGCCAAAGTGGTCTGGCAGGCCTCTGTCCAGATCACCTGACAGGGCTGCTTCTTGGAAGTATCAATCTTTGGCTGTAGGGGCTGGACCATGCTGCTCCTTACCTAGTGTACCAAGTACGCCAAAGACCCCTCCCCTATCTGGCACTTACTGCCCTTGATAGTGAGGCCTGCGCTCTGCAGGGCCTTCAATACCCCCTGAAAATGGTGCAAATGGTCCTCCCAACTGGAGCTGAAGACTGCAATGTCGTCAATGTAGGTGACACTGAAGTTCTCCAACCCAGCCAGGACCTGGTTGACCAACCTCTGGAATGTAGCAGGGGCGTTCTTCAACCCAAACGACATGACATGAAACTGGTAGTGCCATTCTGGCGTTGAGAACACTGACTTCTCTTGTACCCCCTTGGCCAAGGCAATCTGCCAGTACCCAGACTTTAGATCAAACATGCTGAGGAACTTGGCAGCCCCAAGCCGGTCAATGAACTCATCAGCTCGGGGGATGGGGTGCGTATCAGTCTTGGTGAAGGCATTGAGCCCCCAGTAGTCAACACAGAACCGCAGTTCAGTGTGACATTGTGTGCACCATCCTTGGGGACCAAAATCATTGGGCTTACCAAGGACTGTTCGAGGGCTAAATCACCCCTAACTCCAGCATCTTAGAGACCTCCTCCTTGATGCTGTTTCTCACTTCATCAGACAACCTGTAAGACTTGTGCTTAACAGGTAGGCTGTCCCCAGTGTCAATGTCGTGCGTGCACCATTGGGTGACTTCAGGGATGAGTGATAACAGAGAGGCAAACAGTCTTAGAAACTGGTGACAGTCTCTCTGCTGTTCTAGGGTCAGAGCAGGGGACAGGATCACACCCTATACTGACCCATCCCATTCTTTCAAGGCTAGGAGGTCAGGAAGAGGTTCACTCTCCTAGTCTATCCCATCACCCGTGGCCAAAAGCATGGTCAACTCAGACCTATCAAAATGTATTTGAGACAGTTCACGTGTAGGGCCTTCTAAGAGTTCCTAGGGGTTTGCATGTCCACCAGGTAGGTGGCATCACTTTTGCTCTCCTTCACCTTAAAGGGCCCAGACCAGCAGGCTTGGAGAGCACAAGGCTCTACCGCGGTGTAGGAGAGTAGGATCTGCCTCTTATGTTGCCCCCACTTCTTTTCTGATGTTTACACTGGTTTCTGGCTATAGTCAGGCTGGGACCCTGCTAATCAGGGCCCCAGCCTCTCTGTTCTCTCTAAACGATTTGGAGTGCACTCTAGGTGCACTAGTGATTGGATACTGTGGTACCTTATGAGTCCCTAGTATATGGTACCCTAGATACCAAGGGCATAGGTACTCCACAGGCCTACCAGGGGCTGCAGCATGCATTATGCCACCCCTGGGAAGCAGACTAAATCTGACACCACAGGCCTGCTACTGCAGCCTGAGTGAGGAAGTGCTAGCACCCCTCACTGAGATATAGGTTCCCTATATCTCTCCTGCACACACATATAACCCTATCAGTCACCCCTAAGGCAGGCCCTATCAATCCTGAGGGCAGGGTGCTTGGCTTCTATGTGAGGGGGTGCCTCTGCCTGAGCAGGGCCCCTCTGCAGCTCTCAGAGTCCATTCTCTGGTGCTGTTTGTGGATGCGGTTAAACCATATACTTTTAAGTGCATTATATCCTCGCGGTAAAATGCTAACTTTGGAATGGCTGCAACGAAACATGTCGTGTTTGGTGTCAAACACCTTGGAATACTACCCCCCCGCCAGTCCTGGTGGCGGGGGTAGCATTCCACCCTTCTAGAGGGATAAACATGTACCTACTGTGGAAACGCGGTAGAATCCGACAGAGCCCTGGCATCACAAAATGGATGCCACCAGTCACAGACACTGGGCTGCCCTCCTGCTGATGACCAACACTCGCAGTGGAGGGAGCCCAACAATAGATATCCTGTCCCAAGGGGTGTGACCACCTCCCAGACAGGGTTTAGTGTATTGGGGCTGGGTCGGTGCACTCTTAGAGTGCTTTGAAGTCCTGCACTGGGGGAGCAGAAGGCTCCTCTGTGCATATGCCAGTTCAAACCGGCTCAGGGGCTACCTGTCCCTGCTCTGGCGTGAAACTGGACAAAGGGAAGTGGGTGTAGCCACCCACTCCCCTGACCCTCCCATAGGTAGGGTCATAGAGCTAGTCCCTCCCCTCCTTTTAGTGTAAGAGGGGGAACCTGTGCTTGGCACCCTAGATTTCCCTGGACGACGCTCTACAAGAAGAATCCTGGACCTTCGAGGTTCCACTACCTTTGGAAGACTGAAGAATCTCCCTTGGAGTCAAGGAGTGACTCCCCTGCTTGGCAGACACCAAAAACTACAAACAACGGTCGCAAACTACGCCGCTCCCGCCGGAGTCCGAAGTTCCTGCAGCCCAAGAAGTAGATTTCCTGACTTCCCAAAGGCCATCGTGAGTCCCCAGTGAAGCTGAGGCCAGTGGACCCCAAGAGTAATGAGGAACCGCGACCCCTGGGTACCGTGCACTATTGTCGAGTGCAACCCCTCACAACGTTCCACGAACTTGTGCTTTGAACCACGTGTGGCCCAGCCTCCAACAGAAATCCCTCCTAAGATCAGAGGCCTACCATGTCCCAAGTGACCGTGGGCCCCTGTGAGAGAATCCTCCCAAGGTGTCTTTGCGATCCCTTGCTAGCCGGCTTGTGGGTCCCCAGAAGACTTCCTAAAGAAACCGAAGAGCTCCTCTAATTGCTCCAGGCCTGCCCTGACTTACCCCCGCTGGGTGAGTTCCACAGACCTTGCTGGTCTGCGCCATCGCCTCTTCACACTTTCCCCAAGACTTGCTGTTACCAAGGCTTGTTGGCCCCGATCGAGTTGCCGACACCGCAGTAAGCAGCAGACATTGTGAGACACGCTGAATCCAGCTCCTGGTTGTCGTCGACGCCTCCTGGACCTCGTGGCTGAAGAGTCAAGGCAACCATGAATGACCTGAACCCTGCGACGACGGTGGGCATTCATCTTCCTTGCCCCGAGTCACTGCCAAGTGACTTTGAACACTGTCCCCTCTGCTTTCAGGTCATCCTTCCACCGAATCCAGGCTTGGATTCCACCGGACACTTCTTCAAACCATCACAAGCAGCAAGTCTTCTTTGGTCGCCATTGAAAACGACGCCGCGACCCGACACCAAAGGACACCTGTGCACCCGGCTTCCCTGGGTGAGGTAACTCCTGCACTACAGTGCTCCTGTGGGTGTGGGCCCTCGAACTACTTACCCTGTAAGTGACTTGCTTGTAGGTTCACCAGAAGTATCCTAAAACTCTTACTTCCCCCGTACGATTCTCGCACTGACTCGTACGTGGTTCGCGTCTGTGTTACTCCCTTGCAAATCCTATCTGTAGACCGTATCCTTCGACTCGTACTGAGTCCGATCGGTGTGTTCACCTCGAACACGCAAGGGACCTTGAACATTGATATCTCAATCGCGTCTGAGCGCATAGACTCGTACAGGATTCGCATCGGTGCCAGGTCACCGCGTCCGTCCCCTGTGGGTCTCCCACAACTACCTGGGGTGGTTCTTGGGGTTCCCTCGATTCTAGATGCCCTAGACCTAGGTCTAGCAAACTAAGATTGTAATATTCAATTGTGCTAAACTTATCCTGATAATATTTGACTTGTACATATGTTCCTATCCTCTACTCTCATAAAGAGATTAGTAGAGAGTGTCTATTAATAAATACATATTTATTTGATATATATACCTGTGTGGTGTCTTTTCATTTGGTGATTCAAGAGATTGTGTGGTAAAACAAGCTGCTTTACATTCCTTCAAGACTTAGCCTGAAGGCTGCTCTCCACAGCTACCACTAGGATAGCTTTCTATAAAGGTTGTCTTAAACCTATCTACCATAAGAGTCGAATTGTTCTGGTGCAAGGTGTCCACTTTAATTAGTGAACAGCATATACCAGGCCATCTTCTCACATTGGTGGGCAGCGTGTGGGATTCCAGCTTGCCATTGTTTTACCAGAAAATCTCTATTTGAATTACTAACTGAAAACCACTATAGATACTTAAGGTACATATAAAGTCAAGCTTAGTATCAATAAGTTCTACTGAACTTAGAGCTGTGTGCCAAGGGATAGCACACCCTTTCTACAGCTCAAGCTAGGATCAGTAGGCCACAAACTAGTGTAGGTAGTACAACACTGCACAACACTAGAATGTCCTTAAAGGGTGGAACCAGTGGATCCACTCAGCCTCAGTACAAGGACATGGCTTTCTCTGACTTGAGAGCCATGTGTGTTGAAAGACACCTGAGACTAGGACAGAGTCCCTCAACCCTGCACCTGATAGATCTGCTGACAGCAGATGATCTTAGATTGGCTCTAGGGGCCAATGGGTCTGAATCAGTGGGTGGGTCAATTACAGTATCTGGGTCAGACGATGAAAATCCGAATGATCAGGACTCTGTGATTGAAGGGCCAGGCCTCAAGGGGCCTGAAAAGGACAGAGGAATTCTCCCTAAGAGAACTGACAGAGTGGATGAGAGGCATAGGTCCCCTTCCAGGGAATCTGAGCACTCTTATCACTCTGGCAGAGAATTTGTCCACCAGAGGAACTCATACTTTCCCATAAGAGAGACCTCCTCTGAAAGAATGTGCAAACTGCTGCAGTATGAGGAAGCAAGAGTTGCCCTCAGAACCAAGCAGTTGGCACTGGATAGAGAAGCCCTGGAGATCCAGAGAGCTTCTCGACGAGAGGGGTTAGAACCCCTTGGTGGCAGCAACAGTGTCCCTAGAGGCAGAGAATCTATTCCAGAACATAGGAACCTGAGCAAGGTTGTTCCTCCCTACCAGAGTGGGGATGATATCCACAAGTGGATAACTGCCATGGAGAGGGCCTGTAGAGTACAGCAGGTCCCCCAGAAGCAGTGGGCAGCAATCTTGTGGCTCTCCTTTTCAGATAAAGGTAGAGACAAGCTCCTCACTGTTAGAGAAGAGGATGCTGATGATTATGAAGTCCTGAAGAGTGCACTGATAGATGGGTTTGGCTTAACCACTGAACAGGACAGGTTAAAGTTCAGAGACACCCAGAAGGCACAGACTCAGGACTGGACTGACTTTGTTGATTGTGCAACCAAGGCTCTAGAGGGTTGGCTGGTTGGCAGTAGGGTTACTGATTTCAAGGGATTGTATAATCTGATGATGAGAGAACAGATCCTTAATAATTGCCAGAACCAGTTGTTGCATCAGTACCTGGTGGACTCGGATCTGACCTCTCCCCAAGAATTGGGAAAGAAGGCAGACAAGTGGGTCAGAACCAGGGTGAGGCAGAAACCCCAGAACCAAGGGGGACACACCAAGAAGCAAGATCCTAAGGGCTCTGAGAAAGGTGGGGATAAGTCAAAAGACCAGAAGTCTTCACAAGGGCCCCAAAAATCTGCATCTGGTGGGGAGTCACAATCCAACAAGGGAAAAGGCCAAAAGAAGCCCTGGTGCAAATTCTGTAAACAGAAAGGGCACTGGACTTCTGACTGTAACAAGTCCAAAGACCAAACCACCACCACTCCTGCCCCTAAGGCAACTGTTCCCCCTAGTTCAGCTACTGGTGGAGGTGGTACTCAGACTAGGGTTGACCCTGGGTTCTGAAGTGGACTCTGACCTAGTCAGAGTGCCCACTCAGGCAATGCTGATTTGTGAGGGAGACCTTAATATGTCCTTCCTAGTGAGTCCCAGTAATCTGGGCAAATACAAACAGCAGCCTGTAATAAATGGCAAACAGGCTTTGGCATTTAGGGACACAGGTGCTAGTGTCACCATGGTGGCAGAGGATCTTGTGGACCCTGGACAGATCATCCTGGGCGAAATGTACCAGGTGACCAATGCAAGCAACGTCCAGACCAACCATAGTCTGGCAGTTGTGAATTTCTCCTGGGGAGGGGTAACTGGCCTCAAGAAGGTTGTAGTCAGTGCAGACCTCCCTGTCGAATGTCTATTGGGCAATGATCTAGAGACTTCAGCCTGGTCTGAAGTAGAGTTATGGACTCATGCTGAGATGTTGGGCATCCCTGCAGAGGTATTTGCTGTGACCAGGTCACAAGCAAGAATGCATGACACTGAACCAGCTCTGGATCCTGGAACAATGGACCAGATGCTTCCCAAGAGGAGGAGCAGTAGGGTAAAGGCAGTGCCTTCCCTCTGTCTCAGATCACAGATTCACCCCCAGAGGGAGGTGAAGCAGATCCTGAAGAAGGAACTGCCCCAGAGGGACTTGAGCCTGATCAGGTTGAGTTCTTGGGGGCAGGGGGCCCTTCTAGGGAAGATCTGAGGAAGGAGCAACAGTGCTGCCCCTCTCTTGAACCCCTCAGACAGCAGGCTGCTGCTGAGGCTGCTGGGAGTGCTAGTGGGTCCCATAATGTTTATTGGGATGAGGGACTCCTATATTCTGAAGGTAGAGACCCAGCCCCTGGAGCCACCAGGAGGTTGGTAATACCTCAGAGGTTTAGGGGTTCCTCTTGACCTTAGCACATGACATCCCTTTAGCAGGACACTTGGGCCAAAACAAGACCTGGGACAGGCTTGTTCCACATTTTCATTGGCCACATATGTCAGAGGACACTAAGGAGTTTTGTCGCTCCTATGTCACATGCCAAGCCAGTGGTAAGGCAGGTGGCACAACAAAGGCCCCCCTGATACCACTACCGGTGGTGGGGGTGCCCTTTGAAAGGGTAGGGATTGACATTGTTGGTCCCCTTGACCCTCAAACTGCATCTGGGCACAGGTTTATCCTGGTGGTAGTGGATCATGCCACCAGGTACCCAGAAGCAATTCCCTGAGGACCACCACAGCCCCTGTGGTGGCAAGAGCCCTCATTGGAGTCTTCTCCAGAGTGGGTTTCCCAAAGGAGGTCATCTCTGACAGAGGTACCAACTTCATGTCAGGGTATCTAAAAGCAATGTGGAAGGAGTGTGGTGTAACTTACAAGTTCACCACCCCCTATCACCCACAATGCAATGGTTTAGTTGAACGCTTCAACAAAACCTTGAAAGGAATGATTAAAGGACTCCCAGAGAAGCTTAGGCGGAAATGGGACCTTCTTCTTCCTTGCCTGTTGTTTGCCTACAGAGAGGTTAAACAGAAGGGGGTTGGCTACAGCCCATTTGAGCTTCTGTTTGGGCATCCTGTGAGAGGTCCACTGTGTTTGGTAAAAGAGGGCTGGGAGTTACCTCTCAAGCCCCCCAAACAAGATGTGATGGACTATGTACTTGGTCTCCGCTCCCGGATGGCAGAGTACATGAAAAAGGCAACCAAAAACCTGGAGGCCAGCCAAGAATTACAAAAAGCTTGGCATGACCAAAGGCTGTACTGACTGTATACCAGCCAGGACAGAAAGTGTGGGTGTTGGAGCCTGTGGCCCCAGCAGCCCTCCAGGACAAGTGGAGTGGCCCCCATACAATAGTTGAACAGAAGGGAGAAGTCACCTATCTGGTGAATCTTGGAACTCCCAGGAGCCCCCTTGTGGAGCTCCATGTCAACATATTAAAGCCATATGTTGACAGGGCTGACATGGGCTTGCTCATGGCAACTGATGAGGACCAGGAGGAGGAGAGTGACCCTCTCCCCGACCTGCTCTCTCAGAACCCTGATGATGGGTCAGTAGATGGTGTTGCTTTGGCAAGCAGCCTCACTGACCATCAGCAAACTGAGTGCAGACAAGTTCTGCAACAGTTTAGACATATGTTTAGCCTGACCCCTAGTCAGACTTCCTGGTGCACCCACGAGGTGGACACTGGAGACAGTCTGCCTGTCAAGAATAAAATCTACAGGCAACCTGACCATGTCAGGGACTGTATCAGGACTGAAGTCCAGAAAATGTTGGAGCTAGGTGTAATTGAGCCTTCAGATAGCCCTTGGGCTAGTCCAGTAGTCCTGGTACCCAAGCCTCATACCCAGGGTGGTAAGAAAGAAATGAGGTTTTGTGTAGACTACAGAGGCCTCAATGCAGTCACTAGGACTGATGCCTATCCCATACCAAGGGCAGATGAGCTGATTGATACTTTGGCCTCAGCCAAGTATCTAAGCACGTTTGACCTAACAGCTGGCTACTGGCAGATCAGATTAGCTGATGATGCAAAAGCCAAGACAGCATTTTCGACCCCTGGTGGGCACTACCACTTTGTGGTGATGCCCTTTGGATTGAAAAATGCACCTGCCACTTTTCAGAGGTTGGTGAATAACGTTCTGACAGGGATGGAAACTTAGTGCTCAGCTTATCTAGATGATATTGCTGTCTTTAGTTCCTCCTGGCAGGATCACCTGGTCCACCTCAGGAATGTTTTGGAGGCCCTGCAAAAGGCAGGCCTCACTATCAAGGCCACTAAGTGCCAGATAGGGCAGAGTCAGGTTGTGTACCTGGGCCACCTTGTAGGTGGAGGCCAGGTTCAGCCTTTACAGAGCAAGATCCAGACCATAATGGAATGGGTTGCTCCAACCACCCAGACACAGGTGAGAGCCTTCTTAGGCCTATCTGGGTACTATAGGAGGTTTGTCAAGGGATATGGATCTATAGTGACCCCCTTGAATGATCTGACCTCAAAGAAAATGCCAAAAAAGGTTCAGTGGACAGCTAGCTGTCAAAAGGCATTTGAAGACCTAAAGCAGGCCATGTGCACTGCCCCCATCTTACAGAGTCCAGACTACACCAAACAGTTCATTGTCCAAACAGATGCTTCTGAGCTGGGTGTGGGAGCTGTACTGTCTCAACTGAATGATGAAGGTCAAGACCAGCCAGTAGCTTTTATTAGCAGAAGGCTGACCCCTAGAGAGCAACGTTGGTCAGCTATAGAGAGGGAGGCCTTTGCTGTGGTATGGGCCCTGAAGAAGCTGAGGCCATACTTGTTTGGTACTCACTTCATAGTACAGACCGACCACAAGCCCCTCCTATGGCTTAAACAAATGAAAGGAGAAAACCCAAAACTTTTGAGGTGGTCCATTTCCCTACAGGGGATGGACTATACAGTGGAACATAGACCTGGGACCCAACATGCCAATGCAGATGGACTCTCAAGGTATTTCCACTTTGAACACGAAGACTCAACTGGTCAAGGTTAGTTTAGTGTCCCTGCGTTTGGGGGGGGGTTGCGTAGGAGAGTAGGATCTGCCTCTTATGTTGCCCCCACTTTTTTTCTGATGTTTACACTGGTTTCTGGCTATAGTCAGGCTAGGACCCTGCTAATCAGGGCCCCAGCCTCTCTCTTCTCTCTAAACGATTTGGAGTGCACTCTAGGTGCACTAGTGATTGGATACTGTGGTACCTTATGAGTCCCTAGTATATGGTACCCTAGGTACCAAGGGCATAGGTACTCCACAGGCCTACCAGGGGCTGCAGCATGCATTATGCCACCCCTGGGAAGCAGACTAAATCTGACACCACAGGCCTGCTACTGCAGCCTGAGTGAGGAAGTGCTAGCACCCCTCACTGAGATATAGGTTCCCTATATCTCTCCTGCACACACATATAACCCTATCAGTCACCCCTAAGGCAGGCCCTATCAATCCTGAGGGCTGGGTGCTTGGCTTCTATGTGAGGGGGTGCCTCTGCCTGAGCAGGGCCCCTCTGCAGCTCTCAGAGTCCATTCTCTGGTGCTGTTTGTGGATGCGGTTAAACCATATACTTTTAAGTGCATTATATCCTCGCGGTAAAATGCTAACTTTGGAATGGCTGCATCGAAACATGTCGTGTTTGGTGTCAAACACCTTGGAATACTACCCCCTCGCCAGTCCTGGCGGCGGGGGAAGCATTCCACCCTTCTAGAGGGATAGACATGTACCTACTGTGGAAACGCGGTAGAATCCGACAGAGCCCTGGCATCACAAAATGGATGCCACCAGTCACAGAAACTGGGCTGCCCTCCTGCTGATGACCAACACTCGCAGTGGAGGGAGCCCAACAATAGATATCCTGTCCCAAGGGGGCGTGACCACCTCCCAGACAGGGTTTAGTGTATTGGGGCTGGGTGGGTGCACTCTTAGAGTGCTTTGAAGTCCTGCACTGGGGGAGCAGAAGGCTCCTCTGTGCATATGCCAGTTCAAACCGGCTCAGGGGCTACTTGTCCCTGCTCTGGCACGAAACTGGACAAAGGGAAGTGGGTGTAGCCACTCACTCCCCTGACCCTCCCATAGGTAGGGTCATAGAGCTAGTCCCTCCCCTCCTTTTAGTATAAGAGGGGGAACCTGTGCATGGCACCCTAGATTTCCCTGGACGACGCTCTACAAGAAGAATCCTGGACCTTCGACGTTCCACTACCTTTGGAAGACTGAAGAATCTCCCTTGGAGTCAAGGAGTGACTCCCCTGCTTGGCAGGCACCAAAAACTACAAACGACGGTTGCAAACTATGCCGCTCCCGCCGGAGTCCGAAGTCCCTGCAGCCCAAGAAGTGGACTTCCTGACTTCTCAAAGGCCATCGTGAGTTCTCAGTGAAGCTGAGGCCAGTGGACCCCAAGAGTAACGAGGAACCGCGACCCCTGGGTACCGTGCACTATTGTCAAGTGCAACCCCTCACAACGTTTTACGAACTTGTGCTTTGGACCACGTGTGGTCCTAGCCTCCAACAGGAATCCTTCCTAAGATCAGAGGCCTACCACGTCCCGAGTGACCGTGGGCCCCTGTGAGAGAATCCTCCCGAGGTGTCTTTGCGATCCCTTGCCAGCCGGCTTGTGGGTCCCCAGAAGACTTCCTAAAGAAACCGAAGGGCTCCCCTGGTTGCTCCAGGCCTGCCCTGACTTACTTCCGCTGGGTGAGTTCCACAGACCTTACTGGTCTGCACCATTGCCTCTTCACACTTTCCCCAAGACTTGCTGTTACCAAGGCTTGTTGGCCCCGATCGAGTTGCCGACACCGCAGTAAGCCGCAGACATTGTGGGACACACTGAATCCAGCTCCTGGTTGTCGTCGACGCCTCCTGGACCTCGTGGCTGAAGAGTCAAGGCAACTGTGAATGACCTGAACCCTGCGACGACGGTGGGCATTCATCTTCCTTGCCCCGAGTCACTGCCAAGTGACTTTGAACACTGTCCCCTCTGCTTTCAGGTCATCCTTCCACCGAATCCAGGCTTGGATTCCACCGGACACTTCTTCAAACCATCACAAGCAGCAAGTCTTCTTTGGTCGCCATTGAAAACGACGCCGCGACCCGACACCAAAGGACACCTGTGCACCCGGCTTCCCTGGGTGAGGTAACTCCAGCACTACAGTGCTCCTGTGGGTGTGGGCCCTCGAACTACTTACCCTGTAAGTGACTTGCTTGTAGGTTCACCAGAAGTATCCTAAAACTCTTAATGCCCCCGTGCGATTCTCGCACTGACTCGTACGTGGTTCGCGTCTGTGTTAGACACACCGCGTCCGACTCCCTTGCAAATCCTATCTGTAGACCGTATCCTTCGACTCGTACTGAGTCCGATCGGTGTGTTCGCCTCGAACACGCAAGGGACCTTGAACATTGATATCTCAATCGCGTCTGAGCGCATAGACTCGTACAGGATTCGCATCGGTGCCAGGTCACCGCGTCCGTCCCCTGTGGGTCTCCCACAACTACCTGGGGTGGTTCTTGGGGGTCCCTCGATTCTAGATGCCCTAGACCTAGGTCTAGCAAACTAAGATTGTAATATTCAATTGTGCTAAACTTATCCTGATAATATTTGACTTGTACATATGTTCCTATCCTCTAATCTCATAAAGAGATTAGTAGAGAGTGTTTATTAATAAATACATATATATTTGATATATATACCTGTGTGGTGTCTTTTCATTTGGTGATTCAAGAGATTGTGTGGTAAAACAAGCTGCTTTACATTCCTTCAAGACTTAGCCTGAAGGCTGCTCTCCACAGCTACCACTAGGATAGCTTTCTATAAAGTTTGTCTTAAACCTATCTACCATAAGAGTCGAATTGTTCTGGTGCAAGGTGTCCACTTTAATTAGTGAACAGCATATACCAGGCCAACTTCTCACACGCGGCCATCACCCACACTTTCTGGCCTGGCTGAAACTCAGAGTGGTATTCTTATCATACCAGCATTTCATGTCATCCTGGCTAGCTACTAGGTTCTCTTGGGTGAGTTTACTGAAGTGGGCTGTCTGGTTCCGGAAAGTTAGCATGTAACTGAATACATCCTGCGGTGGCTTCCTAGGAGCTTGGTCTCAGCCATCCTTTAGCAAACTGAGAGGTCCTCTCACAGGGTGTCCATTCAAAAGTTCAAAAGGGCTGAAGCCAACCTCCTTCTGCAGTACCTCCCTGTAGGCGAACAGAAGGCATGGTAAGAAGACATCCCACTTATGCCTCAAGGGTTCTGAGAGACCATAATCATGCCCTACTGTGTACGGTTGAACCTTTCAACCAACCCATTACTCTGGGGGTGGTAAGAGGTGGTGAACTTGTACATAACACCACACGCCTTCCACCTGGCCCTCATGTACAGAGACATGAAGTTGGTACCCCGGCCAGATACCACCTCCTTGTGTAAACCCACACAGGTAAAGATCCCAATCATTGCCCCGGACACTGTGGGTGCAGTAACCATCCTTAGCAAGATAGCTTTCGGGTACCGGGTGGCATTGTCCACCAAGAACAGGACAAATCTGTTGCCCATGCTGTCTTGCGATCCAGAGGCCCCACAATGTCAATGCCCCCAGCTCAAAAAGGGTGCTCATGACAGGAAACGGTTGAAGAGAGGTCTTGCACCTCTTCCCAGATTTGCCACTTGAATGGCAGGTAGGACAGGTCCTGCAGAACGCATCTGAGGCCTTCATCATTTGAGGCCAATAAACATGGGTGGCAAGCCTGTCAAAGGTGTTTTCCTGCTCCAAATGACCTGCCAGAGGCACATCATGAGCTACACCCAGTAGGCACGCTCTGAAGTACTGAGGTACCACCAGCACAAGCTTGCCCCAGACTCAGCAACCTTAGGCTTTCTATACAGGAGATCCTTCTTCCATTAGATCAGATGAGATCCTGTGGCATACCAGCTGCCTGGTCCTTGGCCTGTCGCCTAAGACCCACAAGAGTGGGGCACTCTTTCTGCACCATGCAGAATTCTTCCATGGTGGGGCCTTCCTCCTGCTGCCAATGGGTCAGCTCAGGCAGGTCCCCCAGTTCAGCCACACCTTCCCCTGTAGGTTCTGGGGTGTCACCCTCAGGTTCAGCCTGCTTTCGGACCGTGAGAATTTCAGGAGTGGGTTCCTCATGCTCCTTACCCCTTCTCTTCCTGGCAGGCACCTGGGCCACTGTTTCAGTCTTCAGGTCCTTCTGAGCACCCTCTCTGGCTGCCATGGACTGTATGATTAGGCACGAACACTTCAGCAATCCCAGCATCTCCAAGTGCTACCTGAACTCCACCTCCTTCCAGGCTGTATGTTCCAGGTCGTTGCACAGCAGACAATCAACAGGCATGGATGGACTCACAGCTACCCTCAAGGAACCTGAGACCCCCCCACTCAAAGGGAACCTGAGCTACCTTACAATGGCACTCACTGTTGTCTACAGCAACACCTTGGTGGACCACATTAGGGACTACCTGCTTTTGAGATACCAGATGACACCGGAAAGATGTCATACTGGCTTTTGTGTCTCTCAGACCCTCCACCCTCCTCCTATTGATGGTCACCCACTGCCTGTACTTCTTAGTATTATCAGGCATGATGTTTCTCTGGACCACCTCACCCTCACCCATGGAGACTATTGTCATCTCAGCTGGCTCCCCAACACTACCTGGGACCAACTCCTCCCACAATACGCTACACTCACCATCCCCTGTGTCAGCCCACCGGTGGGTGGCTGTGCCTTCTTGGGACACTTGAGACTCCATCTAAAGTGTCCTTCCTGGCTATAGTCAAAACACTTCAGGGGTCTCTCTTCCCTCCAGGCTTTCCTGGTCGGAGCCAGCCTTTCTTCTCAGTAGAAGGTTGGGAGTTCTTACCCTGGAAACTAGTTTGGGGCCCTTTTGAGAACTCCTAACTCTTATTATTTTTTCCCCCCTCCTTCTTCTTTTGGGGACCCTGCCTACCGTTGTCTGAGTCTCCCACATACAACCTCTTGTGGACACTGGTGCTCATCCAGGGTCCACCTCCAGAGCAAGCTTCCTGTGGTCAGTAAGGTTACTGTCAATCAAGGGCAGACCCAGCTCTGGAAAACAAAAAGTAGACAGGTGCTCCCATTCAAACAAATTGTACAGCCCTTTGTAATCTATTACCTTACTGCCTTCACCCAACCATCCAATGCTCTGCAAAAAGAATCCACAAACTCAAGCCAGGTTTGAGATTCATGTCTGGTATTCTTCCTAAACTTGTCCCTGTAATTCTCTGGAGTAAGACCATGCCTAGTGATCAGGGGCTCTTCATGACAGGGTAGGTAAGCTCACTCGCTGTCCCTAGTGGCAATAATGTGTCCCTTCTCCCCACTGTGATGTACTTCCACAAACCTGCCCCCAATCTCTCTCAGTGACCCTGTTCATATGGAAAGCTGACTCATAACCCTGAAACAACCTACGTATGTCATCCTCCCTGGTGTACTCTTTCCCTAGGTTCTTGGTTATGTGTAGGGGTGGGAAGAGTTTGCAGAGTTGCATAAAAACTCAGTGAAATTCCGCAGAGTTCCACTCCACCTTAGTTGTTACAGCTAGAAGCAATAGCACAGAATAGCAAGCCATAAAAACAAACCAGTTAATGTCCCTGGTCTGTTGGTTCGCAAGGAGCTGAAAACTCGAAGTAATGTGGAATGATTTGCAGCACCCCCTGCATTTAATATCTTGAGTACATGTCATAGTTGACATACTGGCCACTGTAAAAGACTAGTAGTGCATGTTTTACGTAGTACTCCACGAAGATGAAATGACCCTCAGCATGGCCGAAATTGTGCAACCTCATCAAACATCTTTCAATTTATAAAGGCAAATGGTTATTTCTACACAGGGTTCCTCCATTTGGTTGCTGTTAATGACGCGTCTCCTTCAGACAGCTTCCTACCATCATTGTTCAACAGGCCCCCACATATTATTCAAATATTAGCAGATGTTCAGGGAGATAGCGCCTCCTCAGGGGTAGTAAGCGCTATATAAATACAATTTAAACATCAGCCGACAGGATAGCAACCCATCTCTACTTTGTTTGTATCAGTAAGGAGCCTTTATGGAATAAGTCTCTACGACTAGTTAAATTACATTTTAGAGGTGCAATTACAGTCATTGAAACGAATGGGGTCAGCCACTGACCTCAATGCATGATAAATTGTCCTTTTCCAATTTGTCACTTTGTCAGTCAGTTTAAGCAGGTCCACTCCAGAGTACTCAGGAGGAGCTTGCACTGTTAGTCTGCAGGCTGTCGGAGCAGCTCCACAGTCCACATGCCTGCTGACCCGTCCCGGAAAAGGCGACAACTCGTCTCACCAGAGGAAATAACCGCTGCTTCTGTTCTGACCCGGAACTAAACATTCAGCTCCACACCAGGCAACGTGCAGTTTTAGCAGACATCGATCTCTGCCGCACCTGTAGTGATGGCCAGGGTTTACATGATTGGTACTCAATAGGGTAGATGGCAGGGGCAAACTCCACCACATGGCGGAGTCGGTGTTTCTTGCTGAACTCCATGCTCCCCAGCGGAGTGCAGAGTTGGCAAAACTCTGCAAACTCCCCTGGCAGAGAGGAGTGCACCACCGACGGCTAGTTATGTACACTTTTCCTTCAGACTGCACTTAAGAATTGATGTCACCATCTGCACTGGACTTGGCCTTCAATTCCAGCTCCTTTAAACTCAGCTCTTGAGCTAATATCATCTTTTTCTCCTCCATGGCCAACTTATCTTTCTCCATGGCCAAGGTACCCTTTTCTGCCTCTCTTTTGAATCAAATTATTTCCAACTGGAGCTCCGTTTCATGCTCCATTTTGAGCTTTTACAGCTCCAGCTTGTGCTTATTAGCTTCCTGCCTGTTCTCCAGCTACTCTGGGGACAGACCTTTGGAGGACACACTGCTGTTGACCCTGGAGGGCCCTCTCCCCTCAGGCAAAACCTGATCCACATAATCACCATGCAGGCTCTGTTCCTCTATATCCACATTATCATTCCCATCCTCTGTGTGCTCACCAGCCTCTCTGGCAGCCAACCAGGCACTCCTCACCTTTTGCAGCCTCTCCTTTGCAGTGAGGCCTTTAAAAGAACATTTGAGCTCCCTGCAGAACTTTTTGGAGTTGAAACACTGTATAGGTTTCCAGCTTCTCCTCCTCAAACACTACATCTGCAGCTACATCTGATGGCTCACCAGACTGAGACATGATTGAGGCAAAAACTCAAGAGTTGCAAAAAAAAAAAAAAGAGAAGCAAAAAATAGTATGGTAGTGCGTAATGGTCTGTGATATGGAAGTAGTGTACACCAATCACTATATGCAATGTACAAATACAAGTCCTATCCTCACAGCTGGTCACCAATGTTAGAAATGGTGGTTCTAGTTGGCTAGGTATGCACCTAAGCCAGGCAGAACCTACCACTCTAGTCAGTGTAAGTAAGTTACATACCTAAAATATCCCGTGCTCACCCCCTTTCTAGCTTGGCACAGAGCAGTCAGGGTTATCCCAGAGGCAATGTGTAAAGTATTTGTACACACACACACAGTAACACAGTGACAACACTACAAAAGGACTCCACACGAGTTTAGAAAAATAGTCATAATTTAACTGAATAAAACAAGACCAAAACGACAAAAATCCAACATACACAAATCAAGATATTACTTTTAAAAGATTGCATCAAGCATAGCTTTTAGAAATCAAAAATAGCTCCAATGCGGCTATTTGGTCATGGTTTACATTGACGACTCCACAAAGTCAGTCCAACCTCGATGGAGCGAAGGCCAGTTACGGAGCCGTGCAGACCCCAGTACAGTACCTTGGAGGCGTTGTGAAAAAAAAGACGATGCAAAACACAGGGAAGGTGAGGCGTCGCGTAAGCTGGTGCAGTGTCGGTTCTTTACTGCTGCAGGTGAGGTGAGGCCTTGGTTCCTTACTGCTGGGCAGGAGAGTTGAAGCGTTGGTTCCTTATTGCTGCAGGGGAGGTGAGGCATTGGTTCCTTACTTCCAGACAGGGGAGGTGATGCATTGGTTACTTACTGCTGGGAGGTGATGCAGTAGTGACAGGTGCAGCACCTTGATTCCTTACAGTGGAGTGTCATCAATGAGGTGTCGAAGGTCAAGTCGTGAGGCTTTGGTTCCGCAGCGTCAATGTCGAGCCAGGCCACAGGCATCAGAGCAGTGCATCCTGGATTGTGAGGTACGGTGCTCAGGACTCGTATAGTGGCAGAGCTTCAGTGGTGCTGCTGTGTCGTCGTGCCTGTGGTGCAGGCAGAGGTGCAGCAGCGTTGGGCCCTGCGGTGCAAGTCACGGTTGGTGCATTGAGCAGGACCATGGCTCCGGTGCAGGCAGGAGCACAGCGTCAGAGTTGCAGACAGGTGCGGGTTCTGAAGTCGATCATCGTCGATGCCTTGGTTTCTTCTTGTTATACCAGAAATCACTTCCAAGGGCCCAGGAACTGGATTTACCACCACTTGGCAGGTCAGGACTCTCAGCAGGGCAGTCCAGGTACTGGTAGGTGAAGTCTTTGATGGCCCTGAGACTTCTTAACAGAAGGCAAGTTCAACTCAAGGACTTGGAGACCCTTGGAAGCAGGATGAAGAAAGCAAAGTCCAGTCCTTTCATTCCCAGGACAGAAGAAGCAAAGCAGCAGGCCAACCCAGCAAAGTGGCACTCCCTCCTGACAGCTACCCAGCTATTCTTCCTGACAGAATGTCCTCAACCCAGAAGTGTTTTGAGTGTATGGTGTCACAGGGCCAGTACCTATACCCATTTAGGCCTTTGAAGTAGGCAAACTTCAAAGAAAAGTCTTTGTAATGCACAAGACCCTGCCTTTCCCTGCCCTGGCTCCAGACACAGTATAGGGGTGGAGACTTCTTTGTGTGAGGACATGCACAGCCCTATTCAGGTGTCAGTGCCAACTCCTCCCACCACTGTAGCTCAGGAAACTCATCAGCCTAGTGATGGCCCATCAGGATATGCAGGGCACACCTCAACTCCCTTTGTGTGACTGTCTGTAGTAAACGAGCAAACAGCCCAACTGTCATCCTGACCCAGACGTGTATTTAGAGACAGGCGGAGGCACAGAATGGTTAAAGTAAAACGTTCTAAAACTGGCATTTTCAGAATTGCAAGTTAACAACCAACTTCACTAAAACATGTATTCTTAAATTTTGAGTCTAGACACACCAAACTTCAATTTTATATCAGCTCCCAATTGGAAGATACTCTCGTAAGATATTTCAAGGCAGCTCCGATACTAACCTATGGAAGAGATAGGCCTTGCTGTAGTAAGAAATGTAATTAACAGTATTTCACTACCAGGACATGTAAAACACAACAGTACATGTCCTACCTTTTAAAAACACGGCACCCAGGTCATGGGGCTACCTTTGGCCTACTTTAGGGATGCCTTACATGTAATAAAATAGAAGGTTTGGGCCTGGCAAGTGGGTGCACTTGCCAGATGGACTTGGCAGTTTAAAACTGCTCTCACAGACACTGCAGTGGCAGGCCTGAGACATGTTTGTAGGGCTAATCATGTGGGTGGCACAATCAGTGCTGCAGGCCCACTAGTAGCAATTGATTTGCAGGCCCTGGGCTCACTTGGTGCATTGTACTAGGGACTTAATAGTAAAACAAATATGCAAATCATTGAGAAGCCAATTGCCATTATATTTTAGACAGGAAGTACTTGCACTTTAGCAGTGGTCAACAGTGGTAAAGTGCCCAGAGCCCTAACACCAGCAAAAACTAAATGCAGCACACAGTCAAAAACAGGAGGTGAGATGCAAAAAGACAGGGGAAACCATGCCAAAAGATGCGAGATCAAACATACACATAGATTTGTGCTTCTCATTTGACATAGACACTTCACACTTTTACCATCTCTGTATTCTTGAGGTGATGTGATGGTTGGCAAAAATCTCCATTGTCTTACTTCTCTGGTTAATGCCACACATTGCAAGTTCATCTGTTGAAAATGTTCTGTTACAGGCCTTTGAGCTTCAGCGCATTGCTGTGCAAAGCATGTAAAATGTGTGTTTTTGTCAACTGTGGCCAGATGTGGTATGTATAACAATGTGCCCAAGAAATGTGTCACATGTGTAGTGTTTTGTGAATCCCCACATGCATGTATGCCTTATTTACAAATGACATTTTAACATCTACACCTGAGACTAGGCCTTTGTCCATGACAACTGTTACTCATGATCTGTTATAGTATATGTGACAAAATTTGATTCTGCAAAGGGCTGCCATTCTGCATGCTAGTCCATTGGTAAAACACTACAATAAGGGCTTGCCTTAGGTACAGACATCTTGGAAGATATGTGTTCCAGCAATCACTGAGTGCCATATGAAGCACACTTTGCTGCTGAAGAACACAGCAAGACTACTAGCTGTGCTGCACTGCACTGCTTACATGTGTGAGGACAGGAATCAACCATTAATATCTGAACATGTGCCTTACTGCACTGTCCCTTTCATGCAGTGCACTGCTTAAGTGTGTGAGGACAGGAATCAACCATTAACATGTGAACATGTGCCATTACTGCACTGTCCTTTTCACGCAGTGCACTGCATCACATTGGCTTGCTGTGTTGATTGATTTATTTTTCGAATTATAACCCCATGTTGATCATCAGCTCAAACTACATGATTATTACATGTTGAGACCTATATCTAGTTGAAAGATGTGAGTGACTTGATTCTTACATTGAATTTCACATAGAGACAACACAATGAATGTGTTCTTAAATGTATTTATATGTTGATTATTTGACATCATTTCTGTCTATTTTCCCATCAGATGATATCATTTAGCTAAAGAAATTAGCCCCAATCTGGCCCCGTCTCCACCGACTGGCCAATGTGTGCTGGATGTCTCCTTCACTGTCTTCATCCTCTTCCATTTCCTCCACATGAGTGGCTCATAGTCCTACAGGAGATTTGTTTTTACACAGTTGTTGTGCAATTTGGCACAGACAAAGATTATTTTACATACCATAGGGGGTGAGTGCAACAGTCTTCGCCCTGACATATCCAGACGTTTAGAAACTGGGCTTCTGGTTGGCAGAGGTATGCAACCCTGTCCAAGCAGGAACCACAATCCTAATCAGGATAAGCTAGATACACATATGAAAGAAAACCTGTGCTCACCCTCTGGTAGCTTGGCAGAGAGCAGTCAGGCTTATCTAAAAAGGCAATGTGTAAAGTATATGTGCAAAACACACACACAGTAGCACAGTGAAACACCATAGAAAAGACTCCAAACCAGGTTAGAATAATAGATTATGATTTAAAAATAAATCAACACCAAAACGCACTTAAAAGCAATAGGCGCCAATGGAGTTATCTGATCGCGCTAGACTGGAACCAAGTCAAGAGTTCAAGCCACCCACAATGGAGTGCAGGCCAGCTACAGGACCCACGCAGGCCCCAATGAGCAAAAGTACCTTAATCCTTGTCACAGTACGCAATGCATTGATGATCCCCATGCAATGGGGGTGTTGCGCCGGATTTCTCCACGCAACTGCAGTGATGCATCAGGTCCGTTGAACAAATCGCCAGTTCTGAGTGCATTGGTTCTGAAGGCGATGCACCGAGTTAATCCACATTGGAGGGGCGATGTGTCAGTCTTCTCCATGCAGTGGCAACGATGCATTGGTTCTGAAGCGGTGGTGCCGGATACAATGCGGAGGTTCTGAGTGTGATGCACTGATTTTGCTCCCTCAACAGGGTTGATACACTGATTCTGCTCAAAGAAGACTGGGGATGCGTCAAGTTCTCTGGTGCAAGCATTGGGCTCCATTTCCAGTGTACCAGGCACAGGAGCAGGGATAGAGACTTTGATAGCCCTGAATCTCATGCAACAGGAGGCAAGCCAACGAGCCCTTGGAGATCACTATGGGTTCAAGACAGAGTTCAGCTCTCCCTTGGCAGGATCAGGGAGCAGCAGGCAGCTGGGCATGATAGCAAAAAATCAGTTCTTTCATAGCAGCACTCCAGCAGAGTTACAGTCCTTGTAGAAGCAGAACAGGTCTTCTGATAGAAGTTTTTTAGAGGTCCAGATGTGTCTGATTTAGTGGGGTCAGAGACCCAGTGGTTTTACCCAGTTGTGCCTTTGAAGTGACTTCAAAGAATGGTCTTGAATTGCATAGAGCCCTTTCTTTCAAACCCTGGCTCCAGACTAGCTATAGGTGGATAATCAGCCCTTTGTGTGGGGACAGGACCCTACCAATTCAGGTGTAAGTGTCAGCTCCTCCCCCCCTTCCTTCCCAGGAAGAGCCATCAGAATTCAAATGAGTACTCTGACACACCTAACCTTTCTGTGTTTGTGGCTGTCCAGAGGGAATGCTGTCACCCACCCAAGAAGTGTATTGGAGACAGGCTGCAGGCACACAGAGGTGTAAGAGCAGAGAAATCGCCACTTTCTAAAAGTGGCATTTCAAAAATAGTAATGTCAAATCCATTCCAAATATATAAAGCATGACATAGCTACTCCTTTCAGATCAGGAAAAAGTCTATTAAGGAATTCCCAATTTTAGCCTATGAGAGGGGTAGGCCGCACAGTAGTGAAAAACAAATGTAGATGTTTTTCACTACCAGGACATGCAAACGTAAAAGTATATGTCCTACATTTTACTTACACAGCACCCTGCCCTATGGGTTTTCTAGGGACTAGCTTAGGGGTGCCTTATGTGCAATAAAGGGGAGTTTAAGGCTTGGCAAAGGGTTTTAAATGACAAGTGGAAGTGGCAAAACTGCACACACAGGCTCTGCAGTGGCAGGTCTGACACAATCAGCACTGCAGGCCCACTAGTAACTTTTCATTTACAGGCCCTGGGTATATAGTATACTACTTTACAAGGGACTTACAGGTAAATTAAATATGCCAATTGTGTATACACCAATGTTACCATGTGTAGGGGAGAAAAACATGTACTGGTTAGCAGTGATAAAGTGCTCAGAGTCCTAAGGCTAACAAAAAGATTCAGTAAAAAAAGGAGGTAAGCAGGCAAAACATTTGAGGGAAGACCACCCTAAGGATGATAGATCCAACACAGCCATCTGAACCTGGATTTTAGGATTCCAAAAGTCATCTTCACCGCATTCCTTGCCTTGCTGTGTACCGTGTTATACTGTTGACTCCATCTGGGGGTGGGTGAATGGGGTCATGACCCATGATAGCAACCTATATCCTTGTTCAACTGAAAGTACAATAATACAACAGTAAATGATTATGCGCATTGTTACAGAGACATAAATGTTCATGTGTGTTATGTTTGCTGAAAAACTCAGACACATTTCTCACAGTTTGGATCAATATATGTTAGATATTGTTGACCATTGGTTTACACATGCATCTCCAAGTTTGATGTGTAATTGCAAATGTTGACCATGTCCTGATACTTATGACACTTCTACATGCTGACTTTCATGTTTAGGCCGTAGATTACTATGATAGGCATTTGGAAATGTTCTTGCCCTCTCCATGTTATTTGCACTCTCGATATGTGCAAAGTGACAAACTTATGATCAGATTCTCTGGCATATATTCCCCCCTAAGTAGGTTGTGACAGTGCCAACATGTTTGAAATTTGCACATACATTTGTTCTTTTCACACCTCTGATGTTTTTGTTTGCCTAAAGGACATTAGCACAGCCTTTGATTTATTAACTTAATTTAGCTTAGCTCTTTGCTCAGTACATAGTGAATTTCCAAAATGTGATATGAATCTTTAGATATTTTGTGGTCAACCAACCGATAATGCTTTTTGGAGGGCAAGGTGTCATGATGATCTTAGATTGACACATAGATATGGCAATGTAGGCCATATTTTTTGTGGGGCAAACTGTTGTAGATACAAGTACCTTTCTTTGAATGACTTGACGACAACAGCATTTAACATGTATGTATGTGAATTTGACTTGTAGGTGAATCAGTACCCATATGCCTTGATTATGACTTCATTGATGTGGCATGAGTGTGTTGAGATTGGGATCCTAAGTACACTGTGATACCTTACCCTGGTTGCATTTTATTCTATGTTTGTTACTGGTGTATGACATCTTTGACAGCATATTGATCGACTTTGTGAGTGTTACATTGATGGACTCAGATGCAGATAGCGTTGCCAACTTGCAGCACGATACTGGTCATTATCACATTGTTGAAGTATGTCAATGTGGGTTGATAACTATATGTAACATTGGACCTAGACAGTAAGAATGGCTGAGACATATGTGTATATTGTACTGTTGGTATCACATATGTACCAGGACTTGACATTTACACAGGAATTGGGGCTACACTTACATTGCATGACACAAATGGTATTTGCAACTACTTCTTCCAGTATTTCTGCAGATACTTTAGTCAACATACAAGTTTACTGCCATTTGTGACACATTTACTTTAGAACACAAGATTTGTTCATGTAAACACACTTGATAAGGGTCCTGTACCCTCAGCCTGTAGGGGTGGAAGGATCCTCTTTCTGTGCGGTGACCTTCATCTTCTGACCCCAGACATCACCCCAGGCCTCCCATTGTCATCTCACTGTCCCAGGGCGAGAGGTCTCTGAGCAGGTGTCTGTGCAGGTTCAAATTCTTCCGAAAGTCTGTAAAGATCTCAGAGGATCGTTTCTTTTACTTTCCTTAGGCTTAGGCCATGCACACTCCTCCTTCGCTCTAGAGACCGGCTGGGGTCCCACCTCCAGTATCCTCAGATTAAAGGAAAAGTTCTTTGTCCACTCTCAGTATGCTGAGGGCGTCGTTGGGACTTCTCCTCCTTAGGCTTTTTTGGACTATGATACAACATGGCAAAAGAATGTGAAGAATTTTACTTTTGTAAATCTTAAGCCTTGAGAAAGCCCAAGGCCTATCAGCCCTAGGGGGTGAAACACGTGTTGGCTGTCTCTCAACTATACTGTATAACAGACTGGCTGTCCTCAACTATACTGTATAATGGATTGTCACTTCAAAAAAGGAAAAATATAATAAAATACTACTGGAGCAACATATATATGGATTGGAGCAAGTTTTACTAATAACAGGGGAGACACTCCTACGCTTCTTTGAACAAGATTTGTTCATAAACCATTATTTGAGGAGAACTTTATCTAATGCTAAGACTAGGCACATCAATGACCAAACATTCATCTCACACTTAGCTAGTATGTACCCTTGGTACTCATATTGACGTTACTTGTGTACCACATGATCTGTGTATTGATTAGTTGACCACTGCACATTATGTGGTTCTGTCCATTCACACAGTGTGAGATTGCACAATACTTCTCACAGTTGTTATTTTGCTACTAACATTGCAGGATTAGTGAGGGAATGACACAATGGAACATCATTGTCTACATGTTGTAGTACGTTGTTCCCACTATGTGCACATTACATGACCCCCATAGATAAACACAGAGGGGGGCTATTATATCATACATTTACCTTCTTAGTTAGAATGATGCAAATTCTGCTTTCCTTACTAAAGAGTAGGCCATTCCCTTATCTCCCATTTTGGACCTGCTCATTTATTATACTGTGGCAGAAGATGTAGGCATCATATGCTCTACCTGGATTTTTGACCAGCACATTAAGAAACATCCCTTGGTGATCCACCATGGTTTGGACATTGATTAAATATGTGTGATTCCGGTTTCTGAAGAGGTGAGATGTTGCAGCATCAGGCACCAATTGCACATGTGTGCAATCAATTGCACCAAGGACATGTAGGAATCCAACAATAGTGTAAAATCCATGTTTGGTGTCCAATTGTTGTAGTTACGTTTTGGGGAGGAGGAGGTATTGGGGAGTAAGTTTGATGACAGCATCCAAGACAGAGGGGAGGAACACAGAAAATACTCCCTGTGACACTCCTGCCAATCTGAATGTTGAGATCTGGAAGGACCCGGATGCCAGCATGTTGAGCACAGCCATAAGTTTCACATGTGGGGGTATGTTATTGGGCCTTGCAGTTGGTGGCTGGAGACTTGGCTCAAACTTATGCAGCCATTGAATGCTGGACTCCCTCCTGAGTTCATAGAATTTTATGACCTCATCCTCCCTGAGGTCAAAGAGAGATATGCGTCGCCGGAACACACACTCCCTCCTCCTTTGCTGCCTACATGGTGGTGGTCTCTGAGTGACTGCTATTTGCAGGATGATGACCTCCATGGCGTAGCTGAGCTTACCATATTGTTTTGTAGGGTTGCTCTTTTTGTACCACAGCCACTGCCTCATTTCCTACGCCTGAGTTGACGATGCACAGCAACTCTGGCACATTTCAGGCTTTGCAGTGTGCGTCACAATGATGTGTGACTCATTGATAAACCCATAACTATCACTGCGTTACATTTACATTGAATTTTGTGGGGGAACATCTACATTGTATATTTTAAATTGTGTTTGGAGCAGCTTTTGCCACACGCAAGCCTTATAAAATGACACATTTGGGCAAATGCGTCATTTTATAAATATGACTTACTGCTTACACCACTGCTGCATCACAATTCATGATGCAATGCTGGCGCAAGCCTCTCATAAATACGACCCTAAATATGAACAAATCTACAAAGAAAGAAAGAAAGTAACTGCAAATACAGTATGTGCATTAAATCATTTGAATAACCGGCGACCTATTTGTTACATTAGTGTCCCCTCACAGCATCTTTGCTGCAGCATATCTGAGGAACAAATGCACTTCAATTTTTTCCCCCCAAAACATAAAATGTAAAAAATGAGACTAAAATACATGTAGTGCAATTAATGTAAGCTGTTTAGTTACTATCGTGTAAATTCCAATACAATACCCAACTGCAGCACCTCGTATAATCAAAAACAGATAACATGAAGGCTGAATTTAAAAAACAGCTTTTTCAATATACCAACAAAACGTAGTCTGAAAATTAAGTTTGACTAATACTTAGCCTATGCTCCCCTCTAGTGGCCAATTCATTGCATTAATGTACATTTGGATGGCCTCAAATACATTCTTTGTCTTTTACTACAATAAATAGGACAGCTCTGAATCAACCACTTTTCTCAAAATGTTCTATTTGAAATTAACTAAATAACTTTGATCACAAAACCACTTTGAAAATCACTTTGTACAATGATCTACTATAATCAAGTAATCTTGCTGCGCTGCATGACAGGGAAAGGGCAAGAATGAGCAGTATTTAAGGCAATAAGTGCATTCCTGCCTTTTCCCCTGCGCTGGCACACTTTTGGCAGCCTAACCCCAATGCAGGCACCCTTGCACCATGGTGCAAGGATATCTGCATTGTGTGCAGGATTGTTTTTATGCAGGAAGGGACACCTTCATTGCCAAAAACAATCCTGAGAGGCATATTCCTCTTTCTATGTGTGCTGCAGAATGCACCAATCAATCAATCAATCACAGAATTTGTAAAGCGCACTACTTACCCCCGAGGGTCTCAAGGCGCTGGGGAGAAAGAAAAAAAAGGGGGGGGGGGGCTGCTACTGGTCGAACAACCAGGTCTTGAGTAGCCTCCTGAAGGTCAGCAGGTCTTGGGTCTGTCGTAGGCTTAGTGGAAGGGTGTTCCAGGTCTTGGCGGCGAGGTGGGAGAAGAATCTGCCGCCGGTGGTAGTTCTTCGAATGCGAGGGACGGTGGCGAGGGAGAGGTCGGCGGAGCGGAGTTGGCGGTTGGGGACGTAGAAGAGGAGTCGTCTGTTGAGGTAGGCTGGGCCAGTCTTGTGAAGTGCCTTGTGTGCGTGGATGAGGAGTTTGAAGGAGATTCTCCTGTCGACAGGGAGCCAGTGCAGGTTCCTCAGGTGGGGGGTGATGTGGCTGTGGCGTGGTACATCGAGGATCAGGCGTGCGGAGGCGTTTTGTATGCGTTGCAGTCGCTTGATGAGCTTGGCCGGGGCTCCCGCGTAGAGGGCGTTCCCATAGTCAAGTCTGCTACTGACGAGGGCCTGGGTGACTGTTCTTCTTGTATCTGTCGGGAACCACCTGTAGATCTTGCGAAGCATGCAGAGGGTGTTGAAGCAGGAGGATGAGACTGCGTTGACTTGCTTGGCCATGGAGAGCGTTGAGTCGAGGATGACTCCCAGGTTGCGTGCGTGGTCGGTGGGTGTCGGGGCTGCTCCCAGCGTCGTTGGCCACCAGGAGTCGTCCCAGGCTGAGGGGTTGGAGCCGAGGATGAGGACCTCTGTCTTCTCCGTGTTCAGTTTTAGTCGGCTGATCTTCATCCAATCGGCGACGGCCTTCATTCCTTCATGGAGGTTGGATTTGGCGGCGAGGGGGTCCTTGGTGAGGGAGAGGATCAGTTGAGTGTCGTTGGCGTAGGAGATTATGTTGAGGTCGTGCTGTCTGGCGATGCGTGCGAGCGGGGCCATGTAGATGTTGAACAGTGTTGGGCTGAGGGACGATCCCTGGGGTACGCCGCAGATGATCTCGGAGGCTTCGGATCGGAATGGTGGGAGGCGGACTCTCTGGGTTCTGCCGGCGAGGAAGGAGGTGGCCCATTCCAGGGCCTTGTCTCGGATCCCTGCGTCGTGGAGGCGTGCGCGTAGAGTGCGGTGGCAGACAGTGTCGAAGGCGGCGGAGAGGTCCAGCAGGATGAGGGCTGCGGTCTCACCGTTGTCCAGCAGGATCCTGATGTCGTCGGTGGCGGCGATGAGGGCAGTCTCAGTGCTGTGGTTGCTGCGGAACCCCGTTGGGATGGGTCCAGGATGCTGTTTTCTTCGAGGTATCGGGTTAGCTGTTTGTTGACGATCTTCTCGATGACCTTGGCTGGGAACGGAAGCAGGGAGATGGGACGGAAGTTCTTGAGGTCTCTCGGGTCCGCCTTGGGTTTTTGAGTAGGGCGTTGATCTCTGCGTGTTTCCAGCTCTCTGGGAAGGTCGCGGTCTCGAAGGAGAGATTGATGATGTTGCACAGGTGGGGTGCGATGGAGCTGCTGGCTTTGTTGAAGATGTGGTGCGGGAAAGGGTCTGACGGGGAGCCGGAGTGTATTGTGCTCATGGTCTTGATGGTGTCCTCGATGTTCACGCTGGCCCAGGCTGGCAGGGGGTCGTGGTCGATGGTGTGCGGCGGGTCTGGTGCATCGATCTTAGTTGGGGCTGTCTGGGTGTTGAAGCTGTTGTGGATGTCGGCGATCTTGCGGTGGAAGAAGGTGGCGAGGGAATCGCACAGGGGTTGCGACGGCGGGATGTCGTTGGTGTTGGAGCTGGGGTTGGAGAGTTCCTTCACGATGTTGAAAAGCTCCTTGCTGTTGTGTGCGTTGTTGTCGAGGCGGTCTTTGAAGGAGATTCTCTTGGCGGACTTGATGAGGTGGTGGTGGTTACGGATGGCGTCTTTGTGGGCTGCATGGCTGTCCGGTGTCTTATCACTGTGCCATTTCTTCTCTAGTTTCCGGCAGGTACGCTTGGAAGCTAGGAGTTCCGAGGTGAACCAGCTGGCTCTTTTGGTGGTGTCACTGTAGGTGAGTTTTTCAGCGGGGCGAGGGTGTTGGCACAGTCATCCATACATCGTCTGAGGTTGCAGGCAGCGTCGTCGGTGTTGGATGGTTCGGAGGGAGGGCTGAGAGCGAGGGTTGCCCGTAGTTGGTCTTCGGTGACTTTGCTCCAGCAGCGGCGTGGGATCTGTTGGGTGCGGTGGTGTGTGGTGTGTTTCTGGTAGGTGAAATGGATGCAGCGGTGGTCGGTCCAGAGGAGTTCCGTGGTGTGGCTGAAGGAGACGTGGGAGCTTGAGGAGAAGATGGGGTCAAGCGTGTGGCTGGCGGAATGGGTCGGTGTTGTGACGAGCTGGCTCAGACCGAGGTTGGCGAGGTTGTCGATCAGGGTGGTGGAGTTGCTGTCGTTGTTGTTCTCCAGGTGAAAGTTCAGGTCTCCGAGGAGGATGTAGTCGGTAGAGGTCAGGGCGTGCGTGCTGATGAAGTCGGCGATGGAGTCGCTGAACTGGGGTCGGGGCCCAGGGGGTCTGTAGACAAGGGTGCCTCTAAGGGTGGTGTTGGGGTCCGTGTGGATCTGGAAGTGCATGTGTTCGGCGGTGCTAAGAGTGTCGTCGGTGCTGGTCGAGACCCTGATGGTGTTCTTGTGGACGATGGCGATTCCTCCTCCTACTGCGTTGACGCGGTCTCTGCGGGTGATCTTATAGCCGTCTGGGATGGCTATGGCGATGTCGGGGGCGGAGGAGTCGTTCATCCAGGTCTCTGTCAGGAAGGCGACGTCTGGTGATGATGTGTCGAGCAGGTCCCAGAGCTCGACGGCGTGTTTGCGTGCGGAGCGGGTGTTCAGTAGGATGCATCGGAGGTGGTTGAGGTCCTTCTTGGCGGGCGCCTCGGTGGCTCTGAGGCTGGTGTAGCTGCAGTTCCGGCAGGTGAAGGGACCATGGGTGCGTTTCGGGGCGGCCTTGAAGCAGATGTGCGTCTGTCCGGGGTTGAGAGCGTGGAGTGTGGTGGCATCGTATCGGCGTCGGTCCTCGAGGCTGGTGCGGGGGGCGCACGGGCCAGGGGTTCTGGCGCTGGGCGCGGTCCAGGCGCGGACAGGCGCAGACGGGCTTGCCTTAGGCGCGCCTTCGGCGCGCCAGCGTCGTGGCCGCGCCGCGGCCGCCATATATGGGGAGGTGGGAGGGAGGAGCAGCTGGGAGGTGGGAGGCAGGGGCAGCGAATGGGCAGTCAGGGGGGCAGGGCCGCAGGGGACGCAGCGGCGGGAGTGGAGAGAGGCAACGAGGGGTACAGAAGGCAAAATGGGCACAGTTCAAAGGGGGCAGCGAGGGGTACAGAAGGCAAAATGGACACAGTTCAATGGGGGCAGCGAGGGGAAGCAGAAGGAAAAATGGACACAGTTCAATGGGGGCAGCGAGGGGTACAGAAGGAAAAAAGGACACAGTTCAATGGGGGCAGCGAGTGGAAACAGAAGGAAAAATGGACACAGTTCAATGGGGGCAGCGAGGGGTACAGAAGGAAAAAAGGACACAGTTCAATGGGGGCAGCGAGGGGAAACAGAAGGAAAAAAGGACACAGTTCAATGGGGGCAGCGAGGGGAAACAGAAGGAAAAAAGGACACAGTTCAATGGGGGCAGCGAGGGGAAACAGAAGGAAAAAAGGACACCGGGAAAATGGGGGCAGCGAGTGGAAACAGAAGGAAAAATGGACACCGTTCAATGGGGGCAGCGAGGGGAAACAGAAGGAAAAAAGGACACAGTTCAATGGGGGCAGCGAGGGGAAACAGAAGGAAAAAAGGACACCGGGAAAATGGGGGCAGCGAGGGGAAACAGAAGGAAAAAAGGACACAGTTCAATGGGGGCAGCAAGGGGAAACAGAAGGAAAAAAGGACACCGGGAAAATGGGGGCAGCGAGGGGAAACAGAAGGAAAAATGGACACAGTTCAATGGGGCAGCGAGGGGTACAGAAGGAAAAAGGGACACAGTTCAATGGGGGCAGCGAGGGGAAACAGAAGGAAAAAAGGACACAGTTCAATGGGGGCAGCGAGGGGAAACAGAAGGAAAAAAGGACACCGGGAAAATGGGGGCAGCGAGGGGAAACAGAAGGAAAAATGGACACAGTTCAATGGGGGCAGCGAGGGGTACAGAAGGAAAAAAGGACACAGTTCAATGGGGGCAGCGAGGGGAAACAGAAGGAAAAAGGACACAGTTCAATGGGGGCAGCGAGGGGAAACAGAAGGAAAAAAGGACACAGTTCAATGGGGGCAGCGAGGGGAAACAGAAGGAAAAAAGGACACCGGGAAAATGCGGGCAGCGAGGGGAAACAGAAGGAAAAATGGACACAGTTCAATGGGGCAGCGAGGGGAAACAGAAGGAAAAAAGGACACAGTTCAATGGGGGCAGCGAGGGGAAACAGAAGGAAAAAAGGACACCAGGAAAATGGGGGCAGCGAGGGGAAACAGAAGGAAAAATGGACACAGTTCAATGGGGGCAGCGAGGGGTACAGAAGGAAAAAAGGACACAGTTCAATGGGGGCAGCGAGGGGAAACAGAAGGAAAAAAGGACACAGTTCAATGGGGGCAGCGAGGGGAAACAGAAGGAAAAAAGGACACCGGGAAAATGGGGGCAGCGAGGGGAAACAGAAGGAAAAATGGACACAGTTCAATGGGGGCAGCGAGGGGAAACAGAAGGAAAAAGGACACAGTTCAATGGGGGCAGCGAGGGGAAACAGAAGGAAAAAGGACACCAGGAAAATGGGGGCTGCGAGGGGAAACAGAAGGAAAAATGGACACAGTTCAATGGGGGCAGCGAGGGGAAACAGAAGGAAAAAGGACACAGTTCAATGGGGGCAGCGAGGGGAAACAGAAGGAAAAAAGGACACCGGGAAAATGGGGGCAGCGAGGGGAAACAGAAGGAAAAAAGGACACAGTTCAATGGGGGCAGCGAGGGGAAACAGAAGGAAAAAAGGACACCGGGAAAATGGGGGCAGCGAGGGGAAACAGAAGGAAAAATGGACACAGTTCAATGGGGGCAGCGAGGGGTACAGAAGGAAAAAAGGACACAGTTCAATGAGGGCACCGAGGGGAAACAGAAGGAAAAAAGGACAAAGTTCAATGGGGGCAGCGAGGGGAAACAGAAGGAAAAAAGGACACAGTTCAATGGGGGCAGCGAGGGGAAACAGAAGGAAAAAAGGACACAGTTCAATGGGGGCAGCGAGGGGAAACAGAAGGAAAAAAGGACACCGGGAAAATGGGGGCAGCGAGGGGAAACAGAAGGAAAAATGGACACAGTTCAATGGGGGCAGCGAGGGGAAACAGAAGGAAAAAAGGACACAGTTCAATGGGGGCAGCGAGGGGAAACAGAAGGAAAAAAGGACACCGGGAAAATGGGGGCAGCGAGGGGAAACAGAAGGAAAAATGGACACAGTTCAATGGGGGCAGCGAGGGGAAACAGAAGGAAAAAAGGACACAGTTCAATGGGGGCAGCGAGGGGAAACAGAAGGAAAATGGACACGGTTCAATGGGGGCAGCGAGGGGAACAGAAGAAAAAATGGACACGCGGAAAATGGGGGCAGCGAGGGGAAACAGAAGGAAAAATGGACACAGGAAAAATGGGGGCAGCGAGGGGAACAGAAGGAAAACGGGCACCGAGGCCACAAGCAGAGGGGCGAGCTTACCAGCAGCAGCAGCGGGCAGGACACCACAGGCGGAGCTGTGTGGCGGGGGAGCGACCTACCTGGCAAGGTCAAGGGTCGCAAGAAGAAAGAGGGAGTAACAAGGAGAAATAAAGATATTTCCCCTTGTTATGCCTCCCTTGGAAGGCGCATCTTTATGCATTCCAAGGTTTACCAATTTTAACCATGAGCGTTGCGTGGAAACACACAGACAACACCCAGAGAATGCCCCCCTTACGCAGAGTAAGGCAAAGCAGCTATTTGCGCTGTGTTCCTTTACTCCAGATTTATGGAGCTACTCATGCATTGCTTCATAAATCTCATTTAGGACTTGCTTCGCTCTTGCACCCGCAACTGTGCTCATAAATATCCCCAGTAATGTTTCAGGATTGCAGCAACTGGAGTAATTTTGAGGCATATTTATGAATTTTGACGCAATGATGTGCTGTGGCAGCATGGTGGCAGAAAAACCTGCGGTGTGTGGCACTTCCTTGCTACATGGATGCACTGTATTTATGGTACGTCGCACCATGTCGCAAGTACCGAAGATGTGTCAAAAATCCAGACGCATCGGTGAGAAGAATGACGCAAGGTGTCATAACTTAACTGCTACCTACGTGATGCAAAGCTGATTTGTGTGTCGTAAAGCATCTTTACGTGGTGCAAATCAGCTTTGCATCATGCAGGAGTACATTGCTTGGCGGGAAGCTTCAAAAACCAAGATGACCAGACAGCAACCCAGGCAAAGAGGAAGAGGAAGTGCAATTTTAGTGAGGAGGTAAACCAAATACTAATAAGTGAGGTGACAAAGAATGAACACCTTCTCTTTGTCACCTTCAAATTGCCATTAGGGAAGAAGGAAGCCATTTGGCAATGCATAGTAGATAAGATAAACAGCGCAGGCGAAACAAAAAAGACAGTACTAGAGTTCAAGGAGAGGTGGCATGTCTACAAGCACGGGACCAAAGAAAAACTGCCCAGGAACCTTAAGGCAGCTATGGGGTCCAGAGGAGTTGGACCCTTTGAAGTAGCAGGTGGCTTCACTCATCCCAGAAGAGTTGGTGGAAGGAGTGGAAGGATAGGACAGTGCTGCTGTCAAGGACCAGGAAGAACTACAGGGTAAGTGAAAACAACAGACCATTTGTTCCGAACCGTTATGCTGGGCAGCACAGCTAGACACTTGGCTGCACTGCAATGCGCATTGTACAAGGGAAAGGGCAGGAATGTCTCACATGTTATTATTCCATCACATAACTGTAATTTTACTTTCCAGTCACAATTTATTCAGTCCAGTCCAGCCCTGCCAAGTTTCACTGGTCCATGTGTGGTGTGTTACCCCAGTCCAGGTTGCCCTTTGAATTCTGGGAAATCTATAATGTCATTGACCAGGACCACAAGTTCCACAATACAAAGGCCAAAATCAGGACTGGAGCAGCACATCATGCATGGAACTTGGAAACTTAGCAGATATGTATGTGCCAATGCAGGCTCATTTGCACCATGATGTAAGGGTGCTTGTCTTAGGGCTAGGCAGCCAAAAGTGTAATGTAAAGTGATATCACTTGGTAGAGGGTAAACTTGTCACCTGAGAGGGTGTCCAGGCGCTGAGTATGTTCATGCCCTCCAAGTAGGATCACTTGAAGAGCCAGTTGTACAGCCACTAGCACAAATCCATATTGTATGCAGCAATCGTGATGTGATGGGTGAGGTTTCTACTGGTGTTTCCTGCCATGAAAGGTACCACCCTAACTCCTGTCTAGAACATATGGATATTGAGTTGGGGGTGAGTGCAAGTGATGCTCAGTGGAGGGCCATGATTGTTTGGTGAAAGCATAGATGGTGTGTGAGCTAGAGGGGTCCCTGGTAGTGTAGTGTCTTGTAGATGTGGCTAAGTATCTTGAACTGCCAGTGTGTCTAAATGGGGAGGCATCATATTTTAACGAGGTGAGGTGTAATGTGTGTGCCTCAAGGTAAGCTGATGAATAATCTAACAGTGGTGTGTCGGTTAGTTTGGAATTTTTGTTGCAGCCTTGCAGACATGCTGTGGTAGAGGGTATTGGAGTACTACATTCTACATGTTTTGAGGACCTGGGTTAATGTCTCATAGGTGGCAGGAGGGAGCCATATGAACAAACGTCTGACTATGCTAATAATCTGAAAGGAGCTGGAGTTGATACAGGGATTATTAATGCAAATGGTGAGGTAGGTGTCCAGGATGAAGGACAGGTTTCTGGGATGGGTGGAGTTTGAGGTGTCTGGGTCTAGTCATGTGGGCAACCAGGGTGGGTTCATGTTTCAGAATATCAGCACCACCTTTGTGTGAGGTTGAGTATGAGCTGAGCAATACGTCTCACATAAAGTCAGCTAGTTGGTCAATGGCACAATGTAACAACTGTTGGAGGTGTTGGAGTCTCCTAATAGTTATTGTATGATCTTGGTGTCATCAGTGTAAGAGATGATGTGTAGTCCCTAAGTTTGAACGATGAGTGCCAGATCAGTCATATACATGTTTAAGAGAGTGGGGATGTTGGAACTGGCCTTTTTGCAGGGTTATCCCCAAACTTTTTGCCTTACTCCTGCTTGCACCACCCACCGAAGTAGCCTTTCAAACCGGTCTCAGGCCTCTGCCACTGCGAGGCCTGCACGCACAGTTTACTGCCACAGTGATGTGGCTTTTAAAGTGTTTCCCACGTCTGAAACTCCCCTTTTACTACATATAGGTAACCCCTAAGGTAGGCCCTAGGTAGCCCTATGGGCAGGGAGCTGTTTAGATAAAAGGTAGGACATATGTCTTAACTGTGTGGCATGTCCTGGTAGTGACAAACAGCCTATTTGCTATCTCACTGATGTGAGGCTGCCTCTCATAGGTTTGCATTGGGAATTTCCTGATATGTGTTTCAGTGGTAATTTCTGATATGATAGGGGCAGCTTGACCATGTTTGGTATGTTTGGAATAGCAGTAATAAATCCTGCTTATTGGTGAAAGCAGATTTGTTATTACTATTTTAGAATTGGCACTTTTAGAAGTGGGAATTTCTGTGTGCTTATGACTCTTTGTGCCCTGCCTGCTTGTGCATTCAATGTCTAGTTTAAACTGACAGGAGAAGGGGATGTGCATTCACTTTAGACAGTCACAAGGGGGGATGAGATGTGTCCTGCCTTTCCTTGGTGACTCGTAATCTGACACGGAGAACTCTGCCATCCTGCCGCGAGCCTTGATTGAACACGCCGCACCAGAGGGTGAACCGTGCTTAGACTGCATTCCCTGCTTTAACAAAAAATGGTCATGCCAGGAACTTGATTTCTTTCCATTTTTGAGACGAGTTTCCATATTTTCGCTGCAAAGCCTGATTTAGCCGCGATGGAGGGTGAATTGTAACTAAGCTACATTCTGCCTTTGAGCACCAGATGCTCCTACACAGGACAACTTCTCAAGGGCACCTGTATTTACTTCCGAGATGGGAAGTCATGCGTTAATACATAGTTATTCAATGAGACGTCCGAGAAGTCCTTCATTGGGTGGCATTATACATCTATCAATTTCAGAATAAAACGGCATTGCTTTCCTTTTGCCCTTGTCCTGATGAGGCCCAAATTATTGCGGTGAAATGCACCAACCCCACAATTTGGAGGAATCCGACGGACTATGAATGATATATATAAGAAATTGTTACACGCTCCTTTTAAGTAGAGGGTTGAAGTATCCCCTCGAGTGTGTATTGGACTATCTCCTTTCTTTTCCGATTGCTGTTTGAATTGTACTGTCTGTTTATTGTTTAGCATCCGTATAAGATAAGAATGGGTAGGAAGGAATTGTATATGTATATGTATGTATTTATTTGTGTATTTGATTTGTGTGTTTTGCTATTTAAAAGATAAAAAATAAAATATATTTTTTGACTACTATTTTTGGAGTTGGTATCAGAGTTAAATGAAATAAGTGTACAGAATTAATACGCAGTGATAGGGATCAATTTGTTTTTCCCCCCTAGAAAAACAGAGTCTATTTGTTCCTCCGCATTGCTGTTTGCTTCCACAATGGTTTATGTGCCCGGATGCGGTAGGATTATCAGGGCAAACCCCGATTCTTTGTAAGAATTTCCTTGGTGACTCAACGCTAGACTGAATAGACCTTGGCTGCATTTAGAGTGGTAGAAGGAGTTTCCCTTGCACCTGAATAGACCTGGTCCACATTTAGAGTGGTGGGAGGAATTGCAAGTGTACCTGAATAGGGCTGTGCCTGACTTTCACAATGCTGTCTACTCCCCCCTGTAGTGTGTCTGGAGCCAGGGCTTGGGAGTGAATGGGGGTGTTGTGCACTTCTGAAAGTGTTTGAAGTGCCCCCAGAACAAAGACTTTTGCAGTATAAGTACAGGGGCTGTGACCCCATATTTTTGGACACTGCGTGGACTTGTAGCCAGCCGCTCTTGGCTCTACTGACTGCACCTGGCCAGGAGGAACTGTCGTGCTGCCAGGAAAACCGCCACTGAGACTTTGCTTGTGGGCTGGCCTGCTGCGTGCTTTCCTGAACCGGCGTGCTCTCCAGTGCCCTGGGTCCACAACAACCTGAGGGGGTGCCGCGTAAGTTCTGTTCCTCCCCCTCCTTGTGTGTTGATCTCGTTGGGGTCATTTCAGTATTGGTCACCCTCACTGGGATCAACGAGCGGGCGTCCTGATAGCCTGCAGGGGCAGCCTTTAACCGGAACGCTGTGCTCGCACAGCACGGCTGGCCCCTTAACCGGACTGGTGCATTTCTCCTTGAGCTCCACATTCCCTGGGCAGACAGCAGCTGCACCGCGTGTACGTGGGCAGCTGCACTTCACGAAGTTCAGGTGGGGGACCGAGTGAGGCATCCCGCCCTCCCTAAAGGGTGCCAAAGGGTTGCGATTGCCTCCCTGGTCCCGAGGGTCTGTGAGGAGGAGTGCAGGAGTGCCTTTACCCTACGTTGGGAACCCCAGTTACTGCATAATACCTAGTTGAGGTCTAGGAGCACTGTACCCTATAGGTTTAGGGCGAGCTTGTCGGTACTAATGTGAAAATGGTGATGTATGTGTTTTTCTTGAGGTAATCAAACTGCTGCATATTCAGTTCTGAAAGGTTATGGTATGTCATCTTTACCTTACAGGGACAAGATAACGAATATTATTTCGGAGTGCACATGTTATGTGCAGTGATGATGTGTTCCTAACCTATGCAACCTGTAAGTGTTTACCTTATTGCACTGCCTGTGATGTCATGATAAGTGCCTAGTTGGCAAAGTGACTTATGATCTACATGTGTTATGACAATTGCCTAGTTGGCAAGGTGATGCATGGTCTACATGTATTATGACAAGTGCCTGATTGGCAAAGTGATTTATGTGATTGTGGTCTAATGTATTTTATGTATAATACAAAGAATATTTTTATATAACCTTGTACGGAGCTTCTTTTTGTGATGTGCCTAGTGTGTCACGGGTGTGTGTCTGTGTGTGTTGCGCAAACACTTTACACATTGCCTCTCGGATAAGCCTGACTGCTCTGACAAGCTACCAAGGGGGTGAGCAGGGGTTATCTTGGGTGTCTAACTCCCTTACCTTGGCTAGAGTGGTGGGTTCTGCCTGGCTTAGGTGTATAACCTAGCCAACCAGAAACCTCATTTTTAACAGGGGATGAGTGAAGCGATTTGTGGAACTCTGCAGATGAGAACTTTGGGTCCCGAGTAAAAGAAGTGACCTTGAGCTGTAGCATCCATCCAAGTGTGACAATAGCTATCCCTTTCAGAGAGGGTTTTCAGTGTCTTCTGTTATGGAGTCTGGAGATGAATGTATGAGTGCTAGGAAACTAGGAGAGTCCCTTGATAAATGTAAATCATGGCATATGAATGCGTAGCTCCTTTCTTCCAGTTCAGCAAGGTTGCTTGCTGTCTAGACATGTGTGGATGTGTGCCAAAAATGACCCTCAGGGAACAATATTGCACAAATTGCATGCAAGACAGCACGACAAGGCACAATGGTGTGTTGTGCGGTGGTAAAAGCCGAGTGCAGGATTGTGAGAGAGATGACAAAGTATAACATATCTTGGTTAGTGCTGGCATGCAAATTAACAGCTAGAGCAAATGCAGGCACCCTTGCGACATGGTCCAATGGTCTCAACAGTGGTGTTAAGAAGCAAATGTATCATCAGTGTATGTAGAAATCAGAAATGTATCACAGTATGTAAATTATGGCCTATTCCTGCACCCACTCTTTCATGCAGGGTAGCCCAGCTGCGCTTCATTGTGTTGAATGAGACAAATAGTCCCCCATGTCACAATTGAGGTTGTGTGAACAATGTACAGTTATAGCCATGTGAAGAGCAACAACACTGTAACATGGCCTTATTTACTTGCCGCAACAATCACTTATGTCAAATTCTATCATGGCTTATTTTTAGCATATTTCTATCTCTTACCAGAGGGACCAACAACACCTCCTCTAGATGGGCCTGTCCACGATGCCCAACCTGGCGGTGATACCATCCCCCCATGGATGAAGATACCTTCCCATAACTTCTGGACTCTTTTGAAACTTCTCCTCCAGCTTTGGCAAGGGAAGATGACAATGCAGGGTCTCCAGATGAACCGTCACCAACTGGACATGGCCCATCCAGATGTACCATCTCAGCTGAGGACTCCAAGGACCCTCAAGTTGTCTTTCAATGGTGCATGGTACGAGTCCAGCAGCGAATGACTGGTGAGGTTTGGGCGGGGATGGAGACCATAGCGGGCACTCTTCAAGGAGTCTGTAGATGTCTAAGCCATAATAAGAGTTTGACCAAGGCCATCACAGACACCTACTCTTGGCTCCATGGGATTGATGAGTCACTAGCTTACATTGTTGGCATCATGAGGCAGAGGGAATAACAACAGCCCTCTAAAATCTGACACGAGTGAAGTTGCCAGGCAGCTGTGGGCCATACATAATACCATGTGGTCCCTGGAGCGCAAGATTGAATCCTTCATTGAAACAACGGGTGCCCTCAATAGCAAAATAATTGTTTTGTTGGCAAACTATCAGATCATTTATTTCCAGGGATCACCATACTGCCTTACTGCCACTCAGAAATGCAGGTGGGAACAGTGGATCCACATCTTCTCCCTCAGATGTATGTCTGCCTCAGCTGCATCCCATTCAAACACCACCAATTATAGGGGAGGCAGAACACGCATCAGCGGAGGAAGATATGGACTTCACTAGTTTTCAGCAAAGAATTGCCAGATGAACATTTGTGCGTGCCCCCTGGCCAGTTTTTCAATGGTCCTGTGTCTAACATCATGCCACCTTTGTTGTCACCCAGTACAGTACTTTTTTATGTAGTTGTTTATCCTATACACTTGTGTACTTTAAAAGAAGCCTACCTTTCCTAATGACAATTTGTTCCTCCACACTGAAATACTCCTCTCCTTTACATTTCAGCTGACATGTATCCCTAATGGACTTTGTCTGGTCATCAAATTGTACCCAATGACTATCTTTGTTGCTCAAATTTGGAATTTGTTACTCACTTGAATAAATGTGAGGATCCTTTTTTCAGGATTAAAAATATTCTTTTCATTTGAGAAAACCATGAAGAGTTTTGTTTGGTTGTTTCAGGAAGGTCTACCTATGACATATTGTCTTTATAGTATCCTAAAGCGCTTGTTTGCAGCAGAAGAAGATTGGGCTAAAGTCAATAGCACATGCTGTCTTTGTCAATGCACCTACGCCAAGTACACCCATTACAATGGTATGATGAGCTATGTCTACCTTCTCAATGTCATGTTAGGGTGCATCAGCAAGATGTATGTTTTGATCCACACACAGAGGGAACGTTCTGTCAATGAGTCAAAAACAAATTCTCTTTGGGATTTCTCAATAGTATACCATACTTTTCACTACCACTTTCACACTCTCAATCATTCATCAGAAAAAAGGTTAAAGCCAAAAAATTACCAATATACAAATGTTTATTAAATAGATCCGTTCAATGTATTAAAAAAGTTTTTTTGGTTGTTAAAAATATACAGTCTTACTTGTGGCTAATAAAAACAACAATCTATATAAATTCATTGCATATCATACATAGATTTAAAAACAAACAACACTATCTTCATTAACACATAATTATAGCGATTCCAACCACTGTTAATATCAGGTTCACCAACTCATAGATTTTTTGTTCAAGGGGACCCTTAAATAGTGGTGGGGCAACAAAGGGCCAGAAAGCAACGCGTTTCGGTGGTATCAAGGGGTCCAACCACCTTCTTCAGGCTTAATAAATGATGTGTCCCAGCCGTCTTATCTAATTCAAGAAATGTATATATAAACATATATATTACAAACAAACCACAATGAAGATCATAGTATCATATTTAAAAAAACTATGCTTAAATTCATTCTAATTGCTGAACATTAAACCATAGTTTTATTATCGTAAAACAAGCTTAAAAATGAACACAGATTTAAAAACAAACCCTGATTGCATATTTAGGTCTTTTTTGGCTCCAACCTGATAATCAAACCCATGAATTCACAACTTACAATTCAGACCTCATGTATCATTTAAACAAGATTTTCAAATATACATAACTACACACTCTCATCCATCCAAACAGGTTCATGCTATCCAGACTCATCAAAATATAGCCATGAGGTAATACCCACCAAAAGCTAGGATTGTCTGATTTCAAGATGGGGAGCTTGTTCCTCCACTCAATTTGTCTCCAGGCTCCTCTCAATACTTTGAGGCTCAAGACTGACATATATTTCTGATGCTGCCCTTCTATTTCGAAAAAAAGGGGGGAATATAGATTGTATATATTTATAAACTTTCCGTATGACTGTTTGTAAATATTTGCTATGAATATAGCTTATACAAATGTGTGCTACACACCTTAAATGTTTAGAAGTGACGATCTATCTCTAGAGGGTACTATAGTATCCCATAAATCTCCAAAATCTTCAATATCCAACTCCTGTTGCCCCTGATATCCGGACTGGCATCAAATAATCGCCATAAAATAAAATCCTGAAAATGCATAAAGCGAATATATGTATATAAAAAACCGCATTTATAAGATTAAATTCTCAATTTCTTATTTGCTGTTTATTATTGCAATTATCTACAAAGACCATCTAATCTGTCGTTTTCTGGACAGCCCCTCCTGGACTGTGAAAATGCTCACTTTTCTATTGAATTTACTCCATTACTTACCTTTGTGGGCATTCTTCTATATCGCCCCCCAGGAACACAGGGACAATTTAGCAGCTCACTACTGGAAACTGTCCTAAATCTAGCCAGTATTTCGCCCAATTTTAATCTTCTGGGCGATTTTAATTTTCATTTTGACGATTCTCTGGATAGGGCGGCCAATGACTTAGCCTATGATCTTGCAGCCTTCCAATTAGATCTAAAAACACATCAAGCAACACATGTCAAGGGTCACCTCCTCGATCCCATTTTTTCAAGCATAGTGGAACTAAAAGTGAATGACCCTATCCCCTTCCCTGGTCAGACCACTTTCTTGTTCCTTTCTCCTGGCACTCTTCCCCTCCGTGTCCTCTTTCGCTAGCTTCACATACCCAAATTCGCCCTTGGTCTAAACTGATTGTAGAAGATTGGGCCCGCGAACTGGAGTCAACTATGCCCATTCTGGACCCCGATCCTTTAGCTGCCAATAGAAAGTTCTCCTTATGGATTGAGAACTCGCTAGACATAGTACTTCCTAGGAAAACTATACTAAAAAAAATGGGTCCTAATAAATCCCCCTGGTTTACTCCTGAACTTCGTAAATTGAAGCAACAATGTAAAAGACTAGAAAGAGCATGGAGGAAAGACTTCTCAAGTGAAAAAAAATCACAATATAGGCTATCCATCGCTCATTACAAAACAGCATTAAAAACAGTCCAGGCTACCTACTATGATGAAAAAATTCGCTCCTCTTCGAGCTCCTCCAGAGAAATGTTTCGGATCGCAAAAAAACGTATGAAAATCCCCGACCCTCCCGCAACCCCTGACCCGTCTGGTCGTCGATGCGAGGAATTAGCTGGTTTTTTCTCTACCAAAATCCAAAACATCCTCAACCTCCTCCCACCCACCGTCAAGGAACTTTCAGCCGTACCCCACGACTTAGAACCTCCGAATAACTCTCATCTACTAGAGTCATTCACTTCGCTTTCGGAGGATTTATTCTTCTCCATCTTAGGTTCGGTCAAGAGCGGGTCCCCGTTGGACCCTGCTCCCCTAACATCTTGAAGCTGGTAGCACCCATAGTTGCCCCTCATATCATTAATTTAATTAATGCCTCATTAGCTTCGGGCATTGTCCCCCAAGACTGGAAAAATGCAATAGTGAAGGCGCTATTAAAAAAACCTCATCTAGACCCCACCGAGCTGGGCAACTATCGCCCTATTTCACTACTCCCGGGTATCAGTAAGATTGCAGAAAAACACATTAATCGCATACTTTCTGCACACCTGGAAAAGTTTAAACTACTTCACTCATCTCAGACTGGCTTCCGCCCTGGTCAGGGCACAGAGACTGCATTGATAGCGGTAGTGGAGGAGTCAAGAAAGATCCTCGACTCCGGAGGGTCTTCGGCTATTATCCTCCTAGACCTAAGTGCAGCCTTTGACACGGTGAACCACGGCATACTGGTCCATCGTTTAAAAAAAGCGGGAGTGACAGGTACGGCTTTAACATGGCTGAAATCGTTCCTGGAAGAAAGGTACTACCAGGTATTGGAAGGGAATTCCCGCTCCCAGCCAGTTCCGCTGCAGTGTGGTGTTCCCCAGGGCTCGTCTCTGAGTCCTACTCTTTTTAATATATATATGGCCCCCTTGGCGGAGATTGTAGCCCCTTTCGGAATCCACATAGTCACATATGCTGATGACACCCAACTAATCGTGGCACTGAATCAGTCGGAACAGTCCCCTACGGACCTGCATTCCTGCCTCAAGGCAGTCGCTAGCTGGATGAGCTCATCTCATCTGAAGCTCAACGGCGAGAAAACGGAGCTTATGCTGCTGGGCAACCAAGCAAATTTTAATCCAAACATCATGTGGCCGATCTGCATGGGCCCAGCTCCCTCTCCAAAAAGGAGATAAAAAGCTTGGGTATCTGGCTCGACCATGATCTTACTTTTAGAGTCCAAGCAAGGAAAACGGCCGCCACGTGCTATGGCCTGCTCAGAACCACCCGGAAAATACTCCCTCTCCTACCTAGCCACTCAAGAAAGCTGCTGGTCCAGGCACTCATTCTCTCCAGGCTGGACTACGGCAATGCTCTTTATTTGGGTGCTCCTAAATCGGTTGTCGCCAAACTGCAGGTGGTTCAAAACTCGGCAGCAAGACTCCTTACAGGCACAAACAACCGCTGCTCAGCAAAGCCCGCTCTTCGCGCTCTCCATTGGCTTCCGGTTCAGGAGAGAATACACTTCAAAGCCCTATGCATTGCACACAAGGGTCTGCAGGGCAGAGGCCCCCCTATAACTAAAAATCTGGTCACACCTTACAAGTCTACACGTTGTCTGCGATCGGACGAGCTCTACCTGGCCGAGGTCCCTAGAATTAAGAAGGCTAGAACAGGCGGTCGCCGTTTCGCCTATAGCACTTCTAGGCTCTGGAATGCTCTTCCTCTTCCTATCCGCAAGGAGGTTAACCACCAGACTTTCCAGAAACGCTTGAAAACTTGGCTATTCCCTTAATCTCTCCTCTTCTCTAGTCACCTCCGCAGCGCTGGGATGCCTCCGGGTAGCCATGCGCTATACAAAAGCCATTTTCATTTGATTTCATTTCATTATTCCGCACCTGAATTAACAGGGAAATACAGTTGAAGCTTTTAACTAGTTCGCCTCAAATAAATATAGCTAAATTGCAGAATCTCTCGATCGAATTCAATCGCTGCCCCTCATGCTTTCTACGGAGTTTACTGCCTGGAAAAATGACAAACAGAAGAATCTACGTTTTCCTAAGCAGAACAATGATCAGTTTCTAAACATATTCTAAAGTTGATTGTAAAGCATATCTTATGCACTACTCCAAACAACATCAAAATTTAAATACTTCCTAACTGCCCCCCTCTTATATCGAGGCAAATCAGAAACGTTATGCTACGCCGACCGCCAAGTGAACAAGAACCTCATAATACGATAAGACTCCTATAATGGGTCTTACTTTTTGTCCATATGTTGTTTTTAAGGAACCATTCGGTTACCATTTGGCCAAATATTCTTATTTCTGTCCCCCCAAGGCTTTATATTAATATTATAAACAGAACCAACTGTTACGCCCGTATACGCAATAAAAGCGTCTATTCAAAGCCGCGCCTCGTAAAATCTAAACTATACGGCGCCTCAGTCGGATTCTCACTTACCGGGACTGATCAGCCTCCTGGTATTCTCCGTTTTCGACCGGTTCACAACTTATCGGTGGCGACCTATTTAAAGGGCTTTCCCCATTGCAAAGAACTCGCCAAAACTCATCTAAACTAAACACAGAGATAGGACTTGAAATCGGAGGGGCAAGATGCAAAACCTCCATGGCAGCCATCTTAAACTAGTTTATATCTAGCACTTGCCTGACCGTGAACAAATGTTTCTCAAATCGTTTTATTACAGGCTGGGTGCATAAACTCATCAATATTTTTATATTTGCACTACAACCTACATTATCCACTATCAATGCTTTTTGTAATTCTTGTTGTCAAGTCCATCTCAGGTATCACTAATTTAATTTATTATCATTAAAAATCATGCCAGCTTGTCAATATATATATTCTCTTGTACATAGAGGGTAATTTAACTATATTTTCATTATGGATAAATATCCAATAATGTTTTTTAATCTAACGATATCCATAGACACCCTCACAACTCAATTGTCATTTTTAACACAAAACAACATATTTTGTCGGCCATTTTGCAGTGGACTGTGTAAAATTGTATGGAATTTCTTTCATTTTCAAACAAGTTATCCAATTTTGATCAGGGACTATCAAGGCTAGTGTCTAATGTCTAACACGCATCTCCCCTAATTCATGTTTATTAAAACTAACAATAATACCAAGACAAGGGTTATCAAATAATTCTATCCCACTCCTCCCTGGAGTTTAACCCCTGTTTAATAGTGTTCAAGATTGATATATACCATTGTTCACGAGCTTTTCTCTTTTCCTCCATATTGCCCCCTCTTCTATTCATATTAACTTTTTCCAATATGAACCACCCAAAATCAGTTTCTTTGTGTTCATGCTGTAAAAAGTGTGTCACTAATGGAGCATTTATTTTCTTAGTTTTGATTGCCGATTTATGTTCGGTCAATCTCAATCTAAGTACTCGTCCAGTTTCACCCACATAGGCTAAACCACATGGGCAGCGTAGCAAATAAATAACATTTTTGCTACGACAATTGTTCAGAGTATGGACTGCTATAGTTCTTCCATTTTGTGATATCGCTTTCGCCGCAATGCATTGAACACACATTGCACAATTGCCACAACTAGTGTTACCTTTAGCAATGGAGTTATCAATAGTTCTCTGCCTAACTCTGGGTTCATCCCTATAAGTGTGAACCAATTGGTTCCTTAGGTTGGTATTCTTTTTATAGGCAAACAGAGGTTTCTCCAATTTTAATTCTTCTTCATAGTTGAGAATATTCCAATGTTTATTAACTACATTTTTAATTTTGTTACTAATCCCATAAAACTGGCTCACAAATACAACTCTAGACTTTTCTTGTTTTTCTTTCGAGCTATTCAGCATCGCTTCTCGATCATAAAATCTAGCTCTTTTAAACGAGTTAGATATCAGTTTTTTAGGGTATCCTCTGTCTTTTAGTTTAGATTTGAGTACATCCGAGTGTTTGTAAAAATCATCAAGTGAAGTACAGTTTCTCCGCAACCGGAGAAACTGACTAAAGGGGATATTATCCTTTTGCGACTTGGGATGAAAACTTGTATAATGTAAAAGGGTGTTTTTAGCCATTGGCTTGGTATACAACTCAACTGCCAATCTGTCTTCAGTTGCTTTAATTGTAATATCCAAGTAATCTACACTCACCTTACTTTGATGTGCAGTGAATTTAAGATTTACATCTCCAAGGTTCAGCCAAACCAAAAAGTCACTCAAAAGATCAGTAGGACCGTCCCAAATGAAAAAAACATTGTCAATAAAACGATGCCATTCCAATACATTTTCATAAAAAGGCGCTAGCTCATTATATATATGATGTTTCTCAAATTCGCCTACATAAAGGCATGCCAGACTGGGGGCACAAGTGGCCCCCATACTGGTCCCCTTCTTTTGGCGATAAAGTTGGTTTTTAAAAAGAAATATGTTATTCATCAAAACCATACTAGTGCATTTTATTATGAAATCTTTGTTAACATTTTCCATTTCTGTACGATCCAATATCTCACGAATAACCTCCACTGTTGCCTGCTGTGATATATTAGTGTAAAGAGACTCAATGTCTAGGGTGACTAGGCACTGAGTCTCTTTTCTGAAGGGTTTGTTCTCCACCAAACCAATGATATGAGAAGAATCTCTTACATAAGATTTCAATTGGCTAACCAGCGGCTTTAGAAAAAAATCAATATATTTGCTGAGGGGTTCAAGTAATGACCCCAGGCAGCTAACAATGGGCCGCATAGGGGGGTCCCTGCTATCCTTATGGATCTTAGGCAATCCATATATTGCCAGAGTCTTGGGGTTCCGATTGTTGAGGAATCTATATTCTCCCTCACAGATCCAATTTTGTTCTTTGGCCTCATTCAGTAGGTCCAAGCATTTTTTATTCAAGCACATTAGTTCTCTCTCTTGAACCTTCTCATAATGAGCTGTTATTTCAAGTAGCTTTAAAACCCTGTTTTCATAGTCCACAGTGTCAAACACCACTACACCCCCGCCTTTATCGGCGGGTTTGATAGTTATTGATGTGTCCTCCTTTAGAGTGCTAATGGCTATCCTTTGATTTCTATTTAGATTCTGTTCTTTCAGATATTCCTCTTTGATGAAATTCTGGATACCAATTTCCACTGCTTTTTCAAATGTATCTACATTTTTACTCACCTGTGCTATGGACGGGGTAAAAGTAGATTTAGGTTTGAGCCCAGTTATGCTAGCAGACTCCCTCACTGGTCTATTTTCAAAAAATCTCTTCAACCTAATTTTCCTAAAGAACATTTTTAGGTCCTTCTCTATTTGAAATCTATTTACTCTAGCAGTCGGAACAAAACTAAAACCTCTACCTAATATTTCTGTCTCTGCTTGATTTAGGGTTCTGTTAGATAAATTGATGATTGGTATTTTATCTAACGCCAGTATCTCTGGTTCCTGGTACGTAGGTATTCCTGAGGAGGTTGGCTGCGTGCCAGATGGGCTCTCATTTGGTTTACATTGGGGCGCCCTCTCCTGTTTTTTTGCTCTAAAAAACCCCCATATTCATCAATAGGACCTCTACCATTTTGCTCATCTCTGTGTGTGTGTTCATCTTCACTGCTCGACCCCGAGGTGTCAGAAAACGTAATCTGCTTTCTTCCACCTCATGTGTATCTTGGTCTCTTGTATGAATTCCTTTCCCAACCTTGATCTGTTTTCTGATCATAATAATTATCTTTTAGAAATGGGTAAACTAGCTCAGTGCTAAATCTATTTATATCTTCTTTCAATTTATTAGTTTTTTGTTTATTAAGTATTCACGATAACCATCAACATCCTTGTTGATCTCTTCAAGTTTTGATTTAGCTTCTTCTAGAGCTGTTTTATCTCTAAGCTCTGCTTCCAATTTTTCTATTGCTTCCTTTTCGATAATAATAATTTCTTGGGCGGTCTCGATTATAAGCAACATCCGATCGCGGCTGCAATGATTGGATATTTGAGTCCAAGTCTCCAAGAATTTTTTGTGCTCTACAAATAAACCAGGCTCGTTACGTATTTGTAGGCCAATAGGTATTACACCTGACTTTACATATTCAATTAAGAAATCAGCATGGGCCTCTGTTCTTATGAGCTTTTTTTTTAGATTTAAAAGAGTGCCCCATTTCTCACCTTTGTTGGTAATCACAGTAAATCTGTTACCTTTTTTAGTGTTGATGATTCTGTTGTACTGATCATCACTAAAACCAAAGGTTTTGAATTGATCCATCCGCAATTATAAGCTGGATCGGATATTATATCAAATACACCTACTCAGGCTGAAACCTGACTCTCCAGTCACTAGGACTGTGCTAAAATATCAAAAAGAGGAGAGAGAGGGGTCCTACTCACCAAAGGGACAGGACACCAACGGACACCAAGTCAAAAACAAATTCCCTTTGGGATTTCTCAATAGTATACCATACTTTTCACTACCACTTTCACACTCTCAATCATTCATCAGAAAAAAGGTTAAAGCCAAAAAATTACCAATATACAAATGTTTATTAAATAGATCAGTTCAATGTATTAAAAAAAAAATTTTTGTTGTTAAAAATATACAGTCTTTCTTGTGGCTAATAAAAACAACAATCTATATAAATTCATTGCATATCATACATAGATTTAAAAACAAACAACACAATCTTCACTAACACATAATTATAGCGATTCCAACCACTGTTAATATCAGGTTCACCAACTCATAGATTTTTTGTTCACGGGAACCCTTAAATAGTGGTGGGGCAACAAAGGACCAGAAAGCAATGCGTTTCGGTGGTGTCAAGGGGTCCAACCACCTTCTTCAGGCTTAATAAATGATGTGTCCCAGCCGTCTTATCTAATTCAAGAAATGTATATATAAACATATATATTACAAGCAAACCACAATGAAGATCATAGTATCATATTTAAAAAAACTATGCTTAAATTCATTCTAATTGCTGAACATTAAACCATAGTTTTATTATCGTAAAACAAGCTTAAAAATGAACACAGATTTAAAAACAAACCCTGATTGCATATTTAGGTCTTTTTTGGCTCCAACCTGATAATCAAACCCATGAATTCACAACTTACAATTCAGACCTCATGTATCATTTAAACAAGATTTTCAAATATACATAACTACACACTCTCATCCATCCAAACAGGTTCATGCTATCCAGACTCATCAAAATATAGCCATGAGGTAATACCCACCAAAAGCTAGGATTGTCTGATTTCTAGATGGGGAGCTTGTTCCTCCACTCAATTTGTCTCCAGGCTCCTCTCAATACTTTGAGGATCAAGACTGACATATATTTCTGATGCTGCCCTTCTATTTCTAAAGAAAGGGGGGAATATAGATTGTATATATTTATAAACTTTCCGTATGACTGTTTGTAAATATTTGCTATGAATATAGCGTATAAAAATGTGTGCTACACACCTTAAATGTTTAGAAGTGACGATCTATCTCTAGAGGGTACTATAGTATCCCATAAATCTCCAAAATCTTCAATATCCAACTCCTGTTGTCCCTAATATCCGGACTGGCATCAAATAATCGCCATAAAATAAAATCCTGAAAATGCATAAAGCGAATATATGTATATAAAAAAACGCATTTATAAGATTAAATTCTCAATTTCTTATTTGCTGTTTATTATTCCGTAACTGAATTAACAGGGAAATACAGTTGAAGCTTACAAATGTGCCACCTATAAATGGGATGTGTGAGGCATGTGGGGTCAAAAGGCTAACACATATCCGCATTAATGTTGCAATGTAAAGATTACAGCCTCATTTTTGAATGTGATAACATCTCTGCTCACACAAAATAAATATTTAAATACAAAATGCCGCCTGATGTTTGCTCCAATACTAGGCAGATAGCCATGCCCATAGTCCTCATGGATTTGCCTTGCACTTGTGCCACAGGAGGATGTACAAGGGCAATCCAGTACTGTAAATGACAGTGAATAATGTATGCAAGTGCACCTTGGCTCCCCCTGTGTATAGTGATGATTGTTCAGCAGGTCAACACAGGCCAAAAAAGACGACATGTAATCTGCTACAGAGAGCCCTAATATATGTTGACTGTGAGTGCATGCACAAATCAAATCCTTGTCACATACAAATTTAGCATAGTTGAAACTGTATGAATGCTACACCTTCCCAGGGGAGGTGTAAATGGGAGACATAAGTCATAACATTTTTGTTGGTGGCTCCTCCTTAGTGAGATGCATGATGTGGCACACTAAGCAATGATATGTACAAATAATGAGGGTGTTGTCCAGGCGGGTGTCACTTCCTGCATATTTAAAATGCACACAACAATTTTGACCTACTTGCACAATGGCACAAGGGGGTGTACTGTCAGCAGTTTATGGCACAATGCAAGCAGACAGCAGCATACTGTGTCAAAAAGTCATATTAAACACACATACCCACTCACTTTCTTAAAGGGTGCTACAGAAGGTGAAAACATGTGTTGTGCTGTGTGTCAGATCTATTTCTGAGTCACCTTTATTGTGTAACAAGTGTGGAAATGGTTTCCATTAGAAATTGGGTCTCTATTTGGTATACACCCTGCAGAGGTATGCACCCTGTCCAAGAAGGTACCGCAATCCTAGTCTGGATAAATCAGATACACACCCTAAATTAACCTGTGCTCTCCCATGCTATGGTATGCACAGAGCAGTCAGGCTTAACTTAAGAGGCAATGTGTATAGTATTTGTGCAACACTTGAAACAAGTAAAACGGTGAAAACACCACACAAAAATAATCCATACCAGTTTAGAAAACTAGAACTTAATTTAAGGAACAAAACAATACCAACATGACAAAAATTCAGTACGTAGAACCAGAGTTATGAATTTTTAAACAATAAACTGCAATGTAGTGCTTGAAAGCATAAAGCAACAACCGGCATATCTGGTTGCGTTAGACAAGGTCAAATCCAAATGTTCAGCCCGACCACAATGGAGTGTGGGACGGATACAGTCTCAAGTAAGTCCCGCTGAAGTTTTACCTTCTCAAGAATTGTTTCAGGAGTCCCGTTCACAGGGAGAAACTTCAACGGGAGCAAGGAGAGGGTCGCTGGCAGTGGTTCATGGAGCGCGAAAAGCAGCCGGGTGTGAGAAGTTGGCCTGGCATATGCTGTCCACTAATTATAGTGGGCACCTTGCACCAGTCCAAACAACCCCTTATTGGAGATAGGTTAAAGACAACCTTATTGAAAGCTATCCTAGTGGTAGCTATGGAGAGCAGCCTTCAGGCTAAGTCTTGAAGGAATGTAAAGCAGCTTGTTTTACCAGTCTATAATCTCTTGAGTGACCAAATGAAAGAGCACCACACCAGGTATATATTCAAAATATATGTATTTATTGCTAAACACACCCCTCTAGTCTCTTTATGAGGCTAGAGTTCGAAGTACATAAGTTATAAGTTATTAATTCACAGTAATAGCACAAATACACATTTGGGCCCCAGGGGCGTACCAAACCATATACCAATAAAGTGGTATGCGAACCATGACTGAACTAGACCCTAGGCCTAGAGCCTCTAGAAGTGCTTGGACCACAAGGAACCACCCAAGGTAGTGACACAGGGGACCTACGGGAGACGCGTGCAGTGTAAATACACAACCGCGATACGCCGTTGACTTCTATGGAGAAAGTCGGGATCGGGAAATTATAGAAAAGGGACACTTAAAAGAGGACTAGGACAAAACCCCATGAGATCTAGGACTTTGAAGAGTCTCTACCCACGGGAGCAACAGAGTACTCGTGTTACCTCACCCAGGGAAGCCGGGTGCATAGGTGCCTTTCGGGGTCGGGTTTCGTCGTCGATTCGAATGGCGATCTGCTGCAAAGTGCTGCTGGCGGCCAAGAGAAAAGTGTCCGGGTGGATCCAAGAGTGGATCGGAGTTCTGAAGAACCTGAAAGCAGATGGGACAGAGTCTGGGTCACTAGCCAGTGACCAGGAAGGCGATGGACAGATGCCCACCGATGTCGAGTGCTTCAGGTGCGTTGACGGTCGTCTTGACTCTTCAGCCACGAGGTCCAGGAGGCGTTGTCGGTGACCACGAGCAGGATTCGGGCTGGTACACGATGTCTGTCGAGTGCTGAGGTGTCGGCGACCGGATTGGACCCAACAAGCCTTGGCAACAGCAAGTCTCGAGGAAGATGTAGATCGTCGATGGTGCAGACCAGCAAGGTCTGTGGAACTCACCCAGCGAGGGTAAGTGAGGGCAGGCCTGGAGCAACCAGGATGCCAAGTGAGAAAAGGATTGGCCTTCGTTAAGGGCTACTAGCCAACGGGCTAGCGACCGCGAAGGAGCCTCGTGACACCGCACGTGGAGCTGGCTTACAGGACACTCGTGGAGTGGGGGCCAGTGATCTTCGGTGCAGGTGGTGCTGGAGGCTAGGGCTACTTGGAGCCCAAAGCACGACTTCTTGGGAGACCCAGAAGATGGTGCACTTGCAAATGTGCTCGGTGTCCAGGGGTCACGGTCTCAAGTCACCCACGATAGCCACGGGCCTCAGCTTTGCTGGGGACTCAGGGTAGCCTCGGGGAAGTCTGAGAATCCACCTCTGGTGATGCGATGCCTTCAGCATCCGACGGGAGCTTCAGAGATGCGAACCGGACAGATGCTTCTTTGGTGCCTGCCAAGCAGGGGAGTCACTCCTTGACCCCAAGGGAGATTCTTCAGTCCTCTAATCTTGTCGTAGAGCGTCGAAGGTCCAGGATTCAGTTTCAGAGTTTCGTCCAGGTATAATCTAAAGTCCTAAGGACTGGGTTCCTACCTTTATTCTAAAAATAGGGGTTGGACTACTCTGTGGCCCCACCTATGGGTGGGTCAGGGCAGAGGGGTGGCTACACCCCTTTCCCTTTGTCCAGTTCGCGCCAAAGCAGGGGCTGCAAGCCCTGATCCGGTTTGAACTGGGGTATGCACAGGGACACCAAATGTGCCCCCAGTGCAGGACTTCAAAGCACCCGAAAGTGCTCCCGCCCAGCCCCAATACACATTATCCTGTCTGGGGAGGTGGTCACACCTCCCTGGGACAGGAAACCTATTGTCCAGGCCTCCCCTGCCGGAGTTTCGTCCAGCAGCAGGAGGCCAGACTCGTGTCTGTGGCAGCAGCATCCATTTTGTGATGCCAGGGCTCTGGAAAGAAGTTACCGGACTAGTTAGAGTTAACATGTCTTTCCCTCTAGAAGGGTGGAATGCTACCCCCGCCACCAGGATTGGCGGGGGGGTAGTATTCCAAGATGTTTGACACCAAACACGACATGTTTAGGTGCAGCCATTCCAAAGTTAGCATTTTACCGCGAGGATATAATGCGCTTAAGAGTATATGGTCAGGCTGCACTACAAACAGCATCAGAGATGGTCTCCGAACGCTGCAGAGGGGCCCTGCTCATGCAGGGGCACCCTCTCACATAGGAACCACGCACTCTGCCTTTAGGATTGATAAGGCCTGCCTTAGGAGTGACTTATAGGTTTATATGTGTGTATGTATTTCGTGATATAGGTAACCTATATCACAGTAAGGGGTGCATGCACCACCTTACCCAGGCTGCAGTAGCAGACCTGTGGTGTCAGTTTGGATGGCCTTCCAGGGGTGGCATAATACATGCTGCAGCCCCTGGCAGGCCTCTGAGGTACCTATGCCCTTGGTACATAGTATACCATATACTAGGGACTTATAAGGGCACTCCAGATTCCAATCAGTGATGTGCCTAAGGCACATGGAAACCATTTTAGAGAGGAAGCAGCTAGGCTGGGGTTCTGATTAGCAGGGCCCCAGCCAGACTAATGTCGAAAAACAGTGAAGCATCAGCAAAAAGTGGGGGTACCCATGTGAAGCAGATCCTACTCTCCTACACAACCCCCCCAAACGTAGGGACATTAAACTAACCTTGCCCAGTTAAGTCTTCATGTTTTAAGTGGAAATACCTAGAGAGTCCATCTGCATTCGCATGGTTACTCCCAGGCCTATGTTCCACTGTAAAGTCCATCCCCTGTAGGGAAATGGACCACCTAAGCAGTTTGGGGTTTTCACCCTTCATTTGTTTTAGCCATAAGAGGGGCTTATGGTCTGTCTGAACCAGGAAGTGTGTACCAAACAAGTATGGCCTCAACTTCTTCAGAGCCCAGACCACAGCAAAGGCCTCCCTCTCTATGGCTGACCAACGTTTCTCTCTAGGGGTCAGCCTTCTGCTAATGAAAGCTACTGGCTGATCCTGACCTTCTTCATTCAATTGTGACAGTACAGCCCCTACCCCCAATTCAGATGCATCAGTTTGAACAATGAACTTCTTGGAGTAATCAGGACTCTGCAGAATTGGAGCAGTGCACATGGCCTGCTTGAGGTCATCAAATGCCTTTTGACAGCTAGCTGTCCACTGAACCTTTTTGGGCATTTTCTTAGAAGTTAAGTCATTCAGGGGTGTCACTATTGATCCATACCCCTTGACAAATCTCCTATAGTACCCAGTCAGGCCTAAGAAGGCTCTCACCTGAGTCTGGGTAGTGGGAGCAGTCCAGTCCATGATGGTCTGGATCTTGCTCTGCAAAGGTTGAACCTGGCCTCCACCCACAAGGTGGCCCAGGTACACAACCTGACTCTGCCCTATCTGGCACTTAGTGGCCTTGATAGTCAGGCCTGCCTTTTGCAGGGCCTGTAAAACATTCCTGAGGTGGACCAGGTGATCCTCCCAGGTGGAGCTAAAGACAGCAATATCATCTAGATAAGCTGCACTATAGGCTTCCAGTCCTGTGAGAACTGTATTCACCAACCTCTGGAAAGTGGCAGGTGCATTCTTCAGACCAAAGGGCATCACCACAAATTGATAATGCCCACTAGGGGTTGAGAATGCAGTTTTGGGCTTTGCAGTATCAGCTAGTCTGATCTGCCAGTAGCCAGCTGTTAGGTCAAATGTGCTGAGATATTTGGCAGAGGCCAAAGTATCTATGAGCTCATCTGCCCTGGGTATTGGATGGGCATCAGTCCTAGTGACTGCATTGAGACCCCTGTAGTCCACACAAAACCTCATCTCTCTTTTTCCACCACTGGTGTGAGGTTTCGGTACTAGGACTACTGGACTAGCCCAAGGGCTATCTGAGGGTTCAATGACTCCCAATTCCAACATTTTCTGGACTTCAGTCCTGATACAGTCCCTGACATGGTCAGGTTGCCTATAAATCTTGTTTTTAATAGGCAGACTGTCCCCAGTGTCCACTTCATGAGTGCACCAGGTGGTCTGACTGGGTGTCAGTGAAAACATATGTCTAAACTGATTGAGGACTTGCCTGCAATCAGCTTGTTGCTGGGTAGTGAGGCTGCCTGCCAAGGCTACACCATCAACTGACCCATCGTCAGGGTTCTGTGAGAGCAGGTCAGGGAGTGGGTCACTCTCTTCCTCCTGCCCTTCATCAGTAGCCATGAGCAAGCCCATGTCTGCCCTGTCCACATATGGTTTTAACCTGTTGACATGGAGAACCCTGTGGGGACTCCTGGGTGTTCCTAGGTCCACTAAATAAGTGACCTCACCCTTCTGCTCAACAATAGTGTGGGGTCCACTCCATTTATCTTGGAGAGCTGCTGGGGCCACTGGCTCCAACACCCACACCTTCTGTCCTGGCTGGTAAACAGTCAGAACAGCCTTTTGGTCATGCCAGGCCTTTTGAAGTTCCTGGCTAGCCTCAAGGTTTTTGGTTGCCTTTTTCATGTACTCAGCCATCCTGGAGCGGAGACCAAGTACATAGTCCACTATATCTTGCTTTGGGGGCTTGAGAGGTAACTCCCATCCTTCCTTCACCAAGCACAGTGGACCCCTCACAGGGTGGCCAAACAGAAGTTCAAAAGGGCTGTAACCAACCCCTTCTGAGGCACCTCCCTATATGCGAATAAAAGGCAGGGCAAGAGTATGTCCCATCTACGCCTAAGCTTTTCTGGGAGCCCTTTAATCATGCCCTTCAAGGTTTTGTTGAATCTCTCAACTAAACCATTGCATTGTGGGTGATAGGGTGTGGTGAACTTATAAGTCACTCCACACTCCTTCCACATTGCTTTTAAGTACCCAGACATGAAGTTAGCACCCCTGTCTGATACTACCTCCTTAGGAAAGCCCACTCTTGAGAAGATTCCCAGGAGGGCCCTTGCCACCACAGGTGCTGTAGTGGTCCTGAGGGGAATAGCTTCTGGGTACCTGGTGGCATGATCCACTACCACCAGGATAAACCTGTGCCCAGAGGCTGTTTGGGGATCCATGGGACCAACAATGTCAATCCCTACCCTTTCAAAGGGCACCCCCACCACAGGTAGTGGTATCAGGGGGGCCTTTGTAGTGCCACCTGCCTTGCCACTGGCTTGGCAGGTTACACAGGAGCGACAAAACTCCTTGCTGTCTTCAGACATGTGGGGCCAGTGAAAGTGAGGGACAATTCTGTCCCAAGTCTTGTTCTGGCCCAGGTGACCTGCTAAGGGAATATCATGGGCTAGGGTCAATAGGAAGCCCCTGAACTTCAAAGGTATTACCAACCTCCTGGTAGCACCAGGCTTGGGGTCTCTACTCTCTGAGTACAGGAGTCCATCATCCCAATACACTGTATGGGGACCACTAGCTTTCCCAGCAGCCTCAGCAGCAGCTTGCTGTCTGAGGGGTTCAAGGGAGGGCAGCTCTGCTGCTCCTGGCTCAGATCTGCCCTAGAAGGTCCCCCTGTCCCCAAGAACTCAACCTGGTCAGGTTCAAGTTCCTGTGGGACAGTTCCTTCTTCAGGGCTGAGATCATCCCCCTCAAGGGACTGATCCTCCTCCTGAGCCAAGGGGGAAGGCACTGCCTTAACCCTACTACTCCTCCTCTTGGAAGGCACTTGGTCCATTCTTCCAGAATCCAAGGCCTGTTCAGTGCTAGACATTTTGGCTTGTGACCTGGTCACAGCAAACACATCTGCAGGGATCCCCAGCATTTCTGCATGGGTCCTGAGCTCCACTTCTGCCCAAGCAGAAGTCTCTAAGTCATTGCCAAGCAAGCATTCGACTGGTAGGTTTGCACTTACCACAACCTTCTTAAGGCCAGTTACCCCTCCCCAGGAGAAGTTAACAACTGCCAGAGTATGGTCTGTTCTGACATTGCTAGCATTGGTCACTTGGTACATCTCACCAAGCATAACTTGCCCAGGAAGCACAAGGTCTTGTGTCACCATTGTGACACTTGCCCCTGTGTCCCTAAATGCCAAAGCCTCACGTCCATTGATTAAAGGCTGTTGTCTGTACTTGCCCAGATTACTGGGACTCATAGAGGAGGGCACATCCATGCCTCCATCACAGACTAACACAGCCTGAGTCAGTTCTCTGACTAGGTCAGAGCCCAACTCAGTACCCAGGGTGAACCCTACTAAACCCTTGGCTGGAGCACTCCCACCAACTGTACTAGGGGGAACAGGTGCCTTAGGGGCATTGGTGGGTGCTGGACTGGAGTCTTTGGACTTGGTGCAATCACTGGTCCAGTGGGTCTTTTGCTTACAGACCTTGCACCATGGTTTTCTTTGGCCTTTCCCTTTGGTAGACTGTGAATCCCCACCAGAAGAAGATTTTTGGGGGCCTGATGAAGACTTTTGATCTTTACCCTTCTCCCCACCCTTTTCAGAGTTCTTAGCATCTTGCTTCTTGGTTTCCCCACCTTGGTTCTGTACCTTCTGCTTCACCCTGGTTCTGACCCATTTGTCTGCCTTCTTTCCCAATTCTTGGGGAGAGGTCAGATCAGAGTCTACCAGGTATTGATGCAACAGCTGATTTTGACAGTTATTAAGAATCTGCTCCCTCATTATCAGATTGTATAATCCTGAGAAGTCACACACCTTACTGCCCATCAACCAGCCTTCCAGAGCCTTGGCAGAACAATCCACATAGTCTACCCAGTCTTGAGTCTGTGCTTTTTGGGTATCTCTGAACTTCAACCTGTACTGTTCAGTGGTTAGGCCAAACCCATCAATAAGAGCACTCTTCAAGACCTTGTAATTGTCAGCATCCTCCTCTCTAACAGTGAGGAGCTTATCTCTACCTTTGTCAGCAAAGGAGAGCCACAAGATTGCTGCCCACTGCTCCTGAGGGACCTTCTGTACTTTACAGGCCCTCTCTAATGCAGTTATCCATTTGTGGATATCATCCCCACTCTGGTAGGGAGGGACAATCTTGCTCAGGTTCCTATGGTCATAGGACCTTTCCCTATCTCTAGGGACATGGCTGCCACCATGGGACTCTAGTCCCAACTTTCTTCTCTCTCTAAGGAGATCTAGGGATTCCCTATCTAAAGCCAGTTGCTTTTTTCTGATTTCCAGCTGAGTTTCCTCATACTGGACCAGTCTGGCTCTCCTCTCATGAGAGGATTCCCTCCTGTGAGAGGAGACAGAGCTCCCTATAGAGGTGCCAGAGTGGTTAGACTCCTGAGAAGGAGATCTAGACTTCCTGGGCACACTCTTAATCCTTCCTGGGGGGACAAAGAGGACATCATTTTGATCATCCTCATCATCATCCACAGGAGGGATTGGGTTTTCCAGGTCAGGGTCATTGTCACCCTCCTGGCTAGTTTCAGAGGGGGGCTGGGGGTATTGGTACCCCTGGCCTCCTCCTCTTCTTCTGCCCCACCCTCAGCTCCTACCCCTTCAGTCCCTACAGGCTTACTAAGGTCATAAGCCACCAACAACTCCTTGAGGTGTTGGGTGGTGGGGCTTTGGCCTGTCCTTATTTTTCTCAAGTTGCATAAAGCTCTCAATTCCAAGAATGGGAGTGTATCATACTTGGAGGGTGGAAGCTCAATGGCTTCCTGCAAGGATTCTTTGGATCCTCCCTTAAAGACATTACTAGTGTGGTGTGGTGTATGCACTACCTACTCTAGTGTGGCCTACTAAACTCTCTTGAGTTGTAGAAAGGGTTGTGCTATCCCTTAACACACAACTCTAAGTTCAGTAGAACTTACTGTATTCTAAGCTTATTATATGTACCTTAGGTACCTTTAGTGGTTTTCAGTTGATCAATTCAATTGAGATTATCTGGTAAAACAATAGCAAGCTGGAATCCCACACGCTGCACACCAATGTGAGAAGTTGGCCTGGCATATGCTGTCCACTAATTATAGTGGGCACCTTGCACCAGTCCAAACAACCCCTTATTGGAGATAGGTTAAAGACAACCTTATTGAAAGCTATCCTAGTGGTAGCTATGGAGAGCAGCCTTCAGGCTAAGTCTTGAAGGAATGTAAAGCAGCTTGTTTTACCAGTCTATAATCTCTTGAGTGACCAAATGAAAGAGCACCACACCAGGTATATATTCAAAATATATGTATTTATTGCTAAACACACCCCTCTAGTCTCTTTATGAGGCTAGAGTTCGAAGTACATAAGTTATAAGTTATTAATTCACAGTAATAGCACAAATACACGTTTGGGCCCCAGGGGCGTACCAAACCATATACCAATAAAGTGGTATGCGAACCACGACTGAACTAGACCCTAGGTCCAGAGCCTCTAGAAGTGCTTGGACCACAAGGAACCACCCAAGGTAGTGACACAGGGGACCTACGGGAGACGCGTGCAGTGTAAATACACAACCGCGATACGCCGTTGACTTCTATGGAGAAAGTCGGGATCGGGAAATTATAGAAAAGGGACACTTAAAAGAGGACTAGGACAAAACCCCTTGAGATCTAGGACTTTGAAGAGTCTCTACCCACGGGAGCACCGGAGTACTCATGTTACCTCACCCAGGGAAGCCGGGTGCATAGGTGCCTTTCGGGGTCGGGTTTCGTCGTCGATTCGAATGGCGATCTGCTGCAAAGTGCTGCTGGCGGCCAAGAGAAAAGTGTCCGGGTGGATCCAAGAGTGGATTGGAGTTCTGAAGAACCTGAAAGCAGAGGGGACAGAGTCTGGGTCACTAGCCAGTGACCAGGAAGGCGATGGACAGATGCCCACCGATGTCGAGTGCTGCAGGTGCGTTGATGGTCGTCTTGACTCTTCAGCCACGAGGTCCAGGAGGCGTTGTCGGCGACCAGGAGCAGGATTCGGGCTGGTACACGATGTCTGTCGAGTGCTGAGGTGTCGGCGACCGGATTGGACCCAATAAGCCTTGGCAACGGCAAGTCTCGAGGAAAATGTTGATCGTCGATGGTGCAGACCAGCAAGGTCTGTGGAACTCACCCAGCGAGGATAAGTGAGGGCAGGCCTGGAGCAACCAGGATGCCAAGTAAGAAAAGGATTGGCCTTCGTTAAGGGCTACTAGCCAATGGGCAAGCGACCGCGAAGGAGCCTCGTGACGCCGCACGTGGAGCTGGCTTACAGGACACTCGTGGAGTGGGGGCCAGTGATCTTCGGTGCAGGTGGTGCTGGAGGCTAGGGATACTCGGAGCCCAAAGCACGACTTCTTGGGAGACCCAGAAGATGGTGCACTTGCAAATGTGCTCGGTGTCCAGGGGTCACGGTCTCAAGTCACCCACGATAGCCACGGGCCTCAGCTTTGCTGGGGACTCAGGGTAGCCTCGGGGAAGTCTGAGAATTCACCTCTGGTGATGTGATGACTTCAGCGTCCGACGGGAGCTTCAGAGATGCGAACTGGACAGATGCTTCTTTGGTGCCTGCCAAGCAGGGGAGTCACTCCTTGACCCCAAGGGAGATTCTTCAGTCCTCTAATCTTGTCGTAGAGCGTCGAAGGTCCAGGATTCAGCTTCAGAGTTTCGTCCAGGTATAATCTAAAGTCCTAAGGACTGGGTTCCTACCTTTATTCTAAAAATAGGGGTTGGACTACTCTGTGGCCCCACCTATGGGTGGGTCAGGGCAGAGGGTGGCTACACCCCTTTCCCTTTGTCCAGTTCGCGCCAAAGCAGGGGCTGCAAGCCCCTGATCCGGTTTGAACTGGGGTATGCACAGGGACACCAAATGTGCCCCCAGTGCAGGACTTCAAAGCACCCGAAAGTGCTCCCGCCCAGCCCCAATACACATTATCCTGTCTGGGGAGGTGGTCACACCTCCCTGGGACAGGAAACCTATTGTCCAGGCCTCCCCTGCCGGAGTTTCGTCCAGCAGCAGGAGGCCAGACTCGTGTCTGTGGCAGCAGCATCCATTTTGTGATGCCAGGGCTCTGGAAAGAAGTTACCGGACTAGTTAGAGTTAACATGTCTTTCCCTCTAGAAGGGTGGAATGCTACCCCGCCGCCAGGATTGGCGGGGGGTAGTATTCCAAGATGTTTGACACCAAACACGACATGTTTAGGTGCAGCCATTCCAAAGTTAGCATTTTACCGCGAGGATTTAATGCGCTTAAGAGTATATGGTCAGGCTGCACTACAAACAGCATCAGAGATGGTCTCCGAACGCTGCAGAGGGGCCCTGCTCATGCAGGGCACCCTCTCACATAGGAACCACGCACTCTGCCTTTAGGATTGATAAGGCCTGCCTTAGGAGTGACTTATAGGTTTATATGTGTGTATGTATTTCGTGATATAGGTAACCTATATCACAGTAAGGGGTGCATGCACCACCTTACCCAGGCTGCAGTAGCAGACCTGTGGTGTCAGTTTGGATGGCCTTCCAGGGGTGGCATAATACATGCTGCAGCCCCTGGCAGGCCTCTGAGGTACCTATGCCCTTGGTACATAGTATACCATATACTAGGGACTTATAAGGGCACTCCAGATTCCAATCAGTGACGTGCCTAAGGCACATGGAAACCATTTTAGAGAGGAAGCAGCTAGGCTGGGGTTCTGATTAGCAGGGCCCCAGCCAGACTAATGTCGAAAAACAGTGAAGCATCAGCAAAAAGTGGGGGTACCCATGTGAAGCAGATCCTACTCTCCTACACCGGGCATCGCGGATGGACGAGCTTGAGCCTTGTGATCACGAGTGCCGATGCCTCCTGTGTGAAGAGACAAACTTGCACCTGCTCGTACTGATCCTTTGTGCGGGCAACGTGGTTCCAGGGTGAATGTGCCAGTCCGCGGTCACACAGAGCCGAAAAGTCTGATTTCAAGAGCTGTAGGACAACCCAAGGGCCCAGGGACCTGAAAGGTACCTCTTGGGGGTCGGGAACACATAGAAAACCCAGTACAGGAGCTGTGAGGAGCCTGTTATGTTCCTGAGGCTCGAATCAGGAGGCCAGCAAACTAGCCCTTTGAGTCACTCTGGGGTCCTGGGTTCAAGATGGGGTCCAGGTCGAGTTCTGCTTCCCCAGACAAGAGGGCAACAGGAAGCCAGTCAGTACAGCAAGGCAGCAGCTCATTCAGAGTAGCAGTTCAGCAGACTGATACTGGGTTGTGGTGGCTTCCCGTGACAGTCTATAAGGCAGGAGGCTAAGACTGTCTTGTGGTGGCTTCCTGTGAGTGTCTATAAGGCAACAGACTAAGACTTTCTCGTGGTGGCGCTACTGACAGTCTATAAGGTAGGAGGAAAAGACAGCCTTCTGCTGGCTTCCTGTGAGTGTCTATAAGGCAGCAGACTAAGACTGCCTTGTGGTGGCTTCCTGTGACTGTCTATAAGGCAGGAGGCAACAACTGCTTTGTGGTGGCTTCTCCTGTCTATAAGGCATCAGACTAAGACTTCCTTGTTGTGTTGTGGTGGCTTCTTGTGACTGTATATAAAGCAGCATTCTAAGACTGCCTTGTGGTGGCTCCCTGTGACTTTCTATAAGGCAGCAGGCTAAGACTGCCTTGTGGTGGCCTCCCATGACTTTCTATAAGGCAGGGGGCTATGACTGCCTCATGTTGGCTTCCCTTTAGTGTCTATAAGGCAGCAGACTAAGACTGCCTTGTGGTGGCGTCCCATGACTTTATATAAGTCAGGATGCTAAATCTGCCTTGTAGTGGCTTCCTGTGACTATATATAAAGCGACAGTCTGCCTTGTTGTGTCCTCCTTTGTGTATCTATAAGGCAACAGGCTAAGGCTGCCTTGTGATGGCTTCCTGTAACTGTCTATAAGGCAGGAGGCTAAGACTGCTTGTGGTGGATTCCTTTGAGTGTCTAGAAGGCATGAGGCTAAGACTGCCTTGTGGTGACTCCCCCTGAAAGTCTACAAAGCAGCAGACTAAGACTGCATAGTGGTGGCCTCCAGTGAAAGTCTTTAAAGCAGCAGAAAAAGACTACAGTGTGGTTGCCTCCCCTGACTGTCTATAAGGCAGGAAGCTATGACTGCCTTGTGGTGGCTTCCTGTGAGTGTCTATAAGGTAGCAGATTAAGATTGCCTTGCAGAAGCTTAGTGTGACTGTATATTGAGCATCAGTCTAAGACTGCCTTGAGGTGGCTTTCTGTGACTGTCTACAAGGAAGCTGGCTAAGATTGCCTTGTGGTGGCTTCCAGTGACTGTCTGTTAGGCAGCAGGTTAAGACTGCCTTATTGTGGCTTCCCGTGACAGTCTATATGTGAGCAGACTAAGACTGTCTTGTGGTGGCATCCTGTGACAGTCTATAAGGTAGAAGACTAAAACTGCATTGTGGTAGCCGCCAGTGAGTGTCTATAAGGAGGCAGGCTAAGGCTGACTTGTGGTGGCTTCCTGTGTCTATAATGTAGCAGACTAAGACTGCCTTGTGATGGCTTCCTGTGACTATATATAAAGCAGCAGGTTAAGAATGCCTTCAGCAGTTTAGGAATGCCTTGTGGTGGCTTCCTATGAGTGTCTGTAAGGCAGGAGGCTAAGTCTGCCTTGTGGTGGGCCCCCGTAAGTATTTATAAGGTATAAGGCTAAGACCGCTTTGTGGTGGCTTCTCGTGAGTGTAAAGCAGGAGGCAGTAGGCCACTGTTCGATTTAGCACATGATTGGCAAACCCTATGTGCACTGTACCTGGAAAATGAACTATCTCAGAGACAACAAATGAAATAACCAAGTCATGGGTTCAAGATGGGTTCCAGGGCAAGTTCTGCTTCCCCAGGCAAGAGGGCAGCAGGAAGCTAGTCAGTACAGCAAGGCAGCAGTTCATTTAGAGTAGCAGTCCATCAGACTAAGACTGGGTTGTGGTGGCTTCCCGTGACAGTCTATAAGGCAGGAGGCCATTTTGGAACTACTCATTTATTATACTGTGGCGGAAGATGTAGGCATCATGTACACTACCTGGATATTTGACCAGCACATTGATAAACATCCCCTGGTGATCCACTATGGCCTGGACATTGATTGAATATGTGTGATTCCGGTTTCTGAAGAGGTGGGATGTTGCAGCATCAGGCACCAATTACACATGTGTGCAATCAAACGTACCAAGGACAAGTAGGAATCCAGCAATGGTGTCAAATCCATGCTTGGTGTCCAACTGTTGTTGTTGAGTTTTGGGGAAGAGGAGGTATTGGGGTATGAGTTTGATGACAGCATCCAAGACAGAGGGGAGGAATGCAGAAAATACTCCCTGTGAGATTCCTGCCAATCTGAATGTTGAGATCTGGAAGGACACGGATGCCAGCATTTGGAGCACAGCCATAAGTTTCACATGTGGAGGAATGTTATTGAGCTTTGCAGTTGGTGGCTGGAGACTTGGCTCAATCTTATGCAGCCATTAAATGATGGACTCCCTCCTTAGTCCATAGAATTGCATGACCTCATCCTCCCTGAGGTCAAAGAGAGATATGCGTTGCCGGAACACACACTCCCTCCTCCTTCGCTGTCTACGTTGTGGTGGTCTCTGAGTGACTGCTAGTTGCAGGATGAGGACCTCCACGGCGTAGCTGAGCTTGCCAAATAGTTTTGTAGGGTTGCACTTTTAGTACCACAGCCACTGCTTCTTTTCTTTCGCTTGGGTTGACGATGTACAGCAATTTTTGCACATTTCAGGCTTTGCAGTGTGCATCACAATGATGTGTGACTCACTGACAAACCCATAACTATCACTGCGTTACAATTGTGTTGCATTTTGTGGGGGAACATCTACATTGTATATTTTAAATTGTGTTTGTCGCAGCTTTTGCCACACGCAAGCCTTATAAAATGACACATTTGGACAAATGCATCATTTTATAATTATGGCTTACTACTTGCACCGCTGCTGAATCACAATTCATGATGCAATGCCGGTGCAAGCCTCTCATAAATACGCCCCTAAATATGAACAAATCTACAAAAAAAGAAAGAAAGTAACTGCAATTACAATATGTACATCAAAACATTTGAATAACCAGTGGCCTATTTGTTACATTAGTGTCCTCTCACAGCATCTTTGCTGAAGCATATCTGAGGAACTAATGCACTTCAATTTTTTTCCTCCCAAAACATAAAATGTAAAAAATGAGATTAAAATACATGTAGTGAAATTAATGCAAGGCTTAAATGTAAGCTGCTTTAGTTACTAACGTGTAAATTCCAATACAATACCAGACTGCGGCACATTATATAATCAAAAACAGATAACATGAAAGTTGAATTTAAAAAATCAGCTTTTTCAATATACCAACAAAACGAAGTCTGAAAATTAAGTTTGACTAATACTTAGCCTATGCTCCCCTCTAGTGGCCAATTCATTCCATTAATGTACATTTGGATGGCCTCAAATACATTCTTTGTCTTTTACTACCATAAATAGGACAGCTCTGAATCAACCTCTTTTCTCAAAATGTTCTACTTGAAATTAACTATATAACTTTAATCACAAAACCACTTTGAAAATCTCTTTGTACAATAATCTACTATAATCAAGTAATCTTGCTGCACTGCTTGACAGGGAAAGGGCAGGAATGAGCAGTATTTAAGGCAATAAGTGCATTCCTGCCTTTTCCCCTGCGCTGGCGCTCTTTTGGCAGCCTAACCCCAATGCAGGCACCCTTGCACCATGGTGCAAAGATGTCTGCATTGTGTGCAGGATTGTTTTTATGCAGGAAGGGACACCTTCATTGCCAAAAACAATCCTGAGAGGCATATTCCTCTTTTTATGTGTGCTGCAGAATGCACCACACATAGAAAGAGGGAGTAACAAGGAGAAATAAAGATATTTCCCCTTGTTATGCCTCCCGGGGAAGACGTATCTTTATGTATTCCAAGGTTTACCAATTTTAACCATGAGAGTTGCGTGGAAACACACAGACAACACCCAGAGAATGCCCCCCTTACGCAGAGTAAGGCAAAGCAGCTATTTGCACTGTGTTCCTTTCCTCCAGATTTATGGAGCTACTCATGCGTTGCTTCATAAATCTCATTTAGGACATGCTTCGCTCTTGCTCCTTTCTTGCGTGGTGCAAGAGCGAAGCAACTCTGCTCGTAAATATCCCCAGTAATGTTTCAGGATTGAAGCACCTGGAGTCGTTTTGAGGCATATTATGAATTCTGACCCAATGCTGCGCTGTGGCAGCATGGTGACAGAAAAACCTGCGCTGTGTTGTAGCACTCCCTTGCTACATGGATGTACTGTATTTATGGTACGGCGCACCATGTCACAAGTACCGAAGATGCGTCAACAAACCAGACGCATCGGTGAGAAGAATGACGCAAGGTGTCATAACGTAGCTACTACCTACGTGATGCAAAGCTGATTTGTGTGTCATAAAGCATCTTTACGTGGTGCAAATCAGCTTTGCATCATGCAGGAGTGCATTGCTTGGTGGGAAGCTTCAAAAAACAAGATGACCACACAGCAACCCAGGTGAAGAGGAAGAGGAAGTGCAATTTCAGTGAGGAGGAGAACCAAATACTAACAAGTGGAGACAAAGAATGAACACCTTCTCTGTGTCACCTTCAAATTGCCATTAGAGAAGAAGGAAGCCATTTGGCAACGCATAGTAGATAAGATAAACAGCGCAGGCGAAACAAAAAAGACAGTACTAGAGTTCAAGGAGAGGTGGCATGTCTACAAGCACAGAACCAAAGAAAAACAGCCCAGGAATCTTAAGGCAGATATGAGGACCAGTGGAGGGCCTGACGTCCAGGAGGAGTTGGACCCTTTGAAGTAGCAGGTGGCATCACTCATCCCAGAAGAGTTGGTAGCAGGAGTGGAAGGATAGGATAGTGCTGCTGTCAAGGACCAGGAAGAACTACAGGGTAAGTGAAAACAACGAACCATTTGTTCGAAACATCATGCTGGGCAGCACAGCTTGACACTTGGGGCTGCACTGCAATGATCGTTGTACAAGGGAAAGGGCAGGAATGTCTCACATGTTAATTCATCCATCACATAACTGTAATTTTACTTTCCAGTCACAACTTATACAGTCCAGTCCAGCCCTGCAAAGTTTCACTGGTCTATTTGTGGTGTATTACCTCTGTTCAGGTTGCCCTTTGAATTCTGGGAAATCTATAATGTCATTGACCAGGACTACAAGTTTCACAATACAAAGGACAAAATCTGAACTGGAGCAGCACATCATGCATGGAACTTGGAAGCTTAGCGGATATGTATGTGCCAATGCAGGCTCATTTGCACCATGATGTAAGGGTGCTTGTCTTAGAGCTAGGCAGCCAAGAGTGTAATGTAAAGTATTAGCGCTTGGCAGAGGGTTAACTTGTCACCTGAGAGGGTGTCCAGGTGCTGAGTATGTTCATGCCCTCCAAGTAGGATCACTTGAAGAGCCAGTTGTACAGTCACTAGCACAAATCCATATTGTATGCAGCAATCGTGATGTGATGGGTGAGGTTTCTACTGGTGTTGCCTGCCATGTAAGGTACCACCCTAACTCCTGTCTTGCACATATGGAAATTGGGGGTTGGGGTGAGTGCAAGTGATGCTCAGTGGGGGCCACGATTGTTTGGTGGAAGCATAGATGGTGTGTGAGCTAGAGGGGTCCCTGGCAGTGTAGTGTTTTGTAGATGTGGGTAAATAACTTGAATTGCCAGTGTGTCTAAATGGGAAGCATCATATTTTGACGAGGTGAGGTGTAATGTGTGTGCCTCAAGGTAAGCTGATGAATAATCTAACAGTGGTGTGTTGGTTAGTTTGAAATTTTGGTAGCAACTGTGCAGACATGCTGCGGTAGAGTGTATTGGTGTACTACAGTCTACATGTCATGAGGACCTGGGTTAAGGTCTCATAGGTGGCAGGAGGAAGCCATATGAACAAAAGTCTGACTATGCTAATATTCTGGAAGGAGGTGGAGGTGATACGGGGATTATTAATGCAAATGGTGAGGAAGATGTCCAGGATGAAGGACAGGTTTCTGGGATGGGTGGAGTTTGAGGTGTCTGGGTCTAGTCATGTGGGCAACCAAGGTGAATGAATATGATCTTGTATAGCGCTAACTTAGCCCAAGGGCGTCAAGGCGCTGATAACGGGGCGAGACAACGGATGGTAGACCGGGTAGAAATGCTCAGGGGAGGCTCTGTTTGAAAATCCAGGTCTTCACTGCTTTTCGGAATAGAGAGTGTGACACCTGACTAGAGAGCTCTTCCCGGCAGCGAATTCCACAATTTGGCGGCAGCAGTGGAAAACGCTCTACCTCCCCATCTAGCCTTCTTGAATCTCGGAATTATAAGCAGTTTTTTTTCCGAGGATCGAAGCTGTCTGGTGGGGACATAGCGATGAAGGAGAGCTTTGATACCCTCGGGGCCAGCATCGTAGTAGGCTTTATGGGTTAAACATAATGTTTTGAACAGAATCCTTCGGTCCAAGGGAAGCCAGTGTAGTGATCTAATTGTTGTGGAGACTGAGTGGTATTTAGGCAGATCGGTCACCAACCTTGCAGCCGCGTTCTGCACCAACTGCAGACGTTTAATCAGTCCTTTGTTAATGCCCAAGTAAAGGGCATTGCAATAGTCCAATCTGGACGTTACCAAGGCGATGACCGCCTGCTTGCGTGATTCAAAGGAGAGGTAGGGAGTGATTTTTCTTAGGATTCTGATCATCCCAAAACAGGTGGAGACTGTTCTACTAACCTGTCGATTTAGTGACAGAGTGTTATCCACTATGACCCCTAGGTTTTTACCGTGGGAGACTGGGCAGAGACAAGCACCGAGTGAAGCTGGCCACCATTCTTTGGACCAGATATCTGAGTGGTTGCCAAAGATAAGGATCTCCGTCTTTTCCCCATTTAATTTCAGGAAGTTTTCCGTCATCCAAGTGGAAACTGCCTGCATACAATTTCTGAAATTGAGAGCAGAGTCCCTGACATCATGGGTGATAGACACCATTATTTGGGTGTCGTCCGCGTAGGACAACACCTCTAAGCCAAAAGATCTCACCACCTCGGCCAAAGGGGCAACATAAATATTAAAAAGTGTAGGGCTCAGGGACGAGCCCTGGGGTACACCACAAGATACAGATTTAGCGGCTGAATAGAAAGGACCCAATTTGACAGTCTGTGCACGCTCACTGAGAAAGGAGGCCAGGAGATCCAGAGCCGAACCCCCGATCCCAATCTCCATGAGGCGGGCAACCAACCTTTGAGGAGACAGGGTGTCAAAAGCCGCGGTTAGATCAAGTAAAACCAGTAGAGTGGTGTGTCCTGCATCAACCTGGGTCCGAATATTATTGAAGACAGCAGTAAGGGCTGTTTCCGTACTATGTTGGCTTCTGAACCCATATTGTGAGCCATCTAATAGATGGTGATCCTGAAGGTAAGCACTCAGTTGCAGATTTAGGTGTTTTTCCAGGATCTTGGCTGGAACAGGCAAGAGGGAGATGGGCCTATAGTTCTTAGGTTCTGTAGGATCCAGTGAAGGCTTCTTCATGAGTGGTTTAACAACTGCCGTCTTCCATAGAGTCGGGTACTGTCCCTCTGAGATGGCTATATTCAGGACGGCGGTAAGATGGGGGATAAATGCCTCCCTGCCAGCTTTTAAAACCTTGAGGGGACAGGGATCTAAGGGTGATCCAAATTTGACTCCTTCTAGGAGTCGATCGGTCACATCTGGTGACAAAGAGGGAAGGCGAGCAGTTTAGGGGTCTCTTCTGAGTAAGTTTTTCCCCTGGAGACTGGATCGACCAACTAGAAAGGCTCAAACTCGTATTGGAAGCTTCCAGCTGGGAATAGATATCTGATATTTTGGTCTTGAAAAAATCAGATAGTGTGTTGCAAAATTCTTGGGAAAAATCAGTGGAGTCTGTGACCTGGGGAGATGAGAGAGAAATTGATAGCCTTAAAAGTTCCCTAGAGGAATTCATTCCGTCTGTTAAGTTCAGGTAGTAAAGCCTCTTTTCCTCTATAATAGCAGCCTTGTATTCTTTCAGACAGTTCTTGTGTAGAGTTCTGCCTGAAGGTACTAATTTAGACCGCCATTGCCTCTCCTGTTTACGGCAATTTTGTCGCATCTTTCTTAATCTGTCTGTGAACCAGGGTGCAGACAGCTTTTTTCTTGCTGAATAGTGTTTCCTCAAAGGTGCCAGTTCATCAATAACTTTTGATAGTTCGTGTGCCAATTCAGCTGCGGTCAGATTGGCATCATGGGACCTTGACAGATGGATTTTACTAAGGAGCAGAGACAGCGATTTCTTACTGATCCTGCTAAGGTTTCTTTTTTTCTCCATATTCCCAGTTCCAGCTAAGTCATTTACTGGAGTTGAAATGCTAAGATCAAAAGGGACCGCAAAGTGATCCGACCAGGAAAGTGGTATGGGGGCTCTGACCACTACCCGATGGTCACTAGAAAATGCACCATCCAGGGAATGGCCTGCTATGTGGGTGGGTCCCTTAACCAACTGAGAGAAACCACAGCTGCTCATGGTATCCAGAAATACCTGCGTGTCTTTACAATCAGACAACTCTAGGTGGAAGTTAAAATCACCCAAGATAGTAAAGTTGGATCTGTCTAAGTAGGGTTCTAGCAGGTTACTAAACTCATGACTAAAGGCTGCCCTGGGGCCCGGCTGCCGATAACACAGAACGCCAGAGAAACTTTCCGAGGGAGGACATTAATAGAAAAGTACAGTGCCTCAAATAAATCTGTGGGTGTATTCAGCTGTTGAATACGGCAAACCATATTGTCTCTATGGAGAATACCCAAACCACCCCCCTTCGTCCAGTCCTGTCCAGTCTAGTAAATGTATATCCTGGTGGAATGGCATCGACAAGGTCTGGACCCGACGAGTCCGAGGCCCAGGTTTCAGTAACGAACACCCAAATGGGTTTCCTCGCTGAGACAAAGTCTCTGAAGGCTATCTTGTTTTTAATGAGCGATCTCGCATTGATGAGGAAGCCCTGTCCTAGCTGCTTATTCAGGGGGAGTCTGGCTGACTCATCGGGGTCAGGTGTGTTAACGCCCCCTCCCGGTTTCACACACACATTACACGAGGTGCATAGGAGGTCCAAGTTGGTGTTATCCATGGATTGAGGGTCCATAGTATGATGACATGGAGCCCTCTTTACCCGGATATCGAGGAGAGCTCCTCTTGTGTAGGAAATCTGAGCTCCTTGGTCTGAGGGTAAAAGGGCAGCATCTCTGGTGCTAGGCGCGGACTTGGCGCGGACGGGCGCAGACGGGCTTGCCTTAGGCGCGCCTGTGGCGCGCCAGCGGCGCGCACGCGCGCGCGTCCGCTTCGCGACGAGCAAGCCATGCTGAATAAATAATCAGGGCAAGACCTTTGACCCCTGTCTACACCCCTCCGCCCAACCGGAACTGAAGGAAACTATGCGCCGTTCGCCCTCCACAGCAAACGGGAAAACCCGTGGTGGACCGGGGCTGTTGGCAGAAAACACGGGCTGAGAGGTAAGAGCCTTAAGCGAATACAACAGAACAATGTGCAAAATAAGCAATAGACAATTTAAAATCGTTTTAAAAGGAGCAAGAGAAATCTTGAAATATTAAAAAACGTAAGTGTTAGGTTTTCAGAGCTGTGAGCAAAGCGATCAGTTTCTTAGCAAGGTGCTTGTTGTCAGCGCGCGTCCACTTCGCGACGAGCAAGCCATGCTGAATAAATAATTAGGGCAAGACCTTTGACCCCTGTCTCCACCCCTCCGCCCAACCGGAACTGAAGGAAACTATGCGCCGTTCGCCCTCCACAGCAAGCGGGAAAACCCGTGGTGGACCGGGGCTGTTGGCGGAAAACAAGGGCTGAGAGGTAAGAGCCTTAAGCGAATACAACAGAACAATGTGCAAAATAAGCAATAGACAATTTAAAATCGTTTTAAAAGGAGCAAGAGAAATCTTGAAATATTAAAAAACGTAAGTGTTAGGTTTTCAGAGCTGTGAGCAAAGCGATCAGTTTCTTAGCAAGGTGCTTGTTGTCAGCGCGCGCGTAATAACATGCAAAGACAAATTGATCTTGTTTGGAAATATCCACACTTGCAAGTAGAGTCTAGGATCCTTAGGGCTGTTACATATTCCTCAACAGTTTCATCAGCGCTTTCTTTCCTTTTAAAAAAATTGTGACGTTCAAGCATAATGATTGGTTGTTCATCATATTGCTTGCCCATTTGTGCCAAAGCTTACTTGTAAGGATCCCAGTCATCTCCTGATCCCCCTTGTGGTCTGAATTGTGGCAAGCTGTCAAAAACTTGCTGAGCTGCTAATCCAATGCAACTGTATAGGACTGCTGCTTTGAGTGCAGGAGAAAAACATGTAGCATCAATTGCCACCAAGTAGTTCTCAAATATTCTTACCCATTAGCGCCATGTAATAATTGGCTTACCAGGTGATTGTAGGAAAGATGGTGGCAATGCGATTTGTTGTGGTGAGGCCAACGTTACAGGTAAATATTAACCTCAATTGAGGAAAGTGCAAGGTGATGCTGAATAGCAACAGAGTAATAGTAGGCAGAATTATCGTCAGGTGGGTTCATGTTGCAGAATATCAGCACCACCATTGTGTGAGGTTGAGTATAAGCTGAGCAATAAGTCTCACATAAAGTCAGCGAGTTGGTCAATGGCACAATGTAACAACTGTTGGAGGTGTTGGGGTCTCCTAAGAGTTACTGTATGATCTTGGTGTCATTAGTGTAAGAGATGATGTGTAGTCCCTAAGTCTGAACGATGAGCGCCAGATGAGTCATACAAGTTTAAGAGAGTGGGGATGTTGGAACTGTCCCTTTTTGCAGGGTTATCCACAAAATGTGTTGCCTTCCTACTGTATTTTTTCTGACCTGTTTTTGTTGGCTTTATGACTCTGGGCCCTTTACCACTGCTGATCAGTGCTTAAGTGCATGTGCTCTCTTTTGTAAACATGGCAAGATTGGTCTACACCTGTTTGTCATATTTAATTTACCCTTGTACAGTGGTATCCCATATACCCAGGGCCTGTAAATTAAATGCTATTAGTGGGCCTGCAGTGCTGATTGCGCCACCAAACCAAAGTATCCTTTCAAACCGGTCTCAGGCCTCTGCCGCTGCAGGTCCTGCACGTGCAGTTTACTGCCTAATTGACGTGGCATTTAATGTGTTTGCCACGCCTGAAACTCCCCTTTTACTACATATAGGTCACGCCTAGGGTAGGCCCTAGGTAGCCCTATGGGCAGGGTGCTGTGTAGGTAAAAGTTAGGACATATGCCTTAACTGTGTGGCATGGCCTGGTAGTGACAAACAGCCTATTTGGTTTCTGTCTGTTATGAGGCTGCCTCTCATAGGTTTGCATTGGGAATTTCCTGATATGTGTTTCAGTGGTAATTTCTTATATGATAGGGGTAGCGTGAGCATGTTTAGTATGTTTGGAATAGCAGTAATAAATCCTGCTTATTAGTGAAAGCGGATTTTTTATTACTATTTTAGAAATGTCACTTCTAGAAGTGGGCATTTCTGTGTGCTTATGACTCTTTGTGCCCTGCCTGGTTGTGTATTCAACGTCTGGCTTAAACTGACAGAAGAACGGAATGTGCATTCACTTTAGACAGTCACAAGGGGGCTTGAGGTGTGTCCTGCCTTTCCTGGGTGGCTCAGCGCTAGACTGAATAGACCTTGGCTGCATTTAGAGTGGTAGAACGAGTTTCCGTTGCAACTGAATGGGCCTGGTCTGCATTTAGAATGGTGGGAGGAATTGCATGTGCACCTGAATAGGGCTGTGCCTGACTTTCTCAATGCTGTCTCCACCCCCTTGTAGTGTGTCTGGAGGCATGGCTTGGGAGTGAATGGGGTATTGTGCACTTCTGAAAGTATTTGAAGTGTCCCCAGAACAAAGACCTTTGTAGTATAAGTACAGGGGCTGTGACCCCATATTTTTGGACACTGAGTGGACTTGTAACCAGCCGCTGCTGGCTCTACAGACTGCACCTGGCCAGGAGGAACTGTTGTGCTGCCAGGAAACTGCCACTGAGACTGTGCTTGTGGGCTGGCCTGCTGCGTGCTTTCCTGAACCGGCGTGATCCCCCAGTGCTCTGGGTCCACAGCAATCTGAGGGGGTGCCGTGTGAGTTCTGTACTCCCCCTCCCAGTGTGTTGATCTCGTTGGGGGCATTTCAGTATTGGCCGCCCTCACAGGGATCAATGAGTGGGCGGACTGATAGCCTGCAGGGGCAGCCTTAAACCGATGCGGTGTGCTCGCACAGCTCGGCTGGCCCCTTGACCGCAGTAGTGCGTTTCTCCTTGAGCCCCACATTCCCTGGGGAGACAGCAGCTGCACCTCGCGTACCCAGGCAGCTGCATTTCACAAAGTTCAGGTGGGGGACCGAGTGAAGCCTCCGGCCCACCCTAAAGGGTGGCAAAGTGTTGCAATTGTCTCCCCGGTTCCGAGGGGCTGTGAGGAGGAGTGCAGGAGTGCCTGCACCCTACGTTGGGAACCCCAGTTACTGCATAATACCTAGTTGAGGTCTAGGAGTGCTGTACCCTATAGGTTTAGGGTGAGCTTGTCTGTACTAATGTGAATATGGTGATTCATGTGTTTTTCTTGGGGTAACCAAACTGCTGCATATTCAGTTCTAAAAGGTTATGGAATGTCGTTTTTACCTTAAAGGGACAAGATAACGAATATTATTTCAGAGTGCAAAAGTTATGTGCAGTAATGATGTGTTCCTAACCTGTGCAACCTGTAAGTGTATACCTTATTGGCCTACCTGTGATGTCATGATAAGTGCCTAGTTGGCAAAGTGACTTATGATCTACATGTGTTATGACAATTGCCTAGTTGGCAAGGTGATTTATGGTCTACATGTATTATAACAAGTGCCTGATTGGCAAAGTGATTTATGTGATTGTGGTCTAATGTGTTTTATGTATAATACAAAGGATATTTTTATATAACCTTGTATGGAGTTTCTTTTGTGGTGTTCCAAGTGTATCACAGGTGTGTGTGTGTGTGTGTGTGTTATGCAAATGCTTTACACATTGCCTCTCGGATAAGCCTGACTGCTCTGCCAAACTACCAAGGGGCTGAGCAGGGGTTATTTTGGGTGTGTAACTCCCTTACCCTGACTAGAGTGGTGGGTTCTGCCTGGCTTAGGTATATAACCTAGCCAACCAGAAACCCCATTTCTAACAGGGGAGGAGTGAAGCAATTTGTGGAACTCTGCAGATGAGAACTTTGGGTCCCGAGTAAAGGAAGTGACCTTTAGCTGTAGCATCCATCCAAGTGTGACAATAGCTATCCCTTTCAGAGATGGTTTTCAGTGTCTTCTGTTATGGAGTCTGGAGATGAATGTATGAATGTTAGGAAACTAGGGGAGTCCCTTGACACATTTAAATCATGGCATATGAATACATAGCTCCTTTCTTCCAGTTCAGCAAGGTTGCTTGCTGTGTAGAGTTGTGTTGATGTGTGCCAAAAATGACCCTCAGGGCACAATATTGCACAAATTGCATGCAAGACAGCACGACAAGGCACAATGGTGTGTTGTGCTGTGGTAAAAGCTGAGTGCAGGATTGTGAGGAAGATGACACAGTATGACATATCTTGGTTAGTGCTGACATGCAAATTAACAGCTAGAGCAAATGCAGGCACCCTTGCGACATGGTCCAATGGTCTCAACAGTGGTGTTAAGTAGCAAATGTATCATCAGTGTATGTAGAAATCAGAAATGCATCACAATATGTAAAATATGGCCTATTCCTGTGCCCACTATTTCATGCAGGGTAGGCCAGCATGCTGCCCAACTGCGCTTTATTGTGTTGAATAAGACAAATAGGCCCCCATGTCACAATTGAGGTTGTGTGAACAATGTACAGGTATAGCCATGTGAGGAGCAACAATACTGTAAGATGGCCTTATTTACTTGCCGCAATAATCACTTATGTCAAATTCTATCATGGCTTATTTTTTAGCATATTCCTATCTCTTACCAGAGGGACCAAGAACACCTCCTCTAGATGAGCCTGTCCACGATGCCCAACCTGTTGGTGATACCATCCTGCCCCCCCATGGATGAAGATACCTTCCTGCAACTTCTGGATTCTTTTGAAACTTCTCTTCCAGCTTTGGCGAGGGAAGCCGACGTTGCAGGGTCTCCAGATTAACCGTCACCCACTGGACATGACCCATCCAGATGTACCATCACAGCTGTGGACTCCGAGGACCCCCAAGTTGTCTTTCAATGGCACATGGTAGGAGTCCAGCAGCGAATGACTGGTGAGGATTGGGCGGGGATGGAGACCATAGCGGGCACTCTTGAAGGAGTCTGTAGATGTCTTAGCCATAATAAGAGTTTGACCATGGCCATGGCAGACACCTACTCTTGGCTCCATGGGATTGATGAGTCGCTAGCTGACATTGTTGGCATCGTGAGGCAGAGGGAATAACAACAGCCCTCTAAAATCTGACACCAGTGAAGTTGCCAGTCAGCTAGGGGCCATACATAATACCATGTGGTCCCTGGAGCGCAAGATTGAATCCTTCATTGAAACAACGGGTGCCCTCAATAGCAAAATCATTGTTTTGTTGGCAAACTGTTAGATCATTTATTTCCAGGGATCACCATTCTGCCTTACTGCCATACAGAAATGCAGGTGGGAACAGTGGAGCCACATCTTCTCCCTCGGATGTGTGTCTGCCTCAGCTGCATCCCATTCAAACACCACCAATTATAGGGGAGGCAGAACATCCATCAGAGGAGGAAGATATGGACTTCACTAGTTTTCAGCAAAGAACTGACAGATGAACATTTGTGAGTGTCCCCTGGCCAGTTTTTCAACGGTCCTGTGTCTAATATCATGCCACCTTCTTTGTCACCCGGTACAGTACTTCTTTTGTGTAGTTTTGTTAAAAAGGTGGATGACATCTACAGGTCCTTTTTGACTGCACATAGTAACGTGCAGGCGGCACGGTGCAGTCAAAAGACTAATACCTTAGATACCTTTCCGCCAATCCCGGTTGATCAGTTGCTAGCACTGTGCAGTAGGATTAAGTCTGGATCCCCTGCAGACCCGCTTAAACCAGATCAATTCAGGAAAGTACTGCCTACAATCTTACCCTCCCTGAGTCAGGTGATAAACGGGTCCCTTGCCATGGCCACCATGCCCAGGGCATGGAAACAGGCTAAGGTAATTCCCCTGCTTAAAAACCTGCGCTCGATCCGGCCAAACCAGAGAATTACCGCCCTATTTCTTTGCTCCCTTGGGCGGCAAAGATCACGGAGGCATATGTGAACTCCCTCCTGTCGGATTTTCTGACCATGAATAACACACTGGATCCCTCCCAGAACGGCTTTCGACCAGGTCACAGCACGGAGTCTGCCCTCCTGGCCGTGACAGAACATCTCTGGTCAGCACTGGATGCTGGGCGAACGTCGGCACTGATCCTGTTGGATCTGAGTGCCGCGTTTGACACTGTGTCTCATGCCATATTGCTGAGACGCCTGGAGGAAGTGGGAATTACTGGCTCGGCCCTGGAGTGGCTTGCCTCGTTCCTCCATGAGAGGTCATTCATGGTAACAGCCCCTCCGTTTGCCTCAGGCGAACACTCTATTAATCAAGGGGTGCCAGAGGGTTCCTCCCTTAGCCCCCTGCTATTTAATATCTGTGTTCAACCCCTGGCTGCAGTAGCCATGAGCAGGGGCCTGACCATGGTCTCTTACGCTGACGATACACAGTTGGTTGTGGCATTCTCGAATAACACCGAGCGGGACGCCCTTAAGTTTCAGGGCGACCTTGCGGCGGTCGCCGGGTGGATGACCGCCAACTGCCTCCAGCTGAACTCTAACAAGTCGGAGGTATTGTTAGTGGGAAAGGACCATGGTCAGTGGAGTGAACTCTGGTGGCCAGCTAGTCTCAGCAAGGCCCCCTCCCCCAAGCAGGTAGTGAAAAATTTGGGGGTATGGCTGGACTCATCCCTCAACTTTCGAGTTCAAACCAAAAAGGTGGCAGGGACCTGTTTTGGACTTTTATGGGGGCTCAGACCCCTGCTGGGCTTCTTTGATGCACCTATGCGTCAGGTTATTATTCAGGCGTCTGTATTGTCCAGACTTGATTATGCCTGTTCTTTATATCTGGGGTCCAATAAGGCGGAAGTTCTGAGGCTACAAAGGGCACAGAATGCGGCAGCAAGAACCCTTCTAGGCTTGCGCAGGTCTTGTCCGGTGTCTGAGGCCATTCGCCGTCTCCACTGGTTACCTGTGGCCAGGAGTATTGAATTCAAAGCCTTATGTATCTCCTTCAAAGCCTTGAGACTGACCACCCCCACTATCTTGGCTAATCTCCTCTTGCCACATGTCCCTTCACGATTTCTCCGCTCACAGGGTCAGCACCTGGTGGTGGTCCCCCGGACACGAAGAGTTCTTGCTGGTGGACGCTCCTTTCGCAGTAGAGCGACCATCCTTTGGAACGCACTTCCTGTGCATATCCGTGGCCTTAGTAATTACTTAGAATTCAGGAAGGCAATCAAGACTCATCTTTTCCCTGCATCATAGTCTTTGTCCGGTCCATCTGCTTGTGTCAGTCTTTTTTTGGTATCAGCGCCGGGACGCCCCTTTGCTGGGGCAGCTGTAGCGCTCTATAAGTCACAGTAACATAACATAACATAACATAGTTGTTTATCCTATACACTTGTGTACTTTGTAAGAAGCCTACCTTTCCTAATGGCAATTTTTCCTCCTCACTGAAATACTCCTCTCCTCTACATGTCAGCTGACATGTGCCCATAATTGACTTTGTCTGGTCATCAAATTGTACCCAATGACTATCTTTGTTGCTCAAAATTGGAATTTGCTGCTCACATGAATAAATGTGTGGATGATTTATTCAGGATTAACAAATATATTTTTTTCATTTTTGAAAACCATGAAGTTTTGTCTGTTTATTTCTGGAAGGTCTACCTATGAAAGATTGTCTTTATAGTATTCTAAAGCACTTGTTTTCAGCAGAAGAAGATTGAGCTAAAGTCAATAGCACATGCTGTCTTTGTCAATGCACCTACACCAAGTACACCCTTTGCAAAAGTATGATGAGCAATGTCTACCTTATCAATGTCATGTTAGGGTGCATCAGCAAGAAGTATTTTTTGATCCACACACAGTGGGAAAGTTCTGTCAATGTACACAAAAATGTACCACCTATAAATGGGATGTGTGAGGCATGTGGGGTCAAAAGACTGTAACACATGTCAGCATTAATGTTGCAATGTAAAGATTACAGCCTCATTTTTGAATGTGATAACATCTCTGCTCACACAAAATAAATATTTAAATACAAAATGCTGCTTGATGTTTGTTCCAATACTAGGCAGATAGCGATGCACATAGTCCTCATGGATTTGCCTTGTACTTGTGCCACAGGAGGATGCACAAAGGCAATACAGTACTGTAAATGACAGTGAATAAGGTATGCAAATGCACCTTGGCTCCCCCTGTGTATACTGATAATTGTTCAGTAAGTCAACACATGTCAAAAAAGACGACTTATGTAACTCTGCTACAGAAAGCCCTCATATATGTTGACTGTGAGTGCATGCACATATCAAATCATTGTCACATACAAATTTAGCATAGGCAGAAGACCATTGAATTCGTATGAATGCTACACCTCCCCAGGGGAGGTGTAAATGGGAGACATAAGTCATAACATTGTTGTTGGTGGTTCCTCCTTAGTGAGAAGCATGATGTGGCACACTAAGCAATGATATGTACAAATAATGAGGGATGTTGTCCAGGCGGGTGTCACTTCCTTCACATTTAAAATACACACAACAATTTAGACCTACTTGCACAATGGCACAAGGGGGTATACTGTCAGCAGTTTATGACACAATGCAGGCAGACAGCAGCATCCTGTGTCAAAAAGTCTAATTAAACACACATACCAACTCACTTTCATAAAGGGTGCTACAGTAGGTGAATACATGTGTTGTGCTGTGTGTCAGATCTATTTCTAAGTCACCTTTATTGTGTCACTAGTGTGGAAATGGTTTCCATTAGAAATTGGGTCTCTATATGATATACACCCTGCAGAAGTATGCACCCTGTCCAAGTAGGGACCACAATCCTAGTCTGGGTAAATCAGATACACACCCTAAATTAACCTGTGCTCTCCCTATGGTAGCTTGGCACAGAGCAGTCAGGCTTCACTTAAGAGGCAATGTGTAAAGTATCTGTGCAACACTTGAAATAAGTAAAACGGTGAAAACACCACACAGAAATAATCCATACCGGTTCAGAAAAATAGAGCTTAATTTAAGGAACAAAACAAGACCAAAATGACAAAAATTCAGTACGTAGAACCAGAGTTATGCATTTGTAAAGAATAAACTGCAATGTAGTGCTTAGAAGCATAAAGGAACAACCGGGGATATCTGGTTGGTTAGACCAGGTCAAATCCAAACATTCAGGCTGACCACGATGGAGTGTAGGACAGATACAGTCTCAGGTAAGTCCCGTTGAAGTTTTACCTTCTCAAGAATTGTTCCAAGTGTCCCTTTCACAGGGAAAAACTTCACCGGGAGCAAGGAGAGGGTCGCTGGCAGTGGTTCATGGAGCACAAAGAGCCGCCGGGCATCACGGATGGATGAGCTTGAGCCTTGTGATCGCGAGTGTCGATGCCTCCTGTGTGAAGAGACAAACTTGTGCCCGCTCGTGCTGATCCTTTGTGCGAGCTATATGGTTCCGGAATGAATGTGCCAGTTCGCGGTCACGCAGAGCCAAAAAGCTTGATTTTAAAGGCTGTAGGACAACCCAAGGGCCCGGGGACCTGAAAGGTGCCTCTTGGGGGTCGGGAACTCATAGAAAACTGGTGCAGGAGCTGTGAGGAGCCTGTTATGTCCCTGAGGCTCAGATCAGGAGGCCAGCAAACTAGACCTTTGAGTCACTCTGGGGTCCTGGGTTCAAGATGGGTTCCAGGTCGAGTTCCACTTCCCCAGACAAGAGGGCAACAGGAAGCCAGTCATTTCAACAAGCCAGCAGCTCATTCAGAGTAGCAGTTCAGCAGACTAATACTGGGTTGTGATGGCTTCCCGTGACAGTCTATAAGGCAGGAGGCTAAGACTGTCTTGGGGTGACTGTCTGTGAGTGTCTATAAGGCAACAGACTAAGACTGCCTTGTGGTGGCTTCCTGTGACTGTCTATAAGGCAGGAGGCTAAGACTGCTTTGTGGTGGCTTCTCCTGTCTGTCTATAAGGCAGCAGACTAAGACTGCCTTGTGGTGGCTTCCTGTGACTCTCTATAAATGAGCAGTCTAAGACTGCCTTGTGGTGGCTTCCAGTGACTTTCTATAAGGCAGCAGGCTAAGACTGACTTGTTGTAGCCTCCCCTTACTTTCTATAAGGCAGGGGGCTATGACTGCCTCTTGGTGGCTTCCCTTGAGTGTCTAAAAGGCAGCAGACTAAGACTGCCTTGTGGTGGTATCCCATGACTTTCAATAAGGCAGGAGGCTAAGATTGACTTGTGATGGCTTCCTGTGGCTGTCTATAAGTCAGGATGCTACATCTGCCTTGTGGTGGCTTCCTGTGACTATACATAAAGCAACAGTCTGCTTTGTGGTGTCCTCCTGTGTGTATCTATAAGGCAACAGGCTAAGACTGCCTTGTGATGGCTTCCTGTGACTGCCTATAAGGCAGGAGGCTAAGACTGCTTGTGGTGGCCTTCCGATCCGGCGGAGCGAGGGTACATCGTCCGGCGCACTTGCCGCACCGCAAGCAACAATAGGTAATTCTTAGTGTTACCGCCACTGAGATTTGATGTCGATGGCAACCCACCCCAGCGGGTTCGGTCCACAACAATCAGGTACCTCACTGTAGGTTGTAAGTTTGGTTCATCCAGGTTACTTACCCAGACAATCAACCATTGTGCAGATAGTTTATTTCACAATTTGGTCCTGAAGAATTGCCATTTGATCATATGACAGCCCAGGCAAGAAACATGTTGACCTTTTGACTTGTGCCACTTCTGAACATTACTTTGGCAGTGCGCCATTAGCATTTTATTTTGGGATTGGTGGACTCGCTGATTAAAGTGTATTCTGGAGTACCTCCACATCCCATTTTATTCACCCACACTTAGCACCAACACACCTCACATCCATCTGCACCACAAGGCCCCATACCCACACGGCACCCGACGGCATTTGGGAATAAAAGATCACCGACAAAGAGCCCCTCATAGGGAGCCGGACAGGTATTGCAGCGCCAACCTGATGAGGAGAACGCCCTATGATGAAGCATGACACCCAGCCAGATGTGTGAGTGTCCTAATTCCTAAAGGGGGAAGCCCCTGCCCCCTTACACCTCTAACTCAAGACTGACTAGTCCTCTATCTTCCCTTCCTCTTCTACAGGAACTGCATACCTTCTTGTATTACATATTTGAAGGGGCATGAATGCTGGACCTATAAGCTCCCCCAGTTGTTATATTCCTTTGAGTGTCTAGAAGGCATGAGTCTAAGACTGCCTTATGGTGGCTCCCTCTGACAGTCTACAAAGCAGCAGACTAAGACTGCATAGTGGTGCCCTCCAGTGAAAGTCTTTTAAACAGCAGAAAAAGACTACATTGTGGTTGCCTCCCCTGACTGTCTATAAGGCAGGAAGCTTTGATTGCCTTGTGGTGGCTTCCTGTGAGTGTCTATAAGGTAGCAGACTAAGATTGCCTGGAGGAAGCTTCCTGTGACTGTAGATTGAGCATCAGTCTAAGACTGCCTTGAGGTGGCTTCCTGTGACTGTCTACAAGGAAGCATGCTAAGATTGCCTTGTGGTGAATTCCTGTGAGTGTCTATAAGGCAGGAGGATAAGAAAGCCTTGTGGTGGCATCCTGTGAGTGTCTATAAGGCAGCAGACAAAGACTGCCGTGTGGTGGCTTCCTATGACTGACTATAAGGCAGGATGCTAGGACTGCTTTGTGGTGGCTTATCCTGACTATCTGTAAGGCAGCAGACTGAGACTGCCTTGTGGTGGCTTCCTGTGACTGACTATAAGGCAGGAGGCTAGGACTGCTTTGTGGTGGCTTCTCCTTACTATCTGTAAGATAGCAGACTGAGGCTGCCTTGTGGTGGCTTCCTGTAACTGTATATAAAGCAGAAGCCTGAGGCTGCCTTGTGGTGGCTTCCTGTGACCTTCTATAAGGCAGTAGGCTACGACTGCCTCTTGGTGGCTTCCTGTGAGTGTCTATAAGGTAGCAGACTAATATTGCCTTGTGGAAGCTTCCTGTGATTGTATATTGAGCATCAGTCTAAGACTGCCTTGAGTTGGCTTCCTGTGACTGTCTACAAGGTAGCAGGCTAAGATTGACTTGTGGTGGCTTCTAGTGACTGTCTGTTAGGCAACAGGCTAAGACTGCCTTGTGGAGGCTTCCCGTGACAGTCTATAATTGAGCAGACTAAGGGGCATATTAGCAAGCCTCAGCGATGAACGCGCTTAGCGCGTTTTGCACTAACGCCAGCTATCGCAGGAAATTATCGCCAGGCTAGCGCTGTATCAACAACGCTTAGCGCTTTGGCGATAATATTCCCAGCGATAGCCGGCAATATGGGGCGACATCGCTGGAAAACCAGCGATAATCCAGCAGACTTGGAGATGAGCTTGCTGATAGGGCCCTGTGGCCTCAACCCTAGAATCCACCTCCAATAGTACACATAGGGTAGTCAAGAAAATACCAGACGTTAGGATTCAGCGTTAAGGGGCATTAGCGCAACTATTATCGGCGCTTTGCGGCTCTGGGGCATCCTTGTTAATATCACGATGCTGTGTCAGCGATGTTTTACATGGATTCTATGTGAGGAACGCCTACTTTGCATCTAATTAGCGATGCAAGGCGAGGTGTTCGGAAAACGGCAGCTAACATGCGCTAATGCATGTTAGCGCCGCCTTGATGATTGTGCGATATTTGAATCGCCGCTTTTTCGGCGCTATGTGCCGAAAAAGCGGCGATATGTGTCTTGATGATATGCCCCTAAGAGTGCCATGTGGTGGCTTCCCATGACAGTCTATATGGCAGCAGACTAAGACTGTCTTGTGGTGGCTTCCCATGACAGTCTGTAAGGTAGCAGACTAAGACTGCATTGTCATAGCCACCAGTGAGTGTCTATAAGGCAACAGGCTAAGACTGCCTTGTGGTGACTTCCTGTGAGTGTCTATAATGTAGCAGACTAAGACTGCCTTGTGGTGGCTTCCTGGGACTGTTTATAAAGCATCAGGTTAAGAATGCCTTGTGGTGGCTTCCCATTAGTGTCTGTAAGGTAGAAGGCTAAGGCTGCCTTGTGGTGGCCCCACATGAGTGTCTATAAGGCAGCAGGCTACGACTGCCTTGTGGTGGCTTCCTGTGACTGTCTGTAAGACAGCAGGCTAAAACTGCATTGTGGTATCCACAAGTGAGTCTCAATAAGGCAGCAGGCTAAGACTGCCTTGTGGAAGCTTACTGTGAGTGTCTATAATGTAGTTAAAAAATTACCCTGCTTTCCACTGCCTTTACACCTACTTTTTGTGAAGGGGCCATACAATGAAAAGTAAAAAGATTATCTTTTTCCCAGGCTTACACCATCAACAATCTCCAACAACAAAGATTCTGGAACGTCCCTTTGATGATGTTCGGTTGGACTTTAACCCATACTGTGACATCATTCACTAGATGACTCCTTTAAAAGAGCTGCGAGGTGCAAAAAGTATACCGCCCCATGGCTCTATCAACGATGCAGTTGTTTTTCAAGGACCCCTCTGACATTGTTACGAGAAGTCAGAATGGACTTAAAAAAATAAACAGTGATGGCCTTAGTAAAAGTAATGTGGGGATAGAAGCTGGGAGGGAGAAGGGATTGGTCAAAACATATTACAGTTTACATGCCTTCATCCAATTCAGGTGCAAATGTGAAACAATTACTTAGGACAACTACCTAATAAAAAAAAGGTTTAATTTAAAAATTAAAATACTGGAACAGCAAACATGGCTGTAAAGAGCAGCAAAACCATTTGAAAGTAAACGAATAGTACTGGAAATCATTTTCCGCTGATCTTTGCTTTTTGCTGCTACTGCTAGGCCAAGAATGGATAAGATGTGTTTCACATTCTTCTTAAGTGCCAGTGCTCCATAATTAGCACACTGTGGGGTCATTTACTAATTTTTCTTGCAACGCAGCTCGGTGACCAAAAATGCTGCTCTGTGTTGTTTGATAAGGAGCGAGCAGGATAGTGCCATATCTATAGAAATATAGCACTCTCCTCGCTGCTGCATCAAATGCATGTGAAATATAACTAAGGATCCGGGGCGGTCGAGCCTGGGATTTCAAGTAAGTCGCCTGAAGTAAAATTATTGCCTTTCTTACAAAGAGCCCCTCATAGGGAGCCCGTCAGGTATTGCAGCGCCAACCTGACGAGGAGCACGCCCTATGATGAAGCATGACACCCAGCCAGATGTGTGAGTGCCCTGATTCCTAAAGGGGGAAGCCTCTGCCCCCTTACACCTCTAACTCAAGACCGACTAGTCCTCTGTCTTCCCTTTCTTTTCTACAGGAACTGCACACCTTCTTGTATTACATATTCGAAGGGGCATGTATGCTGGACCTATAAGCTCCCCCAGTCTCTCCCATTATTTTGTTATATTCCTTTGAGTGTCTAGAAGGCATGAGGCTAAGACTGCCTTGTGGTGGCTCCCCCTGATAGTCTATAAAGCAGCAGACTAAGACTACATAGTGGTGGCCTCCAGTGAAAGTCTTTAAAACAACAGAAAAAGACTACATTGTGGTTGCCTTCCCTGACTGTCTATAAGGCAGGAAGCTATGACTGCCTTGTGGTGGCTTCCTGTGAGTGTCTATAAGGTAGCAGACTAAGATTGCCTGGAGGAAGCTTCCTGTGACTGTAGATTGAGCATCAGTCTAAGACTGCCTTGAGGTGGCTTCCTGTGACTGTCAACAAGAAAGCAAGCTAAGATTGCCTTGTGGTGTCTTCCAGTGACTGTCTATAAGGCAGCAGACAAAGACTGCCTTGTGGTGACTTCCTGTGAGTGTCTATAAGGCAGGAGGATAGGAAAGCCTTGTGGTGGCATCCTGTGAGTGTCTCTGAGGCAGCAGGCAAAGACTTCCTTGTGGTGGTTTCCTGTGTCTGACTATAAGGCAGGAGGCTAGGACTGCTTTGTGGTGTCTTTTCCTGACTATCTGTAAGGCAGCAGACTGAGACTGCCTTGTGGTGGCTTCCTGTGACTGTATATAAAGCAGCAGCCTGAGACTGCCTTGTGGTGGCTTCCTGCGACTTTCTATAAGGCAGTAGGCTACGACTGCCTCTTGGTGGCTTCCTGTGAGTGTCTATAAGGTAGCAGACTAATATTGCCTTGTGGAAGCTTCCTGTGATTGTATATTGAGCATCAGTCTAAGACTGCCTTGAGGTGGCTTCCTGTGACTGTCTACAAGGTAGCAGGCTAGGATTGCCATGTGGTGGCTTCTAGTGACTGTCTGTTAGGCAACAGGCTAAGACTGTCTTGTGGTGGCTTCCCATGACAGTCTGTAAGGTAGCAGACTAAGACTGCATTGTCATAGCCGCCAGTGAGTGTCTATAAGGCAGCAGGCTAAGACTGCCTTGTGGTGACTTCCTGTGAGTGTCTATAATGTAGCAGACTAAGACTGCCTTGTGGTGGCTTCCTGTGACTGTTTATAAAGCAGCAGGTTAAGAATGCCTTGTGGTGGTTTCCCATAAGTGTCTGTAAGGCAGAAGGCTACGGCTGCCTTGTGGTGGCCCCCCGTGAGTGTCTATAAGGCAGCAGGCTAAGACTGCCTTGAGGTGGCTTCCTGTGACTGTCTGTAAGGCAGCAGGCTAAGACTGCATTGTGGTAGCCACCAGTGAGTCTCAATAAGGCAGCAGGCTAAGACTGCCTTGTTGTGGCTTACTGTGAGTGTCTATAATGTAGTTAAAAAGTGACCTTGCTTTCCAGCGCCTTTACACCTACTTTTTGTGAAGATGCCATCCAATGAAAAGTAAAAACATTGGGGCATATTCTCAAGGACTCATCGCCGAGTTAGCGGCACTTTATCGCAGCCAAAGTGGCGATAAATTTATCGCACCATTCACAAGCAGGTGCTAACAGCCGATATCACCAGTTTTACTGCGATAGCAGCCGCAAAAAACATCGCCACAAATGATACCGGCAACTAACGCTAATGATATGCAGAGTAGGCGTTCCCGTGCAGAAACCCGCGGAAACACCACTTTGCAACATTCTCAACGACCAGCCAGATCGGCGATAAGATCACAAAACATGCGATAAGGCACGTTAGCAGCAGGGATTTAACACCTGTTCCTACCTGGTGTTAAGTCGGACGACAACCTGCACCATAAAAGGGAGCCCAGCCCACAGCCACACCAGAAGAACAACAGATGCCATGGAGCTACTGATCATGCAGCTCGGAGCCCCAAGAGGGCCACAACACCCACCATCACCACACCCAGGCCCGCCACCCCCCTCAGGTGCCCCCCCCCGGACTACCACAGAGGCAGCGCAGACAAAGACACCGGACCTTCCAAAAACGCACCAGCCTCGGATACTTAACGCCAGAGGAAGTCATTGCCCACTACAGGCTCAAAATGACAACCATCCTCCGCATCCTGACCCTCATTGCACACAGGCTGATGGTACCAACACAGCAGAGAACCAACATCCCTCCACTGACAAAGCTGCTGGCCGTGCTGCACCTGTTGGCCTCTGGGACCTTCCAACCAACAACTGCCAGAGTCGGAGGAGTCTCACAGCCAGTCCTGTCAAAGTTCCTCACACCTGTCTTGGATGCCATCATCAGCTTGGTACCCCAGCAACTTTACTTCCCACACACTGCGCAGGAACAGCTGGAGATCAAGCAAGGCTTCTACGCCATAGCTGGCTTCCCGCACGTCTTGGGGACAATCAACTGCACAGATGTACTCCTCGTGCCCCCTGCCGCCACTGCACACAATTACCGCAACAGGAAACACACGCATTCCATCAATGTGCAGGCAATAGTGGACCACCGGGGACTCTTCACCAATGTCGTCGCCAACTACCCAGGCAGTGTGCATGATTTCTTCATCTTCCGACAGTCCATCATCAACCAGCGCTTTCAGGATGGCACTATGGAAATGCACTGCTCGTCGGTAAGTAACAACTGAACATACCACACACCTCAACTCCACCAACATACAACTCACAACTCTGGGGATGCACACGTCACAAAATCACATACAACATGACAACCAACATTCTCACATTCCAGACACGACAACACAACTCACTGTGGCAACCTGGGCTCGCCATGTACACAAGCCAACAACGGCATGGCACCTCAGCCACACAATAGCAGAATGTGGGGAGAGGTGGGAACCAGGCATTTGCAAAGGAGGCAAGTGACCCATGAATGTGAATGTACACAATGCCAAGTGTGGCGTGGATGTGCTGGACAGACTTGAGTATGCAGACCACAGACATTTCCATGTTGACATACACTGCTGGTGTCTGGAGTGTACTGGACAGTGGATGCAACCATGTTGCCGCAGCCAGTGGGGAAGATCGTGGAAATGTAGCTTGTTACGTCCCCCCCTGTAAGCTTGAGCAGAGTGGGCTGGCCCGGCGTACGCCAGGACACCGTAGGGGTGAGAATAAAAAGCCCGTTACTCTGGGCGTGGTGCTCTTCCAGAATGGCCAACATGTCTGCCAGGGCGGCCCCTCTCACCCCACCACGAGGCCGACGCCGTGAGCGGCGGTGCCTGCAATCCTGTGCGCCTGCTGCACCCCAGGCCGCTGGTCCCAAGACCCGTCTTGCCCACCCCAGGGCACCCAGGCCTCACTGCTCACCTGCCGACACCGGCGTGTGTCAAATAGGGCCCACCACGTGCCGGTGCAAGCTCCAAGCCCAAGTCCCACGACCTTGGCAGCCTCCTCAGACCATCACGGACCCCGCGACACAGTCCCCCAGTACTCCTTTTTCGTTGACGTACTCCACCGCTGCCTCCGGCCTACACTGTGATCCAGTAGGTCACACATTTGGAACTGAGTCTTGATTATACAATGGCAGAGTACATATGTTTATGGCAGATTTTAAATCACCGTACTCCCTTCGATGTGGTGCCACCAACTCTGTGCATAGCATTCCAACGACACCTGTCTGTGGGTCCTTGCTGACTACGGCCTTCGGCCCACACTGCGGTCCAGCACCGCGGGGTCACCTGTGTACTGCCTACACTGCGGTCCAGCAGGCCTCACACCAATCCAGTCCAGACCAGGCAGGACATGGCATTGTCGCAGGCTGCACACACACTCAGCTCTGGTGCTACTACCTCCGTCAACCACAAATCATCGCCACATGGCATTCCAACGTCATGTGTGAGAATACCAGGAGGAGCTGCCTGAACAGCGGTTGGCCCACGCTGACCGCTGCCTCCGGCCTACACTGCGGTCAAGTAGGTCACACATTTGGAACTGAGTCTTGATTTTTCAATGTCAGAATCCATATCATTGTACGCAAGGAGAGGAGTAAGAGGAAGACGCAGTTCAGTCCGGATGAAAAAAGGATCCTCGTTACGGAGGTGACCGAACACTACCAACAACTGCTCCAGTGCCACTAACTCTGTGCATCGCAAGCCAAGGACACGTGGCTGGGGGCCCCTGCTGACCACTGCCTCCGGCCTACACTACGGTCAAGTAGGTCACACATTTGGAACTGAGTCTTGATTTATTTATGGCAGAGTCCATATCATTGTACGCAAGGAGAGGAGTAAGAGGAAGACGCAGTTCAGTCCGGATGAAAAAAGGATCCTCGTTACGGAGGTGACCGAACACTACCAACAACTGCTCTGGTGCCACTAACTCTGTGCATCGCAAGCCAAGGACACGTGGCTGGGGGCCCCTGCTGACCCCTGCCTCCGGCCTACACTACGGTCAAGTAGGTCACACATTTGGAACTGAGTCTTTATTTATTTATGGCAGAATTTGTACCATTGTACAGGCCTCATCGCAGACTGCATCCCCTTTCAGCACTGGTGCCACTAACTCTGTGTCCCGAAATTCATGGACACCCTCTGGTTGAACTTTGGTGGCATCTGAGTCTATGGCCTGGGGGTTGTCTTCATCATCATGTAGCTGATACTGACTTTGTGACAAAAATGAGTCTGTAGCATTCATCTCCTCCATATTGCCTGTGTTTTCTTGGTACTGCCCTCTGTATCATGCCCTGGAAGAACACCTTCCACTGTCCCCCAAAACCCTCCACGACATTCACCTTGGACATCGACGAGGACCCGCTCAGCTCTCGTGGCCCTACCTCAGTGCACCGGTAGTCACCGTCCCGTGGCGGTGTTCCATGTGCCGGCCGCTGTGCATCCGGGGCCACTAACTCCGTGCAGCTCAAGTCATGGACCCTTGCTGTTTGAACTGTGAACTTCTGATTGTCTGTTCACTGTTGTAGTTGTTGCCAGCACCAACCACCCCTTGAGGGCTGGCTCACACTCACCCCACACCCATCCAGCACAGGCGTCACTGGACATGTGACCCTGGCAATAAAAAGGGGTGGGCGCACGTGCCCGTAGCCAGTTCCACAAACTATCTAAGTGTGTCCGTGTGGTCATTGTGTATGCATGGGGGCCCTGGGCCCTACCACATTGCATTGTGCTGTGTACAGCGGACACAACCATGTCACCTCAGGCAGTGGGGGGGACCTGGGACATGTAGCTGTGTCGCACCCCCTGTAGGCGTTGCCGGAGTGGGCTGGCTACGACAGTCCAGCGTAGGGGTGTGGATAATCACCCCGGGGCTCTGGGCGTGGTTAAGTGTTGGGCTTGCCAATGAAATACCTAAGGCGTGTGTCTCTGTTGTAGTGTCGGCGCCACCCGTCCCGCAATGGACAAAGTTGCAATGTAACATGCTTGGCCGAAGGGGTAACTGAATGAGTGCAATCCCGCTCGGGTCCGGGATCATACATGCCAACTGTTGTGTGTGTATCGCTTTTGCCGCAGCGTAAGCCACAGGTCTTGCCTCGACCGCATCGCGAGTTCAGCCAGCCATGTACTCTACATCTGTGTCCGCCCTATCCTCACCATAGGCCTACACACACGTGGCCGCCCACCTTCAATGCACAACATCACAGTGTCGTTGTCAGGCTTGTGGACATGCGCAGAAAGGCATGACAATGGTGTGCCATAGGAGTGCAAGTGATGCAACCGCGCAGCGCACACAAGTAAATGGGCTCGGGGGGAGGGAGGAGCAGCAGTGAGGCTACGTTGTACACATTGATGGCGCTCATTTGCTACAAGCAGTACATGTCAAACAGGAATCACTATGACACACATATCACACGCCAATCAACTAGTGAGCCTGCCAACACATCGTGCAGAACCAACCATTGACTCATGTCTCTCTGCACTGTCACAGGTGATCAAGGATATACACTCTGCCCTTGGATGATGACACCCCTCCGAGCCCCGAACACACAGGCCCAGAGGCAGTACAATGCGGCCCACAAACGCACCAGGGGCATCGTGGAACGCACATTTGGCATGTTGAAGTCATGTTTCAGGTGCCTGGACATCACAGGTGGAAGACTCCTGTACAGCCCAGACATCGTGTGCAAGATGATCGTTGCATGTTGTGTGTTGCACAACATATGTGTACGCACCAATGCCCCATGGTTACAAGTGCCAGATGCACCGGACGATGATGAGGAAGATGAGGCAATTGGACCACACCCCACTGCAGCTGCAGCAGGAATAGCCCGTAGGAACACCATCATTGACAATTTCTTCACATGAGGACGTCACATTGTGACAGTCCTTAGCAATCATGAGACAGTACAAAATGACCACAGCATGTGCAAATATATTCATTACAACACACATTCCCTGAGTTTCTGTATGTGTGCTGCAGTGTGGCACAGGGATCAGGGACATGATCCAGAGTCATTGTGGGTGTGCAGTGTGCTCTACTTAATTGTGCATGTGTGCCATTGTGCCCATCTCCCCCCGTCACACCCCTCCCTGGTCGGTACTCACCCTGTTGATGTTGTGTCAGGTCATGTTGAGCAGTGTCCCGATCCCCAACTCCTGGCACTGTATCCCAACTGATGACTGTGGCCACCATTTTCTCAATGTCATCCAGCTCCTGGTGTGCCGCTGGTCCCCCACCTCCACTCTGCGTTGCTGCTTTCATGTTGGCATCTAGTTTCTTCTTGGTTTTGGCCTTCACATCATTCCAGCGCCTCTTGACCTCTTCCTTTGTCCTCCTCGAAACTCCGACTGCATTCACGTTGTCCACGATGTACTGCCATATTTCCGTTTGTGTTGCCGATGACACAGTGGAGGTGACGAACAGTTGTTGGTAGTGTTCTGTCACCTCCGTGACGATGATCCGGTTTTCCTGCGGACTGAACCCCGTCTTCCTCTTCCTCTTCTCCTTGCCCTTCCCCGGCCCCGGGGTTCCTGGCTGGTCGTCTGTGGAGCTTGTGGGGTTCGCGTTGTTCTGTGCACTCGGTCCGGGTGCGTCCATGGTGCTATGCAGTTACATTTTTTTTTCTCTGCTTTTATAGTGCATTTTCCCGCATGTCGCGTGTGAATCGCAGGCCTGTCGCTGGTTATCGCTGATTTTTGTTTCGCGATTTGGGACGTCGCAACTTTCTTTGCATTAGTGTTTCGCATTTTTTCGGCATCGCGTTGATTTTAACGCGGTCATTTGTTACGTTATCGTGAGACTATCGCATGGTGCAGCCGTGTTGGGAATACTGCGTTAACACGGTGTTATTTTCCCGCAATAGACTGCGATGTGAGAAGTTGCGTTAAGCGATTTTGGCGATAGTTAACACACGTTCTTGAGAATATCTCCCATTATCTTTTTCCAAGGCTTACACCATCAACAATCTTCAACAACAAAGATTCTGGAACGTCCCTTTGATGACGTTCGGTTGGATTTTAACCCATTCTGTGACATCATTCACTAGATGACTCCTTTAAAAGAGCTGCGAGGTGCAAAAAGTATACCGCCCCTGGGCTCTATCAACGATGCAGTTGTTTTTCAAGGACCCCTCTGACATTGTTACGAGAAGTCAGAATTGACTTAAAGAAATAAACAGTGATGGCATTAGTAAAAGTAATGTGGGGATAGAAGCTGGGAGGGAGAAGGGATTGGTCAAAACATATTACACTTTACATGCCTTCATCCAATTCAGGTGCAAATGTGAAACAATTACCTAGGACAACTGCCTAATTAAAAAAAAGGTTTAATTTAAAGATTGAAATACTGGAACAGCAAACATGGCTGTAAAGAGCAACGAAAGCATTTGAACGTAAAACGAATAGTAGTGGAAATCATTTTCAACTCATCTTTGCTTTTAGCTGCTACTGCTAGGCCAAGAAGGAATAAGATGTGTTTCACATTCTTCTTAAGTGCCAGTGCTCCATAATTAGAACACTGTGGGGTCATTTAATAATTTTTCTTTCAACGCAGCTCGGTGACCAAAAATGCTGCTCTGTGTTGTTTGATAAGGAGCGAGCAGGACAGTGCCATATCTATAGAAATATAACACACTCCTCGCTGATGCATAAAATGCGTGTGAAATATAACTAGGGATCCGGGGCGGTCGAGCCTGGGATTTCATGTAAGTCGCCTGAAGTAAAATTATTTGAGCTTTGAAAGAATTGAACCATGCTAAAATGGCTCTGAACTTAGTGCGAATATTAATACCAATAACGTTACACATAACCAATTTCATACAGCTTGTGCTCATACTGAAACGACTAATTCCTTCAAGCTACTCCCTTGGCTACCCTGCTAAGCAAAAGTTGTTTGCTCTGCTGGAATTCCCAATATCCGCCGAATGCCATGACTGCTCCTCCCTTCATCAGTATTTTTAGAACTTGCTATTATTAGCCTGCCTACCTGACTTTTTTCCTTTAGACTGCACTCCATCCACCTTCTGCGCCCTCATCCCTAGAGCCCCTCCCACCTTGGCCTCACCAGTGGAGCGCCCGCCCTCCACACTGACCATGAACCCTCCATGCCAGCTCCACCACCACCTCTCCCATCCCCACCCTTCCCAGACCTCCTGGGTGAGTGCCCTGACATTCCACTCAAGGGACTGCCACAGCAGTGGTTTAGGCATACCAGTCTGCAGTGTGCAAATGACGTGAGAAATAAAATGTGATATCTGACATAAAAAGACACATTACAGAATTACATCATTATATCATGAGCATCAAAATAGTGCCCATATGGTCCCCTCCTTTAAGACTTTTGCAAGTATGCTATAAAATACTTTGCTTGCTCAACTGTATGAAAAATGTGTGATTGTCCCTTGTGTAAAACCTTTAGTTTAGACTGTTGTATGATACGGGCTGGGGCCCCACACTTCCGAAAACAGTCAATCAAAGTCTTAAACTCCTTGGGGCAGATTTACAAGGACTGGCACATCTCTGCAAATCAGCAGGGATGCGCCAGAATAGATGTGACACGCAATTCTCCCCTTGCACTACCACAGATGCGTCGCATTTACAATGCAAGGATAGGCAGATGCGTGTCGCATCTTGTGGCGTAAGGGCGGCGCATTGCTGGAGTCGTGTCGCAAGCGTGACGCAACTCCAGCAATGCTCAGGGGCCAGCCATACTTAACGTGGTGCGTCACTCCTTACGCCTGCTTCAAGCAGGCATAAGGGTTTGACGCAGCGGCGTCGTAAAACTGACTCAGTGAAATCTTGTAGATTTCACCGCGTCACTTTTACGAGGCTTTCCTTCGACGGAACACCCACCCTGCGATGGAACGCCCACATGAAACCTGACGCAGGTTTCATGTGGCGCAGTGCCTACAACGTGACGCATCTCCCTAGATGCGTCACGTTGTAAATAAGTCATAACGTGGCACATGGTTTACGCCGCTGCTGTGTCACAGAAGTGACGCAACAGCGGCGCAAATGTGTCGCAAGGGGCTTGTAAATCTGCCCCCTTGTGTCCCCGTGCTGCCATCACTGACATGTCTGAGTATATTTTAAAGGAGTCATTGTCATGCATGTGGTAAGTTTCCTCTGGAAAGGCACTAGCTAAGATATACTCTTAGACCCAAAAGTCTCCAAAGTTAACATGTATATTTCAAGGGTATTTGGGATTGGGATTTGAAAAGGGCACTGCAGGAACCCGGTCAGCCCAAGTAATGGTGAAATCCATATTGCACACCGCTGTGTTGGAATCAACAAATTTGTGTATTAATGCAGTAATCAACCCGACCACGGTCTTGCCATTTTCCTGGACTTCCAGTATCCCAGTGAAGCGAAGATTGGATCGACGTGATCTGTTCTCTGCATCGTCCAGTTTCATTTGTAACTCCGCAAGTTCTGACTGAAGCTTGGAGGTTATGCACCCCTGCCCTTGATTAGCGTCTTCCAAGTCTGACACTCTTTTATCCGCCTCAGCTACTCTTGTTGTCAAAAGTTGCATGTTGTTAGTATTAATCATACTTAGTTGTGCATTGGTCTCCTTGTGGGCCAGTTCTTGGAGATTTTCATCGCTTTTAATGCATCAATTATTTGTAGCAGCACTGGTGCGAATGATTGCATTCCTGTTGCGCAGATGCTCTGTGTTTCGAGATGCTTCCTCCACCTCCGAGCATCGCAGATCATACCCAGCACCCCTTAGCATCTCATGTAACGTTCCAGGCTCCCCCTGGAGTGCAGGTGGCCCTGTCCGTTCTTGTAGTGCCTCAGTGCTGCTTATATCATTTGAACTGGGCTTATGTTGCATTTGTAATTGTATGTACAATAGATCGAGGATCTCTTTCTGGAGTGCCTGAGTGCCAGTACATGAAAACAGGGGGTAAAAGGTTCAATCTTTAGATGCTACATCTGCATTTGCCACATTAGGGGCATTTGGAGACTTGGTGCGTGCCATAACATAGACGTACGGAGTTGATTTCTGGCAGCTGTCCTGCACTGGGGGGCCCTCCATTTCTGGGGCAGTTATATCAAAGCAAGCATGTTGTAAAAGTTTACTATATTTGCCGTTGTTGAGGCCTTGGCATATAAGCCTGCAGATGTTTCCATTTGTGCCTGTGTGGTAATCTACTCTTGAGGCCGACCCAGTATTTGCTCCTGTGAGGGAGTCTGCAGTGCCATTTCTAAAAACCTTTGTGGCATGTACTGCATTAAACAAACTAGTAGTTGGATGATTACTGTGTCTCAACCCCTTTAAAGACTTCCCGGGGGTGTGCCTTGGATAAGCCTCCCCCTGTGAGATTCTGCAGCTATGGACAGCAGGCAACAATTTATATGGGAGGACATGCTTGTTAAAGAATGAAAGCTGCAGGAGTTATACTGGGGTGGCCACAAACCGCATCTGCCGCTACGTGGACCATTTCCGTAATTCCACAGGCTTGCTCCACCTGTGAGAAGTGCCTATTAAACTTCTCCCAGGTCTTTAGAATATCACACTCATTAAGTTCCTGGTCGAGTATTTTGCATGTGTCTCAAGCTGCCCCCAGCGTTTACCGCCAGCACCCGGTGCTCACCCTCCATCTACTCACTACATGTCCACGCCAACACTGCCACGGTTTGATTGCGACATAGCACCAGTTTCAGCAGCCTTATTGAGTGTGCGCGGCCGCACATGAAAGGGTCCGACTGCCCCAGACCTCTTCCACATGCAGCTGAATCTAGTGGTGAGCTCAGAAGAATTCTGTCAGACGTTTAAACGGGATTCGTCCGAAGTCGACGCTGCTCAGAGCAGGGAAACAACCAATTCCGGAGAGTTTCTTGCCCGAGCGCTTTTAGCTATACTCTCCTGTTATGTTATGTTATGTTAATTTAATTTGTAGCGCGCACAGATACTCGAAAGTGTCCCGGCGCGGAGCAGCGAGGGGTAGCCATCAGAAATTTATGAGAAGAGATATGTTTTCAAGTTCTTCTTGAAGATCAACGGGTCCTGAGTATTCCGGAGGGCAAAAGGGAGTGCGTTCCAAGCCGCAGCAGATTTCCAAGCTGGACGATCCTTAACAGTCATTGTGGCTACCCAGAGTGGGTGAGAAATAATCCCCCGAGGGGTTGTGGGGCAGGAAACGACCCTGCATGTAAGACACCATCTATGTCGGAATGCCTTTGTCGTAGCAGGAAGCAGTCTCAGCCACGGAGCATGACAGGTGCTCTATGTGGTCCAGGTTTGGAAATGATTTATGCTTCAGCAAATGTGGCAGTTAGATCAATCGCAATTTGCCGTGAGAGGTAGTCCAGGTGGTATATGAACTAAAGGCACTATGGATAATGGTGAGCTTTGCAGTGAGCAGCACGATCTTTCACTTCATTCATTTTTACGGCCCTGTAGAGGATGATATTGCCTTTTTAAGAGAAGTTTATTACATACTACTCCCTCTGAAGGGCCTCGTGATCATTGGGGACAATTTTAATATCGCACCAGAGGTGCATGTAGATTGCTCTCAGAAGAACACGCTATCAAAATAAGCCCAAAGCAGCATAATTTTTAGTGCAAATGTGTAAGGATTTTGCCTTAATCGATCCTTGGCGCATGGATTTTCCAAACATACGTGAGAATACTTGTTATACTAAGTGGTTCAACTCAGCATCACCCATTGACTTTTTTTTGGGATCTTACAATAGTATCTTATAAATGCGTTAGAGGGAGTTCTGGTATTTCAGCAAATCCTTTTTCAGACCATCAGGCCCCATTCGAAGTGATAGTGTGCACCAAGAGGACATCACATCCACGTTGGCAGCTTGCTAAATCGCTACTAACAGATGAAGGCTGGTTATCATATATGTGCGTTAAGTTAGAGGACTTTTTTAGGAGAAATTTAGGGACAGCTTCAACTTTCGCCGTATGGGGCGTCTGTAAAGCCTTCATTAGAGGTGAAGCAATTTCATTCAAGGTTCAGGTCAACAAGCTATGGCATGCTGCAATGTCGTCCTTACAGTCTGAATAAGATCAGGCTGTAAGATCCCATTCTGCACATGATTCAGCCGAATCCAAAGCTAGGGTTTTGCAAGGCACCCAGCATTTAAAAGATCATTATATCTCCTCAGAGGTGATAAACCAGAGCTCGTGCTTTCAGACATACTATGAAGAAAGTGGACACGCAGGGAGTTTCCTGGCGTGGTCTATTAAATGCAAACAAAATTGCGAAGTCATTAAGTCCATCTTTGATGAAACTAGGAACACTATTATCACACAATCTGAGTCCACTGGACAAGTTTTTCTCATGTACTACACTAGCGTTTATACTCCGCAAAGCTTGACTCCGGAGGATCGAATAGCAGATTTTCTTTGTTCAATTGAGCTCCCGCTTTCAATTCAGGAGCTTCAAGCCTCAATCATTGCCCCTATTTCATTAACAGAAGCTAGGGCAGCCATTCAATCCCTACCAAAGCCAAAGAATCTGACAAGGATGGTCTGCTGGGCGAATTGTATAACATTTTCCAGGAGCAATTTGCAAAATTCTTGGTGGTTTATATAATGAAATATTAGAAGGTTGCACAATTCCACATTATTTTACTGAAGCGCCTATTGTCAGCTTCCTTAAAAAGGACAAACCACCCGAACAACCAGCCTCACATAGGCCAATCAGTTTATTAAATAATGATTATAAATTGCTTACTAAAATTCTAGTGGCCAGGTTAGCCCCAGCAGCCTAAGCTATAGTGCAAAGCAACCAAAGTGGTTTTATACCCACCAGATCCATTTCATCAAATACTAATTTTTTAGTCCAGGCACTAGATTACCACACACACACAGATGCAGCAGCCATGATTATCATACTGGAGTCAAGCTATCCTGGCTGATGAGGGGTGAAACCCTGAAACCGGTCCTAGGATGGTTGCTTCCAGTCCAGGGAGGACCTGGCCTGGCAGTTCGGGCTGGACTGTTTCCATTGGCCCAGGGTCAAGACTGATTTGCATATGGCTGGGTTCAAACTGGAATGGCATGAGGAGCAAAATAATTATGGATTTAGGCCAAGATCTCTGTACTGGGGTGAATGTATGACATTGTTCTGCATTCTGTCCATCAATTGTTCTTTTTGCATTTGTCACCCCGAGTGGGACGGGTATTCCCAGACGTGGGTCCCGTGCTCTCCATGCCACTGGAGTCAAGCTATCCTGGCTGATGAGGGGTGAAACCCCGAAACCGGTCCTAGGATGCTTGTTTCCAGTCCAGGGAGGACCTGTCCATCAATTGTTCTTTTTGTGATTATCATACTGGACTTGCTAGTCTCAAATGCCTTGGGTTCCCTCTGACGTTTGTCACGCTGCTGGAAAACGTATATGGGAAAACTGAGGCGGAAGTGGTAATCAATACACAGGTGGCAGGACATGTTATAATTAGAAGAGGTTCAAAACAGAGTTGTTCCATGTCACCAATCCTTTCTGCTCTCCTCATTGAGCCTCTAGCTGCTGCAGTTAGACAGGATCCATCTATTGAAGCCTCTTTAGCGGGATCACCCAAAATCAAGCCCTATGCGGACAACATGATTCTCTACCTAGTAGCACTAAACAAAATATTTATAATGCGTTTGCAAAGCTCCAGACATTTACTAACATTGGGGGGGGGGTATAAGGTCAACAATAGCAAGTCTGAAGCGCTACTCTTTCATTGTTCCCCCCCCAAATATTACCCATAGAAATGCAACAGCATTACTTTACTACTCGCCCAATAAGATACCTGTGTATTTATGTCTCACACGATTTCACAGAACTTTTTTCCTTAAATTATACTGGTACACTGAGTAAAGCACAGGCACTTTAATTGAAATGGCCTAATCTACCGCGTCAGCCGTTTAGCCCTAATCAAAATGGCTACATTTCTGTTTTTTATTTATATTTTCAAATGTAATAATAAAAGTCAAACGTCCGTTTTTTGACGAGGTCGATCAAGCAATTCAACATTTTCTGTGGCAGGGTAAACGGGCTCGTACTAACCTTCAGACAATTCAATTGAAGATCGGGCATGGCACGTAGCTCCACCACACATCCAGATGTGTTATCAAGCCACTCTTCTCGATTGGCTGACCGGGGCTGCGGCAATGAACAGCAACTCTCACTGTTGCATTTGCAGCGCATGCTCCAGGAAGTCGCAATTTGGTTACCGGCTTTCCTACTGATCCCCAAATTACCCAAGCGTACTCGTTACAAGGTGCCACATATATTAGAATATTGATTCAAGCAGATAAGAGAACAAATACAATTTCCCTTGCTTTACCCCCCCCGATGAAAATCAAGGAATGTACATAACTACGATCAATTATAGGTACTGGTGTTATTGAGAAGTGAGAAAAGGCAGGAGTGTTTAGACCGCGATTTCTTGGTGGCAGGAAACATGAAAACTTGGGATCTCCTAACCTCCAGTTTTCCTGCTGTTCTCCCGCAGCTATCATTCTCCCACCTACAAATAGGACATTTTATGGATCACAATCCGGTTGAGAGGGATTCGTATTTGGGACCAATTAGTAAAGCTTACTTTGTGAGCGGCATTATAGGGGTAGGGAACTGGTGCCGTTTACTGCATGAACAATTAAATCTCAGGCTGGTAAGTGCAGCATTAGCTAAAATTAAGATTCTAGCTGGTTGGGAGATTAGTACAGGCTACTGGGGCTGCTATAACACCATGGCTCATAAAGCGATTTGGGGTGCTAATTTTAAAAGAATGAGAGGCTTATTTACAAGCCCCTTGCGCCGCAGGTGTGTAACGCTGCGTGACGCACCGGTGGCACAACCTGCTGTGTGATATTTACAAGTACACGTAAAGCCACCCACGCAACACCCATGTCCACTGATGCATTTCCAGATACTGGTACACTGAGTAAAGCACAGGCACTTTAATTGAAATGGCCTAATCTACCGCGTCAGCCGTTTAGCCCTAATCAAAATGGCTACATTTCTGTTTTTTATTTATATTTTCAAATGTAATAATAAAAGTCAAACGTCAGTTTTTTGACGAGGTCGATCAAGCAATTCAACATTTTCTGTGGCAGGGTAAACGGGCTCGTACTAACCTTCAGACAATTCAATTGAAGATCGGGCATGGCACGTAGCTCCACCACACATCCAGATGTGTTATCAAGCCACTCTTCTCGATTGGCTGACCGGGGCTGCGGCAATGAACAGCAACTCTCACTGTTGCATTTGCAGCGCATGCTCCAGGAAGTCGCAATTTGGTTACCGGCTTTCCTACTGATCCCCAAATTACCCAAGCGTACTCGTTACAAGGTGCCACATATATTAGAATATTGATTCAAGCAGATAAGAGAACAGATACAATTTCCCTTGCTTCACCCCCCCCGATGAAAATCAAGGAATGTACATAACTACGATCAATTATAGGTACTGGTGTTATTGAGAAGTGAGAAAAGGCAGGAGTGTTTAGACCGCGATTTCTTGGTGGCAGGAAACATGAAAACTTGGGATCTCCTAACCTCCAGTTTTCCTGCTGTTCTCCCGCAGCTATCATTCTCCCACCTACAAATAGGACATTTTATGGATCACAATCCGGTTGAGAGGGATTCGTATTTGGGACCAATTAGTAAAGCTTACTTTGTAAGCGGCATTATAGGGGTAGGGAACTGGTGCCGTTTACTGCATGAACAATTAAATCTCAGGCTGGTAAGTGCAGCATTAGCTAAAATTAAGATTCTAGCTGGTTGGGAGATTAGTACAGGCTACTGGGGCTGCTATAACACCATGGCTCATAAAGCGATTTGGGGTGCTAATTTTAAAAGAATGAGAGGCTTATTTACAAGCCCCTTGCGCCGCTGGTGTGTAACGCTGCGTGACGCACCGGTGGCACAACCTGCTGTGTGATATTTACAAGTACACGTAAAGCCACCCACGCAACACCCATGTCCACTGATGCATTTCCAGATTTACGAGTAATCGTAAACCTGGAAATGCATCAGAATGCTATGCCACCCCAGGGGTGGCGTAGCGCGGCGCAACGAGGAGAAATGTTTTTATTTCGCCTCATTTTTTTCCTCTTTTAATGCTTGCTGCATTCTACAGCATGCATTGGAAGAGGAAATCACCTCAATTGATTGTTTTTGTGCAGGAAGGCGCCCTTTCCTGCACAAAAAACAATCTCCCCATGACGCAGGCATCCTTGCACCATGGTGCACGAGTGCCTGCGCTAGAGCATGGCAGCAGTTTGTGTGCCAGTGCAGGGAAAAGCACAGAGATGCGACATATTGTTGTAAATATGTTGCATCCCTGTGCTTCGAAACAAATGTAGCGCAGCAAAATGAATGTTGGCACCACACTGTGTTAGTTTCTCGTAAATGGGGCCCTGAATTTTTATTGTAAATGGCAGCTTTACTACACTCTGAGCCATATCCAGAATTGGTACATATATGTTTCACATGTCCCACTCTATATGATTTTTGGCATAGAATATTCATCGCTATTAGTAGGCAAGGGCAGATTCAGGGAATGCCGGGACCTCTCAGTGGTTCTATTTTGTATGTTACCTACATCAAGACAGGCCTTGGTAAGACAGAAGCAATTTTTGTTCATAGCCTCGATGGTCGCACTCTCTCTAATTTTGCAGAGTGGAAATCCGCCGAAGCACCTGATTTTGAATCATGGGTGCATAAGATGCAACGGGTCAAAAGGTGGGAAAAGCTATAAGCTCAAGGAGCTGGGGCACTAAGAAAACATAGAGGAATTTGGGGTGACATGGAATCATGTGCGTTCAGAGTCATCATGAGTTTCGCTTTGATTATAGATATGTCTTGTAAGATCTGTTGTATTCAATTTATTAGAAAGGTATTGATTTATTGAAAGGAAAAATTATTGTTTTCTTTCCCTTTTTCTGGCCTTCTACCTGACGTATAGAATTAAAAGAAAAAAAAGCGCTCTACATTCTTCCTAGCGCCGGGGCACAATCATGCTGCGGAGCACCAGACACACTTTTGTACCATAGTGCAAAGATGTCTGCGTGAGTCTAGTATAGGTTTTGTACTGGAAAGGTACCCTTCCAGTACAAAATACTATGCTTTGACTACCTTTAAAACTTTTCCTACATTGTATGTGTTGCTGTACAGTGCAGCACACATGCAAAGTTGGAAAAGAAAGTATAAATAAAAACATTCCTCCATGATAGCGCCTATTTCAAAAGGCATTATTTTTTATGTAAAACCCTATCTACTGTGGTTAGTAGATACGGTTTTGCGTAAGAAAAAACATGGGTACTGGCAGGGGAACGCCCATGCCCCACCCATGGAGCGTCCCCTAGGCGCCAAGTAATGCAAAGCTGCACTAGGCACTGCTTTGGGCTACTTTAAAGTGAATTTCCAGCATAAAACAAGTTTTGCGCTGGAAAGTAGATTGGAAAAAAAGGTTTTGCATCAATTTTCGTCATTTTTCTTTATGCAAACACAACGCAAAATCATAGTAAATATACCCCTGAGTCTCTTCTCTTTGCGCTGGGCGAAAGCAAGGTAGCCTTTTATCCCACGCAAGTGATAGAGTCATTTGAACCATATTTTGCCTGCTTTTGTGCTACCTTTTAAACAGCTTACGTGCACTCAGAAAAAAATTATCTCACTAGAATGTAACTTTTCAGTGTCAGGCAAGCAGTGACAGGAGGCTTCGGAGGTGATCACATGCTTTACGCCAATGTTTCCTGGTTGCTTTTTTTTCAGAAGACTCCGATGTCCATATTGGTAACCTTGGTAGTTATAAATCAATTGGGAAGAGGAGCGTGCGCGACACGACCTAAGATGGCCGGCTAGTAACGGAGCTCAGCGCCGCATCCGGGATCGTCGATGTGATTTCGGCGGTTCCAGCTCTGTTTTCGTCATTCTGCGGGTGTTTCTCTATCTCTGAACACCTTCTCCAGTGGAGGATTACATTATAGCTCACCATGTTCCTGGATAGACCCTAAAGATTTCAGGTGATTCTAGAAGCGGTTTTGCGGCTGCCATTTTGTACTCTAGCCTGCACTATTTCTCCTCAAAATTCAACCTGTTGTACTCTGGAAGAATATTTGTCTTTACATCAAATGCGCTTCAAATCATTCCAATACAACGCGGTCATTACAACGACCTCGTTGTTACAACGTGAACCATTACATCGCAAGTCGTTACAAGGACTTGCTGTGGGGGCGAGCTGGACTTAGGAATAGTATAATTTACTATTCCTACTCCAGTTTGTGCAACAGCAGGGAAGGTGTTGGATTGTAAATCCAACACCTTCTGCCCCCTACAGCAAGTCATTGTAACGACTTGTGATGTAATGGTTTGCGTTGTAACAATGCGGTCGCTGTAACGACTGCGTTGTAATGGAATGCGTTGTAGCGCATTCGATGTAAACGATGTTTCCCACTCTGGAATGCTGTTTTCCACACTTTTTATCACATTTTTCCTCATTTTCTACTACTGAACTGTATTCCTGTATCGGGAGGAGCATTTATTTAAAGGAATTCTGAAACCTGCAAAGTACTTTACGTTAATTTCTGTGCTTCGTCACATAAGCCTTTTTCTTGGTCTTTGGCTGTGTTGGTTCATGGGTAGGAGCAAATAATTACTACACACCACCAAGAGACATAAGTCCAACGAACCAGTGTCTTGCTCTACCCACTCTACTTCCTTCAATAATTCTTCACAGTCTTCTGAGGAATTGGCGCAATCGGCGTCTTCTCGCCCTGCAGTTTCGCTTACCATGGCGTCTAAAGCACAATTATCTTCGTCTACCAACAAAAGAATTAAACAGGAACCCCCTTCTCCACCCAAATCCTTTCCTTTTTAATAACTTTATTTCGGTCAGTTTGACCTTAAAAGTACATCTAAAATGGCATACAATTCATTTACTTTAAAATCGATATAGATAAAAAGAGATAAAACAAGATTGAATACATACAGTAAAAACAGTTAGATAAAACATACAGAGGTATAGCCTGGCGCAAATATGAAATGTGGTGCAATCTGTGCAGGCAGCTCAACAAGTTGGAGAATCAGAACATATGAAGCAATCGATTAATCAAAGATGGAAACAGTGCTGGCAATTCGAAATGCATGTGCGAGCTATATAAGCAGGAGACTGGTCCAAATATGAGAGGTCAGACTTGATCTTAGCCACTAAATGCAGATTCTCGGGAGCAACAGACCAATATAACAGTAAATTCGAAATGTAAATGAACTGCATCAGTGCAAGTGGTCTCAATTGAACAGCGAAGGTGGAAGACCCTTTAAAATTCCTCATTTCATTTGTGCAAAACTATGGACCTTATTTATTAAGTTGATTTTAAAAATGCTCTGCGAGTGCACCACATAGAAAATAGAAAACCTGCTACCGAATATACTATCGGGAGGCTAGAATCGTGTTTCAATATCCTAAAAGCCTCGCAATAGTGCCTGGTACCTAGGTTTCTACAGATCTGGACCAGCCACCGTTTTCTCGCTCTGTGGTAACCGGGGCAGCAAAAGAACACATGAAAGTCTGATTCTATGGAGCAGTTACATGCCGGGCACCCCAGAGTTTGCGAACCCGCCCACTTGTTTGTAAAAGAGCGGAGTGGCAAGACCCCATGTCTGAACTGCAAATAAAGCTTTCTTGCGGTTGCCGACTTGATGTCGTTCAGTGCCGGCTCTAGGCAGGCACAAGTCCTTGGTTTCTAGGAAGACTGCAGTCAGCTTACCTGCTAAAGGGTCGCACTGGAGTTGGGCCAGTTTAAACTCTCCGTAGCAGTCCTTTAGCATTTTCCTAGTCATTGAGGCACAAGCAACCTCCGGGTCACCCCAAAGGTTGCCCCATCCCAGACTCTCTAACGTGTGTCGAATATAAGAGAGCCAGGGTAATTTGCCCGCCCCCGGTAGACTCATCACCTCTCTTAATTCGTCCCTGTATTCTATAAGTTCAGGGGTAACCCACAGACGCCACCAGAATAGAAGGGGTCTAAGATTAGATTCTTCGGCAATGGCCCTTACCCCCAGGTCCAGTCGGAGCGGCGTGAGTGGGGTACTCCGTGGGAGGCTAAACAGTTGCCTGAGAAAAGTGTTTTCTGTCTGTGTAAGACTCTCAGAACTGCGGTGGCCCCATATTTCTGCTCCATACAGCGCCCCTCCCCTGGCTTGGACCTTGTATATTTCTATGGCTGGACTCACAGGTTTGTGGCTAGATTTTCGAAAAACCTTCATTAGACCCCCTGAAGATTGTGCCAGTTTCAGGGTTGATTTTTTAATTTGGGCCCCCCAGTCCATAGATTCTGTGATGGTGATGCCGAGGTATTCGAAAGCGGGTACTCTCTCTAGGGGTTTGCCATTTAATGTTGGATTTAGTCGGGTGCTTTTGGCAGAGTTGAACGCCATGAATTTAGTTTTTTGAAGGTTAATTTCAAGCCCTCTTTCCCTGCAAAACGCATCGAATCTATTGAGTACCCTCTGTATCCCCATGGGAGATTTGGATACTAGTAGAGTGTCATCGGCAAACATCATAGCTGGGATTTTGCGTGATGCCAACTTAGGGACGTCCAGGTCTTTCTCGCTGAGCAAAAAGTCAACTAGCCCATTTATATAAAGGCTAAAAAGAGTCGGGGTGAGGACGCATCCCTGACGAACGCCTCTATTTACGGGAATGGGGGCCGTAAGTTTTCCTTCCTTGCCATGTCTAATTTGGGCATAGTTTCCCTCGTGCAACCGCTTCATGATTAGGCACAGGTATGGCGGAACCCCCATCTCATGGAGAACTGACCACAGCTTCTCTCTTGGGACCAGGTCGAACGCGGACCTCAGGTCTACAAATATTAGGTAGAGGCTGCCACCCTCCAAACACACGGTCTTCCGGTGTAAAATTTGTAGCCTGAGGATTTGATCCAGGGTGGACATTTTTTCTCTGAACCCTGCCTGCAGGGGGGTAAGTATCTTATGCTCCTCCATCGAGCTCTGCAGCCGGAGCAGCAACATCCGTGCAAAGATGTTTTGGGTAATATCTATAAGGCTTATAGGCCTATACTTTGTTGGTAACAGTGGTGAGCCCTTTTTGTATATGGGAATTATTTCGGCTCCGGCCCAGCTAGCAGGGATCTTCATGCCTTGGAGTATGGCATTGAATAGGACCCAGAGATATGGTGCCCAGATGGTGGGTTCACTACGGAATAGGTCCCCTGGGATCTTAGCTAATCCGGGAGCTTTACCCGGGGCTATTTTGGAGAGGGCGCCAGTAATCTCATTGAGGGTTATTATCGGGGTGTCATCCATAGTTCTGTTAGTGAACATGGGTGCAATCGGATGGTCAGTCCCCGAAGAACAACCCTTGGCGGCTAAGTTGTCCAGTGTCTCCACCCTTGAGTAGAGGGACTCAAAATGGTCCCTCCTTACATCTGCCTCCAGGTTTGGCTCTATCGGTGAATTAACCTCAGAGCTGCCTGTGTTGACCACTTTCCAGAAGGTCCTCATATCACGGGCACCGAGGGAGCTTCTCAAGGAGTCCCATTTGTCGCTTTCCCACCCTTTTTTTGCCTCATTGACGCTGGCCTTGTAGGCCGCTCTAGATATTTTAATTAAGGGATGGTCATTGGCCTTGATAGATGTAATCAGAGCTGTTTTGGCCTTACGGCATTGGTCGTTGTACCAGGGGTGGGGGGTTTCCTATTTGGCCTGATGTTTTTTATAGGAAAGAAGAAATCTACCGTGATTGCCATTAACCTAGTATGGTTCTGGGTGACCGTCTGGGGATCAATTCTGGCGCTGTTAGTGGATACAGATTTAATGGCAGTCAAGAGCACCGGGATGATGGCTTCATACAGGGAGCCTAGTCTATCTTGTGATTGTTTTATGTCTGCCCAACGCACTCTCCTCTTACAGTTTGAGAGGGACAACCTGTCATCAGTGGGGGAGTATACCCCTGTGGCACTCCCGGGGTTAAACTCGTTTAGTTCTAATACAAGGGCATTATGGTCACTATCGTGCCGTACCATGACTTTAAAGTCAATTACCCTATGCCAGTGTTTGGAGTCGATTAAAATATAGTCCAGTAGAGAGCCTCGCCCATTTCTAATGAAAGTGAAGTTGCTAGATGTATCGGATTGTGTTCTACCATTGCATGTCCTTAAAGAGTATTTTAGAACAAGGCAATTCATCTGGATCACCAGAGGGGACCAAATTTTAACTGATGGACACATAGTCTCCGGGACGGCCCAGTACTTATCTTCTTCACAGAGACTGTCCTTGGGCATGCCATCTAATGGCTCAAACTGACAATTAAAATCCCCTCCTATAATCACCATGTGGTTGTCTGAAATGGTGGCTAAAAATGACATTAGTTCCTCAAGTGTTTTTGACTCCTGTCCCTGGCTAACTGGTCTTGAGTACACATTTAGTAGGGCTATAGAGGTCTTGGGCGGAAAATGCAGGAGGACACACAAAATATCATTTGAGGATGTTTCTATCTGTTTAGCTGAACAGCCTAGGTGAACTCCCACCCATGTACTTAGTCCCCCCGAGGGTCTCCCTTTTCCACCAGATATTGCAGGGATATTAAAGATGGTAAAACCCGATTTTGAGACATCCCCTCTTGCCCACGTCTCCTGGAACATGCAGATCTCGTGTTGGTCAATAAAATGGCCCCATTCGGGGTCGTCTATCTTGTTGTTCAGACCTGCTACGTTCCAGGATAGGACTCGCAGCCTTGGGCGATCAGGAGAGTTGGATTTATCGACAACTGGAGGGGTGGGTTGAGGGGGAGACCCGCAGAGCCCAGAATCAGCTTTCGTGTCGGTCCCGCTAATCGATAAAGGGGATTGACTGCAGGACAAGGTCGTATTAAGGCCCTCATGGGTGTTTCCTGGGGAGCCACTCATGCTCCCGCAGGTTTCTCCTACCCCTATCATCGAGCAGTGCCCTGTATCATTCTCGCGGGTCCCAGATACCATCAGAAGGTTACCCAACTGCACTTCGGAATCATTGGCCTGAGCCTCAAGTCAATCCACTCCTTCTAGGCTGCTAAATCTGTTTGCTGTGGGAATGTTAAAAACTGGTTGCTTCGGCCAGTGGTAATCCAAAGCAGCTGTATTAGAGCTATGGTTATCGTGTCCCCGGGCCCACCCATAATGCCTTGTGTCTTGATGGACTCTCTCTGGGGGATAAAAATAACCCAGTGGGAGGGCTCGGATAGTACCCGTTTGTCTCCCATCCTCTCTACTTAAAATTTCTTGGACAACATAGGGATTTCTAAAGTTTATGACTATACAGTCTCCTTGCTTGTCCTTAGGCCTCCATCCTAGCCATCCAAATCTGCGTGTAGTTAAGATCTCTCCTGCATCGTCGTACCGGAAGTGTCTGTGATTGGCTAGCCATTGCATGCATTTGTGTTTTCATTCGTGGTGTGGTTCACGTTGGCCCCTTCCGAGCTCGAGGATGCCTACAAGAATAAGAACATATGGGGTTGAAGCAGGTGATAGGTTTATAACTGGGGGGGAGGGTTTTCTTTAGTGGCTTCTGTGCATGTGGGAACATCTACCCCTACCCGGTGTTTATCCGGCTGTCATTGCCTGATGGGTTGTTGGAGTAAAGGGAGTGGATTTGCTCTATTAGCGGTTGTGGTAGGGGGCCTCTCTATGTTAGCTCTAGTGGGGGCTGATGATTGCTGCCTCTCTAGATTTGGTACTTGAGTAGCTGGACAGTCATTATGTTTGGGGGCCGAGATGGCCCTTATGGTGTTCACAGCGGCCTGGTCTCGGGGTCCAGTGTCAGGTCCAACATTCCTGTCTACTACCCCCCTGTTACTTGTCCAGTCGTTAAGGAGCGAGGCCAGCTTGACAACCCTTTCCACGAGTGTTTTGAGCTCGTCCTTAACTATGTCCCTTACTTGAATTTGCAGATCCACCACTAGCTTAGTGACCCACACTGGCTGATCGCTGGCTGTTTCAGTACTGTTTACTAATCCACCCGTCCCAGTATTCCTATTATCTATCTTCTCTCCCATGGCTTTCTTCCTTCTTGCCGCTGTTTTTGCTTGTAATTTAGGTCTCCCTTTTGTAACGGGCTGTAAAGGTGATTCCACCCTAATTTGTCAGAGTTAGTTACTTCAGCTATTGGAGTTTGGGCCCTGGGTGTATCATTTAACAAAACTCCTGAGGTTTGCGAGGTGTCAGAATCTACCAGAGGGATTTCCAGGTTAGGGGTTAGGGATAATCGTCTCTCTGTCCGCTCAATTTCAGTGGCCACCGCTCCTCAAGCCTTTTCCAACATCCTATCTATAGATGTCGGGTTAGTTTTAGATTTAGGCATGAGAGGGGCCTTTTATTTCTTTTCTGCACCCACACGTTTACCCATTCTACTTTGGTTATGGCAATTACCTTTTGTGCTATGGATGGTCTAATTGGGGCACTACTGATTAACTTAGAACTCGGGGTAGAGGGAGAGCTAATTGGAAACAACTAGCGCGAGAATCAGAGTACGTGAGTGCTCAGACATAAAGTGCAGAGTGGAGGTGCAGTACGCCAGGCAGTAGGCACAAAAACGTAGGAAACAAAAGTGCAAATGCGGGGGTGCAGGCAGAAACAGACCCCAGTGTGAATCTACGTAGGGTTGGCAGGGCTACCAGATAAGAGTGCCTATGGTAAAAAGCACTATCTGCAACCCGATCACTAAGGGCATTCAACGCTGAGATCAAATTGGTTCAGATCCAGTTTAAAATCCAATGTTCTGGTGGGAATAAAATCCATACAAATACCGGGTAACTATAAGGAATAAAATATGCAGTCCAATACTTGGTCATTAACTCTAGGTAAATGGTTAAAAGCACAAAACCTCATTTGACAATTTCATTCGAGCCACCCTGCGGGAGGTTACCCCCACTAATTAAACAGTCTGTGCAAGTTGATGGCAGTGTTAACGAGATTACAGTCCCCAGGGGAAGTAGTTAGTGAAGCAGGAAATGGGTGAATGAGGATTGAGTCTCACCGCCTTGCCTTCCAGATGATTACACTGCCAGTTCCGTTGCCTAGGGCTAGGTAGCTTGTATCCCGATAAGGCAGCCAAGAGGGGTGGCTCAGCCCAGCCTCTTTCAGTCGCTGACGGGCGTGGACGGGCCTGCCCTTGGCCCGCGCCCGTCCCGCGCTGCGGCAGCCCACCACCCCTTTTATCGCGCGCGTGATGTGTGTGTCAGCGGTGGCGCTGGTGCTGGCGCTAGGGTCTCTGAGGCCGGTAGTCCTAGGTGTTTCAGCCGTTCCCTTCACGGCTTTGCTGTAGGATGTGCCTTCCGCTGGCCGTTTCCCTCACGGCAACCGGATCTCGGGCGTCCACCCAAATCTATTTCTCCCGTCTCCTTGGATATCGTCCTTAAGGAAATACGTGCTCTAAGACCATTTGTTGAGGAAACAAATACTCGTCTACAGACTCTGGATAACAAATGGTTGTCTATGGATTCCCGCTTATCCTTGGTGGAACAACAAATTAGCGATGTACAGGATTAATTTTCCAAAATTACACTCTTGGAGAAAGAGGTGTTGCAACTAAAAAGATCAACTGGAGACCTTGAAAACAGAAATCGTCGCAAAAATCTACGCTTATATGGCCTTCCTGAAGGCCTTGAAGGTAATGACCCTGTTACGTATTTTACCACTTTCCTCCCACATCTTTTGGACCTCCCCACGATGACCAAATTAAATATTCAACGGGCACATAGACTGGGTCCGCGTCTGTCATCCTCAAATGCTCGGTCCAAGCATCGCGGAGTAATTCTCTTATTTCTGCAATTTACTGATCTTTTACAAGTTCTAAATGCAGCTAAACTCAAAAAACAGCGTCTTTGTTCTGGTACAAGACTGTTTATCTCTCAAGATGTTTCAACTGTCACCGCTAAACGAAGAAAGGAATTCCTGGACCTTCACCCTGCTCTTCGCTCTCTTGGTGCTCGATATGGCTTATTCCATCCTTGCTTATTTAAGGTTGCCTTTTCGAACAAAACTTCTTCCTTTGAGGATCCTGCAGATCTTAGAAAATTCATTCACTCTCATTCTACTTCCTCGATGGAGATTGCTGGTCCTCCTGCTAACACTTGACTTTAATAGTTTTTCTGTAACATTAATCTTTTTTTGCTTATATTGAAGCATGTTACTTTGTTTAATCGCCTTTTTGTTTACATGACTTCCCGATTCCTATTACAGGTCCTTTGGAACTCATTGTGTACCCGCCTCATGTACCCGCTCCTATTTATGTTGAATTGACGTCCCGATGTGGTGCGTTGCCCCTTGTTGGGTGTGCTGGCTTTGTATGTCCGTTGCCACTCTTCATTCTTCCTTCTGTTCCCCTGTGAAGGTACGTATTACAGTCGTCAGGTTCTGACATGTACTGTCTCTTCTTGCTCTTTCTTTTCTTTCCCTTTTCCTCTTTCCTCTTAGTGTTGTTCTCCCTCTCTTTTTCTTGAAGCCACTGCAATTTCTTCTCTTTGTACCTCTCTCTTTCCCCATGCATCTCTTTTCCTACTCCAATGTGGTACTTTTCTATTTACATGTTTTCTTGGTATCTTTCACTTCACCATCCCTTTCCCTTTCAATGACACCACTGCCATTTTTATTTCTCTCTCCTTCTCCTTTTCCTTCTTACTTGCATCATTACTTCAATGTTGAACGTGTTGCTCTTTATATATTTTTGATATTCTACATTCAGAGTTGGTTCTTGGAATGGGAAAGGATTTATTAACCCAATCAAATAACAGAGAATTTTATCTCATCTTGCCTCTTATAACCCTGATTTGGCCTTTCTACAAGAGACGCATCTCATGGAAGCAGAGGCATTAAAATTGAAAAAGAGTTGGGTTGGTTCTGTTTTAGTCTCCCCCACTCCCTCTAAAAAAAACGGTGTTATCTTTTTGTGTCATAAAAAATTTAAATGTAAAGTTTTATCACAAGAAATTGATACGGAGGGGAGATGGTTGTTAGCTAAATTACTTATTAATAATATCTATTTGACAGTGTTTAATGTTTATGGCCCAAATCAACTGGACTAGGCATTTTGGTCTACTGTTGCCCAAAAATGTATTCAGTTTAGAGACGATTTCTTTATTCTAGGAGGCGATTGCAATCTGATTGTTGACCCCTTTATTGACCAGCAATTCCAGGTACACTTCAGCCCTCATAAATCCCATAAACAATTTCTCAATTCCATTTCCCAATCACACCTCGTTGATGCATGGATGTTATCTCACCCAGACACTATTGACTTCTCATTTTTCTCTCCACCTCATAACTCTTTTTCTCGATTAGATTATATCTTTCTTTCACAATCCTTAACTCAAAATCTTATCTCTACTTCAATCGAACCTAATGTCATTTCTGATCATGCTCCGGTTGATGCTGATTTTGACTTGCTCCCTCCGCATCCCAGATCTTCTTGATGGCGCTTTAACAATTCCCTTCTACAGGACCCACTTTTCTCTTCTTCATTTAATTCCTTTGTTAAATAATTTTTTGTACTGAATAATGATCCCAATCTTCTTCCCCATATAATATGGGATTCTTTTAAAGCCACAGCTTGGGGTTTTATCATAGATTATGTCTAAAAAAAAAAGAAACAATTCCTTCAACAACATAAAGCTACACTGGCAAATATTAAAGCCCTGGAACACAAATTTTATACCTCGCCGTCGGATTCTATCATCCAAGAACTTGTTCGTGCTAAACTAAATTTTAATAAAGTCACTACTGATAATGCATCATCTATATTACTCTGTAGCAGAGCTCGCTACTATGGTGGACGTAATAAAGTAGGTAAACTTCTAGCTAACTACCCCAAATTTCGGAAAGATCGAACTTTAATTGATTCCATATACTCTTTGGATGGGAAGCTTGTCCATAAGGATCAGGATATCCTAGATGAATTTATGTTATTCTACAAAGATTTATATACTCCAGAATCCCCTCCCACTATCTCCCTTATCCAATCTTATCTCAATAACATTCCTGCCCCTTCTAATAGTCATCTAAACTTCTCTATGCTTGAATCTGATCTATCTCTTGAAGAAATCTCCAGTGCCTTAAAAGTTCTAAAAAAAGGTAAAACTCCTGGCCCAGATGGTTTCACGGTTGAATTCTATTTAAATTTTTCTGCTATACTACTTCCAAAGCTTCAACATCTCTTCCATTCTTTCTTTCTTTCTGGCAAAACGAACGGTACTTTTCAAGAAGCCACAATCTGTTTGATTCATAAAGAAGGCCGCGACCCTATGTTTTGTAAAAATTATCTCCCTATATCCCTGGTTAATGTGGACTATAAAGTATTTGTTAAACTACTTGCCCTAGGGCTAGAACCCCTTATGCCTCACTTGATTGGTAAAGAGCAATGTGGCTTTGTCAAGGGTAGACTAACCTCGGATAACTCTTGTCTATTCCTTAATGTTTTAAACAAAATTCCCTCTCTTTCTAACTCCCTAGCTGCAATCTCTATTGATGCTGAAAAGGCATTTGATAGGATTGATTGGTCCTTTTTATTTAAGACCCTTAATTGGCATGGCTTCAGCCCTAAAATAATATCTCTTATCTCCCTGCTATATTCTGCCCCTAGAGTGTCGATGTTAGTCAATGGTTGTACATCTACCTACTTTCCTTTACAGCGCGGAGTTCGCCAAGGATGTCCTCTTTCCCCACTTCTCTTCATCCTAGCTCTTGAACCCGTTTTATCTTCTATCCGTAATAATGACTCTATATCCGGATTTCCCCATGGTGATCACCATTTGAAACTCTCTGCCTAAGGGGATGACATATTACTTTTTATTTCCAACCTTGAAGTATCTATTCCTCCCTTATTGCAAGAAATTTCTTCATTCTCTCTGGTTTCTGGCTATAAGATTAACTCGGATAAAACAGAACTTCTTCCTCTCACCAAATTTTGTACTCAGCATTCCTTTTCTTATACTGGGTTTTTGTGGAATAGATCTAAAATTAAGTATTTAGGAATAAGGTTCACTAACTCCTCAACTGTTTCTCTCAAACTAAATATGGTAGAGGCTCTTTCTCGTATTGACAAATTCCTTTCCTTTTGGAATCCCCTATTTCTCTCGTGGTGGGGACGGCTTGACTCCATTAAAATAATGATTACTCCTATTTTACTTTATATCTTTTCTATGCTCCCTAATTTCATTCCGTCTAGTTATTTTAAGAAGATAGACTCTCTTCTCTCCAAATCCCTTTGGAGAAATAAAAGATCTAGAATATCCTTATCACATCTACGGAAACCAAAAGCTAATGGGGATGTTAAATTTCCTGATTTTCGAATTTACCATAAATCCTTTTGCCTTCGTCAAGCTTCTAAATGGCTCCTTTCAGAATCCTCCCCCTTCATGCCTCTATGGTCTACTATTGAACATTCTTTGCTTGCGCCCTTTTCTACAAATGAGGTGCTGGCCTTTTCAGCCAAGACTGTGAAACTACACTTCCCTTACTCAAGCACACGTGTTCCTTGTTGAAACTGTTGACCCAACCAAAGATTAATTCGAGAGAATCCTTTTTACGTTCACCGATATGGCACAATGGCCTCATTAGCATTAATAATAGAACCCTCTTTTGGAGATCCTGGAGATTGAGGGGAATAACTTGGGTCTGTGACCTATTTGATGGTACAACCCCTTGTTCATTTCCTCAATTTCAATCCACTTTTAAGTGTACCCGTTCTTTTTGGCATAAGTTTTCCATTTTAATGGCAATCATTCTTGACATACTTTACTCTCTCGCTTCAATTCCTCTCTCTTCTGAAGAAAATTCTCTTCCTAAAATTCTTACAGTTCTTCCTAAAGCCTCCTTAATTTATAAACACGCCTTATCTCCTGACCCTGCTCGTTCTAAGAGTAAGGTGAAACTTGCCTGGGAAGCAAATTTGGGCTGTGAATAGAGCATCACCTTCTGGGACAAGTTTTGGAGCCGATCACTCAAAATCTCTAGATCTGCATCTGTTCCTCAATCTATGTTCTTTCTATATCATAGATTATATTTCACACCGATGTCCTTTTCTCACACAACTGACATGGACTGTTGGACATGCGGATCCCCCGCAGCCGACCTAATGCATCTTCTCTTTCTTTGCCCTAATGTTATCTCTTTTTGGGGGGAAAATTTGTTCCTATATTTCTCTTATATTTAATATACAGTTTCCCCTTTCCAATGTCACTCTTTTTACAGGAAGTTTATTAGAAACTCTGGATCTCCCTACACATAATCATGGTTTATTTGACCTTATGCTGGCTTTAGCCTTCCAACAAATTGCACTTTATTGGAAAAACTCAACAAAACTCTCCGTCCAGCACTAGTGGAATAATCTGTGTCATTATCATCGACTAGACATTGCTTTTTCCTCCTCCTGTAAGCCATTTGTTAATAGAGATTTCTTCTGCTTACCACTAACATTATATCTAGATAAGATTGCAAAAACAATAGGCTCTTGTATATGTTCTGAAAATGTTAAACCTCCGTGAATGTTTACGTTTCTCTGTTCTTTTTTCTCTAGTTTCTTGTTGGCAAGCTGATCTCTTCAATTGTTATGAGATTGTTTTTATAGTTTTTTAAGGTTATGCAATATAACTCGTTCTTCAGTTGTAAGAGTATTCCTTACCTAACCCCCTTCCCTCCCCTTCTTTCCTTGCCCCTTATTGCTGTTTTAAAACGAAAATAGATTTCTTCTCTGATTTTATTGCTAGCCGTTCTTTGTACCTTTTTGCTTATTAGTTTCACTATGTATCTGCTGGCTTTTTGTACCTTTTTCTTGTTATTTAATAAAGCTTTTTAAACTTAAAAAAAAAATCAATTGGGAAAGCAACTTCCTTAAAATGTCTGTGGCAAGCTTTAAATAGAAAGGAAATTCAAAGGGAGGAGCACCCAGACGAAGCTCTTCAGCGACAGAATTTGCTCGACTAATGGGAACGTGGCGCTTCTGTTGTGTTTTTTTTTAAATAATGTGTAGATGTATCCGTTACACCCATGGGGTGGGGCTGTAGTCAAGCAATCCGTTTTTGACAGCGGCGACGAGGAGGGAGATTTGGAGAAAGCAGTGCTCACTTTTTAACTAAAGTATTACAAATAAGTATAGGGGCCTGTTAGACCTGTCAGCCCTAGGGTGGTCTTACCCCGTTTTTTCTCGTTGCGCCTCATTTTTGCCACTACATTTTTGTTGGACCTAGGTCTCTGGGCGCCTTGCCACTGCCAAGCAGTGCTGAGGTGCAGGTGCTCTCTCCTATTAAGATGGCTGCCACAGGCCCCTGCTACTGCGGAGTGGCCTTTGCATACACATACTAGTAGTCAGGATCAGGCTGGGACATAATGATACAGTATCCATGCCGTCCCCGCCTCTGGGCCTCATGGCCAGACATGAGGAAAGCTTCTAGAACCTTCCAGCTTGGGGAGGAGTTATGTTTTGCCGCCTTTAGGAGGGTCACCTGACCTAGGGGTATAAGAGGTTTGGAGGGAAACCTTTTAGTCAGTTGGGGCACCACTGGACCTGGGGGAACCTCCGTCGGAGTATAGGCTGTCGGGCCTAGGGGAGGCCTACACTACTGGTACTGACTGGGCTGAGGCACTGCTGTGCTAAGATAGCTGAGGAACACCTTCCACCCACTGACCTTGCCCAGCGTGAGGGGACCCAGGGAACCACCTCCAGTGTGCCTGCAGGGAACCATCCTGCCTTTATGCCCACCAACTCAACCCCTTTTCCCCCAAGTTAATGCAACCCAGCAACTGCAAGTGCCGATACAGCAACCCAGAAACCACAAGCCTGAAACCAAGAAACTGCAACCTGCACATGCTGCTGGGGATCACCAGGTAACGCACTGAGCCCCGTACCCAGAAGCGCTGTGCCCTGTAACCCAAAAGCGCTGTGAGCTGTAAAGCACTGTGCCTCCTGAGCGCTGTTGCCAAGAAGCGCCGTGCCCCCATCACCGCCGCGGCCCCCGCGCTCAAGGGAGAAGAAGCGCTGTGCCCTAATCATCGCCGCGGCCCCCGCGCTCAAGGGAGAAGAAGCGCTGTGCCATAATCCCCGCCGCGGCCCCCGCGCTCAAGGGAGAAGAAGCGCACTGCCCCGAAACTCACCGCTGAGGCCCTCCGTGCCCTGTCAAGAGAAGCGCTGGGCCAGGATCACTGTCGCGGCCCAGGCGCCGCAGGAGAGGGGCCGGGAATTGAATCCGGGCCGCGCTAGGCCGCCGCGTGAAGATAGCGGCCCCTAGCAACGAGGGCGCCGGCCGCGTCATCGGCCACGCCCCCGCGAGCTGCGCTGGGATTGGCTCTCGGCCCGCGAGGCCTACGGAGGCCCGGGGCCGACTCCGGCTGCATCAGCGGGGCTCCGAGTGGGCCCGGGAGCATCTAGCCACCCTTCCCTTGGGAGGAAGGAACATCTCCCTGACGTCGCCGCCTCCTGTGAGTCGATCCGCCTCCCCCGGTCGAAACCCCACATGAGGAGAGGAGCGGGCTGACCGGGGAGGAGGCGTCCGGAACTACGGGTGCCGGCCCGAAGATACCGAGTGCATGCGGTGAGTCGGGGAGGACTGGGGGAAGTTCCTGCCACCGCGGAGACCAGCTCCCGCGGCACCACCCCCCCCGCGTAGGACTCTAGGCCATAGTGAATGGGTCCTCGAGAAGAGCTGTCGGTAGTAGAGGCCTGCCAATAAAGTGTGCCTGACGCTGCCCAGGGGCCCAGGAAAGGTCACCAGTCGTGCCCTGCATAAGGAGAGCTACGCAATAGAGGCTGGTTACACTAATGATTACATGCAGCAGCTACGTTCACCAGAACTGTAATGTTGATGATAATGGTTTACAATGTTGTGTGATTAAGCTACATTACGGCCTCCCATGAATTTAATATACCTACATGAATTGAACCTGTGTTCCCCTGCCAAGAGTTAAAGTGTTCCTATGTTGTAGGCCTACCTGCTTTCCGACGCCCACTGTACTGAATGTGGTTGCGCCTAGGTTGATACAGGTTCTTCCTCATCTACAGTGTAAGGTGCATCTAATGTCTAGCTAATTGCATGTCGCCAACTGTATTGAAGTCTATGTGTTTGACCTACAGTCTATGACCTACAGTGTTACCTGCTTTTCTAGGAGGTTATTACTACTGCCTTTTTAATGGCGTAACGTTCTACTGTTCTAATGTGCTTGAATGAAATTTACGCACTAGTTTTATGAAGCTAAAATGAATTGAAATGTTGCCTAAGATTATCTGCCTCATCAACTGCTAATTTAAATGAGATAAAGGATCTTGTTTTTACATCAAAGCCTGGTGTGGTGTCCCCCTTTATTGTTGCGCATTATTGAGTCAGTGTGAGTGTGTGCTGCACAAGTGCTTAACACATTGCCTTCGGGTGCCTTCCTACCTCGCGCCAAGCTACCGTGTCGGAATCGGTGACCCCGCTTCTAACATTGGTGTTCAGCGGTGGGATAAGGACTTGTGCTTGTGCAGCACCCTACAGGGACTCAGTGTGCGCCGCAATTGGACACCTATTTAAATGCAAGTGCTAAGAATTCTTTTGTGATTGCCTGATTGTGTACACTCCTGCGTTAGACCTGCTACCCATATTCTAGAACCCTTTTTCTAAATTGTCTGGGGCCCCACCTAGCAGGATGGAGTTTGAGTTGGCCAACCTAGAAAGGTATACGGTGGCGCAGCTCAAGGAGTTCTGTCTAGAGAGGGGGGTGTCCGTCAAGCGAGGCGCCAGGAAAGAGGAGCTTCAGAAAGCTTTGAGGGCATGGGTAATGGCCCACCCGGGGGGAAGAGTGGACGAGGAGCAGGGGGAGACAGACGACCCAGGAGAACTGGACCTACTGCGCATTGACGTTAGCGAGAATGTGTTGCCAGGAAGACGTCCCAGGGCAGGCAGTAGTGCATCAGGGGGGAGTTTGTCGGCAGAGGAATTTGAGGACAGGAGGGAGGAGAGGCAATTGAAGCTACAGCTTGCTAGGATGGAGAAGGAGCGAGAACAGGCGAGGCTAGCCATGGAAGAGAGGAAGCTTGCGCATGAGCTTAGCCTGAAAGAATTAGAGCTCCGAGCCTTGCAGATGGAGAAGCAGGGCAACTTGAATGGTGGCAGCGTACCCGCTGAGGTTCCACGAGAGCCTAAGTTTTACCTACCTAAGGAGGTGATAGCCAGTTTCAGTGTAGGGGATGACATTGATAAGTGGTTGGCGGCATATGAGGTGTCTTTGGTGGCCCATGGGGTGCCTGAGAAGTACTGGGGGGGAGGCCTGTACAAGTACATACCTCCGTTGGCAAGGGACACACTCTTGACTTTAGACAAAGGTGATCAGACAAATTACCCTGTCATGAAGGAGGCCCTACTTAGGAAGTTTGGCCTCACCCCAGAAAAGTATCGCCAAAAGTTCCGCAACAGCCACAAGCTTCCCACACAGAACTGGGTGGATTTTTTTGATTATGCCCGTAAGGCATTGGAGGGTTGGGTGCGTGGCAGCAAAGTGAGTGACTATGAAGGGCTGTACAATCTATTTTTAAGGGAGCACCTTCTAGATAAAAGTTTTCCAGAGCTGCGCCAACACCTGGTGGACCGCAAGCTGACCGATCCTCGGGAACTTGCAGAGGAGGCGGATACCTGGGTTAGCACTCGGGTGTCCCACAAGGGATCCGGGGGAGACCCCCCCGAAAGGTGGACAGAGTTTTCCCCAGAAGAGAGAGGGGGGAGATAAAAAGAAGGAGTTCTTTAAAGGCCCCCAAAATAGACCGCAAGGGAAGGGGGTAGGTTCCCCATCCCAATCTGGATTCCAGAAACCCACTTACCCTGACCTGAGTCAGCAGCCCAGAACTGTCCGGTGCTACGAGTGCGTGGAGGTTGGACACTACAAGGGGGATCCCCAGTGTCGCAAGAGGACCCCAGCCCCCACAGGAGGTAAGAGCCCCGGGGTGGGCAGTGTAGCGCTTGGGGAGGAGTTGTCCCTAGGTAGGGGAGGTGAGTGGACAGGCTTGACCTTAGTTTCCCTGGGGGATAGAGAGATTATCCCATGGGTTCAGGTACCCTCGAAAACTGCCAAGTACCGGCAGAGGGTCCTGGTGAACGGGGAGGAGGTGGAGAGTCTGAGGGACACGGGTGCCAGCATGACGATGGTAAGACGTCAGCTGGTGTCTCCAGATCAGGTGATTCCTGAAGTATTCCACCCGGTTGTTATGGCTGATAATAGCCTGGGTCATTACCCCGTGGCCCAAGTTCCCTTTGAGTGGGGAGGAGTCTCCGGCCTGTTGAGAGTTGCGGTGAGCCCTGCCATGCCAGTTGATTGTCTGCTCGGAAACGATTTAGAACATACTGCCTGGAAGGAGGTAGAGTTCAACGCCCACGCTGAGATGCTGGGATTACCAGGGTGGACTTGCGTGGTCACGCGGTCCATGGCTGCCCGGCAAGGAACTCAACCCGGGTTGGAGCCTGAAACAATGGCCCAGCCCACTGCTGGACAAGAAGACATCCTTGAGGATGCACCCTGCGAGATGGATGGGGAGCCCGCGGAGGTGACCCCGGAGTCCGCTGAGGTGGATGTTGTTCCCGTGGGGGACTTGCCGACCCCTGCAGAGTGGCAGGTGGAAGGAGGGCCTACCCGGGAGGAATTCTGTCTTGCGCAAGGAGAGTGCCCAACGCTTGAAGGCATGCGGCAGCAGGCCGAAGCCCAAGCAACTGGTAAAGAGACCAGTAATTACCATGTCTACTGGGAGGATGGTCTCCTCTACAGTGAGCCTAAGGCTCCGGTGCATGGGTCATCTAGGGCCTTAGTGGTCCCCCAATGCTACTGAGCCTTCCTGCTGGAATTGGCACACGAGATACCACTGGCAGGACACCTGGGCCAGGACAAGACATTTGCTCATTTGGTCCCACATTTTTATTGGCCCAGGATGAGAGTTAACTCTGACACCTTCTGTAAGACCTGTGTGACTTGTCAGGCGAGTGGCAAGACTGGGACTAAGTTGAAGGTCCCTCTGGAACCGCTCCCGGTTGTCGGTAGCCCTTTTGAGCGGGTAGGAATTGACATTGTCGGGCCAATGGACCCGCCGACTTCTTCGGGACATAGGTTCATCTTGGTGTTGGTGGACCATGCCACCCGGTACCCGGAGGCAATCCCTCTGAGGACCATCACTGCACCTGTGGTGGCGCGGGCCTTGATGGGAATTTTTACCCGTGTGGGATTCCCCAAGGTCGTGGTGTCAGATAGGGGCACGAATTTCATGTCGGCCTACATGTAGCCCATGTGGAAGGAGTGTGGAGTGACCTACAGGTTCTCCACTCCTTACCACCCCCAGACTAACGGGCTCGTGGAGCATTTCAATAAGAGTCTGAAGGGGATGATCCGGAGCCTACCCGAGGACTTGAGACGGAAGTGGGACGTCCTCTTACCCTGTCTGCTCTTCTCCTACCGAGAGGTCCCGCAGAAGGGGGTCGGTTTCAGCCCCTTTGAGCTGCTCTATGGCCACCCCGATAGGGGGCCCCTCAGTCTCGTGAAGGAGGGGTGGGAGAAGTCTTCTAAGAAGCTCCCTTGTGATGTGGTCAGCTACATGCTGGCATTCCGCAGCCAGATGGCCAAGCTGTGGAAGGAGGCCTCAGACAATCTGGCGGCTAGTCAAGTCGTCATGAAGGAGTGGTACGACCGGAATGCTCGGACGGTGGAGTTGGATGCTGGACAGAAGGTGTGGGTCATGGAGCCCGGAGAGCTTAGTGCCCTCCAGGACCGGTGGACTGGACCGTACGAAATTTTGGAGAGAAGAGGCCAGACCACTTATGTAGTAGACCTCAAGACCCCCCGACAACCCCACAGGGTGTTCCACATCAACTGCCTTAAGCCACACCAGGAGCGGTCAGAACTTACTCTCCTGATGGTGACGGATGGGAGTGAAGAGGAAGAGAGCGAGCCTCTTCCGGACCTTCTGGCGGCCAAAGAGAACGATGGATCGGTGGAGGGAGTGGTCCTCTCCCCATCCTTGACCTTGGACCAACAGAGGAACTGCTGCCAGGTATTGGAGCAGTATGCCTCGTTGTTCTCCCTCACGCCTGGAATCACGCACCTGTGTACCCATGATGTGGACACAGGGGACAGCCGCCAGTGAAAACCAAGTCTTACCGGCTGTCCGACAAAGTAAGAACCAGCATCCAGAGTGAGGTGACCAAAATGTTGGAGCTGGGGGTGATTGAGCCTTCCAGCAGCCCTTGGGCTAGTCCGGTGGTGTTGGTGCCGAAAGCGGCCCCACCGGGCACCACACCAGAACTTCGGTTCTGTGTGGATTACTGTGGTCTGAACTCAGTGACCAAGACCGATGCTCACCCGATCCCTCGGGCGGATGAGCTCATTGACCGACTGGGAGCAGCTCGGTATCTAAGTACCATCGACCTGACGTCAGGATATTGGCAGATTGCCATGGCGGACGGAGCGAAGGAGAAGACTGCGTTCTCCACCCCCGAGGGCCACTTTCAATTTCGGGTGATGCCCTTCGGCTGAAAAATGCTCCGGCCACTTTCCAGCGGTTGGCTAACCAGGTACTGTCTGGCCTAGAGGCCTTCTCTGCTGCCTACCTGGATGACATAGCTGTCTTCAGCAGCAGCTGGGAGGACCATCTGGAGCATCTCCAGGAGGTGCTACAGGCTCTACAGTGGGCTGGCCTAACCATTAAGGCCAGCAAGTGCCAGATTGGACAGGGATCTGTCGTCTACCTGGGACACCTGGTGGGCGGGGGTAAGGTGCAACCCCTACAGGCCAAAATCGAGACCATCTTGGCCTGGGAGCCCCCCAAAACCCAAAGGGAGGTCCGGGCCTTCCTTGGCCTCACGGGTTACTACCGCCGGTTTGTTAAGGGCTATGGAACCATCGTAGCCCCCCTGACTGAATTGACGTCCAAGAAGCAGCCACGCAAAGTCATCTGGACGGCTGCCTGTCAAGAAACGTTTGACACTCTGAAGCACGCGATGTGCACCGCTCCGGTGCTCAGGACTCCGGACTTTGGAAAAGAATTCATTGTGCAGACAGACGCCTCTGAGCATGGCATTGGAGCTGTGCTCTCTCAACTGAATGATAACGGCCAAGACCAGCCAGTGGCCTTTATTTCTCGAAGGCTACTCCCCCGGGAACAGCGGTGGAGTACGATAGAGCGAGAAGCCTTCGCTGTGGTTTGGGCTTTGAAGAAGCTGAGGCCATACCTCTTTGGCTCTCACTTCCTTATTCAAACCGACCACCGACCCCTTCGCTGGCTCATGCAGATGAGAGGCGAAAACCCCAAATTGTTGAGGTGGTCCATTTCCCTCCAGGGGATGGACTTTCGGGTGGAACATCGACCCGGAGTAGACCACGCCAACGCTGACGGTCTCTCCCGGTTTTTCCGCCTTAGCGATGAGAACTCCCTAGAGGTTGGGAAGCTCTCCCCACTTTCGGCTGGGGGGGACGCGTGTTAGACCTGTCAGCCCTAGGGTGGTCTTTCCCCGTTTTTTCTCGTTGCGCCTCATTTTTGCCACTACATTTTTGTTGGACCTAGGTCTCTGGGCGCCTTGCCACTGCCAAGCAGTGCTGAGGTGCAGGTGCTCTCTCCTATTAAGATGGCTGCCACAGGCCCCTGCTACTGCGGAGTGGCCTTTGCATACACATACTAGTAGTCAGGATCAGGCTGGGACATAATGATACAGTATCCATGCCGTCCCCGCCTCTGGGCCTCATGGCCAGACATGAGGGAAGCTTCTAGAACCTTCCAGCTTGGTGAGGAGTTATGTTTTGCCGCCTTTAGGAGGGTCACCTGACCTAGGGGTATAAGAGGTTTGGAGGGAAACCTTTTAGTCAGTTGGGGCACCACTGGACCTGGGGGAACCTCCGTCGGAGTATAGGCTGTCGGGCCTAGGGGGGAGGCCTACACTACTGGTACTGACTGGGCTGAGGCACTGCTGTGCTAAGATAGCTGAGGAACACCTTCCACCCACTGACCTTGCCCAGCGTGAGGGGACCCAGGGAACCACCTCCAGTGTGCCTGCAGGGAACCATCCTGCCTTTGTGCCCACCAACTCAACCCCCTTTCCCCCAAGTTAATGCAACCCAGCAACTGCAAGTGCCAATACAGCAACCCAGAAACCACAAGCCTGAAACCAAGGAACTGCTACCTGCACATGCTGCTGGGGATCACCAGGTAACGCACTGAGCCCCATACCCAGAAGCGCTGTGCCCTGTAACCCAAAAGCGCTGTGAGCTGTAAAGCGCTGTGCCTCCTGAGCGCTGTTGCCAAGAAGCGCCGTGCCCCCATCACCGCCGCGGCCCCCACGCTCAAGGGAGAAGAAGCGCTGTGCCCTAATCATCGCCGCGGCCCCCGCGCTCGAGGGAGAAGAAGCGCTGTGCCATAATCCCCGCCGCGGCCCCCGCGCTCAAGGGAGAAGAAGCGCACTGCCCCGAAACTCACCGCTGAGGCCCTCCGTGCCCTGTCAAGAGAAGCGCTGGGCCAGGATCACCGTCGCTGCCCAGGCGCCGCAGGAGAGGGGCCGGGAATTGAATCCGGGCCACGCTAGGCCGCCGCGTGAAGAAAGCGGCCCCTAGCAACGAGGGCGCCGGCCGCGTCATCGGCCACGCCCCCGCGAGCCGCGCTGGGATTGGCTCTCGGCCCGTGAGGCCTACGGAGGCCCGGGGCTGACTCCGGCTGCATCAGCGGGGCTCCGAGTGGGCCCGGGAGCATCTAGCCACCCTTCCCTTGGGAGGAAGGAACATCTCCCTGACGTCGCCGCCTCCTGTGAGTCGATCCGCCTCCCCCGGTCGAAGCCCCACATGAGGAGAGGAGCGGGCTGACCGGGGAGGAGGCATCCGGAACTACGGGTGCCGGCCCGAAGATACCGAGTGCATGCGGTGAGTCGGGGAGGACTGGGGGAAGTTCCTGCCACCGCGGAGACCAGCTCCCGCGGCACCACCCCCCCGCGTAGGACTCTCGGCCATAGTGAATGGGTCCTCGAGAAAAGCTGTCGGTAGTAGAGGCCTGCCAATAAAGTGTGCCTGACGCTGCCCAGGGGCCCAGGAAAGGTCACCAGTCGTGCCCTGCATAAGGAGAGCTACGCAATAGAGGCTGGTTACACTAATGATTACATGCAGCAGCTACGTTCACCAGAACTGTAATGTTGATGATAATGGTTTACAATGTTGTGTGATTAAGCTACATTACGGCCTCCCATGAATTTAATATACCTACATGAATTGAACCTGTGTTCCCCTGCCAAGAGTTAAAGTGTTCCTATGTTGTAGGCCTACCTGCTTTGCGACGCCCACTGTACTGAATGTGGTTGCGCCTAGGTTGATACAGGTTCTTCCTCATCTACAGTGTAAGGTGCATCTAATGTCTAGCTAATTGCATGTCGCCAACTGTATTGAAGTCTATGTTTTTGACCTACAGTCTATGACCTACAGTGTTACCTGCTTTTCTAGGAGGTTATTACTACTGCCTTTTTAATGGCGTAACGTTCAACTGTTCTAATGTGCTTGAATGAAATTTACGCACTAGTTTTATGAAGCTAAAATGAATTGAAATGTTGCCTAAGATTATCTGCCTCATCAACTGCTAATTTAAATGAGATAAAGGATCTTGTTTTTACATCAAAGCCTGGTGTGGTGTCCCCCTTTATTGTTGCGCATTATTGAGTCAGTGTGAGTGTGTGCTGCACAAGTGCTTAACACATTGCCTTCGGGTGCCTTCCTACCTCGCGCCAAGCTACCGTGTCGGAATCGGTGACCCCGCTTCTAACAGGGCCGAATGTTTTTTTTCTTCTCTGGAGTCTGCCGTCGATGCTACTGAAAATCAGGACTTCTTATCACTGGTGGCCTTCAACATTTGAACAGGTGTAGCACCAAAGCTTGGATTGCACACCACCGGGTGCACACACATTTTAAACCTTTTCGGAGAGGTTGTCACTTGTGTGCCTGACTAGAGTAAGTTACTTAGATTGGTGGTAAGGTGGCTCCAATGGGTTCTTCGGGGCAGCTGACAGGAGGGGGGGTGGTTGGTCTGCACAGGCATAATTTGGGGAATAGGGCAGTCTGCTGGGGGTGCCTCGGGCCCCGGGCAATGCAATTACGGCAGCACAATTGGATTAGAGCGATGGGGAACATGTAGGGGCAGGCAGCAGAGCTGGAAGAGGCCTAAACGGTTTTGGGCAGGAACAGTTCATTGAGGGCTGTGGCGCAAATGCCTTTGAGAGTGTATGCCAGGGCTGACTGTACCACAGGCAGAGGGGTCCAAGTAGTGCAATGGCTTAGCTGGGCAGGAGCATGGGGTGATATGGAGACAGCAGGCACCAGCATGGCAGCAGATAGTAGCAGCTGGGGGCCCACTGCATGTGGGAGTTTCGGTGAAAAGTAATGTAGGTACCAGCACACCTGGCTTATCTTTATCATTTTCACAGGGCGATCAGTACGGTGGCATAGCGGACTCTGGAAAGCTCAGTACAGCTCCACTAGCCCGAGGGGAAGAGATGGCTGGGCCCAGTACGCAGTCACAGCCGGCATGACTCGCGGGTGGGGGGGAGGAGTAATCGTGCAGGGGGTAATTTTAAATAAAAAATAAAAACTTACCTTCGCCAGCCCGGTCCGGTCCTGTGTTGCGTCGTCTCTGCTCCAAGTCCTCACAGGAGGCAGGCATCCTCCCTCCCCTCCCCTAAGCCAATCAAAATGCTGCAATGGCAGTGTTGTGATTGGCTGGAACGCCGTCCACACAGGCGTCTATGGGGAGGCCATTTTCTCCATGGAATCTGAAAAGGGAGAGTGTGTATGACTGGTGTGGTCGGCCCTGGGACCGACCAAACAGTCAGTGCCCACAACAGTGAGCAAGCCACTCCTTCCCTGCCCTGGAGCAGGACCGCCCACCCGCCTGCCCTCAACCAAACCCTTCTGCTTTCTCGCAGTGCGAGAAGCAGAAACATAAAATGGTATTTATAATACCATTTTATGTTTCTGCTTCTCGCACTGCGAGAAAGCAGTGGGGCGACGCTCCTCCGCCCACATGGAGGAGCCACCCCTGCCAGTACGGCTAGCTGGACGGCAGTGGAGGACAACAAGATCATTGCCCCAAGAAGGTCCAGAATGGCTTTGGCGGTGCAACACACTGAAGGGTATGGGACGACCCCTGGCAACAATCAGCACAGGACCTGGCGTTCTGCACCAGTGGTGGAGTTGGGAGGGCCCGGTACGGCCCCCCAACACAGACCAGAACGCAGCACAGGTCCACAACAAATGGTTAGGATGCAGTAGCAAGTGGCAAATGCTGCCACAGGTGTTGAGGTCATGGCTTTGGAGGAGATGGTGCTGGATTATGATGAGGATAGCTTGGAGGAAGGGGAACTGTGGAAGTTGTTGGACAGCAGGAGGATGAAGCACAGTGGTGGCAATGTGGGGTGGGTGGCAGCGGGGTGCTCTTATCAAGCGGTTGATACTGTCTTACAGAGTGTAAATGTGTAAGCGTGGGCTGTAGCTACATGGTAGCAGTGAAGTGTTGGAACGGAGCGGAAGAGTGGCGAAGTGGCGGGCTCCAGAACGGGCACCGACCTTGGTACCAGGTAAGGATCACAGTGTCAGTGGGTGGGGATATGATGGAGTTGCAGGAAGGAGACATGATACGCTTGTGCAAAGGTTGCTATGCGGCAGACATGGGGGTAGGCACGGAGGAACAGAGTTCCGTTGGGTCAAACAATAATAACAAAGGGACTAGGGAGAAGAAGCTGAGGGCCACAGAGGCAGTCGCAGGTTCCAACAGTGGGGATGATGGGGTGCCAGAGTCACAAGGTAGTGGAGAAGAGAGTGGAGGGGAAGCGGGGAGAACCCGGGGAGAAGACGGAAGGGAAGGAAAGTAAAGAGTTAAAGATTAACAAACCGTGTTACGTGGGGGTGTCTAACCCCTTAGAAGCATACTTAATGCTAGTGGCGAAAGAAAAGATTTGGAACAGGGAATATGTTGAAATGTTGAAACTACTACATAGGTAGTGGAGAGCTAAGGAGAGCTCCAAGGAGGAAGAACACAAGCTGGCCAGGCACCCTAAGGTACCCCATACAATGGAAAATTGGACAGCGGCATTTTTAATTTATGCCAGCGTGTACTGTGAAAAGTACCCTGAGAAGTGTGTAGTGCTATTTAAATACATGGACCTGATCAGAATGGTGCAGATCAATTATGGGGGTAACGCGTGGGCCCAGTACGATGATGAAATTAGGGCAGGCATGGCCCTGGACCGATAGGGGTAGTGGGGGGAGGTAGACTCAGATCTATGGCACCATACCATGGCCCGGTCAAGTTTGGTGAGACAATCTTTATGGCCAAAGGATTATCTATTGTGCATCGGCCCTTTCAACTGCGCCCCACCCAGGGAGGGGTGGGAGCACCCGGCATAGGAACTGGGGTGCAGATGTCGGCCTGTTGGCATTTTAACAAAGGAGTGTGCACTAGGAATACTGCATGTTCCGGCATAAATGTTCTAAATGTGCCGGTAAACACCCCCTTGTTAAATGCTATGGGGCAGGGAGACACTCCATTAATTTCTCAGGGCAAGGACAACAGCAGCCGTGGCCCATCAGCAGGCAGCAGTATGGGCAGGGTTCAGGGGTGGACGAGGGGCACAGGGTCCTGGGGGAAAGAGCTTGTTGGCCCATTAAGATGGATGATTTCAATTATTGGCTGGCACTCTATGATAACAAAGAGGACACCAGCTTGTTGAAAGAGGGGTTCACAGGGCGTTTTCGACTGGGGTACCAGGGCCCAAGGGTGCCCATGTTGGCGAGTAATCTCAAATCTACCAGCTCACTTCAAACAAGTGGTAAGAGAAAAATTGTGGAAAGGGGTGCAAGAAGGGAGAATGACCGACCCATTTGATGATTGGCCTATGGAACAATTAATTGTGTCTCCCATTGTAGTAGTGCCGAAAAAAGAAAAGGGTCAGTTCAGGCTTATTCAACACCTGTCGTGGCTGGGGGGCACAGCCGTTAATGACTCCATCCTAGAGGACCAGGCGTCTGTAAAATACTCGTCAGTAGACGTGGTGATGTCCATAGTAGAAGAGTTAGAAAAGGGGACCCTCATGGCCAATAGTGACATCAAGCTGGCTTTTTCCCTACTCCTGGTTCACTCAGTGGACTTTCAGCTGGTAGGAATTCAGTTTTTAGGGCCAATGATACGTGGACAAAGCGCTCCCGATGGGGTGTTCCATGTCATGTGCGCTTTTTTAGCGTTTTAGTACCTTCCTCCAATGGCTGTTTTCTTGGTGCACAGGGCACATGCACATAACACACTATCTTGATGATTTCTTTTTTGTGGGAAAACCCAGGTCTGAGGAATGGCAGCGGATGCTTTACTAGTTTTCAGGATATCACGGAGGACATGGGGGTGCCTTTGGCACCGGAGAAGACAGTTGCTCCCAATATGGTGCTGTCATTCTTGGGCATTAAAATTGATTCAGTGGCAATGGAGGCTCGCCTAGCATTGGAGAAAAAATTAGGAATGCAATTGCTGCTGGATGCCATATTGGCAAAGGAAAAAGTGAAAGTTAAAGAGGTGCAAGTGTTGTTGGGGCATTTGAATTTCGCTTGTAAGGTGGTGAGAGTGGGGAGGACAATCTATAGATGGTTAGGGATGTCATTGCCCTGCCTACCTTTGCCCCATCATGATGTCAGACTGTCGATGGGGACTAACAAGGACTTGAGAATGTGGCGCTGTTTTTTAAAATCTTTCAATGGAGTACCCTCAGTGGCCATGGCAGAACTTCAGTGGGATGCACAGGTTTACTCCGATGCGTCAGGTGGGATAGGTTTCAGTTATACTGGCAGGGAAAATGGTGCTAGGAGGAATGGCTCACAGACTAGAAGTGTGGGGTAGGAGCATAGCATTCTCGGAATTCTTCCCATTGGTAGTGGCAGTTTTCTTGTGGAGAGAACAGTTAGTGCACAAAAAGGTGTTATTCCATTTTGACAACTTTCCAGTGGTACAAGGTGTTAACCGGCAGTCCGCGGGGACTCCTAAGTATTGAAGCTGCTGCGGGTTTTTGCATTGCAATGTCTCCAATGGGATATTCTGTTTGGAGTGCGACACATGCCAGGTGTGGACAATGACACTGCAGATGCTTTGTCTCGTTCACTGTTGAAGAGATTCCAAGGGCTGGCCACGGAGAAGACAGAGTCAGGACAAGGATGACTCAGGAGCAATGGTCAGTAGGCGACACAGGATGCTTTAACTGGTGTTAGAATTGCTTGCTTTGTCGAGGAGGAGGGTGCATAGGCAGGCCTTTGAGGAGTTTGTAGATAGTGGGGTGGGGAGGAGGAATGAAGCATGGGACCAAACAGAGGATGTGGTACAGTTAATTGTAGGCTTGGTCAAGAAAGGGCAGCCCTGAGTTACGATTGCAGGGAAATTAGCAGGCATTGCATTCATGGGTAAGCTTTTGTGGGGTTACACCCCATCGGCGGGGAGCTGGGAACCAGGATATTTTCAGGTAGGGCTAGAGAGGCCAGGCACATAGGGACGAAGAGGAGACCACTTACTTCGGATTTACTCAGCTAAGTACTCCTGAACCTGCCAGGGATCTGCACCAGAGAGGATGAACAGGTTGTGTTCTCGGCATTGATGACCTGAATGTTCTTTGGGGCATTTTTTGTGTCTGAGCTACTTGGGGGTAGAGGGATTCGGGGTAGTCTGGGAGGAAGTCTGCACATGCAATGTGGGCCTACAGGTTTGGCTACATAAGTCTAAAACGGATCAGACGGGTCAGGGTAGATCTGTCCTGCTGCTTCTCTGAGCAAGAGGTTAAGGGAGGGGTAGATCAGGATTTTAGGCTTATTGATGGAAATCCGATGACAGCATTTCAGCTACTGAATGTACTGTGACAAGGGCTGACCTTGATGGCAGTGGATGTGAAAGGCTTCGGGACACATTCGTTCCGCATAGGCATGGTGACAGAGGCAGGTTGGAGGGGCTGGAGCAGGTTAGCTGTCAAGGGCCTGGGTAGATGGGCTTCTGACTGTTTCCAGCACTATGAAAGGGAGGAGGGGATTGTTAAACCATTTTTTTTTTCATTTAATTTTGTTGTTTTTCAGGTTCTGTTTCAGGCCTAGAGGTTGCTGAGCTATCGGTCTGGATAGTGGGGCACTCATTCATTAAGTGGGCTGAAAGGCAAGCGAGGCAGAGCAAACACAGTGTCATTGTTGGCTTAGATCCCAACGGATTTCAGGTTTGCTAGCATGGCAAGGGGGAATGAGATGGAAGGAACTGTTAAAAATACTGCAAAACCTCTAGACTGACCTATATCACTTTATTAGCTGGCCATTTAGGCTCATGCGCAGAGAATGTCCCCACAATATTCACTCAACCGAAATGTTTTCATAAAACGATATTTATTTATAAAAAATGTTTTTGATTTTTCTCTTTTTCAAGGAGTTCATTATTGTAAATTTACACAAAACATAAGGACAAATATGCAAAATAATTCAATTATAACAATTTTTCAATACATTTACATCTCATGTACTTAGTTTCATGGATGGCTTGATGTCTCAATAGTTCTGACATGAATAAATTGGACAGACAACACAATTTCAATATAGACAAATAAACAATACACATTAGAAAAAGACAATTATAACAGCACAAATCTCAAAGTAACCCCACACTCAATCATCAAACATACATTCATACCCATCACATGCCTCATCCATACTATCATACATCCTAGACCAACAAATAATGCACAATGCTGTTCAGAAACATATGAGGGATCCAGTAAGCTGGAAAGAGATCATTAGCTTTGTGATTTAAATATGCTGATACATCTCAATGATTTCTTCTTTTGTTGTATGTCTCAGACTGGATTCCCATCTTTGAAAAGTAGGTCAACGCACGTTTCGGTGGGACATAAATTAAACCACCTTCATCAGGACCAATTGCAATTCATTTACTTTTCTGAGAAAAGTGTTGAGTGGGGTTAATCTGAAAAAATGATAAAACATGTGGTTGAGTGCAACCAACCAATTACAGGGGACAGGGACCGATTTTCTATCTGTATAAATTATTTAAACAAAGTATCACCGCTGAGAAGCAAAAGCTGTGAGCCTGTCACAATTTGAGCATAGAGTCTGGCAGTTATCTATTACATGCCATTATTAAAATCAGATACATGTACATTCCTCTAACTGACTTTCTTTTTATTATATTTTTTATAAAACAATGGATTGTCTTATGTACTTGCGCCGTGTCTCTAGAGGTGGCACAGAAAAACATCCTATAGACCACAGTCAAAGTGTACACTATAGATAGATGGATAAGAAAAACTTATCACCAGATAGAACAGTGAGGAAAAAGAAATTGAAATTCTCCAGGATATAAGAAAGTGCCCCGTAAATAAAGTAGATTGGTGAGTAGAATATTTACATATAATGTGAAGGTGTGAAGATATAAAAGTATAAAAATATACTATAACCACCTGGGTCATTTTATTTATCTCCCAAATGTAGATCACACACAAGGTCAGCCTACACGGATGATTCTGTTATTTATGTCGACTATGTACAAACAGTGCTATCTGAAAGAAAACAAAAAGGACTTTAAATTACATATGTCCCTACGTCTAGGTCATGTACCATTAAGTTGGAAGAATTACAAAGGGTATCTCACCCTGAGGAATGGGAGGAACTGTTGCCTTGTTTGAATACATTGCTGGTAAGAGGGAGGTGCCCTGATGTTTTGTTGCTGCATTTAGGGGAGAACGACTTGGGGGTAAAAAAGGCAGTGGCGCTGATGAGAGGGATGAAAGTTGATATACTGGAGGTCCAATGGCACAATATGTCAACTCTACTTATACGCTCACTCTCATGCATACATCAATCACTGCTCAAGTCGGGATGTGAAGGCACTTGTACAATTTTTAATGAATATTGTTTTTAAAAAAAGGTTAAAAAACATGTAATGTCACAATTACATAAAGAAATTCATAAAACAATTTTTCTTAAAAAACCATAGTGGTCCTCAGTAAATACAGTTAAATAACAGTGTTGGCTCCCTGGAAAGGAAAAACAGAAGAGACAATAACATTTGTCATCTGACAGTTAATTTGAATAAAATGAACAGCACCCCGCAGAGAAAAGAATTCTCTGTCTCTGTGTGATTGCTGACTCTCAACAAATTTAACAAACAACTAGCGTCAACGCGTTTCGGTGGGTGATTCAATAAAGCCACCTTCTTCAGGACACAATGCTTTCTTAAAACCTTTCCTGTTTCATGTAGTGCAATAATAGAGGGGACCAGCAATTATCAATGCCCCCTCAACATCCGCAATTATATCTAAAAACACGCAACCAACAATATTGGAGAACTTAGATAGGATAAATCACCAACAACTTAAGGCTGATGATACCCTGCCCATTATTAATCTCTCATCTAATGACTTGACGCAAGAGGAGACTAAACTACTAGGTAGGGGCCTATCATTTGTCCCTAGTATCAGTCCCAATTTGTTTCAATTACATCAAGATATGTTCTCGTTCTTCAGAAAGGTCAGATTAAAAAAAAGATTCATGCAAAGACCTGTAGAAAATCAAGAAGAAAATGTTTCCCAATGTAAACTACCATCTACCTTTACCCCCACCTTAGATATGGTGGGTCCAGAGGTAGAAATATTTGAGAAAACGGTATTGAAAGAAATACAACGTGTGACAAAGTACCCCTGCATAAACAACACAATTTGTCTCTCCAAGACCATCAAGCTCTTAGTAACATCAAAAATAATCAAACCATTGTCATTAAACCTTGTGACAAAGGTGGGGGAATTGTAGTCATGGACAAAACTGACTACAATTTAAAAAAAATTGACTATGTTATCAGTACAAGAACACTATACAAAATTCCACCCAAGAGAACTAGGTAGACTTAACACTCGCATTCAGGAAATGACTAAAAGGGCGTTAGAACAGGAGGTGATTTGCCAACAAGAGTACCTGTTCCTGAATAAATCTAGTTCTGTAGTACCAGCGCTTTATGGAGTCCCAAAGACTCATAAGAATACATTTGACCCTCCTTTGCGTCCTATTATTTCAACTATAGGATCTAGCATGGAACCCCTCTCTAAGTATGTTGACGCTTTCCTGTGTCCTCTCACCAGGAATTATGCTTCTTACATCCGAGATACTGGGGACATCATTGGACAAATTGAGGGAATGCCGGTTGACCACCTCCCTGACATCTTGGTAACGCTTGACATTGAGGCTTTGTACACCAACATTCCTCAATGTCAGGCGTTACGAGCGGTGGCCACACTTTTGAGTAGAACTCCAGGCGATAGACCGGACGCCTTTATACTTGAATGTCTAGAGATAGTCTTATTGAACAACTACTTTGATTTCAATGGTATGGTATATCAGCAGGTTAAGGGCACCAGCATGGGCGCTTCTTGTGCGCCCAGTATCGCGAACATCTACATGGGTGAGTGGGAACTTGTTAATATCTTCAATGCAGCAGCTACTTTTTTTGAAAATGTGCGTTGTTGGAAGCGCTTCATTGATGATATTTTTTTCATTTGGAGAGGAGATAATGATATATTACTGGAATATATCGCCTGGCTCAATGCCAGCGATTGTAATTTGAAGTTTACAGCCATCCATAGCCCCAGACGAGTGGAATTCTTGGATATAGTCATTAAAAGTTCAGATGAAGGACTCCAAGTAGATTTCTTTAGAAAACCAACGGCAAAGAACACCATCTTACAGCACCAAAGCTTCCATCCGCCGTGTCAAAAAGACTCTATACCCTTTGGGGAATTCTTGCGTGTACGTCGCAACTGCACGAACATCGGTGACTTTATGTCTCACGGTGAGGCTCTTAAACAACGCCTCCTTGCTCGAGGTTATCCTCGTCGTCTAGTTTCCACGGCCTTTAAAAGGGCTAAATATTATAACCGAGAAGCCCTACTGCAGGGAAATGCTCGTACCCCCAAAGACCAATTAGTATGCGTTGTCAATCATTCGCAGCTAAATTATAAAATAAGAAATATCATAACTAAGAATTGGAAAATTCTCAATGCACATTCTGATGAAAATTTGAGATTACCCTTAGTAGCCTATAGGAGAAACAAAAATCTTCGTGACATGCTTGTACATGCAAGACCAGAAGCCCGGCATACACATCAGCAAACTACTCTTACGGGCCTTCCTCCTATTTTAGGAAACCACAAATGTGGTTGTTGTCATGCATGTGACACCGCTATCGTCACTGATACTCTTATTTATAAAGGGAAAAACATCAATCTCAGAGGGCTCAGCAACTGCAGAAGTCACAATGTTATATACATCATTTTATGCCCATGTGAATTGGCCTATATAGGGGAAACTGGACGTGAATTTCGCACCAGATATAGTGAGCACAAATCCGCCATTAGAACAAACAAACTTTCGGCTCCAATTGCTGCACATTGCGCAGATAAAGGTCACGGAGAAAAGGACTTACGGTGGTGTATCTTGGAAAAGGTCACATCTAAACCAGGTATTTCTATTGAAATAATCCGGAAAAGGAGGGAAACCTTCTGGATTTTTACCCTTAACAGTGTAAAGGAGGGATTAAATGAAGAGATCATATGGAACATTACTGACCGGTATACATAGTTGGGAATCTTGTGTGGGGTCTTCTTTAGCCTTAAATCTCCTTTTGTTGGTTTTTATCATGAGCAGATATTCTGCCTACATGAGGTGTTCATTGCTCTCAATTCATTCTTTTGTTGTATCACTGCCTATAAAAATATTAAAACCTTTTTTGGTGAATCCTTGTCAAAGTTTCTGGCATATTTTTTGCCATGAATTTATTTAATCTTTAGGCTAGTCATCTATATTATTAAAAAAAAGCCTTTGTATGTTGACCAGCTATGATGGAAGCCTGACAATGCATGCATTGCGTATATGGCTGGTTTGGCTATATCCTCAATTTTATATAGGCGGCAATTAATGCTATTTCTGCATATTTTGTTGGATTGTATCCAATTATGAATCCTAATAATTAGTGAGTTCTGTGATTATTTTTTCCAGTAGATTCTGTGAATAATGTATTACATTCCCATGCCAATATTTTGGGTTGTGCATGGGGATTAGGAAAAATACAAACCTCAATATCATGTATTTACCTTTTTTGGTTTAGTTGGCTGTATTTCATAATGTATTTGTATTGTGACTATCTTCATATGCTTAGAGGCTAGTATTCTTTTCCTTCCGACATGTGTTCATTAGCATTGTGTTAACTTGCGTGATTTCTTGACCACTTTTGTTCTAGTGAAAACCGTAGATTTCTCTATACGGCGGCTCTGTTATCATTATGTAGGTTCTGATTCTTACATGAGAGTGCAAATTACACATAGTTACTTTCTATGTATAATCTATGCATGACCTGACAGCGTGTGATACTTTGGAGTTCATAGTCATCATATTACATGTCCCTTTTGACATTTTCTATGGGATCTTTAGTTGAACTTATTTATCGTCTTCTCCGTTTATAAAGGCGTACAGATAAACTGATAGTGTATTAATTATATTGCTATTCGATTGGGTATTTTTTTTACCCGTCAGGTATACACACCATTTAAAGATGGCGGATACTCCAACGTTATAACCGCGTTGTTTTTGCCACATGTGACTTTCACGCAATACGCAACTAATTACGGATGTTTTGCGCTTGCGCACCTCACTATTTAAAGACCGATCCCACTATGGCCCAGATCTGCTTTTGGTGAAGGACGCGGAGCACTTTGAAGGACCTTATCATCAAAACTTGGGGTGAGTCTCTATAGATAGGACTTAATATAGGTTTTCCTATCCCCGTAATTAGCATGATGTTCCCTGCGGGTATTTGGTAGCTTTCATTATCGCATGCCATTAATAAATATTGATTGCATGTCAACATTGTCGCTTTGCAAACAATTCCGGGTAGTCAGTTTGTGCTCCCAATAATCGGCAAAAGGTAGTCCTAGAGCCGTAGGGTATGTGGCGTTTCTATCACAGCCGGCAGCTATTAGGACACTTTTGCTCCATTAACAACTTTATCGTCAAACTTTGGGTGAGTCTTTGTAGATAGGACTACATAAGGATTTCCTGTCCCTGCAATTAGCATGATGTTTCCCGAGGGTATCTGGTAGCTTTTATTATCGCATGCCATTTATAATAATTGCACGCACGACAACATTGTCGTTTTGCTCTAAATTCCGGGCTGCTAGTTTTTGCTCTCAGTAATCAGCAAAAGGCAGTTACAGAGCCGTAGGGTATGTGGCATTTTTATCGGAGTCTGCAGCTATTAGGACACTTTTTGCTCCATCAACAATTTAGAGCAGCTAGTCTGTGCTCTTAGTAGCCATTAGAAAGTAGTCTAAGAGCCATAGGGTATGTGGCGTTTTTATCAGAGCTTGTAGTCACTAGGACATTACTGTAAGATCATTATAGCCATTATTTTAATTTATGTTTACCTTGTCCTTAGGAATTGATATTACTGGCTTCATTCACTGAATATCTTGTTCACCTTGTGGGGTTGTCCCCCCCCTATGGTGCATCACTACGTTTTCCAGCAAATAACCTCACAATATATAGAAAATAGCAGATCCAGTAATATATATCATTATGTAAGTATAAGTACACAATTACCTCATAATATCAGAGGCTATCCTAGGTTTAGGAACTGTTCTCATGAATACATAATATTTTCTTTTTTAGAACACTTTGTGAATTTTATTCCTTGCTATGGTCCTGCTATTACGTATAGAAAATACGTGGAAGGTTAAATATACATTCTAACATTTGGTAAGGATTCGCCATTACGCTAGCATTTAGGGGCCGATTCCGATCTCGGCCGGTAGGGCTCCGAATCGGATTCGGCTTTACCGGATCCGATTCGGAGCCCTGTTTCCCGACCGAACCGTACGCGGGTCCGGCCGAGCGAGTACGATGCAAAATCGCCGACCGACTCGTCCGGGCGTCCCGACCGCTCCGACCGACTCGCTCCCGGCTCGAACCGCTCCGACCGACTCGCTCGGACTCGACTCGCACCGCGCAATGGAGACGTTTCCCGGCCGGGTAAGTACGATGCGCGCCGCGAGCAGTCCGACCGAGCCGCGCACTCCGGCTCGTAAGAGCTGTCGGAGCCGTACTTTGGGGGTCCGTGTCGGACCCCCTGTACGCGTAGCCGCGCGAGTCGCACACAGGGGGGACCCATGGGTCCCCCCTACCTGTGCGTGTACGGCGCGAATCGCTTCGCCGCGTACCCGCTGTAGGGGGCGCCCTTGTCCGACTCGCACCCATTGAGTCAATGGGAGCCCGCGTACGCGTTGTACGACCGGCTCCCATTGACATCAATGGGAGTCCGACCGACTCGAGTCCGATAACATACGGACGCATCGTACTCGTTCGGTCGGACTGCACGGGTCCGATTCGGTCGGAAATCTCTCCGGGTCCGGCTCGGTCGGAGAAATTTCCGGCCCGAATCGGAATCGACCCCTTAGTATTTAGTGTCTTTAGATACTCCTTGAGAGTAATGTTGACATCTTCTATCCATTGTTGAAAATAAGGTATAGTGGTTACCACCCTCAATAAAAGTCCCTATTGTTCCCGTCCTGGATATTGGAACTTCAATATAGGAAATTTGTAAGTTAAGTATTAATCTATTCCCAAAACCCACATTTAACCAAAGGTGAGACTGCACTGTGGGTACTTTGAAGGTTTGCATGGGGGGCTCTATCTTCATCTTGGTTGATGGTTTGCCTCTTACTCTCACTATATCAATACATTTCATTTTCTTTTTCTGGAGCATCTCACAGTAAGTATGAGATGCCCTATGATATGTGCACGTATGATAAGGAAGTTCATATGTCACAATTAATGTTACTATGGTGAAGGGATAACAAATGATTTGTCTCTAGAGTGTTAATGCAGGTGTACATTGTAGTGGTCTGATCAAACACAGAGTTTTAATTTCATTTTCAGTGTATGGGTAAACAAATTACACTATTTATTGTTTCTTAGGTTCCCCTTGTGTTTTTGCCGGTGTGATACTGTGCCCGTTTTGGACAAGGTCCTGAGGAAGGTGGTTCACATGTTGTGTTAATCCACCGAAACGCGCGTCGACCTCGTGTGTCCAGACCTTTTTGTTGTTTTTTCATCTTGCTGGAAATGTATTACATCTTATGTTTCCCTTTGAATCCAGATGTGCATAAGTGTCTTGTATGAATGTGAATGTCTGTGAGGAATGCATGTTTTGTAAGAAGATTTGGTATTGTGGGGACTAATACAATTGTATTTCATTTTGTATGATTGTTTATATGTATTTACAATTTTCTTAAAAAAAACCAAAAAAACGTTTTTTGTATCTATTGAGAAAAATGATATTTAATGTATTGGAAAAAAAGGAGAAAAGAAATTAATGAAAAGAATAAACATGATCTTAAAAAAATAAAAAACAATGATGCTGTTGATATGTTTTAAATATTTGATGTTTGGATTTTTTCTATACCCATACTAGATTTAATCTCTTGTAAAAAGAAATATAGGTCTAAGGGGAGTGTTTTCTGGTTCTAATTGTTTGTTCTATTCCCCTCTCACTCCCAGACCTTATTCGCTCTTAGAGGGGGTCCCTTGCTCTTTGATAATATGTTCTTTACACACCGGTGCAAAAACACTCAGCAGGATATCGTTTCCAATACGTGCCACTGATTCCGTGTTTATATTGATAATGTTAAAAGTGGAAGTTATCCAGCTTCCATATATATACTCTGTCGAGTTACGTCCTTTGACCACGGCCGAGGGAGGGCACCGGTATATGCCGGATCTGTCAGACTTAAAAGCTACAGAAAACGTGTACCGGTTGCTTAGACGGGTGTCCGAATATAACAAGCTCATCTATTTTATCAAAGGACGTAACAGAGTATATATATGGAAGATGGGTAACTTCCACTTTTAACATTATCAATATAAACACGGAATCAGTGGCACGTATCATTTGACCCGATTGGAAACGATATCCTGCTGAGTGTTTTTGCACCGGTGTGTAAAGAACATATTATTGCACTACATGAAACAGGAAAGGATTTAAGAAAGCATTGTGTCCTGAAGAAGGTGGCTTTATTGAATCACCCACCGAAACGCGTCAACGCTAGTTGTTTGTTAAATTTGTTGAGAGTCAGCAATCACACAGAGACACACAGAGACAGAGAATTCTTTCTCTGCGGGGTGCTGTTCATTTTATTCAAATTAACTGTCAGATGACAAATTTTTTTGTCTCTTCTGTTTTTCCTTTCCAGGAAGCCAACACTGTTATTTAACTGTATTTACTGAGGACCACTATGGTTTTTTAAGAAAAATGGTTTTATGAATTTCTTTATGTAATTGTGACATTACATGTTTTTTAACCTTTTTTTAAAAACAATATTCATTAAAAATTGTACAAGTGCCTTCACATCCCGACTTGAGCAGTGATTGATGTATGCATGAGAGTGAGCGTATAAGTAGAGTTGACATATTGTGCCATTGGGTCTACTAGTATCTCCAAAGGGAAGATTTATTTTTAAACGTTTGAGTTATTGGGTGCTTGGTCCCTTTGGATTGCAAGAGCCCCTCTCCTTGATTTTCAGGATATACTGGAGGTACAAAGGCAGTGGTCGGTATGCCACGTCATATGGACAGCGTTTATGCCTAGGAGACTGTGGTGTAAGGGTAACAAGCCGGTAGCAATAGAGAAAACAAGAAGGAAGATTAACAAGGAAATAAGGTCTCTCTGTAGGGAGAGAGGTGTAGTAGTAGTAAGTAAGTTTACTGTATTAATCAAATATTAAAAAAATAGATATAAATAATCACACATAATATAAATAAGCTTCTAAAATGGTAGTATTCTACAATTGTGGCATACAAGCGGCTTATTTCAATGCATTTAAAACTCCGCACATACAATTTCAAGAATGAGATTTATCTTTAGGTCATAATTAATTATTAGTGCATCTAAAAGTTCAATAAAAAGTGTTGTTTCTTAATACATTTATAAAATGCACTAGTGTCCTAAGGCATATATTTATATTTATACTCAAACTTCAAAAGCAGTTTGCATGCAACCTAATCCACATATAATCAGCATAGTCTTAACAATTATAAAGATGCATGAGTTGACTTTTTAAGTTTCAAACCAATAGCTGCACTGGCCTTGTTGTTCATACCACTAACCAAAACATTTTCAGCCTTTCCTTCGATCTTACTTGGCCTACTGACTTTTCTTGCCAAGTCCAATAAAGTGCTAATGTGCCTAAAATGTGCAAGAACGCATGAAAGTTCACAGGTTTTGTGCAACAGATCAAATTATCCCTAGAGGAAAATCAGGATATCTAAATAGAATAAAAAACTTTTTAAATCTTTTACTTTAAATACATAAGTATAGATTATAAAACCATACAGCTAGGGCTTTGTAGGCATGATCTAAAAATGTTATCAACGTTATTATTGCACTGCTCTTCCCTGATTCTAAAACAATATCTAACAACTCCCACAGTTGATCTTATTTTTTCTTTGTTAAACATGGAGTGTAAGTATTTTTTCCTTAAATAAAACAATTTAGGACAGATATATATGATATGCAAAAGGGATTCAGTTGCAAAACCACAGAGGCTATTTTACCTTTAAAAGCTGGGTTCCATTTCCCTTCAATTTCATACATCGGAAAGTAAAACAAACTAAACCTTAAAAAGTTCTTTTTGACATAGCCGTGCAAATATGACCCTAAATATTCTTGGCTCTGAACAGAGTAGGTATCGGATACTAGGTCTATATGCTTGTATTATTCAGCTTGTGTCAAGTCCGAGTCCCACTATTTAACAGTAAAGATATCACGGAGGAGGATTTTCCGGGCTGATCGATTCATTTGCCCCAGTTTCTGTAGATCAGGTAGGTCATAAGATTCTAAGCCCGTCAGTAAGATGTGGAACTCCATATCCCATAGAGTAGGTAGACTGGAGCATGTAGAATTGACTTACAATGTTGTGGAATTTTACCAGGTGGACGGGGTACATTTGTCTTATTATGGCATGGAGCATTATTTGCTGCAAATATAGGACACCCTGGCAAGGGCGCCGAATGTGCATTAATGTCTAGAGGGGTGGGAGGCAGAAAAAGTCGGTCAGGGCCTTTTTATGGGTGGGGGTTGGCTGAGAAGTTGGGATGTATTAGACATGTTTATTGTTGTTGAAAGCGGCAATCCAGGCTGCGAGGGAACAGGTAGACAAGCTCACGCCTGGACAATGCAGGAAGTTTAAGGTTCATTAGGAAGTTAAGTTAGTTACAGGTTAATAGCTGCAGTAAACTGTATGGGAGGTTAAAGGTCTCACTTGCTGAAGATCAGCCCAGGAAAAGGTAGAGAGTGACAGGGTTAAGTTTTATGGGGGGGACCTTTGGGAGTGAGGGGTAGTTTAACATAGGTAAACTATTTGTACAGCGAGGTTTTAGTTTTGTAAGGCAAAGGCCCAGGGTAAATAAATGTGATGTGCACCTGTTTCAATAACGCAGCATTTTTCAAACAAACTCGGAGTCGGTGGTCTGTGCTGCTCCCCCTATTTCCCAAATAACAATGACATACTAGCATACAGGCAAACATTTTAGGACAGGGAAGTGGGAGATTTTAAAACAGAAATCGGGAGAATGTAATTTCCCTATTGAATTCTTTTGAAGAAGATACAATTTCAGGCCTGAATATGGTCTAATGGTATGTATGTGCTGGGAAACAACTACTACTCAATACAAGGGACACCAACAAATCAACACAAACAGCAGGTCTACAAGGGACAACAGGTATTTCAGGATGCTGATTTTGAACATGATCTAGGTGAGAGTGGTGTTGCAACTCGCATATTCACTAATTCACAAACTTATACATTCCTCTCAATGAGTTAAGCATTAGCTCCAGAGATATGTTTGTATCCTGTGTAGCGTCTTCCTCAGCCGTGGAGCATGCAAATGATTTATGCCACACATGGAGCTACGTTTCAGGCTTGTTTGCTCTCCAATATTCACTCACACACTGCACTTTGTTTCAAACTTCCCATAACCACACCCTAACTCCTCCCAGCATATCACGTATTTCACGTATTTCCTGTTCCGCAAATTGCGATTTTTTTGCGACTCGGAATTTGTGACTCGCAAAATGGAATGTACTAATGTGTCATAGAAACATTTAGCGATTCCAAATAGGGGCGCAAATTACCTGCCTCATCAATATTCATGAGGCAGGTTGCAATTTGCGACCCATTGGGAATGGGCATGAACACAGGGATGGGGACAGCAGACCACCATGTCTGTGTTTGCTTTTTAAATAAAGCAACTTTTTTTTTCAAATGCAGCCCATTTTCCTTAAAGGAAAACGGGATGCCTTTAAAAGAAAAAATGAACATTATTCTTTTCATTTTGTAAGGGCAGGCAGTGGTCCATGGGACCACTGCCTGCTCTTAAAAAATATTTTTGCATACATTCAGAAAAGGGAAGGGCTTACCACCTACTTGAGGTAGGTGGTAACTGCGATTGTTTTGCAACCGTATTTGTGGTCGCAAAACAGTCATACATTCCAGTGCGACTCGCTATTAGGAAGGTACGCCCTTGGCATGTCCCTTCCTAATAGCGTCTCGCAAACCCTATTTTGCGAGTCGGTTATAGGTTACCGACTCGCAAAACAGGGTTGATGCATAATACAACCCTTTTTAGCGATTGCAAATAGCCCTATTTTCCGCTTGCGACCGCTAAAAACGATCGTACATCTGGCCCCTTGTACGTACAGCATCACTACGCTTCATTTCCCCATTCGTTAAATAAAAGAGTGGCAGACATCAATAAAAATCACATCTCCTCAACAAGGCGGTGAGGCGCTCGTACTTGTCTGCCGGCTCGGGTGATCCAAGATGATCGAGGTCCACCCTGACTGGGCAACGGCAGCACAAGCTCAGGCGCTTGAGCCAGACCTGTGGATGGGGTCTCCTCACCTGTGGTTTCTGGAGTTGACAAGTGTCCTGAGGGATGGATTTTCCAGGATGATGTGCTGTCACCATGTGTCCCTTGCATTCCACAACCTGTAAAGGATCAGAAGCAAAAGGAGTGTTCATTTTGTGTTTCTGTCTCTGTTTAACCAGTACCCACTCTCCTTTATCAAAGATTGTTTCCTGTGTGTTGGCGCTGATCTGCATACGTTTTCATTTTGCTTTTCTAAGGAGCGTCTGTGTTACACACTTCATTAGCATTCACTGATCGATCCATTGTCTATTGAGGTAGTTTTGTTCTGATGGCTCTCCCAAACAGCAAAGTGGCTGGCCCAGTTGTGATTGAGGACTTGATTTATAGGCCCAGAGGGCCTGGCACATGGCTTGGTTCAGATCGATTCCTTCCATTGCTGCTCATTGAATTACCCTCTTGAGGGTGTCCATAAATTGATCAACTACACCATTGTCTTGGGGCCGGAGGTGTGTACTCTTTTGGTGTTTGACGATGAGTCGAACAAGAAATTCTTTGAAATCTTTGCTATTGAAGGGTGGGCCGTTATCAGACTTGAGGATCTCGGGGATACCCCACATTGCAAAGATGTCATCAACCTGTTTTATGACTTTGTCATGGGTTGTCAAAGATAGCTCTTTCACCAGAGGAAAATGTAAATATTTGTTGATGACTACCATAAGATGGTGTCCATTTCCTAGGGCCCAAAGAAGTCAACTGCAGCTCGATGACCCTCTGTCTTAGAATTTCAGGAATGACAATTCTCAAGCCTCTCAATATTTTGCCTTCTTAGGGGACTGCTAGCTCATCCTGTATATTCTTGAACATTTGGAATTCAATATAATTGGCAAGAGGCCAGGCACTTTTTCTCCTTGATTGCATTGTAATGAGGTCATTGATGATAGTCATGTCTTTGTCTGTATTGGTGGCAGCAATGATTTGTTCCACAGACAGAGTCTCTGGCATGCTGGACCTCACAAGAAAATTTAGATATTCTTCAGCCGCCCTGGATGTCGAACTGTGATGATGTAGCGGTACTCGTGAACAGCAATCTGCTCGGTTTTGATCCTTCCCAGGTTTGTGTATAATCTCATAGTCGTATTCTTGCAGCCTCAACCCCCATCTCTTGATGCAAGGGGGCATCTTGGCCTTTGGGTTTCCAAAAATAGTGAGCAACGCCTGATGGTCCGTGATGACAGTAAATCATTTTCCATAGAGGACTACATGAAAATGTTTGCAGGTCCACTCCACAGGTTCTCCTTTTCTGTAGGAACGTTTTGTTTCAGATAGGCTTTGACTGTCATAGGCCACAATGTGTCTCTGAGCATCTGGATGGCCGTTGTGTTGAGCAAGGATTGCCCCCAGCCCCACCGGGCTCGCATCTACCGTGATTTCGGTATGTAACTTGCGGTCAAAGTAGGCCATTTTGGTTGCATTCCCAATCACATGCTTTCTTTTTTTTTATTTTGGTCGCATTCAGGAGACCACTGGAACGGGACATTTCACTTTGTCAATTCTCTCAATGGGGTACACACTGAAGCAAAATTGTGAATGTATCTTGAACTTAAGAAGGATCGCAGCATGGTAACATCTTGGGGGGGGTGGAGTGGATGACAGTGCTTGCACCTTATCTGGAGTCATTCCCCCATCAGAGAATATGTGCCCAAAAAACCGTAAATTTGGTTTTGTGAAACTCACGCTTTGGTGCATTCAAAGTGAGATGTCCAACAGCAAGCACCTGGCACACTTGGGTAAGGGCTTTGTCATATACTTTCTGTGTTCTTCCAAAAAACGGTATGTCATCACTGCAGTTAAAAGCATGTGTAACACATTGGATTAACCAGCAAATAACATCCTGAAATATCTTAGCAGCTGAAGACACTCCAAAACTCAGTGTCTTGTATCTGAACAAACCAACCTGAGTAAAAAAAGTGGTAATGTACCTGCAGTTCTCTTCTAGCTCGAGTTGATGGTATGATTTATTTAGGTCAAGACGGGAAAAGACTTTGGCTCCATTTAGTTGAATGATCATGCCCGCTACATGTCGACCAGGGTGTCTCTCCCTCTCAATTGCTTTGTTTGCCTGGTGCATATCAACACAAATGATCTCAGCTCTGCTGCTTTCCTTTTTCGGTACAACGACTATGGGCTGAACCCATGGTGTAGGGCCTGTGGAACGTTTAATGATATTATGCTTTAAAAGCCTTTCTAACTTTTTCTCTACAGCTTCTTTTAAATTAAAAGCAACTCTATGGTTCCTCTGGGCAACAGGGTGAATGTCTTCATTAATATGAAGCTGCACTTTCATTTTCTTGAGTTTTCCCAGGCCATGGAACAATGATAAAAATTGGTTTGTGATCTCAGGTTGAGCACAGAGGTTGTAGTTTAGGAATATCAACCCCATGCCAACAGCAGTGACTAAGCAAGCATACATTAGACAAGGTTCCTTGTAGAACATGAATGGTAGCCTGCACTTATCCCATTTTTTGTTGCATCGCCTCTACGAACAACCCTTGGCTTTGTAACGGCTTAGAGGTGGCCCAGGTATATACCTTTGTGTCTGACGAATTGAGGTGGAGCACAGGGGATAGGCTGTTAAGCTTTTCCACTGGCATGATATTAATCAATGCACCAATGTCTATGATGAAGGTTATTGAGTAGCCATTCACTTTCAATGTAATTTTAAGGCAGTGTCCAAAACAAAGTTTGTTGGTTTGTCTGGTGAGTTTTCCTTGAACTTTGAGCTACTTTACAGGCAGCTAATCCCACATGTGCACACTGTCCTTTGGTAGATATCATCAGTGTACACCCATCTTTACTGGTACTCAATAACAACATTGAACAACATTTGTATGATGAACTTGACGATTGATTTTGCTTGGTTTCAACTTGTCATAGCTGATGTTGCTTTTTGGTATTGTGGGCATGGTGAGAGTGCTTCTGGAATGTTCTTGCCCCCATCTTTTCTTTCCATCGTGACGCACTTGATTTTTCTTTAGCTCGGCACACAGTTATGAAATGGTTCCCTTTCCCACAACCTTTGCAGTCTTGTCTTAGGGCTAGGCATTTACCTTTATGGGAAAACGAAAATCCACATCAGAAGAATAGCTTTGTTTTCTTCTAAGACGCTGACAGATGTGCTTCTTGTTTGTGCTTGATTTTCATAGTCAATGCTGATTCCTTGTTTGCTGTTCCTGCTTCCATGTCAACGGCTTGTCTTCTGCTCTTTCTTCTGCTCTCACAGCCGTAGCATTTTCTGTAGACTGAGTGTCTCTCTCAACATGTGCCTTCTCAAAAAAATCTGAAAGGCAACCATCGATGACTCAGAGGCGCATGGCTTCTTATTCGGGAAAGTCACAGAACTTGCAATGTTTAATAACTGTGTCAAGTCTTTCAATAAACTCATCCATTGTCTCACCAGCCTGTTGTCGCGCTAGGTTGAAGATGTGCCTTTCATAGTCGACATTAGGCATTGGATTGAACTTGGCTTCCAGGGCTTCTTTTACTTTCCGGTACGATGCTGCATCAGTCTGTGAAACTTTCTTTAGCACTTCTTTCACTCCATCACCTGCAAGGTTTTTCAAATTTTTGATGATCTTCATGACATTTTCTTCATCTAGTGCATCTAGGAAGTCATTGAATGTTTCGATCCACGCAATTCACCTGGCACCAATGTTCTGCTTCTTAGAAGTGTCGAAAGGCAGTGTTGGCTTCAGGGACACGGCTGCATTGTATTTCGTGCTCCCTTCTACCGCTATTGTGTGAGCACGTGTCTTTCAGATGACTTTTGCTGTGCGCCCTGGCACTGATAACTTCTGCAAGCAGAATTCGCTGCAGAAGCATGTGCTGCAGTATGCTTCAATCAACCTTGACGGTCAGTAAGTTCTCTGTTTCTTGTACCTTATTTGCTCTGTCGTTACCTTCTTGCTTAGGCTGAATGTTTGCTCTGTGCTCAGGGCATAAGGCAGCGTCTCTGCCAGCAACCTCACCGATGGTTTTGAATACGATCCTCTGCAGGGCCTTCGATTTCTTCTGTGGCTGGGTATGGGCTGGAGCAGGGCTTTGACTCCACATGTGCCAGTCACAGACTAGTTTGCATCAATTCGGAGCACATGTAGCACGCAGGAGCAGTTTGCAGTACCTTTGCCAACTCTCCAGGAGAGCAGCCTTGTTTTCCACAGTCACGTATCCCCTATTCGTCACCAGCTGTAGCATCTTCCCCAGCCCTGGAGCATGCAAATGAATTACTCCACACATGGAGCTACATTTCAAACTTTTTTATTCTCCAACATACACTCACACACTGCACATTGCATCATAATTCCCATAACCACACCCTAACACCTCCCAGCATATCACATAGTTCCTGTCCAGAGTCCGCCAGAACCACAAGGGTCCTTTTGCATACAGCATCAATACGCTACAACCTGCATGTCACTGAAGCCTTAACTGTACATGTTCTGTGAGTGATGAAAGCATGTACTAGGATGCCCTGCTGGATCTGTTCTGCGGTAAATAGAAGACTGCACGTATTGCCTTCTGTGAGAGAGGGAAACATGCTTTGAAACTTCTAGACTGTCCCAGTTGTGTAAGGATGTAAACCTTGCACTGCTGCTGCTCGATTTTATACCTGTTGGGTGATGGGAAAAGCTTGTGCTGATGCTACCCTAGCTGTACCTGTCCTCTGAACTAGGGAAACTATCACTGTTACTGCCCAAGGTGTACCTGTTCTATAAAGAGAGGTCTTTCCACTACTCTTGCCTCATCGTATAAAAAATAAAAGAATATTTTGAATGCATTGCATAACATGCCTAGCCCAGTTGGAAACGTTTGTTGGGCCCAGGGTAAAAACTAGTTGTGGGCCCTGAACCAGAGGTCCTGGTTTCAATCACAGCTTCCCAGCTTGACCAAACAGTGTGACACTGGGCAATTACTTTTCGTTCTTCTGCTTCCTTTTCTGTGATTATCACATATGAGAGAACCTTGAAATAATTCAGTTCAGGATGTACATTATGTGAAAAGAACAATTGATGGACAGAATGCAGAACAATGTCATACATTCACCCCAGTACAGAGATCTGGGCCTATATCCCTCATTTTTTTGCTCCCCATGCCATTCCAGTTTGAACCCAGCCATATGCAAATCAGTCTTGACCCTGCGCCCACTGGGAACAGTCCAGCGCGAACTGCCAGGCCAGGTCCTCCCTGGACTGGAAACAAGCATCCTAGGACCGGTTTTGGGGTTTCACCCCTCATCAGCCAGGATAGCTTGCACTAAGACAGCTGCATGCCTCAAAATAAGAAGTAACGTTTCTATGCGCTATGTACCATATAAGGAGATTCCGCCACAAAACGTCCGAGAAGTGACGCAAGTTGTTTTTGATAAAATTTCCAATTTTTTGTTGAGTTTTGCAGTCAAGCACCTGCCAAAGCTAAATCTAAAGTTAGAAGATCTTGCGGTCAACGGTTCCTCATTAAAAATGTATAAAAGGCCACCTATCAGTTTATTTGTTGACCACCTCGTACACTGAACCTTTGAGTCACGACGCGATGGTGCTCCCGGTTAACCATTTTATTTAGCATCTTCAATTGAGGTTGTTATGCTTCATTGTACTTTGATGTTTCTTTTCTCTCTCTCTCTTTTTCTTTGGATTGCCGTGATTTTAAACAAACTAGATTGCAAGTTTTTGTTCCTGATCTGCGATGTGTTTTTGACACGTGTTACTTGCTAGACTGCTTGGTGTTATCTCTGCTTAAGTGATGTGTCTTTGACATTTTATTGTCTAAATTGTTTGAATAAATGGTGCCACTCTTGACTCAGTTCCTGCATTGCACACTGTCTTGTTATTTTAGATAGCACATCTCTGCGCTAAATTATGTGGTGAAAACCACCCTCCAACAGCTGCGACCACGAAGGGATGGCGTGCATTAGATTTTCTAGACTATAAGGAGGGAGCGGCCGGAGTTTCCCCTCATTGGCCCTTCCTGACTGAACCACTGGACACACATGGGTAAGTAAAAGAGCCTTTTGCTTTTTCTCTTTGCCTTACCTCGGTGTAGTGTCTGCCTGTGGTTGGTTGAGGGCTTACAGGTATAATACTGCCTAGGTCACTGTTCCTTGCTGACTGGTGTCTTGCCACGACAAACAACCCTTTTTTCAATATTATGCACATGAGCAGGCACTGAGCCAGGATTTACTGTCAGATTTCGAAGTTTGAGGTTGTGGTTTTTGGGTTTCCCGTGCACGGTTCTAATATTGTGCATTTTTCTTCAGATCGCCTGTCTAACAAGATAGGGATCGCTTTTCTCACTGGTCTGTCGGTGGGACATGTCATGCGAGTAGATAGGGCAGGAAAAGTCATATCTCTCATGCGCCTAGAGGCAGGCCAGTGTACCTTCTTCGATAACTGATGCGAAAAGTCATGCGCCTATTTAATTTGTACAAATAGAAAAAGGGGAATTGTGTCTTGCGTCTCTCAGCTCTTGCGGGTTCTGAAAGGGACAGAACTCCTAAAAGTGTTCGTCAGTTCACGTCTGGTGACTGGTAAGGAAGGTTTAGTGCTGAAAGTATTAAAAATCTCCAGCTTCTGCATTCCTAAAGAGTAAAAAAATGTTAACGGTTAAATAGACTAGCTTCTCATACTTCTCATACTTTTGAAATAATAAAATAAAACATTTCTGACAGTGTAACAGAATAAAGAGGAAGTACTTCACTTTCAAACATTTCTAACTGCGTAGCAAAATAAAGAGGAAGTACTTCACTTTCGAATCTAGCTCCCTTCTCAGCTTCCTGTGTTCTCCATCTAAGAGAAAAATAAATTATTCCTATTTGTCAACATTTCTTGCAATGTACGGATTCGTCTTTTCATTCTCCTTTCTGGCAAAAGAGTGCACAGTCTTGCCTTCTAATTAATTGTGAAACCACTGTCGACTTTTCTCCCGAAAAAAAATAGTTGCCTGTTTGCCTGTTTTCGTGGGTAGCTCATGGTTTTGCTATCTCCACGTTTTCAAGTGACTCTGTTGTGTTTCCTTCTAAGGTCGGTATCTGGTGCAACGACTCAGTGTTGCATTCTTGGTATACAGATTGTCTTCTATCTTTTAGCAAGAAATAATCTAGGTGTATAAAATTGTATATTTCTATGTCATGTGCATTTTGACCTACTCAATTCTGCTAAGTATATGTGTACTCTGTTAGTTTAAGCTCAAAATACCCCTCCTTGTCCCCTGCCCATATCATGTTGGTAGACTATAAAAAGTTAAAAGTGCATCATTGCATCTAGCTTAAAGACACCAACTTATTCTCCTGTTAATAAAGCATTTGGAAATTATTAAAATAGGCTCACCAATTCACATACTAGACTGTGACTGTGAATAAAATAAAAGTTTCCTTTTTCTGTCTCTCATAAAAAGTCAACAATAAAAAGCACCCTGGGACACAGCCAATGCGTATCCCCCTGCACCTATCTACCGCAAATAAAAGCAGAAAGCCAACGTTCAATTTCCTCTCTAAAACAAAGAGGTTTAGTGCGTGGCTGGTCCGATAGCAGTGGGTTATCTCAATTGATTGTGACTTCTGGCCTGACCCGAACCAAGCTGTAATCGCCAAAGTTCCAAGGGGGCATCTGCCAAGGGGAAACACTAAGGGGCCGATTCCAATTGGGGCTGGAAATCTCTCCGACCGAGCCGGACCCGGAGAGATTTCCGACCGAATCGGACCCGTGCAGCCCGACCGAACAAGTACGATGCGTCCGTATGCTATCGTACTCGAGTCGGTCGGACTCCCATTGAAGTCAATGGGAGCCGGTCGTACAACACGTACGCGGGCTCCCATTGCCTCAATGGGTGCGAGGCGAACAAGGGCGCCCCCTACAGCGGGTACGCGGCGAAGCGACTCGTGCCGTACACGCACAGGTAGGGGGGACCCATGGGTCCCCCCTGTGTGCGGCTCACGCGGCTACGCATACAGGGGGGTCCGATACGGACCCCCGAAGTACGGCTCCGACTGCTCTTTCGAGCCGGACGGCGCGTGTCGGTCGGACTGCTCGCGGCGCGCATCGTACTTACCCGGCCGGGGAACGTCTCCATTGCGCGGTGCGAGTCGTGTCCGAGCGAGTCGGTCAGTGCGGTTCGACCCGGGGACGAGTCGGTCGGAGTGGTTGGGACGCCCGAACGAGTCGGTCGGCGATTTCGCATCGTACTCGCTCGTCCGGACGCGCGTACGGATTGGTCGGGAAACAGGGCTCCGAATCGGATCCGGTTAAGCCGAATCCGATTCGGAGCCCTACCGGCCGAGATCGGAATCGGCCCCTAAGTGGACAGACTGTGCCTGCGACTTCTGGCTTGTCCGGAACCAGGCTGAAACTCTGGAAGCTTGTGTGCACCGGAACAGTGAGAAGAAGAGGGGTCCTTATGAACATTTTGCCTTTTAAATTTCTACAGCCACAATAAAAAGTAAAGGCAAATAGGGAAGTGGACTGTTGCTTCTTCGACAAACGTGATACTTTTAGCCGACTGCTTCAAAGAAGGGAAGCAGCTGCGCTAAATTTACATTTCTGGTGAGCACTAGGAAGGTTTGCACGCGTAATGAGTAGTGAAAACAGTAAAAGAACAGAAGTGATCCTCCACCTACTCCAAAACAGACCGGTTGCTGTATTTACCAGTCGAACAGACACGATAACTCCGATAACTGCGCACCAAAGTGACATTCTATCAACAGCTTGGGACATACTGGGAATAGATATAACTGCAACACAAGAAGTAAGGGTGTCCCTACTGACTTTGACAGGGCTACCACCATTGTGCAGTGGCCATACATATTCAAGGGCTAGCCCAGCATTTCCAGATTCTACACGCCCAGACCTAGTCTTGCCAAATTGCTCACAGGGGTCCTCCACTGCTGAAAGCTCACAGTATACACCCTCTTTGTACTCACCTGTCTCTCCAGTAGTAATTCAAAACTGCTGGGACTCTTCAATAGGATCCAACTATTCTGTGGGGCCCATAGAGGGAGCCCACCATTCAGACAGCATGTCCTCAAGCCCTGCGACAACACCCACATATAACTCTGACAACACAGTAGAGCAAACAGACTCCCAGGAGTCCAACTCACCAGGCTTCAGGGATCAACCACAAGGAGGGGAATACGCATTCATTCCAGAGATAGACTACACCTACCCAGAAAGTCTAATTAACTATCTCACCTCACGCCCTCTAATGTCACCTGTAGACCAGAACGCAGTGCGCAACATAGAGGCAGCCTTACAACACCTAAGAGACTAGGGAATGAACATGGCATCAGTAGAATCCCTAGCACCACAGATTGTTGTGTACCTCATTAACGCCCACCATAGGTCTCTCAGATGGCGACCCTGCATCATTTATTCCAGCAACACCCTTAACAAGTGCAGTTCTCCTGACCGTGTCCAGGTTTTAGGCATCAATATTAGACAGGAGCAGCAGGTGAGGCTAACAATAGTCCCTGCCTACGTCTCCCAGTTACACGCAAGAACAGCTCTATAAATAAAGGTCAACATGGCCACTCCACAACAACATGTACACAAGAACTTCACAGGGCAAGAGCAGCGTATAATTAAACACTGCAGGGAGCTACACAAGCACACAAAGAATTTAACACAACCCTGGCCACCTGAAGGCACCTTTGACCGTGCTACACTAGACCATGCCACTACGTTCCTAGAGGCTAAGTACTCAGGCAGTGTGCTTCAAAAGCGCAAAGACACCCTAGCATTGTGGTGCATCTTTAAAGAAAATGCTGAGCCAATACTCATGCCCACGGCCCCACCGGCGTACCATGTGAGCGACATGTATCCCAATCTCACCATTACCTCAGGCTTAGCACCGACTTCAAATGACCAGACTGCTGTAGGCCACTCTGAAATACCGGATGATCCTTTTCCACCACCTCCCCTAATGAACAATGACATGCTAGACCAAATGCAAGCACTGCAAACTCTCAATGGCTCCACCCCAGTGGTGGAAGCTGTTGCACAAGGGTTGCCAGGCCAAATAGATGCACAATTCACACTGAAGCTGACACCAGTGCAAAGTACTGTAGCACAACAGCAAGATGATGATAAAGAATGTGATAACACATCCTGCATATTGCATTCAATGTCTCACAGCGCACACTCTGGCTCCAGCGCTTCCTTCACTGGCTCCAGCAACACCTTCCAAGCCTGTGCCGTTAATCCCACGAGCAGTTGTCACCGAGCAGTGCCATGTCCCAGCATGAAGATAGGACACCCATCCTGGACCGCCCCATTACACCACAGTGATTCAGGAGCGGTAATCAAGAATTCCCTGTGTCCCTTGCTCCCTCAGACTTAGGCAAATGGAGACACAGAATTGAATTAAGTAACAGCATGGATAGCATTGCACAGTCACCCAGCCCCAAGAGCAACATTGCAAGTATCCGACCCCTGTCAATGAAAGTAGAGCAAATGCAACAGACATAAAGGGGCCGATTCCGATTCAGGCCGGAAATCTCTCCGACCAAGCTGGACCCGGAGAGATTTCCGACCGAATCGGACTCTGGCAGTCCGACCGAACGAGTACGATGTGCACGCATGCAATCGGACTCGAGTCGGTCGGACTCCCATTGAGTCAATGGGAGCCGGACGTACAACGCGTACGCGGGCTCCCATTGACCCAATGGGTGCGAGGCGTACAAGGGTGCCCTCTACAGCGGGTACGCCTCGAAGCGACTCGCGGCGTACATGCACAGGTAGGGGGGACCCATGGGTCCCCCCTGTGTGCGACTCATGCGGCTACGCGTACAGGGGGGTCCAACACGGACCCCCAAAGTGCGGCTCCGACTGCTCTTTCGAGCCGGACGGCGCGAGTCGGTCGGACTGCTCGCGGCGCGCATCGTACTTGCCCGGCCGGGAACGTCTCCATCGCGCGGTGCGCGTCGTGTCCGTGCGAGTCGGTCAGAGCGCTTCGGACCAGCGAACAAGTCGGTCGGCGATTTCGCGTGCGCTCGCATCGTACTCGCTCGGCCGGATGCACGTACGAATCGGTCAGGAAAGAGGGCTCCGAATCGGATCCGGTTAAGCCGAATCCGATTCGGTGCCCTACCGGCCAAGATCGGAATCGGCCCCTATGTGAAATGTTCAGTAACGTAGGCATCCTACCAAATAAAGCAGATGCAAGGACAGACATCCCACTACAAGAGACACTGCCACCACATATTCCTGAAGCAAGAGAGGGTGCTGGAATGCCACAAAATAATGAGGCCAGTGTCTCTGGCATGCCCCTGGCAACCACTGCGACCATTCATGACAACTTCCCTGCTCAAGCCCAACAAGTACCATCACAAGCATCACCCCCAACAACAACACACGTTATTGGCCCACCACCCGGGTCCTCGCGAGCCTCCACACACACAGCACCAGAGAGGGATCATCTATACGAGGACAAACAAAAAATTAAGAAAAAGAGAAGGACTGAGGTAGAACGACTGGCGTGTTGGGAACACATGGACGACCTGACAACATGTTCTATGACGTCTCAGGAACAGCCTTAAAGCGTTCCACTAGGCAGAGAAATAACTATAACATGATGCTCAGTAAACATAGGGCACTACAGAGTAATGACCTAACGCCCAAAGAAATAGCCACACGTGGGGAGTGTTCAGACCTCTACGTCAATCCCTTCACTGATAACTTGTCAGGCTGGACAGAAAGTCTTGCACCACAAATGATCCCGTGGCCACGAGTTGGATCCTTTGATCCACAGAATATGGCAACAGCAGAAAACTGTATCTTACATGGGGAGGGAGACGAAGACTGGGACTACACTTACATGGGGGCGAGTTTAAAAGTCTGGCAGAAATATGCACGTGAAGTTGACCCCACACAACCCACAGCAACACACACCAGAGTGACACACCAGATGTCCCTACTGTTAAAAAATGCCACTGACCCCCCTCAGTATGTCCCATGACCACAAATGGACAAAGACAATTTGAAAAAACAACTCCCGCCGTTGACAGAGGGCACTTGCAAATTGATAGCAGCCCTAGAAAAACACACTGCTGGTGGCAACCTTGCTCTAGGTGACATCAAGAGTCTGCTCATCTCCTTGATTGGAGAAGAAGCTAAAGATATACTAAGAAACATCAATAAAAAAATTACGCTCACTGAAGCAGAGCATGATGGTGTTCCATTTAACAAAATACGAGCCGGCGTATGGTCCCAGTTGCACCGCAAATTCCCTGATGTCCCAGACATAGGGTCCTTAATGTCACAAACAATGCAGCAGAATGAAGACCCAGCACAGTACATTTCACGTCTAAAAGAAAAATGGCATCAGGAATTGGGGGAGAAATGGAATGCAACAGAAGGGAACTGTACGTTCTTCTACCACACAGTGCAGAAGGGACTGCCCACTGACGTGCAGGAGAAGTTAGACTGAATAGTAGCTATGGAATGCAAACCATGTCCTGAAATACAAGACCACATCATTCACTTCTGTAAAAAGAAGCAAGAAAAGGACAGGAACAGCCAGCTAGCAATTGAAAATGCAGCTGCCAAACTGGTCCAGCAAAAGCTTAATAAGAAAAAGGATGCACTAGACACAGTCATGCTAGCAATACCAGTTAATCAGATAACTGCTGTTACAGGATTTCCCCAGAAGGTCATGAATGCATTGGTAGGCACCACGCAGGGAACTGTACCCTACATGCAGACACAGCCCACTTACAACAATGAGCCACAGCAGCCGGTGTACAGACAGAATATCGAGTTGTTTATTTCGAACTACAACAATATCGAGTTTGAAATATCGAGGTACAAGAATATCGACAGCAAGTATATCGTAGCACAGAATAACGACAGTAAGGTAAGAAATATCGTTTTTTTATATATCGAAGACAGTAATATCGTTTGTAAAAATATCGTTGTTAATAATATCGATATTTATATTAGTGTTCTGTATTTTAATATGTGCGTTAAAAGTATGTGATGTAATTTTTTGGTACAAGTGTAGTTTTTTTTAATGTATGTCTTAAGTTTTTAGCAGTAATTGCTATTATGAAAATTAATTTTTGCGTATTTTAGTTCTGTAGCGGGTTGTGGGTTTATAGGGGAATAGGGTGGGAAGTAATTTAATTATAACAAAGTAATTTTTTTTTTTAATTATTTAAAATTAATTTATTATTAATTAATTATTAATTGGTTAATAATTAATATTAATTAATTATTAGATAATTATATTAATTGTGTTATTTTTTAGGAGTGGGTTGTGGGTTTATAGGGGAATAGGGTGGAAAGTAATTTAATTATAAAAAATAATTATACATTTGTATTTATTATTATTTATAATTAATTTATTATTAATTAATTATTAATTGGGTATTAATTAATATTAATTAATTAATAAATAATTATATTAATTGTGTTGTTTTTTTAGGAGCGGGTTGTGGGTTTATAGGGGAATAGGGTGGGAAGTAATTTAATTATAAAAAAATAATTATTAATTTATATTTATTATTATTTAAGATTAATTTATTATTAATTAAATATTAATTGGTTATTTAATTATAATAATTATTTAATTGATAAGTATGTTAATTTTAACCCTCTGCTATCCAAAACTTTCCCTACTGTTGCATTCACTGGAGTGGGAATATTAATTTATACCCCTGCGCTATCCAACACTTTCCCTACTGTTGCACTCACTGGAGTGGGAATAGTAATTTTTTCCCCTCTGCAATCCAACACTTTCCCTACTGTTGCACTCTCTGGAGTGGGAATAGTAATTTTTAACCCTCCGCTATCCAACACTTTCCCTACTGTTGCACTCACTGGAGTGGGGATAGTAATTTTTAGCCCTATGCTATCCAACACTTTCCCTACTATTGCAGTCTCTGGAGTGGGAATAGTAATTTTTACCCTTACGCTATCCAACACTTTCCCTACTGTTGCACTCACTGGAGTGGGAATAGTAATTTTATCCCCTCCGCTATCCAATATTTTCTCTACTGTTTTAGTTAATGTAGTGTAAAATGCAATATTTTAATGTGTTATCAATGTTTTTTGTTTTTAATTTATAGTATTGGTGTATGTGTATATATATGTATTTATAATTTTTTATAAGTTTTTGAACAATTTATAAGTTATTAAAATAATTATTTATAAATATTAACTAAGTATATGTGTATTATATTTTAGACATATATATGTTTAATTTATTTTTACATTATATGTATTACTTACAATTTTAAACATTTTCTAATAATTTTAACTAATATGTATTATTTACTTTATTTTACATTATTTTTTTAACATTAAAAAAAATGATATTTTTAACACCGATATTTTTAACAACGATATTTTTTTTCGATATTTTTGTACTTACCATTATGTAGATAGAACTTCGATATTCTGGACATCGATATTTTTGCGATGATATTTTTGTACCTCGATATTCTGTCAGTGATCCACAGCAGCCATACTATGGCTGCCAGCAAAACAAGGCTAGGAACACAGGTATGCAGGGAAGAGGAAGAGGGCTCGGACAACAAAGGGCCAGAGAGCAATTAGGTCTCCCTGTATGCTATTATTGTCAGAAACCCAGCCACATTCAAAGAGACTGTTGCACCAAAATGCGGAGTGAAGGAAGGACTGTGGTTATGGGGCCTCCACAACAGACCCCTACCCAGTCCCCCCAGCCGCAGCCAATGAAGCCACAGCCCATCCAGCCCCAAGTAATATATTCCTACCTGCCACCAATACAGCAGCAGCCCATGCAGCAACAACTACACCTTCAGGCACCAGCAGTAGCCTAAGTGCAGGCACCCATTCAGCAGATACAGGCACCAGTGCAACAGCAACAGGCACCTGTGTACCAGATGATGCCCCAAGCACCGACACTTCAGATGACATCACAGCAACTTGCACCTCGTGGGGCATGGTGATTCCTTCCAGCAACACATTTGCACAGGGCAACATCCAGCAGTAGCCGGCAGGAGGGTATAGTTGTTAGGACAGCCCACAGACAACTCTTGTGTGCCCAGTTTTGTCGTATACACTGAATCTTGAGGAGGACCCCATTGTCTTTGTCACGATAAACAATAAGACTTACAGCTTTCTCATTGACACAGGTGCTACTTACTCCTGTTTTACAGGAGGAACACTGCCCATTTCAGATCAGATAGCTGACACACAGGGATTCTCTGGGGCAATAGCCAGGGTCCCTTTCACTGAGCCAATACCAATATAGATAGGAGGTTGCTTTGTGGAGCAAAGTCTGCTCTACTCACCGCGATCTACAGTGAATCTTCTGGGGCGTGACCTCAAGACGAAATTAAACATGACCATCCACTTTGGTGAAGACGGTACCATGACCTCCTCCATTCATGGCACACCTTGGTCTAGGATGATGGCAGCAACTGTGGAGTCCTCCTTGAACGATCAGATAAGGGCCCGCCAAGTGGATGAGCAAGCATTCTCCGCTGCAGTGCATACCATTGTTGCCACAACACCGGAACTGAAAGGCTGTACTGTCCAACTACCAAAAGAGTTCCTCTTTAGGCCACAGGTGTCAGCTTCCCAAATGCCCAACAAACAGATGATCTTAGACATACACTGTCTTGAAATAACACCCACATACGGACCCTTCCAAGCATTTGACGACAGCGCCCGCACCTGGGTCTGCGTCATTTTCTTTGAACCTGGAAGGGCAGCAAGAGATATTTTAGATGACCAACTGTTTGGACCTCCTGAGCATTACCCAAAAAGTGAGATTGTCTACAAAAATGCAGTCCCCCTCTCAGTTACAGTAGAAATAAGAACACCAACTCCAGGCAAAGTATTTGACTCCATACGTCATGCTGATTTGGCTCAGATACCTGACAATCTTTGGACCACCAGCCCAAATGATGTAGGCCTCATACAGTCTGCTGCCCCATTCAGGATAACACTAAAACAGGGCGCCATACTACCTAGAGTGCACCAGTACCCCTTGTCCAAGGAAGCAGAGGAGGGTATTACCCCCACCATACAAGCATTACTGGATCAGGGAGTCATATACCACTGCACATCTCCGTGCAACACCTGTCTGTTTCCTGTGCGCAAGACTAAGACTAATCAATGGCATTTGGTTCATGACCTACGCCCCCTTAACAACATCGTGATACCAGAATTTCTGATCAGCCGGACCCATCAGTAATTCTCACAAATATTCCTCCAGACACAGAATACTTCTCCGTCATTGACTTGAAAAATGCTTTTTTCAGTGTCCCCCTGCATCCAGACAGCCACTATCTGACCAGTTTCACATTTAATGGCACCCAAATGAATTACTCTTGTTTGCCACAAGGGTACTGTGAGTCCCCTAGCATTTTTAACAGGGTTGAAAAAGCTGATTTGTCCAATTTCCTATGTGACAGCACCCTGCTGCAGTATGGCGACAACATTCTGATCTGTAGCCCCACAGAAAAACAATGCAGAAAAGACACCATTGCCCTATTGACCACTCTAGTGCAAAGGGGATACAAAGTAGACAAAGGGATGCTCCAGTACTGTCAGAAAGAAGTACACTACCTTGGCCCATTGCTCTCAGCATCAGGAAGGTGAGTCACCCCAGATAGAATAGAAGTAATAAAGTGCACCCCTGAACCGCAGACAGTGAAAGAAATGCAGAAATGTCTCAGTTTAGTTAACTATGTCCGTCAGTGGGTCTTTGATTTTTTCACTATCACTGCCCCACTGCTGAAAGCAGTGAAAACTGCCAAGGACAGACATGACAAGCTAGATTGGATACCTGAAATGAGGAAGGCCTCTTTGCAGCTAAAAAATGACATTACAAATGCACCTGTATTAGGGTCTCCTGATTACACCAAAGAACTTTACCTGTTCACTCATTGCGATGGCCAGGTCATGACAGCAGTCCTTACCCAAAAATACCCCATGGGCCACATCACATTGCCTACTTCAGTGGCATGCTAGATCTGTAATGAAAGGACACTACCCTTGCGAATAAGCCTTGGCAACTGCAGCATTCGATGTTGAGAAAAGCACCCCCATAGTTATCTGTTCTCCACTGACACTATACACGGAGCATGCTGTGTTTGCAATAATACAGAAAGCCAAGACAACACTCACCACACAAAGAGTATCAGGCTATGAAGTTATACTATCATTGCCATCCCTGAAGGTTGTTAAATGCCATACAGTAAACCCAGCAACATTCTTCGCCCACCCCGTTGCCACCACAGATGATGACCCTCATGATTGGCCAATTGCAAGACAGCACAATATACTTTGTCAATGGATCTTCTACCATTGATCAAGAAACAGGGATCAGGTATACAGGAGCTGCAGTAGTTAGAGCACAACAAAAGGACTCCTCTGACTCCCTAGACGTTGTACAGCAGATTACATTACCTTCACACTACTCAGCCCAAGCAGCAGAACTTGTGGCCTTGATTGCCGCCTTGAAGAGTGGGGTGGACAAACACATTACTGTTTACTCAGACTCTGCATATGTCACAACAACAACTCATTCCAACATCCTACGCTGGAAAAGGCGTTGCTTTCTCAAATCAGATGGCACACCTGTCATGCACAGACACTCGAGGAACTAATTGATGCACTGTCCCTTCCAGCTGAGGTAGCCGTACTTTAAATGTGCAGCCCATACAAATGGCCAAGACTTTGTCTCCAGAGGTAATGCCCTGGCAGAGTGGGTGGCTAAAGCCACTGGCAGGGGGCCCCTGCCTGCGCCACCACCAGAATGTCAGCATGCCCCCACCCTGCTTGCCCAGAGTATACCCGCAACAAAACTACACAGTGAAAAAGATGAAGAGAAACACACGCCCGATTCCTCACATCCACACACTATTGATGATACAGAGCCATATGATCACACTGCACGATTACACCTTAGAGAAATACAAGAAAGTGCACCAGATCAAGAGAAAGAGCTATGGAAGAAGAGGGGAGTACAAGATCCCTCAGATTTTATCTATAGACAAACAATAACAGGGAAACCTGGCATGCCCCAGGCCCTATTGCAGGTGGCATTAGGCCAGTTACACCTTCCCTCGCATGTTTTCATGAGATATTATGCCTACCACCATACAAACTGACTGGTTTGTCCCCAATGCCCATGAATTAATACAACTCTTTGTTAACAAATGCCTCATTTGTCAACAATACTCACCAAACCCAACTATGAAAACAGTTGCCTCCACAAACCCGAAACCAAAATGCCCCTTTAAAGAACTCCACATTGACTTTGTCGATATGATTGACAGATGTCAGAATTACCGATACCTCATCGTAGTGGTCTGTCCATTTTCACGATGAATCGAAACTGGACCATGTGTCCACTGTGATGCCAAAGCAGCAGCTAATTTCCTGCTCCAAGAGGTCATTTCGCGCTGGGGCCTGCTGGACGCGATCCGGTCCGACAATGGCAGCCATTTTTGAAATGCCATTTTTTCCTTTCTGATGACCAAGTTAGGGATTAAACATAAATTAACATCAGCATACCACCCACAAAGCAATGGCATCTGTGAACACCTTAACAGCCTGCTCAAAAATAAAATAAGCAAAATAAGTGCTACAATTGGAAAGAAATGGCTCTATTGCCTACCAATTGCCCTGTTTTCACTCAGAAATTCTCCCAAGTTCTGATCACCACCTAACGCCCCATCAGCTTGTCACTGGCCAATCAATAAATATGTCAGTCCCATCAACTAGACCTAAAACTGGTACTGAAAGCTCATCTGAAATTATGAAAGCTGAAATGTATGAGTATCTGTGTGAATTAACATGCGCTGCGCAGTTCCTTTCTACTCAGATATCCAAGCAGAAGGAGAAGGGCCCCATCAATCCTGAGCTCCCACCTATCCGTCCCGGAACACAGATCTTTGTCCGGAAGGCCGGCCGACGATGGAAAGATCAAAAGTTTGAAGGACCTTTTAAAGTCACAGATTCTTCTCCCACAGCTGTCCGCATCGCCGAAAGGAAGGCATGGATTCACCGGAGCGACATGAGGGTCGACCCTGCCCCACCTCAGCACTAAATGATAACCAAGAGGAGGGAAACTTGTTCCCATTGACTATCCAATAAGAAGAAGATGGTGATCGTTTGATGGTCTACGGATTCAGCCACCGCCGCAACACCCTCAGCACAGAAGTGTCTTATGCAAAGTTATGTACTTGTATTTTATTATTCTATATTCTTGTCGAAGTGGCACTAGCAATGTTTAACTGGTTCACTGTTATTTCTCATTGTATTCATAAAAAGGCTTGTATTCCTCAAACTATTGAAGCTGCTTGTGCCACCATGCACGCCATGTCCCAATCCCCTTTTTCTGCTAGCACCTGTACTGAGGGAAATGGCCCCCCTAGTAATGTAACATCTTTCAATACCTCTGCCAGTAACACCAGCACCCCAAATAAACACATACACCCCGCGTCCCCATCTCTTTCCCCCGTTTAAAATAATACAGGATGGGACGGTAGCCTTGATATCACACTACGTCCCCACTATTGCCTCGCCTATGCAGAAATGCCCGTGCAGCCTGGCATCCTGATCTCCATACGTCCATCGTTCAGTCCCTCCTGTCGCACCAGAATAATAAGAAGCCACACCAGAATAATTATGAGTCACCAGGGGAGCAAGGGGTCCATAATTCCCTACTAGACAATAGATGGTACAATGAAATGGCCATGGTTGGGAGACCGAAGACTAATGAATCATGTTACTTGTGCTCATACATTCCCCATGCAGTAGGTGCAGATAGATTGATTTTCCCTAGAGAAGTACCACCACGCACTGCCAAGTGCCTTTTACACCTGTTCCTCTGTCACATACAAGGACAAGTCCAGATCATTAAGGCTGACATTTCCACCGTGGTCGTAAATGCCACTGTATGGGACCACGCCCCCATTACACACAAGGTTATATCTGACACAGCTGATCTTGAGGGGGAGATAAGGAAAATGTATAGAATAGGGCTTCCTAACATGGACGTTAGGGCACCTCTAACTAGGAAGCGTGGATATATAACAGTATCCTTACCTCCAGCAGTATGCGATGTATCCATACCCCCCGGCAGACCATGCCCATGCCAGAATAGGACTGTGCTACGCCTATGGTCACAAATGTATGTCCATGGCAAGTGGAACGATCCCGGCTATGTGATGTGCAGAGCAGCATCCTTAGGGCCCCCTTGGATAGACTCAGATTATGAAGACGAGATTGACTGGGAGGTTGAGGATGAGTGTGAGCATATATGGTCTCAAGAGGGTGGTAGGTACACTTGGGGTGGGCAGAAAATGTCGAAACTTAAAAAAGCTTTCAAACTAAAGTCACCTCTTCTCTGTTTTCTAGGAAATGGCACGGTGCCTGTTGGGCGCAACTCAGGATGCAACAGCACCATTTTTAATTTGGACATGCAATATGGCACCTCCAGCCTAATGGACCTCTACTGGGCTTGCGGAGAATGTCTCTATCTCCAACTGCCTCCTCGATGGAATGGACTGTGCACCTTGGAGACCATGCATGAGGTTCACCTGGTCGTACCAGCAGCAAACATCTCCCTCATCCATGCCCATCCAATGGCAGGCTCTGCCACCTTGCTCCACCCACATCGACGGTATGCTGAGTACTTCGCCAACACACCTTTGATGATATACCCCATGAATTCCGTATCTTCAATGATGCCCAGATCTTCTTCGGCAGCCTGATCCCAATGTTCCAGATCAAAGCGAATGCACGGTGGCTCGAGGTGACCCGCTACGAAGTCATGCGGGCCCTCAACAGTACCAGGGAGGGGTTGCACGCTATCAAAGAAGAACTACGCCCCTGCAGCTTATGGTTCTACAGCACCAGTACATCTTGGATTTGCTAACAGCCATGAAAGGTGGAGTATGTCACAAGATTGGGAGCTCATGCTGCACGTTTGTGCCTGCAAATGAAGCAGAGAATGGGTCCATCACAAAGGCCATCGAGGACTTAAACAATATAGGGAAGGAACATGGTTGCTGAAGGAGATGCCAGGGCAGGCATAGCCACAGACTGGTTTGACTTTAGCTGGATGCCTTCATGGCTGTCTGCCCTCCTAAAATTCTATTGCCGATTTTCGGTGTGCTATTGCTCCTTTGTTGTGCCGTACAGATACTCTGTCATTGTGTAAAAAATGCTGGTAACAAACTAGTGGGTATGAATTATGCAGGAACAAGAACGTTCAAAAGGCCCATACACAAGAAGAAGGCTAGAACAGGGAATGGGGATAACTTAGCACTCTTAAAAGTAGTAGAGATCACAACACCAGGACTTCACTACCTGCAGCCTTTTACTGTTGCCCAGGGCCAGGTCACTAGCCCCCAACTTCCCCCTGGCAGATACCAACTGAGAGAGAATGTAAATGTAGATGCACCATCACCTACACCAACACCCTATACATCCCTCATTGACATTCCTGAGGGAGACTATATAGAGTTAAGGACGCCACAGGAAATACGATGTTCCTATGTAAATGACACGCCTTGGATGCCCCAACTAGAAGAAGGGCCTGCTGAGTATGCTGTAAGAGTTTTGTTCAACAATGAACAAGAGGAGGGAAATGAAGCAGGGTTTGGTTTTACCATATAATGTCTCAGCTATTACTTTCTACCTTTGAAAAATGAGAGTCCTGAATGTCCCTGCCAGTCAATGCGTAAGAGAGTGCTAAATTGTCCATAGTGCCTTAAGCACTCACTGAAATGGCAGGCCTCATGCCTATCTAAAAAGATTACAGATATCTATGCTCTGAAGGCCATGAACCTCAGTTCACTGCCTTTCTGATATACAAATCACCAGGCTCCCACTCTTCGCTACTGTCCTCCGTGTGAACATCTTTCTGAACATCACGAAGATGTACCAATAACAGGATGCATCTGTCATCTAGAAGGACAAGCTGGGGTCAGGATAGGGATGGGGGCTAACTGTAACTTTCCACAGCTTCTCACCTAATGTTTATGCTAGCCTTTGAAACTAAGACAGTTGCATGCCTCAAAATAAGAAGTAACCTTTCTTTGCGCTGTGCACCATATAAGGAGATTCCGCCTTAAAACTTCTGAGAAGTGATGCAAGTTGTTTTTGATAAAATGTCCAATTTTTTTTAATGTTTTGCAGTCAAGCACCTGCCAACGCTAAATCTAAAGATAGAAGATCTTGCGGTCAACGGTTCATCATTAAAAATGTATAAAAGGCCACCTATCAGTTCATTCGTTGACCGCCTCATACAGTGAACCTTTGAGTCATGACATGATGGTGCTCCCGGTTAACCATTTTATTTAGCATCTTCAATTGAGGTTGTTATGCTTCATTCTACTTTAATGTTCATTTACTCTCCCTCTCTCTTTTTCTTTGGATTGCCGTGATTTTAAACTTACTAGATTGCATGTTTTTGTTCCTGATCTGCAATGTGTCTTTGACACGTGTTACTTGCTAGACTGCTTGGTGTTATCTTTGATTAAGTGATGTGTCTTTGACATTTTATTGTCTAAATTGTTTGAATAAATGGTGCCACTCTTGACTCAGTTTCTGCATCTCACACGTGTGTCTTGTTATTTTAGCACATCTCTGAGCTAAATTATGTGGTAAAAACCACCCTCCAACAGCTCCTATGGGAAAGAGAGAATAGAGAGGGAGGGACATGCCTCAGAAGATGATCCTGAGGAGAATAAGGATGATGCCTTGGGTTAGATTGGTAATTATGGGGAAGAAAAAGAAAACCTCAACTCTCCTCCCTTTCCCAGACCCCCCCAACTAGTGGGAAGTGACAGAAGTCCTTCTAGCCGACCCCTCACTGGTAATGTGGTAGGAAGCCTTAAGGATGAGCTTGACCAAGTCTCCCTGGAGGAGAAGAAGCTTGAACTTGAGGAGAGGAAACTAGCCATTGAAGAGAGAAGGGTTAAGTTGGGCCTTAGGCCCAAAGATAGTGGCGCAACAACAGTACTAGGGACAATGAGGAATCCTTTGCCTTAAGACCTCCAAAGGGATTGTCTTTAAGTTTAGTGATGGTGATGACATCGACATGTGGTCTGCAGCCTTTGAGAGGACTTGAGGAATGAGGGGGCTAGCACAGCAGCACTGGGGCTCTCTACTTTGGAAGTTATTCTCAGTGAAAGGCGTAGATAGACTACTGACCCTTAATGAGGAAGTAGCTGAGTCCTATCATCATATGAATGAGACCTTGATAGAAGGATCTGGACTCACTACAGAAGAGTACAGGGTAAAGTTCAGAAATACCAATAAAGGGCAAAACCAGACATGGGTGGACTTTGTGGACTCTTCAGTTAAAACACTATTAGTGGCTGGATTAAATGCAATAAGTTGGACATTTATAATGGGCTGTATAATGTGTTTATGAAAGAGCATATTTTAACTAATTGTACCTCAGATAAATTGCATCAACATTTGGTGGTCTTTTCTCAGAGAGCTGGGGAAGATAGCTGACAAATTGGTCAGAACCAGGGTGTCCTGAAAGACTGATGATGCGAGTGACCAGAAAAAGGGTTCACAGACTTCCCAGCAGGGAAATGAGGGGATCAACAAAAGATAAAAAGAAGGAGTTCTCTAATGGCCCCCAAATGCTTCTCAGGAGGGTGTGCCCCAAGACTTCTACCAGTCCAATGGCAAGGAGTACTAGGGTAGAAAATGAGATCCGGCAAAGGCTTCTGGGTTATGTCATGACTGCTATCAGACAGGTCATAAGAAAGGAGATACAGTATGCTTCAAAAAGTCCCCCAATGGTGGACAGTCCAAGGGATTGGATGACATAGAAGTGGGGGTAGAGGTGTACTCTGGAGAGGCCAGAGGTTGCATAGAAGCTACTTTAGTTTCCCTGGGTGGGGGTGTATATTGAAGTCCATGGCTGTCTTGCCTTCAAGCTTGAGGAAGTATAAACAAAAGCTAGTGATCAATTGGACTGACATAGAGGCTATGAGCGATACAGATGCCAGTGTCACTATGGTGCCGGCTAGACTGGTTTTCTGGGACCGAATGTTGCCTGGTGTCAGTCACCAGGTTACCAATGCTGATAATGAGACTAAGCTTCATCCAAAGGCCTTGGTAATACTAGAATGGGGAGGGGTTACCGTCCCAAAGAAATTGGTTGTATCCCCTTCCATCCTAGTGGAGTGTCTGTTGGGAAATGAGCTTGAGACTTCTGCACGACCAGAGGTGGAGAGGAATGATCATGCAGAAATGCTGGGTCTCCCTGAGTGGGTGTGTATTACTGCCAGAGCACAGGCAGCACGTCAGGGGAGTCATGGGGCCCTGGATCCTAAAACAGTGGCGCAAGTGACCCAGAACAAGAGAAAGGGGAAGAAGTCTGCTAAGGCAGCTTCTAGGAGGTCACAGGACCAGGGAGGCCCCAGGTGTCTGAAAAAGTGAAGGAGTTTTGTTGCACCTGTGTGACCTGTCAGGCCAGTGGCAAGACAGGCACAGAACCAAAGGATACCTTAATTCCACTGCCAGTAGTTGGGACTCCCTTTGAGAGGGTAGGGATTGACATTGTTGGTCCCCTTGATGCTCAAACTGTATTGGGGAACAGATTCATTCTAGTGATAGTGGACCATGCCACTAGGTATCCAGAGGCAATTCGCCTCAGGACTGTCACTGCCCCTGCGGTGGCAATGACCCTCCTTGGTATCTCCACCAGGGAAGGGTTTCCAAAAGAGTTGGTCTCTGATGGATGGACAGATTTCATGTCTGCATACCTTAAAGCCATGTGGGATGAATGCTGAGTGAGCTACAAGTTCACCACCCCTATCACCCTCAGACTAATGGTTTAGTTGAAAGGTTCAATAAAACCTTGAAAGGCATGATAATGGGTCTCCCTGAAAAACTCAGAAGGAGATGGGATGTCCTGTTACCTTGTATTCTGTTTGCCTACAAAGAGGTGCCATGAAGGAGGGTTTAAATCAGCCCTTTTGAACGTTTGTTTGGCCATCACGTAAGGGGTCCTTTAAAACTGGTGAGGAAAGTATGGGAGAAACCTCTCAAAGAGTCTAAACAGGACATTGTGGACTATGTATTTGGCCTGCGTTCACACATGGCTGAGTACATGAAGAGCGCAAACAGACATTTGGAGGCCAGTCAGAAGCTTATCAAGCACTAGTATGACCAAACCAAAAGTCAGCACTCACTGAGTACCAACCAGGTCAGATGGTTTGGTTGTTGGAGCCTGTGGCTCCCATAGCCCTCCAGGACAACTGGACTTGGTCCTATCCCATTTTGAAGAAGAAAGGTGAAGTCACATACTTGGTAGACTTAGGCTCTCATAGGAGTCCTCATAGAGTTCTACATGTAAATCGTATAAAGCCACATCAGGACAGAGCTTGCATGCCCATGCTCAAGGTCATTGATGGATGCCAGGAGGAGGAAAGTGAACCCCTCCCTGACCTACTATGAAATAACCCACAAGATGGTTCAGTAAAGGGTGTTGTTTTATCAGGCTCTCTGACTGACAAGCAGCAAGCTGACTGTAGTCAAGCCCTAGGTCAGTTTGCTGAGCTCTTTTCTTTGACCTCTGGTCAGACAACATGGTATACCCATGATGGAGACACTTGAGGCAGCCTCCTTGTCAAAAACAAAATACACTGTCTGACCATGTCAAAGTATGCATCAAAGCTGAGGTAAACAAGATGCTAGAGATAGGGGTGATTGAACCCTTTGACAGTCTCTGGGCTATACCAGTGATACTGGTTCCCAAACCTCACTCCAAAGGTAGAAAACCAGAGTTGAGGTTCTGTATGGATTAAATGGGTTTAAATGCAGTCACTAAAACTGATGTGCACCCCATTCCAAGAGGAGAAGAGCTTATTGAAAGCTGGGTGCAGCCAAATTCTTGAGTACTTTTGATTTAACATCAGGCTACTGGTAGATTAGAATCACCCAGGAAGCAAAGGAGAGGTCAGCATTATCAACCCCAGAAGGCCACTTTTCAATTTAAAGTGATGCCTTTTGGTCTGAGAAATGCGTCTGCTACTTTCCAAAGTTTGGTGAATCATATTCTTTCATGCCTGGACAACTTTAGTGTAGCATATCTAGATTATGTAGCTTTCATTAGTTCCACCTGGGAGGAACACCTGGTCCACCTGGGGGAAGTATTACAGGCTCTGCATTAGGCAGGCCTAACTATCAAGGCCAGTAAGTGCCAGATAGGACAGAGTTCTGTTATGTACTTGGGCTACCTTGTAGGTGGAGGCCAGGTCCGTCCTCTCCAACCCAAGATCCTGACCATTCTGGAGTGGGAGGCTCCCAAAACCCAGACCCAAATCAGGGTTTTCCTTAGCTTGACTGAGTTCTACAGGATTCACTGAACTTACCTCCAAAGAGCAGCCTAAGAAGGTCATCTGGACCACAGAATTCCAAAAGGCCTTTGATACCCTGAAGGAGGCTATGTTCCCGGCACCTGTCCGGAAGGCACAAAACTATGGAAAGGAGTTCATTGTCCTTACAGACACTTCTGAACATGGGATTGGGGAATTGTTGTCACAAACAAATGATGAGGGCCTGGATCAGGCAGCTGCCTATATCAGCGGGCGACTCCTCCCTGGAGAGCAGCATCGGGGTGCCATTCAGAAGAAAGCCTTTGCTGTGGTTTGGTCCCTGAAGAAGCTGAGACCATACCTGTTTGGAACTAACTTCAAGGTTCAGTCCAACCACAGGCCTCTCAGATCGCTGATGCAGATGAGAGGAGAGAACCCCAAATTGTTGAGGTGGTCCATTTCCCTACAGGGTATGGACTTTTCATGGAACAGAGACAAGGGCCTGACCATGCCAATGCAGATGGCCTTTCCAGGTTTTTCCACTTAGAAGATGAGAACTACCAGGGGATAGGTTAGTTGCTCATCACTTTTTGTCTGAAGGGTGGTCATGTAGGAAAGTGCCCTTTTTGAATATGGTACCAGTGGTATCCAGGGCATGGCTGTTAAAGGGGTCACCAGGGCCTAAAGCACTGTTTGTGCCACTCAGAGTGACCTAAGTAAACTAGTGACAGCAGACTGCAGGAGCAATGCAAACTGGTTGAACTCGATTTGCCCTCACCATGTGTGGCAAAGTCAATCCACTATTTTTAATATATGCCAGTCACCTCTAAGGAAGACCTCCTAAGCCCAGGAGGCAGAGTGCTTTATAATAAAGGCGTGGAAATGTAAGTGCATACTTATATGTCCCTATAGTGGCCTTTACCATGAAACGCTACTATAAGTGATAGGCGGTCCATAGGTTAACATGGGCTGGCACGCGGGCAAACCCGAGGTTGGCAGCTCCATTACATTACATTACAAAACATGTTTGGTATCAAACAATGTGCCACATCACCCCTGACATGAATCTTGTGTTGAGGATGATGTGGCATGTACCCAGATGGCTACCCTAGAGGTTGCCCACCTGGTTGTCCCACCCTTTCCTGTGCTCTGGCTGCCAGCCAGCAGCTGCTGCCACTAAGACAGGAATCTGACCCCCTGCCAGGAGGTGTGAAGTCTCCCAGGGTTCAGAAACAATGGCCTGGACAGGCCTGGACAGGAAGGAGGTCAAGATGGTGAGCTTCAAAGGCTGCACCGTCTGTGATATGGAACCAGGAGGCCTCCCAAAGGAGGAAACAGCCTTCCTCCTGCCCCTGGCAGATTTGCACCCTGGCAGACAGAAAAAATTAGGCATTCAGGAGGTGCACACCTCCAGAAGGCTAGCTGCACCTCTAGACCGGGCTACCTGGTCTGTACAGTTAAGGAAGACTTCTGCCATTTTTGAAAGTGGTAGAATAGAGTGTTCTGGGTAGAAAGGTGACCTACACCCCTGAATGTAGCCCCCCCTTGGGGGGATTAGCAGCTAGGGATAGTAGCCCATTGGCCAATTGCACTAACACCCCTGGCACCCCTAAATCTAGGATTTGAGGGCTAAACCTGACACCAAAGCCTCAGTTCTGATTTGACTTGCAACAAAGGCTACATGAAGAGACCCGAATTTGAGACAACAGGAGCTGCACAAACCAAAGGCGTGATACTCTGCACCTGTGGAACCTTCCTGGAACTGCATGACTGCGACTCGTCCTAGACCAAAGCTCGGTTCCCCCAGACAGAGGGACCCCTTTGAGAGCTAAAGGCAACTCCAGACTCCCCTGGACTAATGGCACTAGTCCCCTGCACACCTCAGGTAAAAACAAAGAATCACTGGCTTTTGGGCCCTTCGAGAAATCACACAAAAGTATATGGTCCAGTGCATTGTGGGAAACATAGTCCTGACTTCCACGAAGGTTCAAGCGGCTACCATGTTCCCCTTGACTTCCAAACATCAGAATAACTTTCTGCTGACCTTACCTCTGCCAAGGCTTCTTGGTCGACAGTCCATAAACCACCCCCGTTAGTCGATGCTGCACCTCGAGGGAACTCCGCCAAACTTTCATCTGACGTCAGCAGTGGTTTCGTTGTCGACTTTTTCACCCTGTTCACCACCAGCACCGTGTGAGCAGTAAAACCAGCTCTCCAGCAGCTCCCGCTTCAGCACCAAGGACAACCTGGACAAATCTGCACCCGGGCTTCTTGAGCCAGGTAAAATCAAGCTGACTGTCGTGGCTTGGTCCAGGGACCTGCATCACCTTTACCCTCTTTGGGTTCCACTCAACTCAGCCTGCATGTGACCAATTGTCACTAGTGCTTTTCCCCATTGACGCAATGATAACGTTTTGCGGACTGCATTGCACTGATTTAATATTGCTTCTAAAATCCATATATCCAGTTATACTGATTTGATTTACTTTGTTTTGGTGTCAAAAATTATATATGAATCTGTTTTTTTTTATAAATTGGAGTCAGATTTTCTTTCGAGTCGTGTCAATTACTTATCGTCCATGTTGGTAATCACACATGTTCCTCTAGTAAAGCCTGACTGCTCTTTGCCACTCTACCAGGACTGAGCTAAGGATTTATTTTTGTGAATCCAAGGACCATCTTTGGGGTATTGTGAGAGTATTGCATGGTGAAGCCTAACCAGCATCACCACATAATCTCCACCTTCCTACATCCACCATAATGTTGCTCCATCTATAAAAAATAAAGGCATTTATCGGAGAAACAAGACAGTTGACTTGCTTCTTGAGTCATTAATAATATTGTCAAAGCATCATGGGGATGGTTCACTAATTCTAATAATGAGTTATTTGTATGGCACACATATCACCAAGGAGGATATCCTGGCACCTGCAGAAGGGGAGGTGCTGCTCTTTCTGGACCCAATTGGAAGAGACGTGTTTTCAGGTTCTTGTAGTATTCTAACATGGAGCAAGCAGCTCTGATGTGGTGGGACAGGTTGTTCCCTGCTTTTGGGGCCAGGTAGGAAAAGGTACAGCCCCCAGCGCTGGTTTAGCAGATGCAGGGGATGTGGATATGTAGAAGGCTGACCAAGCTAAGGTGTCTGGCCCATGTGTGGAATTGAATGCAGCTATTGTCTTATGCTTGTCCTTGATTGTGAAGTGCCTTGTAGGTGTGTGTAAGGAGCATGAAGAGGGCCCATTTGTGGATGGGGAGCCAGTGGATGTCCTTGAGGTGTTTGGATATGTGCAGAGTGGTAGTTTGATTCTGGCTGCTGCATTCTGTATGACTTGGAACCTCTTGGTGAGTCAAGTGGTGATGCCAATGTTGAGTGTGTTGCAGTAATCCAGTCTGCTTTTGATTAGAGCTTGTGTGGCAGATCTTTGGGTCTTCATTGGGAGCCATCGGAACACTTTATTTAGGACCTTAAGGGTGTGAAATCAGGTGGATGCAACTGAGTTGACTGGGTTGGACATCAAGATTTGATCATGATTCCCAGGTTCCTGGCCAAGTTGGATGGGCTCGATGTCGGGCATAGTTTTGCACGCCACCATGCTGGGGATCAGAGACAGGTGTTCTTGCCTAAAATTACTACTTCTGTTTTTTTGGTGTTGAGTTTTAGGCAGTTGGTTTTCAAACTGTGTGTAACCTTGGACATGCAGCTGATGAAGTTTGCTTGGGTGCTTGAAGTGTCCTCAGAGAAGAAGAAGATTTCCTGGTTGTTGTTGACATAAGAGATGATACTGAGCCTGCGAGCGTAGATGATGTTGGTGAGACGTGTAATGTAGATGTTGAAAAATGTTGGGGTTTGCATGGAGCCTTGAGGGGTGCTGCATATCAGGTTGGAGGCAGTGTATGAGTACAGGGCTAAGCTGACTGTCTGGGTGCATCCTGAGAGGAAGGAGCTGATCCATTGGAGTTATGGTCCACAGATTCCAGTCTCATGGAGGCATTGGATGAGGATGTGGTGGGAGACAGTGTCAAACACAGCCGAGAGGTCGAGAAGGATGAGTGCTGCTGTGTCCCCATTGTCCAGGCGGATGTCATAAGTGGCAATGATGAAGGTGGTCTCTGTGCTGTGGTTTGTTTTGAATCTAGATTGGGAAGGGTACAATTCAAAATACACTTTGGTTTGTAAATGTTTGTACCTCAGCTACAAATAAAGTCACAATCAGCAGTACTTGCAGCAGGGAAGGGGATCCTGGCTGAGATAAGAGCTGTTGTACTCAGCCTTCACCATGCTGATTTTCTGCACAGGATGCAACACGAATGGGGCTGCGTAGTATTATGGGACCCAGCATCAGCCCCACTGCCCTATTGGTGCTGTAAGCAAGGCAGGAGATGCTTTGGGGTCATAATCTCAAGGCTATGAACTCCCTCTGCCCATTCCCATTCAGCTGCGAGTTTGGCTTTGCACCATGGACAAGGCCTGTTTCATAGTACAGGCTATGATTAGAGCAACTCGCCTTGTGAAGCATGCTGCACATGCTGACAGCATCGCCAATAGCACGTCACAAGGCCTCTTCAAGGCTTATACATGTGAAGTGAGATACCTATCTCTGAGGAAAACATCTGACTCCACAGAAGTAATATTCAAGCAGTGAAACATGTTGACGGAGCAGAGAAATAGGGTCCATTGCTCAGCCCACCTCACCTGTGTTTAGTCTTGTGGTAGGGGGATACCGGTACAAAATATTTTTAGCTCACCACCTATAATTTTAATATAGGTCTGACTATGTAACAAAGGAGAACATAAATGGTGGCATAACAGCACCCAAACAAGCGAACCCATAACTAGGAGACTGTAAAACCAGTAAACAGTAGTACTCGCAAATACTTCCCAGTGCAATATATGAAACTCACTGATGAAGAACTACAATAAGTAGATGAGCATTCTTCCTATATGTGTATATGAATATATGGTAAATCCATAAGATGTTTGGCTGTTTCCTACAGGAGTTTTGCAAGTCTTGTATGTTTATATCTGTTTATGGAAATCATACAACAGTCTTTAATGCTCTTACTGACTCTACATTGTGTTAGATATTTGAATTGTGCCTGTCCTCTTTGTGTGAGAGAAGTGCGCAATGTTCCTTCTGCCATCAGTCCTTTTTTGTGCTATGGAAGGTTGTGCTGTTGTGGTCCATGTTGTACTTGTAAAACTCAGTATAAAACGTTCAACTACACATAAAAAAACGATTCATATTGCCAATGCATATTTTAATGCATGATGTGAATGAAAGAATGAACCCTCACAAAATATGTAACAAGCACTTTTTGAAACTTAGTAAGTGACTTTATAAAATGTTAGCACATGCTAAGAAGGGGCTCTGTATCATGTTTAAACATCTAGCCTATTCTGCCCTTTCATCCAGCAGCTCTTTGCATACTGGAGTTTTGAGCACATAATGAAACTGTTCTGAAGCTGAAATACAAGCCCCACAATGCCACATGCAATTGGCTGCAACAATAGCAAAAGAAGATGATAGAATTTTATGTAAGTAGTTCCTAAGTGCAGAGTTGTGAAATGCACAATAACATTTAGTTCCTGCCTTTTATTGATATGCAATCATGAATTAAACAGACTAGTGGGTGAGAGGGCAGAGGTAGTCTTTTAGATACAAATGCAAGCATTTCACTGCTGATGGGCTACCATTAACACTCCTTGAAAATACTCCAAAGACTTTGTTTTCCAGAGCAATGTGAGCCGCAACAGTTAGGCTTGACCAGAAACACAGACAAAGGAAAAATGTCCTGTCATCTCTCTACTCCAGCACATTGATCGTCGGCCCACAAAGGGGTCTTAAGAGAAATTGTTTCTTTCCACATTACATCTATGACTACTAAAGATGATGCTTTTGGAAAGGTTCTCCTGGCTATATCAGTGTTCCTGGGCCTTTTGTTAACTTAAATATTGTCTGGTCCCTCCACTTGCTGCTCTTTTTATACACTGTCGGTCAGAGGGGCACTGCAGATTTACTCTTGGCAACCGGTTTGAATCACTGTTGGCCTTGGATGTGATTGCTTGACTCCCTTGAGGAGAGTCAGATTCTGGCCTGATTATTTTGAGCTGTCAAGACCAGTACAAGATGCTCATTTTTCTTATGTGCCTTCTTTGCCTATGTTATCCTACAACATGGGCAGAGAAGCCACTAAATGAACCACCTTCATTTGGTTGTTTTTTGTACAAACATCATCCTCCAAGAAGCCTGTGCTATAGATCACCTCATTTAGATGCATATCAGACTTGTCGTATTCCTGACTTGCCATCTGAAGAGTGGTCCATCTAGAGGTTTACTTACCTGCTGGACTACCTGTTAGACCTGTCAGCCTTAGGGTGGTCTTCCCGCAAACATTTTGCCTTACTCCTTCATATTTTTCTGATCTCGTTTTTGTTGGCCAAAGGACTCTGTGGCCTTTACCACTGCTAATCAGTGCTAAAGTGTGTGTGCTCACTCCTTAAAACATGGTAACATTGGCTTGTCCGCAATTGACCTATTTAATTTACATATAAGTCCCTAGTAAAGTGGTACTACAGGTATCCATTACCTGTAAATTAAATTATATTATTGGGCCTGCAGCACTTGTTGTGCCACCCACTTAAGCAGCCTTGCAAACCTGTCTCAGGCCTGCCATTGCAGCCTGTGTGTGCAGTTTTAAACTGCGATTTTGACCTGGCAAGATAAAGCTTTTGCCATACTCAGATTTGCCTTTTTAATACATGATAGCCACTCGTAGAGTAGGTTCTGAACAGCCCACAGGGCAGGGTACAATGAATTTAAAAAGTAGAACACGTAATTTTATGTTTTACATGTCCTGGTAGTGAAAAACTCTGGAATTCGTGTTTTTATCACTGAAAGGCCTGCTTCTCCCATAAGATAACATTGGGATACCTTGTTACATATAATAAGCTGTAACTTCCAAATGGAAAAAGGTAAAAAGTTCATGTTTGGTGTCTTTGGCATTATAACCAAAAATCCTCTTTTATGGTGAAGTCGGATTTTTGGTTACAATTTTGAAAAAGCCACTTTTAGACAGTAGCAAACACAACAAGATGATGGACAGAGTGCTGAAAGAGATGTGGATTAAATCCATCATTATTTTGCTAACTATGCCACCTCAGTTTGGACCCAGCCATATGCAAATCAGTCTAGACTCTGCTCCCCATGAGAACAGTCCAGCCCGAACTGCCAGGCCAGGTCCTCCCTGGACCGGAAACAAGCATCCTGGGACCGGTTTTGGGGGTATCACTCCTCATCAGTCAGGCTAGCTTGAATCCAGTGGCACAGTGAGCAGTTGACCCACGTCTGGGCATACTCTTGGCCACTTAGGGCGAACATAGCAAACACAGCAAGATGATGGATGGAGTGCTGAAACTTTTCAACCGCTCACCCTGTCCATCATATGTTCTTTTTGCACTTTTAGAAAGTTAGCATTTTCCTGCCTTATCCATTTAGTGCCAACAGCCTGTCTCTAGGTCACATGACTGGGTGTAGTTGGCAGTTAGCCTTTGTGCATCCCTCTTAGACAGCCACACACTATAGAGAGCTTAGATGTGCCTAGGTCGACCATAAATGGCAGGATGGGAGGGTGTAGTTAGGAACAGTCCCATTTACACCTGAATAGGATGTGTCTTGCCTTAACACAAAGGATTGCATACCCCCTGTAGTTAGTCTTGATCCAGTATAGGCAAGAAAGCTGTGCACTTCAAAGGGGAATGTTTAGAAGTGTCTCCTACTTCAAAGGAGGTACCAGGTAAAAATATTGGACCTTAGAACCTAACTCTTCAGTACATGTCTGACCTGTGGAAGATTCTGCTAGGAAGAAGGACTGCTGTGCTGCTAAAAAGACTGCCACTCTGCTGGACTGCTGCCCTTACAGACTGCTGCCTTCTGTGCTGACCTGCTGCTCTCTTGCCTGGGTGAGAAGGACTGGACCTGTAATCTATACATAGGACCACCAGAGTGACTCCAAGGGCTAATCTTCTGTAACCAGCACCTTGACTCTGCAACATTTAGTCCTACACCTCCAAGTGGTGCCACTCCATTCCTGGACCCTTGGAAGTGGGCCTGATGATGCCCTACCGCCTCGTCTGTGGACTCAGCAGAACCAACACATCTCCTCTGCTGTGCAGTGCAACCCATACCATCACTGAAGCATCACATCTGCTGTAAGGTTTCTTCCAGCGCAAGGACTTCATACTGACTTTGTAGCCCCCAACCTCATTAAAACCACCACAGCACGATGCATCCCCGATGCAGGTCCTTACATCACAAGTCCTTCGTCGACGGCAGCCTTGGCGATGATGATGCAGGACTTTGCATCGCAAGCCACGCAGCTCCCCAGCATTAATGCTGCAAGATGCATCTCTGACCCAGACATTGAGTCACCTCTGCTGCTCAAAGCATTTTCGATGTGGGACCTTACAATGCTCTGCAACCAAGATTTAAGGTACTCTTGTTCAGCAGGCCTAACTGGGTCCCTGTAGCCAGCCCATGGTCCATCGTGGTTGGCCTGAACTTGTGAATTTGTTGCGGTCCGGTGCAAGCAGAAAACCACACATGGCACTTTTGTGCTTTTGCCATTATTTTCACTTAAATCTTTAATCCTATTTATGTTCGGTTCCACTGATTGAATTTCTGTAATTTTGGTTATGTTTTATTTATTAAAATGTACTCTATGTTTGTACTTTGGTGTGGGATCCTTCTTATGAGGTGTTTTCATTTTTTTACTGTTTAAAGTGCACAAATACTTTATACATTGCTTCTATAAAAGCTACCAGAGGGTTGAGCAAAGCTAATTTAGGATTAGCTTGTGACTTCACCCTGACAAGTATTGTGGTTCCTGCTTGAGTAGGATATCAGCCCCCTCAACCAGCAACCCAATTTCTTTCACTACTGGTTATCTTGATTTGTTGTTATTCTAGTTACAGGAACGAGTAACTTCCTGGCAGTCCAGAACATGGAATGATGGACCCTGAATGTTTGAAATGAATTATTGTGTTAACTATATTGGAGCTAACGATCCCAGTGAATCCTGTAGCAACCATCTCTATTATTATGCAGGCTTTTAATGCTAAAAGTGGTTGTGAGTGGGGCCTATTATTGGCTGCCCGTGAACTGTTTAGAAGTATTCATGTGACTGGACCTGTAATATCTAATTCAGGAGTAGACAAACAGTACAGATCCCTTTTGGAATCTTTGTCCTCCATTGGCCTTTAGTTGTGCTGGATGTCTAGTTACTAGGCTCGCTTGACCTATCTATAAAGGGTGCGTGGCTGGTTCTGTCATCAATTATGTACCAGTCCTGGGGCATATGTTTTAACATATTGGCTCATTTACTGCTGTTGTACAATAGCGGCCACAATTTGTTGGTCTTCATTCCGTGTCCTTCTGCTCTGTTTTCCATCAAGCTACTGATTGAGTCAGATTTAGGTTTGAAGTACTTTCTAACAGTTGTTTTTCGCTTACGTTTTCCTGAGGTGGATTTGCAAATAATAACAGCCTCTGTCTTAAGGGGTTCATTGCCTATACTTATTTAATCCCTTGATATGGATTCAGAGACAGTGTTGTTATTCATTGTATTAAAGAACTCAACAAGCAAAGTCTTGTGAGTTCAGTTGTCATAATAGGCTGAAGGGTACTTCCAATGAGTGGTTCAATTCAACTTAAGCGATGATGAGGCAAGAGGTTTGCAGAGCAGCTAAAACTTCATCGTGATTAAGAGATGGAGCACCAGAAGTGTAATATCTGTAGACCGGCCTTGATATACACAATGTGGGATTTTAAAAGCAAAGGCCGGGAAGAGCTTGAGAACGCCTGCTAGTCCTTCTGACATGAGAGTCCTCTGGAGCTTGGTAGTGGGATGGGGATCATAATTAAGGCTCCCTGTTTTTACTGATTTTTACAGATAAATACAGACAGAAAAAATGTATTTTCTTGTCTGTATTTATTTTTAAATGTGGATATAAACAGAAATTGGTTTGCTTTTTAGGTAATTTTAAATTCTGTCTGCCATGACTGCCAGGCCAAAAGCTGTGTTGATAGGTAAGAGGATTAAAAAATAGAGGAATTTTAGAAAAGAGTCTGTAACAGCACTAGATATGAACAAGGTTGATGCTGAAATTTGCATATTTTTATATAAGTTCATTGATTTATCTTCTGCGGGTGTTCACAGCATTGAAACCTGGGAGGCATTCAAGCACAAGTGCATATTTTTTTGGTAAAATAAATGTGGAAATATACTAATTTCAGCCTCATTTTTTCACAATACCCAAAATTAATATGGATAAATACAGAAAAAATTTGCAAAAAATAAATATGGATAAATACAGACGGAAATGTCCAAAAAATAAATACCATAAAACCGGGAGCCCTAATCATAATAGTCCATTTGCTTCCACCTTTGATGTAGATACTCCTAAGAAGTAGATAGATAATTTTTCTGTGATATGGCCCAGTAATTTTGACAGAAGCTCTTCTCCTGTACTCTAGGTAGGGAAAGGGAGGATTGTTTGACTGTTTGGAAGTTCTTAGGGCAACTGTAGCTAGTCTGCTCAAAAGGAATCCTTCCCTGGAAGAAGGGCAGATGGAAATGAATGAGACCAATGCAGATCTCTAGGTCGCGCATCATGCTAGGGTTTTTAATGCCATTTTTGTTGTCTTATCTTTCCCAGAAATGTGGCACCTCTATAGTCATTCAATAATTATGAATAATTATTTTTTTCTTTAAAAATGGTGATCAGACTTTCCCATGTTGTTATAGACCTAAATACTTACATTCATCTGTTAGGGTGTTACCAAGGATTGTCTCGATGAGGTTTGGTAACATTATTTCTGATGTTCGTTTAGACTTTCAAGAGGGTTTGGGAACTTTTGAGAAGTAAATCTGTGTTTGGTAATCAGCAAAGGTGCCATTTTGAAAAGGGAATGGGATCATCCATCTGGTCTTTATGGACAACCTATGATTGACAGGTCCAAGCTGTGGGGCATTTTGCTAAAAATTGGGGTGGATTTAATCTTGATTGTCTTGCTGCACTAAATTATTGATCGTCTGTAGGCCCGCATGGACATGACCGTCATGGCGACTTCAGTGTCTCTTTTAGCTGTTTCAGAGAAGTACTGCATGGATGCATGTTGGATACCCTCCTATTCACGCTTTACATCAGGTTGTAAGAGGTACTAGCAGGAGTTGCTTCTCATTCACCAAAAGCGGGAGTAGATCATCCCCGTTTCTAATTGATGGTTTTCTCATATCATATACAGCTATTGAGCTGGAGAGGTTAGTCACACAAGATTTATGTACACACTGGGGTTAAAGACAAACCTTGCAAATCAAAGATGATGTCCCTTCCCTCAATATGTAATGAAAAAAGGCCATCTGGATTAACAATGTATGTCTAGAAAGGGTGAGTTCACTCTCCTATCTAGGAGTGATTGTGATTTCAAATTAAATTGTATATATTATCAATCTTGAATGGGCAACATGAACTTGAAAACTGAATGATGGTATCTTCAAATTTGTTAGGAAGCTTTGGTGGTGTGCATATTCCTTCAGAGCTGAAAACGTAAACAGCTAGAAGTATATGTTCTGTCTGCTAGGCAGTAACTGCCTGCCATCGTGGAGCTGCCACCAGTCATGTCCAAGCTCACCTCATGCCCATGATATCTGGAAAAAAAGGCAATAACAGCAGGAGTGCAGCAGAGCTGCATTGCCCTTTTTTACAGTTCCCGGTTCTCTCATTAACAAATATTACTCATGTTTTTGAAGATTTGTCTTCCGTGTTGATCTGATGTAATCATTGTGATAGTAGTTGGGCAGGCTATCATTTTACATTCAACAAGGCCACCACCATTGGTGCCAAGGTGCAGGGCTGTGGTCTAGTCCTTGTCGACTGTCCAGAATAGGACATGGCGGCCTCCAAGGCTATAAAGTTTGGCCCATAATTTATTGAAGATTACTCTATTTTAATAATACTAAAAGCGTAAACTTCACGTTAAGCTTTGTGTGCTGCAATCAGCTCTACAAGAGAACTCAACACATCGTCCCGATTCTTAAGATGGCAGCTGGTGTGGTCATGCTGCCTCAAGGTTACACTAGTCACTTGCTTGCTCTCTTCTTAACAGTAATAAGAAATTAGACCAAATTAACTTAAAGACATCGACATCTCTGATCCAGATGTGCCGCCTAATCAAATTTGGCCTCAGATATGGGAAACAACTATCAAAGCCACAATTCCTCCACTAAACACCAACTCACAATTCATGCTATTCCACCTCATCGAGTGGACCCCTTTTAAAGTGTTTAAACATGACCTCCTTAAATCATATGTTAGTGGGCACTGCAATCAGAAAAAGGTGGTCTACTTTACCCAGTGTTTGCCTATATTAAAATATGCTTTTGCGGGGGATAATGTGCAAAAACAAAGATCTTAAAATGTGTCGATGGTCCATCCCGCTTAAGACCATTTGGGAAAGGCCTTGCACCAACTATACTTAGAAGAGCTTGGCTTAATTAGGGATTGAGATTATCCTCTTCACCATCACAAAACAGGAAAAACCATGAAACATAGGAGCATATTTGCAAGAGAATGGCGGAGTGCAGCGTTAAGCCAAAATTGCTAACGACGCGCTCTGCCATTCTGAAAACGCAGGGATGAGCCGTCTTTACAAGAATGCAGCTCACCCCTGAGTTTCCCCTAGTGCTGGCGCTAAATTTAGCTGCCTAGCACCAACGCAGGCACCCTTGCACAATAGTTCAAGGGTGTCTGCGTTACAGGGAATGATTGTTCATGTGCAGGAAGGTGTCCCTTCCTGCACATAAACAATCAGTAATGGCGATTTGTAACTTCTATGTGTGCTGCTTTATGCAGCACACATAGAAGTTGCAACTCATCATTTTTTTATGATTGCTTATGTGCAGGAAGGGACACCATCCTGCACATGAACAATCACTAGTGTCTATTTGCTGTTTCTATGTGTGCTGCAGAATGCAGCACACATAGAAACAGCAAAAACGAGGAAAACTTCATAATTTCTCCTCGTTTTGCCTGGTTAAGACCAGGTTTTCCCTGGTCTTATTTTTAGCGCGGCCTCCTATTTACTAGGCCTGGGCGGTGAACTCCGCTCCGCTCGCGGAGTTTGCGGAGTTTTCGGAACTCCGCGTTATGCGGAGCTCGCGGAGATCCCAAAAACTCCACCCCCGTAGCGTAGCAGAGTTTTTTTCCTCGCTCGCGTTCGTCAACATCAAGTTGGCGAGCGAGGAAAATCCACCTCCCGGCGAGATTTTTCCTCGTTTGTGATCGTCAACATCAAGTTGGCGAGCGCGAGCATGGAAAATAAACCTCCCGGCGAGATTTCTCAACGCGGGGGGTCAGGTTTCTCATTGCGATTTGTCATTGGACCCCCAATTGGTGGCCGGATGCCTTGGGCACTCTCCCTACACCCACTAGGAAAGTAAAGAATCTAGGAGTGATAATTGACGACAAGCTCAATTTTGGTGACCAGATAAATGCAGTAGCTTCAGCCACCTTCTATACCCTCAAAATGATTAAGAAAATACTACATTTCCTACCAGTGGACAGTCGGCGGACAGTTGTCACGGCACTTATCATGTCTAGGCTGGATTACTGCAATGGTCTATACCTAAACATTCAAGAACGTTTCTTGAACAAGCTCCAATTGTTGCAAAATGCGGCAGCAAGATTGCTTACTGGTACCCCGAAATTTACACCAATTTCCAAGGAAATTAAAAAACTCCATTGGCTGCCTGTCAGGAAAAGGGTACGTTTTAAAGCTCTATGCACCGTGCACAAAGCACTGCAAGGCACAGGCCCAGATTACCTTAAACAGCATTTGCAATGGTATCAACCCAAAAGAACTCTTCGCTCCCTTGGTGCTAAATTGGTATCAGTACCACCCATAAAAAAAGTTTCATGGGGCGGGAGAAGCTTTATTGCCGGTGCTGCCAAGGCCTGGAATGATCTCCCTTTCTAACTGAGAAACACAACTAATGTCCTAACCTTCAGGAAGGAACTGAAGACATGGCTCTTTAACTTGTAAAGATGCCCTCCACCCCAATGCCCAGATTGAGAGCAGCTAGCGCCAGGACACCTTAGGGTAACCGCTCGCGCTTTATAAATGCCTATAACATAACATAACATAACATAACATCGTGTATGCTCGCGACCACTCGCATTGAGAAACTGCCCGTTTGCGTTGAGAAAGCTGCTGCTCGAGTAAAAATCTACTCGAGCGGCAGAAAGGAAAGCAGCGCCCGCTTGCGCTGTGCATGGTGCCGTTCGCGATGATTGCACAGTGCGGACAAGCATCCGGCACTGAAAATCACCGCGAACGGCATTTTTCTATCGCACTCCGCCACTTGCGGAGCTCCGCGTAGCGCAGCAGAGTTTTTTTCCCACTTCGCGGAGTTTCGCGTAGCGCAACTCCGCGAACTCCGCCCAGGGTTACTATTTACGACACTCTTGTAAATAGGGGGCAGCGTCAAAATGCATTGGGTGTTGCGGTGGAACGCCCACCGCAACACCCACTGCCCGCGCCTTTCACACTAAGAGCCCGATTACAATGCCCATTTTGATGGAGTCAGTCAGAAATTATTACAAACAGGTGTTCCGAATGGCTGATGACGGGCTCGGAGAGACCGTCCACCATTTGGAAGGCCTGCAGTAATCCCTCGGCCGGCTCTTTCCGGCTGAGGGATTACGATGGCAGTTTCCCACTGCCTTTCTGCCTTTCTGTGCCAGCCTTTCCAACACAGAAAGGCAGTGGGAAACTGTCTTTGGGGCCCACAGAAGGGCCCCCAAGGGTGCAAGTCTGCCGAATGCGGCCTAGGGGGCACCTATGGCGCCCCCCTGTTGATCCCTGCACCCGGTGGCAGGCACCATGAGGTGCCTGCCACCGGGTGCAGGGATGAACTGCACCTCTGCTCTTTGCTATGAGAGCATGCATTCCATTCGGTATGCATGCTCCCATAGCAAAGTATAGGATTGCGACCAAACAGGGTTCGGTCACATCCTAATTCCTGGGCTGTAACTGACAACAGGTTACAGTTCCAAACCGATGTTGGACGGCTCCAACATCAGAATCAGGGCCTAAGTGCTGCGTGAAAGGGGGTCTTATTCACAAGGTGGCGGTAAGCCACGTTATGTGGCTTAACGCCACCTTGTAAATAAGGCAAAAGGCTTATTGCCACCAGAATGTCACAAAAAGTGACGTTCTGGTGGCTATAACTCTTGTAAATATGCCACATAGTTGCATCACTTGTTGTGGGGGACTGCGGATTGGTCTGTTGCACAAGACGCTATGACAATCTAGCATGGAGAAAATCTAGCCCAATTAGCATTGAAAAGCACGTTTAGGAAAGCCAAGATCGTTATGGGCTTTCAAGTGCTTTGCATTTTTCCTGCTTTTGAGTTTCTCGTAACATTAATGTATTCATTATAAATTCATAATTTACTGATTATTTCATTCCTTAGATTCATTATACAATGTGCTGCTTTACTATAGGTTGATAGTGCATCAATGGTTAATGTTTCTCTTTCACACCTTGCGTCACAAATCATGGAGCCTATTTCTCTCATAATAATGCTGAGAAATCACATATAAGTTGAATTTGGTGGCATCACAACAGGGAGGTTCTTCCAGCTTCTGAGGGAGAGCTGAAGCTGCAAACAGACAGAGTGAATGTAACGCACTAGCGAAAGGTATGTGTGAATAAGGCCCTCAAATAAACTTGTTTATATGACACCTTTTGTGCTGATGTAAGTGTAGGTTAGGGGCTAGGCAGGCAGGGATTCCAATACAGATTGAGTCCATCAATGATTTGACCCAATGATCATCTAATTGTTAAATTTTATTGTATTTATATTTCTCACAATTATTTTTATTTCTGCAATAACGGTCATTCACATAATCTGTACTAGATTAGGGCTTTAATATACTTTGTGTGGACTTCTTGTCAGTATCCATCTTGTCTTGTCAGTATCCATCTTTGGAGAAAGGGGCTGGAGAGCTTACTGTAGGAACTTGCCCCTTTTTGTATAGTCACCCCCTCACAATCTTTCCTCCAAATGCTGGTGGTTATGACTCTGATAGCGCACGGAAGTATGTTGCCCAGAGCCCAGTGTCTGTGTTCTCTCCTAAAACTGTTATGCTCAACTTGGTAATAGCAAGGATATAGTACCAGGGGTACCCAGGGCATTGGTGATAAAGGTGTAGCCAGGCTGAGGCATGGTTTTGTGCGACCCTGGGTAACCCAAGCAAACTACTAACAGCAAGCCTGCCATTGCAAACTGCAGAAGCAGTGCAATTTGCTCGAACTCAACTGTGTCCTCACCATGTGTAGCGCAATCACATACACTGCCTCTAATATATGTAAGGTACCCGGGAGGCAGGGTGTAGTATATTAAAGGTGAGGACATATAAGTGCAAGCCTACATCTCCCTATATTGGCATTCCCCATTATCAGCCCGCAATTTCACGCGCCTGCTGCCACCAAGACAGGAATCGGACCTCCTGCCAGGCAGTGTGATCACTCCCAGGAGTCAGAAACAAAGGCTTGGGCAGGAAGGAGGTCAACCTCCCTCCTCCCAAGCAGGATAGTGAAGTGGCACATCAAGGCGGAGAGCTTCAAGGGCTGGACCACCTCTGATATGCACTAGGACTGACTCCCAGTGTAGGAAACAGTCCTCCCCCTGCCCAAGGCACATTTGCGAGGTGGGAAATTAGGTATGCAGGAGGTGTACACCTCCAGGAAGGCCTCTAGAATGGGCAGCCTGATCTGTACACCTAAAATTGAATTCTGACATCTTTAGGAGAACATAAATTGTGGGTTCTGGATAGAAAAGGTGACCTACACCACCTGAAGTGGTCACCTCAGGGGCGGATTAGTTGCAGGGACTAGCTCCTCATTGTCTACTAGCACCCACACCCCTAACCCCCAAAATCTAGGATTTAAGGGACCCCCTGGCACCAGAACCTCAGCTCTGAACAACTAACGTCAAGAAAGGACCAAGAGGAGACTTGTGTCGACGACAACAGGACTTTGCACACAGCACCAAAGCAAAAGAGGAATACTCTGTGCCTTTGGCTACAGACTTGGAACTGAGTGAGCGACCCTCGTCCTTGGATAAAAGTCGTCATTCCCGAAGTGAGGGACCCTGTGGAAGCCAGAAGTACCCTCAGCCTCCCCTGGATTAGTGGCACTAGTCCCCTGCAAACTGTAGGCAAACACACTCACCGGATACAAAGAATCGCTTGGCATCCAGCCCTCCGTTGGATCGCCCAAATCCATGTGGTCCAGTGCATTGTGGGAGTTGTAGTCTCACCTGTCCCGAAGTCTTAAGCTGCTATGTCACCTCCCAGGAACCTGTGAAGTTCCAGAAGCTTTTCACTGTGCCTGCTGCTGCCAACGCTTGTTGGTCAACAGTCCGGCAACCAACTGCTTACTTGACGCTGCATCAAGAGTGAACTCCAACTGACCTGTGACCAACATCTAAACTGCTCTGTTGTTGTCCTTTTGTATATTTTTCACCTGCAGCATCAGTTTAGTGGTAAAAGCAGCTCTCCAGCGGCTCCCACTCAGCAACACAAACAGCCAGGACAACTCTGCACACTGGCTCCATAGGCCAGGTAAAATTAATCTGACTGTTGTTGCTTGGACCTGGTACCCGCATCACCTTTACCATGCAAGGGTACAACGCAACTCGACCTGCAAGTAACCGATTGTCACTAGTGGCTTTTGTCATTGACAGCAATGTTATCTTTTCCATGTATTTTATTGCACTGATTTAATATTGCTTCAAAAATCTATAACTCTGGTTATATGTATGCTATTCAGTTCATGTTGGTGTCTAAATTAAGATAAAAATATTTTTATAAATTTGTGTCATATTTCTCTCAAGTCGTGTCAATTACTTCTCGTCCATGCTGGCACTCTGAAATGCTTAAAACATGTTTTGGTAAAGCCTGCCTACTCTTTGCCACTCTACTAGAACTGAGCTAAGAATTTATTAGTGTGAGTCCAAGGACCATCTTTGGGGCAATGTGATAATATTACATGGTAAGGGTACCCAACCATACCACATAATATTCCACTTTCCTACATTGGTGTTACAGCGGTGGCGAGCCTGAGCTTGTGTTTCGCAGTACATTGTGGTCATGATTTTTCACAAGAAATCAACTTAATTGATTGTAGCATCAAAAATATTTTTTTCAAAATGTTTTCAATTTTCAAATTGGATTGTTAGGGCCCTGTGTAGACACCCATTCCATTAGTACATTTTAAACATATTAGTAAGTTAGGAAAAGTTACAAAAGTAGAAATGTCCCAGCTACTAAGGAAAAGTTAGGCACAATGGAGGCTGGTCAGAATCTTGACCTGGCAGTCATCACAGCCCTGAGGATCATGTATCTGAGGGTGGTGTGCCAAGAAAGGGGCATTAGGTACAAGGTGACAGCTAAAAAAGAAAACTTGGAGAAGCTTCTCAGCGCCTATGAGAAAGAGAGAATAGAGAGGGAGGGCCATGCCTCAGAAGATGATCCTGAAGAGGATGAGGATGATGCCCTGGTCCAGATTGAAAATTATGGGGAAGAAAATGAAAACCTCAACTCTCCACCCTTTCCCAGACCCCCCTCACCAGTGGGAAGTGACAGAAGTCACTGTAGTCGACCCCCACTGGTAGGGTGGTAGGAACCCTTAAGGATGAATTTGATTAAATCTCCCTGGAGGAGAAGAAGCTTGAACTTGAGGAGAGGAAACTAGCCCTTGAATATAGAAGGGTTAAGTTAGGCCTGATGATGGAGTCTGGCCTGACCTGGAAGAACTCTTAATTGCGGGGGGACCTTCCAGAGAGGGCCTATGCCAAGGGCAAAGGCAGTGTCCTACTCTTGAAGGCTTTAGACAGCAAGCTGCAAGACAAGAAGAGGGAGATGTCAGTGGCACCCACAGGATCTACTTAGATGATGTGCTTCTGCACACTGAGGTCAGGGACCCCAAACCAGGGGCAGCCAGGAGAGTGGTGGTCTCCCAAATGTACATAGAGTTCATCCTTACTTTGGCCCATGACATCCCCTAGCTGGACATCTGAGACAACCAAACCTGGGATAGGTTGGTTGCCCATTTGTATTAGCCCCAGGTGTCTGAAAAAGAGAAGGAGTTTTGTTGCTCCTGTGTGACCTGTCAGGCCAGTGGCAACACAGGCACACAACCAAAGGCTCCCTAAATTTCACTACCAGTGGGTGGGACCCCCTTTGAGAGGGTAGGGATTGACATTGTTGGGCCCCTTGACCGTCATCCTGTATCTGGGAATAGATTTCTCCTAGTGGTAGTGGACCATGGCACTAAATACCCAGAGGCAATTCACCTCAGGAATGCCACTGCTGATGCAGTAGTAAAGGCCGTCCTTGGAATCTTCACCAGGGTTGGGTTTCATAAAAAGGTGGTCTCTGATAGAGGGACTAGTTTCATGTCTGCATACCTAAAAGCTATGTAGGATGAATGTGGTGTGATCTACAAGTTCACCACAACCTATCACCATCAGAAAAATGGTTTAGTTGAAAGATTCAACAAAACCATGAAAGGCATGATAATTTGCCCCCATGAAATCTCAGAAGGAGATGGGATGTCCTGTTACCCTGCCTGCTGTTTGCATACAAAGAGGTGCCACAAAGGGGGTTTGATTCAGCCCTTTTGAACTTTTGTTTGGCCATCCTGGAAGGAGTCCATTGAGTCTTGTAAGGGAAGGATGGGAGAGACCTCTCAAAGAGACCAAGCAGGACATAGTGGACTATGTACAACGCCTGCGTTCACGCATGGCAGAGTATATAAAAAGGGCAAACAGGTACCTAGAGGCTAGCCAGGATCACTGGTATGACCAGAAGTCAGCACTGTCAGAGTACCAACCAGTTCAGCTGGTGAGGGTGTTGGAGCCTGTGGCTCGCAGGGACCTCCAGGACAAGTGGGCTGGGCCCTATCCAGTCTTGGAGAAGATGTCAACTATTTGGTTGACTTAGGCACCCCAATGAGTCTTCACAGAGTTCTCCTTGTAAATTGCCTAAAACCCCACCAGGACAGAGCTGACATGACCATGCTCATGGTCACTGATGGAGGCCAGGAGGAGGAAAGTGAACCCCTCTCTGACCTGCTGTCAAACAATCCCCAGGATGGGTCAGTTGAAGGTGCTGTCTTGTCTAACACCTTCATTTCAAAACAGATATCTAACTGCAGGGAAGTACTAGGTCAGTTTGCTGAGCTCTTTTCCTTGACCCCTGGTCAGACAACATGGTGTACCTATGATGTGGACACTGGTGACAGCCTCTCTGTCAAAAATAAGATTAACAGGTTGTCAGACCAAGTTAAGGCTTGCATTAAGACTGAGATCAGCAAGACGTTAGAGCTTGGGGTTATTGAACCTTCTGGCAGTCCCTGGGCCAGCCCAGTGGTACTGGTCCCCAAGCCTCACATAAAAAAGGAAGAAAACTTGAGATGAGGTTTTGTGAAGATTACAGGGGTCTCAAAGAAGTAACCAAAACATATGCTCACCCGATTCCAAGAGCAGATGAATTTGTTGACAAGCTGGGTGCAGCCAAGTTCCTGAGTACCTTTGACTTTACCTCAGGGCACTAGTAGATTGGACTCACACAGGCAGCAAAGGAGAGGTCAGCATTTTCAACCCCAGAGGGCCACCACCAATCCAAAGTGATGCATTTTGGTTTAAAAAATGCACCTGCCACCTTTCAGAGGTTGATGAATAGAGTCCTTTCAGGCCTGGATGACTTCAGTGCAGTATTCCTAGATGATATAGCTGTCTTTAGCTCCACCTGGGAGGATCACCTGGTCCACATCAAGGAAGTGTTACAGGCCCTGCATTAAGCAGGCATAACTATCAAGGCAAGCAAATGCCAGATAGGGCAGAGTTCTGTTGTGTACTTGGGATATGTGGTAGTTGGAAGCTAAGTCCAACCTCTCCAACCAAAAATTCAGACTATTCTAGACTGGGAGGCTCCCAAAACCCACATTCAAATCAGGGCTTTCCTTGGCTTGACTGGGTATTACAGGAGGTTTGTGACGGGTTATGGGATCATTGTGGCCCTACTCACTGAACCTACCTCCAAAAAGTAGCTTAAAAGGTCATCTGGACCACAGGATGCCAAAAGGCCTTTGACATCCTGACCTACCTATGTGTTCTGCACCAGAACTGAAAGCACCTGACTATGGAAAGGAGTTCATTGTCCAAACAGATGCTGGATTGGAGCAGTGTTAGCACAAACCAATGAGGAGGTCCAGGATCAACCAGATGCCTATATCAACAGGCGACTCCTCCCTAGAGAGCAGCGTTGGAGTGCCATTGAGAGGGAAGCCTTTGCTCTGATTTGATCCGTGAAGAAGCTGAGACCCTACTTGCTTGCGACTCACTTCAAGGTTCAAACCGACCACAGGCTTCCCAGATGGCTGATGGAGATGAGAGGAGAAACCTCCAAACTGTTGAGATGGTCCATTTCCCTAAAAGGGTATGGACTTTAAAGTGGAACACAGACCAGGGACTGACCATACCAATGCAGATGGCCTTTCCAGGTTTTCCCACTTAGACAATGAGATCTACCAGGGGATAGGTTAGTTGCTCATCACCTTTCATCTGGGGAGGGGGGTCATCCCGTTTTTGTATGGCCACCCCCCACTTTTTGTTTCAAATGCTGATGGGTAGGACTCTGATAGTGCACTGGAGTCTGCTGCCCAGACCCCAGACCCCAGTGCCTGTGCTCTCTCCTTAAACTGTTATGTTTAACTTGGTTATCCCAAATTGGCAAATACTTTACCCCCTTATAAGCACCTAGTATGTGGTACCAGGGGTTCCAAGGGCATTGGTTGTAAAGGGGCCCCCAGTATTGCTCAGGTGATACCTTAGACTTTACTGTGCTCTGGCTGACCAGCCTGTGCTTTTCCGTACCTGATGCTATCAAGACAGGATTCTGGCCTCCGGCCAGTCAGTGTGATCACCCCCAGGAGTCAGAAACAAAGTCTTGGGCAGGAAGGAGGTCACACATCCCTCCTCCCAAGTGGCACATCAAGGTGGTGAGCTTCAAAGCCTGCACCGGCTCTGATATGCATCAGGGCTGACTCCCAGTGAGGGAAACAGTTCTATCCCTTCCCAAGGCACATTTGCATCAGAGCAAGTTGGGAAATTCAGTATGCAGGAGGTGTACACCCCAGGAAGGCTGGCCACACCTCTAGGGTGGGCAACCTGATCTGTACACCTAAAATCGAATTCTGACATCTCTAGTAGTGCAGAAATAGTGGGTTCTGTGTGGAAAAGGTGAGCTGCGCCTCCGGATGTGGTCACCTCAGGGATGGATTAGCCTGCAGGGATTAACAGCCCATTGGCAACTACTTGCCACACCCCAAATACCCCTTAATCTAAGATTTAAGGAACCCCCCTGAAATCAGAAACTCAGATCTGAACAACTTACTACAAGGAAGGAGCAAGAGGAGACTTGTGTCGCCGACAACAGGAGTTTGCCCACAGCACCAAAGCAGCCAAAGAGATACTCTGGCTCTGTGGTGACAGACTTGGAATTGAGTGAACACCCCTTGTCCTTGGCTAAAACTCAGCACTCCTGAAGTGAGGGACCTCTGTAGAAGCCAGAAGCACCCGCAGTCTCCCCTGGACTAGTGGCACTAGTCCCCTTCCAGGTGCCAGTAAAAACTCTCACCATATACAAAGAATCACTGGCCATTGGGCCCTCCGTGGGATCAACCAAATCCAAGTGGTCCAGTACATTGTGGGGTTGTAGTCTCGCCTGCCTCAAAGTCTCAGAACGCTACATCACTCCCCCGGACCCCGTGAAGTTGCAGAAGCATTTCACTGTGGTTGCACTGCCAAGGTTTGTTTGCGAGCCCGGCAACTGACCCCTTTACTCGACTCTGCATCAAGAGGGAACTCCAACCGACCTATGACCGATGTCAGCAACGTCTCCATTATTGTCTTTTTACATCTTTTTCCCCTGCAGCATCGTTTCAGTGGTAAAAGCAGCTCTCCCGCAGCTATCGTTCAGCACCATGGACAGCCAGGACAACTACGCACCCAGGCCCCACGGGCCAGGTAAAATTGAACTGACTTCTGTGGCTCGGTCCTGGGACCCGCATCACCTTCACCTTGCAAGGGTACAACATAACTCGACCTGCAAGTGACCAATTGTCACCAGTGGTTTTTACCATTGACCGCAATGTTATCTTTTCCATGTATTTTATTGCACTGATTTATTATTGCTATAAAAATCTATAACTCTGGTTATATGAATGCTTTTCCGCTCACTTTGGTGTCAAAATTAAGATAAAAATACACTCTATTTTTATATATTGGTGTCGGATTTCTCTTGAGTTGTGTCAATTACTTATCATCCATGTTAGTACTATGAAATGCTTAACATGTTTCTCTAGTAAAGTCTGACTGCTCTTTGAAACTCTACCAGGACTGAGCTAAGGATTTATTAGTGTGAATTCAAGGACCATCCTTGGGGTATTGTGATAATATTACGTGGTGAGGCTACCCAACCATGCCACATAATATTCCACTTTCCTACACTTACTAATAAATATAATCCTGCACTTTCTTACCAGAATAATCATTATTTAATACACGTTATCTTCAGGTTAGTCGTGGAAGGTGTGTGGGTCACAGCCTGCCTTTCTTTGCTGCTCATGTTGGCAAGTTTGTGCCTACTTGTGCTGGCAGGGGGCTCTGAAAGTCTATCTGAGCTAAAATCACCATAAACATCAGTGGAAACTGTTTCTTAACCCCAACCTATCCACAAGAAGCAGCTTGAAATTGTTTTTCTCCGCCTTTGTCCACAGTCTAACACTGCATCATGAAGCTGCTCTTGCACATGCTAAAGTAACTGTCACATAAGGATGTTCCATTCATTACTGTTTACATGCATGTGTACATTTGTATCGGTATTAGGGATGCCAGGGAAACTTTTCCCTTCACTTATGAGTTTCCTATTTTTTTCCTTTCCTTCTTGAGCTTTCTGTCTCCCTTTCTTTCTTTTAACTCACCCTTTAGATTGATCAATTTCAGAGTGGAGAAAACATGCGTAACGTGCCCAGAAGCCACAATCAACTATGGGGCATATTCTCAAGAACTTGTGATAACTATCGCAAAATTAGTCTAACGCAACTCTTCACATCGCAGTCCTTCGCGGGAAAACAACTCCGTGTCAACGTGGTATTCACAACACGGCGGCCCCATGCGATAGTCCCACGATAACGCGTCAAAAGAACGTGTTAAAACCAACGCGATGCAGAAAAAATGCAAAACACGAACGCGAAAATAGTAGCGATGATGCCAATCGCGATACAAAACTCAGCGATAACCAGCCATAGGCCTGCAATCCCCACGCGTCATGCGGGAAAATGCAGCATAAAAGCAGATTAAAAATACGGTGAGATGACAATGTACGAGCACAACCACACATCCCTGATGTAGAACAGATGACCATTGTCCCGCATCAAATAGGCTCTCCTCACAGTCACAATTTACATTGACATGCAGTCTGCATGTAAACTGCGCCAATGCAGAAACATGCATGGAACACACATTGAAACCGCATCTCCCCTTCACATTGCAGAGGGACAAGCACCCCCTCCTGCACACAGACGTGTCATGACCATGAGCAATCCACCATGAAAGCATGGACGAATGTAGGGGCAGTGACTCCCGCTTACGTACATGTTGCCCATGTTGTGGGACTCGAGCCACAGGGGGCATCCCTGCATCATGGTGGTACATATCTGACCCCAAAAGGAGCCCTGTTGTCACCTGTAGGACACAAATGGCAGCCAAAATGGAATGAATTTGGACACAAGTGAAACGCCGAAGAGTGGGATTCCCTACTAACTGCGACACACAGAACTGGCAGTCCGAATACGTGACACCCTAAACAGCCCGTTTGCACAGAGGTGACACACCCACCATCCCTGAACAAATCATAAAATTGACAGCAATACATGTCGCACTCACACTTGTCTGAGTGATGTGCTTGTACAGATGAGTGACATGCACTCAGGGAATGTGTATTTTGAAAGCATTTAGTAGCACATGCTGTGCCTGTGGCCATATTGTACTGTCCCATGATTGCCAAGGACTGTCACAATGTGACGTTTTCATGTGAAGCAATTGTCAATAATGGTGTTCCCACGGGCAACTCCTGCTGCGGCTGCAGTGGGGTGTGGGCCACCTGCCTCATCCTCATCATCATCGTCCGGTGCATCTGGCACTTGTATCCATGGGGCCTTGCTGCGTACACATATGTTTTGCAACACACAACATGCAACGATCATCTTGCACACGATGCCTGGGCTGTGCAGGAGCCTCCCACCTGTGACGTCCAGGCACCTGAAACGTGACTTCAACACGCCAAATGTGCATTCCACGATGCCCCTGGTGCGTTTGTGGGCCGCATTGTACAGCCTCTGGGCCTGTGTGTCCGGGGCTCAGAGGGGTGTCATCATCCAAGCGCAGAGTGCATATCCTTGGTCACCTGTGACTGTGCAGAGAGACATGAGCCAATAGTTGGCCCTGCAAGATGTGATGGCCAGCTCAGTGGCTCATTGGTGTGCGATATGTGTGACCTCGTGATTCCTGCATGACATGTACTGCATGTTGCAAGTGAGTGGCATCAATGTGTATTACGTAGCCTCACTGCTGCTCCTCCCTCCCCCGAGCCTATTTACTAGTGTGCGCAGCGCGGTTGCATCACTTGCACCCCTACGGCACACTATTGTCATGCCTGCCTGCGCATGTCCACAAGCCTGACAACGACACAGTGATGTCGTGCGCTGAAGGTGGACGGACACGTGTGTGTAGGCCCATGGTAAGGACAGGGCGGACACAGATGTAGAGGTCATGCCTGGCTGAACTCGCCATGCGGTTGAGGGTAGACCTTTGGCTTATGCTGTGGAAATAGCGACACACACATCAGTTGGCATGTCTGATCCCTGAGCCCAAGAGCGCTTGCGCACCCTCATTTACCTCTCGGCCGAGCCCGTACTCCGGGGGCATGCTACATAGCAACATTGTGTATTGCGTGACGGGTGGCGCCGACACTACACCTGAGACACACGCATTAGTAACCGCCTTGGCAAGGCCTACAATTAACCACGCCCAGAGCCACGTGTTGAATGACCACACCCCTACGCCGTACTGCCGCAAGCCGGTCCACTCCCTCACGCCCACAGGGGGGTCCGACACAGATACATGTCCCAGGTCCACCCCACTGCCTGAGGTGACAAGGTCGCGCACGCTGTACACAGCACAATGTAATGTGGTATGGCCCGGGGCCCACATGCATACAGAATGACCACACGGACAAACTGAGATAATCAGTGGAACTAGCTACGGGCACGTGCGCCCGGCCCCTTTTATTGCCAGGGTCACACGTCCAGTGACGCCTGTGCTGGATGGGTGTTGGGTAGTGTAAGCCACCCCTCAGGGGTTGGATGGTGCTGGCAACAACTACAACAGTGATCAGACAATCAGGAGTTCAAAGTACAAACAGCAAGGGTCCATGAATGAGCTGCACAGAGTCGGTGACCCCGGATGCTCAGCGGCCGGCACAGGCACACCGCCACGGGACGGTGCCTGGCGATGCACTGAGGTAGGGCCACAGGATCTGAGCGGGTCCTCGTTGATGTCCAAGGAGAATGTCGGAGAGTGTTACGGGGGACAGTGGAAGGTGTCCATCCAGGGCATGACGCAGAGGGCAGGAGCAAGCAGAGACAGGCAATATGGAGGAGTTGAATGCTACAGTCTCCACTTTCCCACAATGTCAGTACCAGCTACATGATGATGAAGACAACCCCCAGGCCATAGACTCAGACACCACCAACGTTCAACCAGAGAGTGTCCATGACTCCCGTGGCACAGAGTCAGTGGCACCAGAGCCGTAAGGGGAAGCAGTCAGCGATGAGGCCTGTACAATGATATAAACTCTGAAATTAACAAATCAAGACTCAGTTCCAATTCTGTGTCCTACTCGGCCGCAGTGTGTGACGGAGGCAGCGGTCAGCGCGGGGCACCCGCTGTGCAGCCAGCTCCTCCTGGATCTCTAACACACAGCGTTAAAATGGCATGTGGAGAAGATTCCTGGTTGACAGAGTTGGTGGCACCACATCGAAGGGAGTATAGGGATATAAACGATGCCATAAATATGTACTCTGCCATTGTGTAATCAAGACTCAGTTCCACATGTGTGACCCACTCGACCGCAGTGTAGGGCGAAGCAGTAGTCAGCAAGGGACCACAGACAGGTGTAGTTCAAATGCTATTGATGGAGCAAGAACTCACAATGAGACTTGCTCGAAAGCAATCCTCTCACAGTATTAATTTATTAAACTTTGTAATGTCTCTACTAACAAATGCACACATGAACACTATATGAGTGAAGCTTGCCTATGTGTTTAAGCTAATATGTAATGCTTGTCTAATCTAAAATGGCCGCTAAAGCGCGGGAATTTCTTTGCGCATGTGTCAACCATATCATGTGGTATGATGTCTTTCTTTGCTTGGAGGGAAAACTTTGCTTCTGCGCAGTGTGTGTTAAAATGGCTGCTTAATGTTCTCACGTGCTAAAGCTTGTGCATTTGCTGCAATTAACACTGTGGTATTTTAATGCTATTAATGCGGGATAGATTTATAATTAAATGGGAATAGAGTAGAAATAAGGGGTATACAGTGAAGACATTTATTTGTGATTTTAATGTTTTCCTCTTTGACTTTTATTAGTTCGTAAAATGGGGCCTGGGTTAACAGAAGGGCAGCTTGAAGCCAATGAGAAGTACGCATGCGCCCTGAAAAACAAAGCACAGCGATGAAGTCAACTTGGACATCATCCAAGGCCGTGACCTGGTGGCCAACTCCACTACATCCTCGATGTTCTTGCAGAAATGCAACATTTTGTATATGATGTGTATCAAACTTTGTCGTGAGACGGGTGGGAAATAAAGCAAATGTATTAATTGTGAGGGGCGGTATTTAATAACAATGGGCTTAAAGAAAATGAACTAAATTGACATGGTGTGAGGATCAACCCCTGTCCCCGTCCAATCAGAAGTAGTGGGCTCATAATTTTGAAACATTAAGGGAGGTCCTGGGTATAGAAGAGTATAATAGATATAGAATTAGCTAATTAGTTAGAACGGGCTTTGGCATTAGCTAGCTCAGACACGAGAGATCAGGTTTTGGTGCTCGACGAGCTGATCGATTGCAGACTGAGCCGCTGTCCAGAGAGGTCCTGAGGTGGGGGCGGCGGATTCCATTAGAAGGAAGACACGGAATATATCGAGGAGGAGCGAAGTGTCAGAGAGGGGAACGACGCAGGCGTCGTTGATAGAGAGGTCACCTATTCTGTCCTGAACCTGGTCCGGAGGTCTTTGGTCTTCATCCTTCTTGGGACCTATCTTTCCAACTCCTTGGCCAAGGGGTTTGGTTCTCACATCTTTAGGTAAATATAAATGCAACCTTTAGCTGTGCTGCTGTCTCTATCTTCTTCTTTCTAAGGAACCGTCATTGATGAATGATTGATTTATTAGTATGCTTCATCCTTGATATACGATTAAGTATTATATGGTTTTGTAATTTACTCTGCTAAATCTTTAGATAAACATTTTAAAAACTTCCTGACTCTGTGATTATTTCAGAGTTTATGAACTTTAATGAATGTCACTCATTTTAAACTTCCCAATTATCAAAGGGTCCATTGGTAAGTCATTACTCTTCAATCAGAAAAGTAATTGGTAGCAGGGATATTGATAAAGAGTACAACTGACACACCAGCGGAAATTGCTAGCGTAGTATGAATGAATGGGCCCAGGTGAGTATTCGGTGTATGAATGCTTGTTGCTAGTAACCCGCTGGATCAGTTTTCTGGTTATCAGAGGATGGTTGTACTTTGTTAATTGGGTAATGAGAATTTTATTTTTTATAAACTAACATCCGTTTGTTCAAAAGTTTTGTTTTATGTTGTCTAGAAATCCCCGGGGAAAATTGAATAGCGGATGGTAAGTGGAAGCCATACTGCAGTGAGGTTATCTGTCAGGCAGAAATAGTACTGAAAAGTTAAGCAGGGCTATCAGTACTTGTTAGGGACTCTATGCGTGTGAGTAACAGCAAAGGAATACGCTGGTGAAAATTTGATGTTATATCACCTAGAAAGGGTAACATTGAAGGAGTAGCAGGTATTTCTGAAGCTTACGTGAAGAGTAAACGGAAGGGTTTTACTCGTAGTGTATGTTTAGTAAACGGAAAGGTTTTACTAAAGTGTGAACGAAACTATCCTTTTCAATTTAGTGAAACTGGCACAATAGCGAATGTTTTATGTTGTTACTGAATTTTAATAAGAAGTATAAAGAAAATAAAGTTTTGCGTACGATTTTGTAAAGGGAGGGTCAGCTGCCGGAGAGGAAGCTGACGTCACAAAACGCCGCGATGGGATTGGTTGAAACAGCGGGCGTGGAACGACTCTTGTAAAGGAGGGGTCAGTAGTCAGGAGCAATACTGACGTCACAGGTGTCGCGCTGGCATTGGTTGAAACAGCGAGGGACAGAAAAACGCAGATTGTAAAGGAGGGGTCGTCAGACAAACGTCACAAAAAAAAAAAGCTGCGCTAGGATTGGTTCAGAGACAAATGTTAGCTAGAATCTAATTGGTAATCAGCATAGAAGTCGAAATCTTAGTGAATAGTGGAGATTATATGTGGAAACGTGATCCGACTTTAACAGGAACCCGTCCAGACAGGAGATTCCTAGGTTTTGCAGAATATAATTCGATACATAGATATTTACCCAAAATGTATGGAGAAAACAGAAAAATGTCATTTTTACAAAAGGTTAAGAATTATTTTAAGAAGGATAAACCCATCAAAACGAGAGAAGGAATTATCATTCCACCAGCAAAAACGCCCGCTTCATTCATGATGATGGAGAGAGGTTATCATACTTGTGTATGGTTGGAAAATTGGATAGAATATACCAAAAATGATGGAATATTAGCATTCCCAGAGAATGGTACTTTCAATGGGAGAATTCTTCAAAATTTGAGAATGAGAATGAATGACCTAGAACCCAGACCAAGATTAACGCAATACGAAGCCGTAGAAGAATGGGAAACAGAGGCATTTGAGCGTGATAGACCCAGAAGCAATAGGGGTTATAGGGGATTTTTCCCTAGACACCAAAATGAGACACGAGAGAGTCAAATGAAGCAGTGGAGAAGAGCGATGCTTACCGAGGGTTTGTATCCAGTATTTATGACAGAAGAGTCGTTAGGGAGCAAATGCACAGAAAAGACAAAACACTTAGCAAGGTTTGGAGATTCTGAAGATGAATTTATGGAAGAAATATTAAAGAACCCGCCACCATATCAGGACAAGTGGATGTACCCCAAGTGCACCAATATTAAGAACACCATTGGTACCGCAAGTATTGCATAATCCACCAGTTAATAGGGTACTTCAGGATAAAGAAAAGGAGGCTGTAGACAGAAACAGAGCAGAATTAATACAGAAAATAACACAGCTGAATGTACATCCTGATTCCCTGACCATACCTGTAACAATTGGTCCAGTGGTTCCTTTATATGGTGACAAAGTAAATTATCCGAAACCTCTAGTCATGCCTACACCTGTAGAGATTCCCAAACCTGAAACTGTAATAATTGATGACCATATCAGTGATTGTGAATCTATGATATCTTTAATGGATTTACCTATTCGAGGATCTGTAAATAGTACTCCGAGAAGAATAACACCTGGTTGCTCCAAAGATGTAAATATAGTAACATCATCTGGAACTAAGAGTGCCACAGTAGTAACGCCAGAAGACTTAGAAAGGTGGGCACAAGGATCAGACAGACAGAGTTCACCCCCAAAAATCATGGACATCTACAAATTAAAAGTCGAGTTAGAAGAAATGATAGTAGGAAATGTGGGAGTAGATCGTCTAAATACTTACGATGAAGAAGAACTATTGTTTGTATGCAGAAGCATCACTAGAAATGTAAAAATATTTCATGAGAAATTATCAGATTTGGCCTTACAGATGGGGATTGAAATAGGGAAGTCAAAAGTGTTACAGAAGCCCTATAGAGCAGATTTTTCTGACAAAGACCTAGAAAACATGAATGCTTCTGGTCGAAAACTACAAGTAAAAGAATTAATGTTAGTATTGCAGAAATGGGGAGATCTAGATAAATGGAAAGCTAGATGGACAAAGAAAAAGGAAGAGGCACGATACAGTAGATCGAATTCTGAATAATAACAGGGAAAATAGATCAAATGTACCCGATGCGGGAAGTACCTGGAGGAGGTTACGTTCATGTTCCATGGAGTAGACAAGATATTCTGTCATTTACGAATGATTTTCCAAAGTTGAGAGAAAAGCCAATTGAATGGTACAAACAGGTTGAGAGGTTTGTGAAAGTGTCAAAGGGATTGTTGAAGGATTTGGATGGTTTGTTTGACATAGTGGTACCTGCCGATTTGTGGACAGATTGTAAAATTACAGTTGACTGGCCAAGTGAAGAGTATCCTAGAGATGCAAAAACAGGTGCTCCATCAAGTGATATAATGAAAAAGTATCAGCAGGTAATAACTTACCTGAAGGGGAAAATACCACCGAAAGAAACAGATTGGGTCAAAATAGACAGGACTACCCAAGAAGCAAGTGAATCAGTACATGCCTATTATGAACGTCTATTACAAGTGTTCAAACAGTATAGTGGATTTGAGGACATTGGAGATAAAAATATGAGTCAGTTTGTCTACCGATTTGTTTATGGTTTAAAGCCAGAGATTTGTCAAATGATTAAGCAGCACATGCTGTGCTGGCAAGGGAAGCCCATAGATGAGATTTTGAAATATGCAAAATAATGTGGAGACGATATTGAGGATAGGCACAAGAAATTACAAGAAAAAGTGATGTGGGCTCAGGTGAAAATGGCTGAGCGACAGGGAATTAATTTGGATAATCCAACTGATAATCAGGGAAAAGATTCCGGAATGAATGGTGACACAGGAAATGGTGGTAAGGTGAGAGGACGAATGAGTAGAGAAGAGGCTAAAAAGAAATTTCCTTGTCATGGATGCGGAAAGTTGGGACATTGGAAGGATGAATGTAAAAAGATTCGAAATAATAATGGCCCAAATAATAATTTAAATCCACAGACTCAGAATGACTCACAGCAGGGTGTAAATCCTCAGAGTCAGTTGCCACCTGCACCTATACAGGGTAATGTAAGCAGAGCAAAGCATGGTACAGACGTCGGATATCAAGGAAGAAGTGGTAAGAATGACTATGTGACTTCACAGTTTCTTTTACAGGATGAATTTGGTCCATATGACCATCAATGATGGTGCCTAAGAGAGGGGGAGAAGGAATGCGTACTTGGCGCATCCTTGCCGGTAGATCAGTCAGGTCCATATGTTGAAGGGAAAGTAAGAGGTAGTGATATCACTTTCCTTTTGGACACTGGTGCTACCGGTTCTACTGTGAGAACAGCAGACATCCCAGACCTTCCTCTCTCTGGAGAAGCTATCCAAGTTGTAGGTGTAGCTAATCAAAAGATCAGAACACCCCTTACTGAGCCAATGGAAGTAAAAATAGGAAACTTCCGAGAAATGCACCAATTTGTAGTGTGTGATTCCAGTCCAGTAAACATATTGGGAAGAGACTTACTGTGCAAAATGAATTGCACTATTTTCTGCACACCGGATGGTGTTGCAATACAGACCCCGGACGAAGATCATGTTTATAAGTTCATGATAGTCAAGCAAGGTACAGAAATAGATGAGATGTTCTCTTTGATAACGAAAAACAAATTACCAGAAGAACTAAGAACTACAGTAAATTCCAAGGTATGGGATTTCACTGGGAAAGAAGTAGGACTTATGGTCAAAATAGACCCAGTGAAAATCACTGTAAAGGAAGGTGTAATTTTCCCGAATACTAGACAATACAAAATGAGTGCAGAAGTAAAGGCAGGAGTTGTTGAGGAAATTAACAGAATGGTAAAACAAGGCATATTAAAAGAAGTTATGAGTAGCCCTTGTAATTCACCAATCATGGGTTTGAAAAAGCCTAGTGGAAAGTATAGGATTGTCCAGGATTTACGAAAAATTTATAAAATTGTGGTACCTTGTTGTCCTATAGTACCAAATCCTGCAGTAATTCTATACCAGATACCCTGGAGTGCAGAATGGTTTACTGTGATTGATCTATGCCAAGCGTTCTTTTCAATACCATTGCACCCAGATAGCCAATATCTCTTTTCATTTAAATTTGAAAATCATGTCTATGTATGGAATCGTGTTCCTCAAGGATACACAGAAAGTCCCTCCATTTTTAATCAAATACTGAAAGGGTGTCTAGAGAAATTAGTGCTGCCCAGGAGTTCAGTCTTGGTGCAGTATATAGACGACTTACTAGTAGCATCCAACACTAAAGATGATTGTGTTGAAGATTCAATTGCATTGCTCAACCATTTGGCTGAGGAAGGACACAAAGTGTCAGATGAAAAGCTGCAGTTTTGTACAACAGCAGTCAAATATTTGGGACACCAAATTGAAAGAGGAACAAGAAGAATAACATCTGACAGAATAAAAATAATAAAGAAGATGAAAATGCCAGAAACACAAAGAGAAGTGAGAATGTTTCTTGGAATAGTAGGATACTGTCGACAATGGATTATAGGGTTTTCACTACTAGCAAAGAGTTTAATTCAGTTAACCAAAAAGAAAGCAAAAGATCCAGTTGAATGGGATGATGAAAGTGCTGGTGCATTCGTAAAATTAAGAAATGCATTATGTGAAGCACCTGCCTTGGGCATGCCTGACTATACAAGAAAATTCGCATTATTTTGTTATGAAAGAGAAAATTGTGCACTTTCAGTGTTAACTCAAAGACATGGAATAGACAGGCGCCCTATAGCATATTTTTCTGCTAAGTTGGACCCAGTGGCGGCAGCATTGCCAGGCTGTTTGAAAGCAGTTGCTGCTACTTGTATGAGCATTGAACAAAGTGAGTCAATAGTAATGGGATATCCTGTAACAGTATTTGTCCCACATGCAGTTGTGATCTTGCTGACAAGAACTCGAACTCAGCATCTCACACCTAGTCGGATGACAAGGTATGAACGAATTATTCTTGGTGCTGAAAATGTGACCATAGTTAGGTGCACTATTGTGAATCCTGCTACGTTATTGCCAGATCCAATCTTTGAAGAAGTTAAGTTCGATCCAGAACATGATTGTCTAAAAGTCACAGAATTGTGTACAAAACCAAGACCTGACATACAGGAAACACCCTTAAAAGATCCAGATAGGGAGCTGTTTGTGGACGGCTCATGCTTAAGGCATGAGGATGGTAAACTGAGTGCAGCCTATGCTGTATGTGAACTAACTGGAATAGTCGAAGCATCCTATTTACCAGGAGTCAAGTCTGCACAAGTAGCTGAATTAATTGCTCTGATCAAAACTTCCAAAATTCGGAAAAATTTAAGAGTAACCATATTTACAGACAGTCAATATGGGTACGGGGTTGTGCATGACTTTGGCCAACTGTGGATGCAGAGGGATTTCATGACTTCTTCAGGATCCCCAATCAAAAATGGACAGTTTGTAAAAGAATTATTGGAAGCAATCCAATCACCAAAAGAATTGGCAGTGGTGAAATGTGCCGCACACCAGTCAGGAGATGACTGGGTGGTAGTCGGTAACAGATATGCAGATCTGGTGGCTCAACATTGTGCCAAAAACAGGTTGTCAGTAAATAAAAAGGTTGAAAGGTTGGGAATCAGCTGCCAACTTATGTTATGTGCACCTCCTGAAACATGGAATGATGTGAAAAGATTGCAAGATGACGCTGACGAGAGTGAAAGAGAGGTTTGGATAAAAATAGGATGTTACCGAAGAGCAGTTGATGATGTATGGGTATACACAGACGGCAGACCAGTCATGCCCGACTGTCTGATTTCACAAATGGCCAGAATGTATCATGGAGACACACATGTAGAGAGAGATGCCATGATTAGACTTTTCCGACAAAGTTGGTATAATCTAAAGTTTAGGGCTGCAGCAGAGTGTCTTTGCCAAAGGTGTTTGACTTGCCAAATGAATAATCCGGGAAGGAGAACAGTAATTGGCTTGGGAAAGATTGGAAAAGCTGAAGGTCCTTTTGTGAGATTGCAGCTAGATTTTATACAGTTACCACCATATAAAGGACTGAAATATGTACTTGTCATAGCGTGTCTGTTTTCAAGGTGGGTGGAGGCTTACCCTACCAGAAGGAATGACAGTATTACAGTCGCAAAGCTGTTGCTACGAGAACTCATTCCTAGGTTCGGTTTCCCAGTAACTTTGGAATCAGATAGAGGAAGTCACTTTAATAACGATGTGATCCAAATAATCTGTGAAGCCTTTCAAATTGAACAGAAATTGCACTGTGCATACCGCCCAGAGGCTTCTGGAGTGGTTGAACAAATGAATGGCACAATAAAATCAAGGCTGTCAAAGATGTGTGCATCAACATCGCTAGACTGGCCAGATGCATTGCCTCTTGTCTTAATGGGACTCAGAAGCATTCCTGATAGAAATACCGGATTGAGTCCCCATGAAATAATAATGGGAAGAGCAATGAGACAAGCATATGTACCTACAAATAAACTGCTGAACATAACTGATGATATGGTTCTAGATTATTGCAAAGGATTGGCTGACCTAGTGCGTTCTGTCTCTCACCAGGTTGGAGAAGACGCAGTTTCCAGGCAGCCTGAACAAGAGCATGATCTGAACCCTGGAGACTGGGTGGTTGAGAAGCATCACACCAGAGAAACGTGTTTATCACCCAGGTGGGGGGAACCTTGTCAAGTCATACTAGTTACGAACACAGCAGTGAAATGTGCAGGATTGCCTAATTGGATTCATGTAAGCCACACCAAAAGGGTGCCAGATCCTGAAGAACAAAATTCTCAGTCAGCATCAATAACCGAGGAAGCTGAAGGTTGGCCAGCTGAAGAATCCCAGGTGAGAGATTCGAGAGAAGCTGAACAACCGAGCACAAGTCAGGACTTGATACCAGTAGTTGATATACCAGAAGTTTACAACAGAACAAGAAGCCGATCAAAATTAGAAGAAATTAGAGAGGACCAGATAGGTGAAGAAGAAGCAGCTCAGGAAGAGGAAAATGAAACGATAAGAGAACCTGAGCAGGACCAGATAGGGAGAGGAAATTGGGCTCAAATCGACGACAAAACAACAGAATTTGAGCAGGGACAGACAGGTTTAGAAGAACGCGGTCAGGCTGCAGAAGTACAAAGTGCAATAAGCCCTGATCAGAACCAGTTAGAACTAGAAAAATACGTTCAGGAAGAAGAAAATCAGGAAATCAGCGAGCAGGGAAACCTCAAGCACGAAGACGTCAATCCTGAACAGGGTCAGTTAGTAGAAACTCACACTCGAGCAACTGAAGAACCGACAACAAGATCTGAGCAAGAATAGATAGAAGAAGAAACTGAGATCGAAGAAAACAAAACTGTGCCACAACCTGAAAATAAGAGAACTTCTGAAAAAGAAATACGAAGTGAATAGACAGTGCAAACAAAGAAAGCCAGAAGAGGTGATCATTGGCCTAGTGTCATTAAAAGAGTAAAATACCATATAGAAACAAGAAGTGAAGATCCTGAACAAGTAAATGAAGTAGCAAGCCTAACTGGACAAACAAGTGGAACTGAAAAACGAAAAAGCAAAAGATTGAAACTTGTGAACAATAAGTTTAAAGGTCCTGATTGGACTTATATAATACTTGAAGACTACAAGAGTTCAGAGTCAAGTGAAAGTGACGACGAAGGAACAAGTGCGGAACTGACTTATGAGAAAGAAATAAAACCACCTTGATAACGTTAAAGTCTTGAAAGAAAAAGAAAAGAAGAGAAATCTTCTTTGTCAAAATGCCTGACGACAGAGTTTCTGGGAGACCGAAACGGAAATGTTGTAAAAGATGCTGTGCTATATGCATATGTAGTCTAGTAGTGGTGCTTGTAGTATGGTTAGTTGTGATCGTAGCAATTCCTTACCTTATGATAATGGATAAAAAGATTAACAACGATACTAAGGGAAGGATAGATAACTTGAAAAGTGATAGAGTAAAATTAGAAGCAGAAGATGAACCAGAGTTTCATCATGTGGTAACAGATAATGATACTAGTTTAAATGTTTTCACTAAATTATTGTTTCAGTATGTAGATACAATGGAAGTTAGTGATTGTTATGTCTGTATGAAGTTTCCTGAATCAGTAGCAGAAGGGTTAACATATCATCATTTGCCTTTAACTTATGGCATATCATGTAGTGTATTAACTAGTTTATTTTATAAAACAGGCAGACTTCGGTATTATTATTCAAATATAGATGTGATATTTTCTGAGGTTCCGATTCGAAAGAATATGAACCCAGTGCTTAGTAGTCAAGATGCACAGTTTATGGGAGAATTTTTCCTAACAATGAAGTCGATAGATACAACACATAAACATAGAAGCAATCTAACATGTTCGTTACATGAAGAAGAAAAGATATTTTTGAATTTAGTAGAAGATAGAAGACAAAATTTCCAAAAGAAAGGATCTGAGCATAAGGCTCATCTGCCACCTTGGGCTGAGAAAGAGGGTAGTTACACACCTGGCAAGGCTCAAGCTGCTATGGCTCTGGATTTTGTAAAGACAGGGAAAATTTGTCTACATAGGTTAAAGACTGATTATAACAATATTTTCATCGGTACCAGTGAATGTGAACATAATTTCTTAATTCTTGGAGGTTGGGGACTAAAAGGAGGAACAGATTCAGTTTTTCCTGGAATTTATTATGTGTGTGGGAATAAGGCTTACTTTAGGCTTCCTGCACGGTGGTATGGAAGTTGTTATTTTGGAATAGTTTTTCCAAAGATATACCACGTAAAAAGAAACACTGGGAACAATGAAAATAATAGTGAATTAACACGTAGTAAAAGAGCTAGTTTTTTTGAAATTATAGGTGATATATTTGGTGCATTGATACCTTCAGTGGGAATAATTCTGAACTCAAAGAAAATATGTAAATTATCTACAGTGGTTGATCGTTTATCAACGGACACTGCTGGAGGGTTTCTAATGATTAATGCGGAGATGGTTGCGATTAGATCAATGGTTATGCAAAATCGACTTGCTCTTGATATAATATTAGCAAAAGAGGGCGGAGTCTGTAAATTGTTGAAAACAAAACATTGTTGCACGTACATACCTGACAAAAGTGCAGAAATTGGAACGTATATACAGAATATAACAAAACTTGAGAATGAACTAAAACCACTGGAAGTTGATAGTGTATGGGAAAGATTGACGAGTAGTATTGCGTCAATTGGTACCTGGTTTGCTAATGTAGGGAAAGGACTTATAGGTAAAATATTGGTACAGTTAGTAGGGATAGCAATAATAGTACTGTCAATAATAATATGGTGCAAATGTTGTAGAAAGAATGGAAAATATAGAGTGACAGGAAAAGGAAAGAAACGAAAGTTTGATGAAATTGAACTAGAAGATCTGAAAGATGAATTATACAAGAAATTGAAAGGAGATGATAAAAATAGAAAGTGTAAAAATGAAGCTGAGACAATCTTATGCTAAAAGTTGGCATCTGGTTGTGGGTAGTATTTGATGGCTCAGAAAACGCCATCAGAGAGGGGATTGATGGAGCAAGAACTCACAATGAGACTTGCTCGAAAGCAATCCTCTCACAGTATTAATTTATTAAACTTTGTAATGTCTCTACTAACAAATGCACACATGAACACTATACGAGTGAAGCTTGCCTATGTGTTTAAGCTAATATGTAATGCTTGTCTAATCCAAAATGGCCGCTAAAGCGCGGGAATTTCTTTGCGCATGTGTCAACCATATCACGTGGTATGACGTCTTTCTATGCTTGAAGGGAAAACTTTGCTTCTGCGCAGTGTGTGTTAAAATGGCTGCTTAATGTTCTCACGTGCTAAAGCTTGCGCATTTGCTGCAATTAACACTGTGGTATTTTAACGCTATTAATGCGGGATAGATTTATAATTAAATGGGAATAGAGTAGAAATAAGGGGTATACAGTGAAGACATTTATTTGTGATTTTAATGTTTTCTTCTTTGACTTTTATTAGTTCGTAAAATGGGGCCTGGGTTAACAGAAGGGCAGCTTGAAGCCAATGAGAAGTACGCATGCGCCCTGAAAAACAAAGCACAGCGATGAAGTCAACTTGGACGTCATCCAAGGCCGTGACCTGGTGGCCAACTCCACTACATCCTCGATGTTCTTGCAGAAATGCAACATTTTGTATATGATGTGTATCAAACTTTGTCGTGAGACGGGTGGGAAATAAAGCAAATGTATTAATTGTGAGGGGCGGTATTTAATAACAATGGGCTTAAAGAAAATGAACTAAATTGACATGGTGTGAGGATCAACCCCCTGTCCCCGTCCAATCAGAAGTAGTGGGCTCATAATTTTGAAACATTAAGGGGAGGTCCTGGGTATAGAAGAGTATAATAGATATAGAATTAGCTAATTAGTTAGAACGGGCTTTGGCATTAGCTAGCTCAGACACGAGAGATCAGGTTTTGGTGCTCGACGAGCAGATCGATTGCAGACTGAGCCGCTGTCCAGAGAGGTCCTGAGGTGGGGGCGGCGGATTCCATTAGAAGGAAGACACGGAAGATATCGAGGAGGAGCGAAGTGTCAGAGAGGGGAACGACGCAGGCGTCGTTGATAGAGAGGTCACCTATTCTGTCCTGAAACTGGTCCGGAGGTCTTTGGTCTTCATCCTTCTTGGGACCTATCTTTCCAATTCCTTGGCCAAGGGGTTTGGTTCTCACATCTTTAGGTAAATATAAATGCAACCTTTAGCTGTGCTGCTGTCTCTATCTTCTTCTTTCTAAGGAACCGTCATTGATGAATAATTGATTTATTAGTATGCTTCATCCTTGATATACGATTAAGTATTATATGGTTTTGTAATTTACTCTGCTAAATCTTTAGATAAATATTTTAAAAACTTCCTGACTCTGTGATTATTGCAGAGTTTATGAACTGTAATGAATGTCACTCATTTTAAACTTCCCAATTATCAAAGGGTCCATTGGTAAGTCATTACTCTTCAATGAGAAAAGTAATTGGTAGCAGGGATATTGATAAAGAGTACAACTGACACACCAGCGGAAATTTCTAGCGTAGTATGAATGAATGGGCCCAGGTGAGTATTCGGTGTATGAATGCTTGTTGCTAGTAACCCGCTGGATCACTATGCACAGAGTTGGTGGCACCACATCGAAGGGAGTACAGTGATATCAACTCAGTCATAAGGTGTGTACTCTGCCATTGCATAATCAAGACTCAGTTCCAAATGTGTGACCTACTTGACCGTAGTGTAGGCCGGAGGCAGCGGTGGAGTACGTAAACGAAAAAGGAGTAAAGCGGGCCTGTGTCGCGGAGGCCGTGATGGTCTGAGGAGGCTGCCAAGGTCGCGGGCTTCGGGCGTGGAGCTTGCGCCGGCACGTGGTGGGCCCTCTTCGACACACGCCGGTGTCGGCAGGTGAGCAATAAGGCCTGGCTGCGCAGGGGCGGGCATGACGGGTTCGGGGACCAGCGGCCCGGGGTGCAGCAGGCGCACAGGATCGCAGGCCACACCGCTCACAGCGATGGCGTCGGCCTCGTGGCGGGGTGGGAGGCGCCGCCCTGGCAGACACGTTGGGCATTCCGGAAGAGAACCAGGCCCAGAGCTACGTGCTTTTTATTCACACCCCTACGCTGGCATGGCGTCCTCCGGGCCAGCCCACTCCGCACACGCTTACAGGGGGGGACGTCACAAACTACATTTCCGCGATCTTTCCCACTCGCTGGGGTGACATGGTTGCGTCCACTGTCCACTACACTCCAAACACCAGCAGTGCATGTAGACATGGCTATGTCTGTGGTCTGCATACTGCAGTTTGTCCAGCACATCTCCACCACACTTGGCATTGTGTCCATTCTCATTCATGGGTCACTTGCCTCCTTCGCAAATGCCTGGTTCCCACCTCTCCCCACATTCCGGTATTGTGTGGCTGAGGTGCCATGCCGTTGATGGCTCATGTACATGGCTAACCAAGGTTGCCACAGTAAGTTGTGCTGTCGTGTCTGGTGGGGTGGCATGTTGTTTGGCATGTTGTATGTGATTTTCTGACATGTGCGGTGCCAGAGTTGTGAGTTGCATGATTGTGGGGTTGAGGTGTGTGGTGTGTTCATTTGGTACTTGCCAACGAGCAGTGCATTCCCATGGGTGCCATCCTGGAAGCGCTGGTTGATGTTGGACTGTCGGAAGATGAAGGGATCATGCACTGCCTGGGTAGTTGGCTATGACATTGGTGAGGAGTCCCCTGTGGTCCACTATTGCCTGCACGTTGATGGGACGCGTGTGCTTTCTGTTGCGGTTATTGTGTGCGGTGTTGGCAGGGGGCACAAGTGGGACAAGTGTGCAGTCTATTGCCCCCGACACGTGCGGGGATCCAGCTATGGCGTATAGTCCTTGCTTGGTCTCCAGCTGTTCCTGCGCATTGTGGGGGACGTATGGGTGCTGGGGTCCCTAGCTGGTGAGGGCATCCAGGACAGGTGTGAGGAACTTGGATGGGGCTGGCTGTGAGACTCCTCCGACTCGGGCGGTTGTTGTTTGGGAGGATACCAGGGGCCAACAGGTGCAGCACAGCCAGCAGCTTTGTCTGCGGAGGGATGTTGGTTGTCCGCTGTGTTGGTACCGTCAGCCTGTGGGCAATGATGTTCAGGATGCGGAGGATGGTTGTCCTTTTGGGCCTATAGTGGGCATTGGCCTTGTCTGGTGTTAGGTCTGTGGGGCTGGTGCATTTCCTGGAGGTCTGATGTCTTTGACTGTGCTGCCTCTGTGGTGGTCCGGGGGGGGCCCGGGGGGATGTCCGTTGGGGTGGTGGCGGTCCTGGGGGTGGTGGCGGTGGGTGTTGTTGCCCTCTGGGTGCTCCGGGGTTCATGGTGAGTGGCTCCATGGCATCTGTTGTTCTTCAGGTGTGGCTGTGGGCTGGGCTCCCTTTTCTTATGCAGGTTGACGTCCGACTTTGCACCAGGTCAGAGCAGGTGTTAATTTCCTGCTGGTAACGCGCCGTATCGCCTGTTTTGTGTTCCTATCGCCGATGTGGCGGGTCGTTGAGAATGTTGCGTTGTGGTGTTGTCGCGGCTTTTTGCTCGGGAACGCTTATTCTGCATCTCATTAGCGTTAGTTGCCGGGGTCATCTGTGGCGATGTTTTTTGCGACTGCTTTCGCAGGAAAACTGGTGTTATGGGCTGGTAGCACCAGCTTGTGAATGGGGTGAAAATTTAGCGTGACTTTGGATGCGTTAAAGTGCCGATAACTCGGCGATAGCTCCTTGACAATATGCCCCTATGTTAGTTAAGACTAAAATCTCAGACAATGAGTGACTAAAACACGCAAGATTTTTTCCCGACCTACCATAACTGTTTCTTGTAGGGAACCTCTTCCCTAATTTTAGTGGCCCTGCTGTAGCACTTTATAATGAGCAATAGACTTATAAAGGAAATATATCATGGGCTGACGTTGCTATTGTCCTGGCGTCAAACTGGCACTGACCAGATAAGGAAACAACACATTAGAGCTAGGATGCCTTAAGGAATGTTAGTTTGACAATAGTCCATTCCGGTCAATGAGCACCTTTTAGTTCTATATTGATTAAACCTTGAACTATCTATAATTTTTTATTTGTCCCCTTGAACATGTTTATCTGTTGTTTATATTATCCTCTGGGGGTCCAAATGTTTTCTTTTATGTATCTGTGGAATTTTACCCTTGTATGCTGCGATCCTTTGGCTCTCATAATGGATGTAATTGTTTTTATCCATTTATTGATGAATGAGTGCTTATGTGCTTTTATGACTAATCGTCGAATAAAGCTTTTCGAAATTGGTAAAATATTGGAAACAACAGTTTTCCACAGTCTATAGTGTAGGGCTATTGACTAAACACCAATCGGAAGTGAGAAGAAACAGAATACATGGTCGAGTGGTCATGATAGCCAAATAAGTTTTGCTGACCCTCCGGATTTTTGTTTCCAACTATCGCTATCACATACAGCTAACAACTGCAGCCTCCGTGGTGGCTAGAGAAACTATTTCCAGATAGTCTCAGCTCTCGCTCCTCGATCGAGTTGTCATCCAAGATGCAGTACGTCTAAATTATATGGCAGTGAAAGACCAAACTATGTGGCAGAATCGTCATAAATAAGCGGCAGAAATGGCAAATATGTATAATAATGCGGTACAATTTGTAGCAGTTGTATTTCGGTAGGTATTTTGTGAATTTAATACTATTAATACTGTCTGAGTAGCATTACACCTCATTAGTACCTGTTTAACACCGAATGCAGTGATCGCCAACTTAAAGGTGACCAGTTAACTAAGCCCTGTCAAGGTGTTGCATTTTGGCGCATTCCCAGGTCTACCTGTAATGGTAAATCTGGTAATGCGCCAAAATCCATGAGTGTTGCATGGGAACGCCCACCACCACCCATGGAATGCCTCCCTGGGGCACAGTAATGCATCAGAGTGATTTGTGCTGCGTTACGTTACTCTGGATTTATCAAGCCACTCAGGATGATGCAAGGGGGCCTTGCGTAGCTTGGTAAATCACATTTTAGGAGTTGTGTGGTGCAAAAGCGACGCAACCCCTTGATAAATATGGCCCTTATTTCTCCTTGTTTTTTCCTCTTTCTATGTAAGCTTCATCTGTGGCACACATAGAAAGAGGAAAAGGCCTCAAGGGATTGTTTTCATGCAGGAAAGCGCCCCTACCTGCGCAAAAACAATCCTGCTTGCGACGCAGGCATCCCTGCACCATGGTGCAAGAGCATCTGCTTTGGCGCTAGGCAGCACATTGTGCGCCAGCACTGGGAACAGGAAGGAATGTGCCCTATTGTGATAAATAAGGTGCATTCCTGTCCTTTCCCTATAATGCAGCGCAGGGCAGCAAGGTAACTTCTGACTTGCTGCGCTGCATTACATTTTAATAAATATGCCTTAAATCTCTCTGTTTCCTTTGTTTTGCACATTTTTATGTACAATTTCTTTCCTAAAAGCTGCCTTTTATATATTTTCCATATAATTTATTTTAGAAGCGGAGTCACATCCGCTGAGCTGGGGGTTGAACAATGAGAACCCTTTAAGGTATTCATTAATTAGAGGAGATATACGCGGAGGAATGGTGGGATGTGCCACACTATATAATCAATTTCAAACAGGGTATGAACAAAAATTCAGTCATTCGAAAATATCCATCCATCTAAGCAGCATGAGATGGACAGCTCAGTGCAGGACATCGACAGCGCCACAGATTCTGCACTCTGATGTCACCTGGCCTTGTGGATGCGAAGCAAAGTTGCTCTGCACCGGGTATGCCTCCACTGCAGCACATGAAAATGTACACAGCTGCAGAGGTAGCATCTCGGTGAGAACGAGGCCTTGTCATGTTCCTGGACAGACTAAATTTAGTATATTGACCAAGTTGCCCCTTCTTAAGACTGAAAGCCTATGGTATCTCCCACTCTTCTCTGATGCCATCCTGATGACTGCTCGCACGCTCCCTATTGTGACGTGTTCCTCCTATAAAAGCCTGGTTACCATAGGATCCCTGCTTTGAAGAGCCGGACACCGGACAGAGAGGATCTCTGCTGGAGAATTCATGGGCAGACCTGGCCCCTGAAATGAAGAGCGCGTTGGAATGGGGGGTGCAGGGGGCTAAGGTGAGTCAATAAACCAAAAGAATCAGATACCCGAGCTGAAAGTAAAAACAAAAACTGACTTAAAAACGTCCTTTCACCTCACCCTTAAAACCGTCGCTCCAGCATCTCTCAGAATCCTTCCAACCAAACCTAAACTTACATTTATTGTCCAGTTCAATTTTCACTCTTTCGGAATTCTTTCTTCTTCCAAATTCTAACACCTTAAAATTCAACCCCGTTTTTGATCCTTTATAATTCAACTCCATACTCTATCCTCGTCCTCCAGACCACACCACACCCAATCCAATCCCACATACATTTTCCCTTACTTTGCTCCCTCTAATCCCTTCCACCTCCCTTCCCCACTTTGTCACCTGCAGGCTGCTGCTTGCTCTATTATGGTTTTTCCTTCCTCCTTCCACTAACCATATCCATCATCTCATCACTTTCCTTACATTCCCTTCCATTCGTTTTCATGCACCTTTACATATTTTCCTCTCCTTCTACCCCTTCTTCCTCCATACTTTTCCTTCCTCTCACCTTTCCCCTCCGTCTATTCCTTCCCAATTCCCTCTCCTTAAAAACCTCCCTTTCCACACAGTATTTTCTGTTCCTTCCCTTTCCCCTTACTTTCCCTTGGCCCTACTGTCTCCTCTTGTTTTTTCCCATCCTCCCTCCTCTTCTCGTCCACTTCCTCCTGTTCTTTGCCTTCCCCTCTTACCCTTTGCCTCTACTCCCCCTCACAAACGTACCCATCTCCAATTTCCCCTCCCACTTTTCCCTGTCCCACCTCTGCATCCTTTGCTTTCATCTTCCTGCCCAATCCTGTCATATCCCTCTCAAGAAACCTCTGCACTCCATCTACCTCCATTATTCACCTCACCTTCTTTCTCTTATCACCTCCTTCCCATCAACATCATCTGATTTCCCCACCCCTCTGTCTCTCCTCCCTCCATTTCCCAAACCCTCTATTTCACTCCCCTCACTGTGCCACTAGCTTTCCTTTTCTCGATCCTTCCCTACTACACCCATATCCCTTCTACTCAGCTTGCTCCTTTTCCTTTCAACCTCTCTCTTTATTTATTTCTCCATTTTAGTCTCCTGCCCCTCTTCTACAATCTGCTCCTTCCCTTCCCCTCTATCTTACTCTTTCCCTCTCCCCCTATCCCTTCACTCTCTTCTTCCATTCCATTTCAAACATATCCTGCTTTCTTGCTTTGCATTTCTCATTCCATCTCTCACATCCCCTCCCAACCGCTCTCCCTTCTCTATGAATTCTCAAATGTTCCTCCCTCTCCCTTTCCAGTCTGGTTTTCTTCCCCTCTGCACCCCTTCCTTTCTCTACCCTTCTGTTCCTCCCCACAACGAGTCCACTGACTTCTTGCCTTTGGTTCTCCTTCTCCCTTACATTCCCCGCCTGCATCCACCCCTCTCGAAACCCTTTCTTTTCAACCAAACCTGGCCTTCCTTCTTTCCTTTTGCCCCATTCCTCATCTTTCCCCATATTTCATCTTTTCACCTCCCCAACCCCTTGCCACCCCTGTTGCCTTCTCGTTCCCATCCTCCTATTGCACTTTCATACACACATCTCTCTCCAAGCCCCTCACCTATACTCTTCACTTTCCCTCCCCTCATTTTACTTTGTTTTATTTCCCACTGCCATTTACCCTCTCATGCATGCCCTGTACCCTCTCCAACCCTCCCCTCCACACTTACATCTTACATTCTTTCTCTCCAGCCCCCAGTCCATCTCCCCTCCTAATCTCTCTTCCCTTCATCTCTTTCTCCTATGTACTTCCCTTTTGCTACTATCCTCACCTCCACTATCCTTTTCAATCCATATTTTTCATCCTGTCTTTATCCATTTCCCTCTCCTCAACTTACCTCATCCCTATCCACTATATCACCATCGCCCCCCATTCTCACTCCTTCCCCTTCAACACCTTTCTTTCCATCCTCTCCTGCCTTCCCTTTCCCCTTCCTGTTCCTTTCACACACCACGCATCTCTTCCTTGCATCCCCTTTTCCCTCCCTACATTCTCAATCCTTTCTCCCATTACAGCTCCTTTTACTCTTGTTTTCTAATTTCTCTTTCTACTACTACCTTTCTACTACCTCCCCTTTACTCTCTTTCTATTCACATATGATGCCTCATTACCCCTCCACACCACCCCATGAGTCTGTCTCTCAATTCCAATGCATTTCCACTTACCTCTGCCATTTTCCCATCCTGCTCCTTTCACTTCCCCTAACTCCCATGTATTGCCCTTTCTCCCTATTTTTCTTTCCATGCCCACCCCCAATCTTTCTATCATCTCAGACTCCCTTCCACTTCCTTTAAATCCCATCTATTATCTCTACCTTAGATAATCTCCTCTCTTGTCTCTAGCCTCCCCTTCTACTCTTTTGCCTTCTCTTACAGTTTTCTCCCCTACTGTTTCATTTGTTAATCCTCCTATATGTCCCATGTTTTCCTCTTTCCTCCCAGACCTTTCTCTTCCCAACTCTTTACCCCTTCCCACGCCCTCTTCCATTTTTCTAGTTTGAACTTGCTATCTTCCCTTCCTGCATCCCATGTTTAGACAAAATATCAGAGAAAAACTATTGTGTGGACAAAATATTGTGTCAAGTACAAACATATTGTGAAGTTAAGTTTCTAAAGGTAAGCAAAGTTTTACTATTTGCACCTTGACGATATAGGCATCTTCAAGGTACGTAGATGTGGAGTTAAGAATACTAAATCTATATTACCTACTTGCACTTACCTTCTCGATATTTTGGTTCCTGATATTTTTCATATGATATTCTGCCCACACGGCATTAATGTTTCCGATATTCTGGCAGTGATCCTGTGCATCCATTTCTCATATTTAGCTTCCGCTACTCTCATTGTCCCATTAAACTCTCTCTTGATCTCTTTCTCAATTTTCTTTCCCTGACATACTCTAAACACCTCTCTAACATTCTCACTCTCTATTACTAACCCTACATATCTTCCCCTCCATTTTTCTTCCTTTTCATGTAGATTTGGTGGATTCACTTTTCCTTTCCCATTCTTTTCTGTGCATCTCCTTGGCTCTCCCTGCCCTCTCAATTCTTTCTTTTCTCTCACCACTTCCCCTCATTTACCTTACTTCTTTCCTTCCAATTCCTGTCCCCTTCATTCAATAGTATCCACTCTCCTTCCATTTATTCTCCTCTTTCACGCCCTCTCCTGTCTTCACCCTTCCCTTTATGTCCTTTTCTCTCCTTCACTATTCCATAGTCTTCCCTGCTTTACCTATTCCTCTCCTCTCTCTCCGCCTACCTCCCCTGCCATCTCCACTGCTCCGTCTTCCCTTTTTTTTGTAGGAAGTATCTTTATTGGTATGAATAAATTATTGAGAAATAACAGTAAATAGAGTGACATGTAAGTCCAGCATGGACACATATTGAGATACAAAAGTTGTTTGCGATACATGCACCAATACCAAACAATACTAATATATAAGAAAGGGAGAAAGAGAGGTGGGGGAGAAAACAAGCTACAGGAACGAAAAGAAAAGAAGGGAGGGAAGACGGAACTACAAAGCAGGGAAGAGAGGGCGGGGAGGTGGGCGGTCAGGCGAAGCCTGAGTATAGTACTGCTCGGGGGGGTGGCAACGACAGGCTGGGGTAGATGGTGAGGAAAAATCAAGAGTCAAGGTGAGCTGGGGGAAGGGGTTCATCCTGTAGAAAGGTGGACCATGTGGGAAGAAAAAGGCCCTCTCCTAGTTTCCCATAACCGATTCCCTATTGAAAATCCACTTTCCTTGGACTCTTGGACTCCGTCCTCTCTGTCCCCATTTTCCTTTCGCTGGTCTCTTCTAGGCCTCTTTCCAACTCTCCTCTTCCTTTTTATCATGTCTCCATGTCATGCCTTCTAACTTTCTTGCTTTAACTTTCTTTCCTCCCAGACTTTCTTCTACCCTACCAGTTTCCTCACTCCCCATCTCCTTCCAACCCTGTTAGCTAACCATTTCTTTTTCCTCCTCATGCTTCCCCTCCCTCAATTCCCCACCCTTCCTTTTGTTTCCATTCCCATCTATTCCCATTCCTCATCTCTTTTTCCGTCATCGATACCTTCCTCTCACACTCTATTTCCCTTCTTCTGCCCTTCCTCTCACTTCTTTTTCTCCCTTCTTCTTTTTCATCTAAGCCCATCACTCCCCTACCATTCACCTACATGTGCCTTCGCCTCCATTTTCTTTACCCCTCCTTCCCCATGTGCCCCACCATTAATTGTCCCCCTCTGCACTTCCCCACTCATCTCCATTTCTTGTCCTATTCCATCTACCTACCTTAACTATACCTGTGCACTTTTTACCTTGATATCCTTGTTCCATTCTGTACTTCTCATTCTTCCTACACCTTTCTTTCCACTCCCCATTGTTCGTCCATCACCCCCTTTCTTCTCCACACGTCTTCTCCCTTCCTTTCCATTTACCTCCATTGCCTCCTCGCATTTTTCTCTTATCCCCTTTTCCTCCCTTCTTTCTCCTCCCTTCTATCTACTTCTTTCTACTTTCTCTCCTGATCTCTTCCATGTCCTCTTTCCTTTTCCCGCCTGATGACATCCCCTTCTCGCCCACACCCTCCAGCTTCCCTTTCCCATTTTCACCCATCTTCCTTTCCCACTTCATCCTCTTGCTTCCCAGCACTACTTCTCTTTCTCCCTCTCTTCTCCCCCATATCCTCCATCTGCTGCATCCATGTCCTCTTCTCTTCCTCTATTTTCTGATTTCCATTTCTTCTCTATCCTTTTCTGTCTACTCTCTATTTTTCCTTCTTTTATCCCCTCTTCAACTTCCATTTCGTCTCCTTGGTCCCCTTTTCATACTCCTGTTCTTTTACTGCCACCTCCTATGCATTCATCCCATTTTCTTTCCTCAATAGCACCTGTATGTATTCAGCTTCTACACATACATTCCCTTCCTATCTTCCTCTTATTCCGTCTATCCACCCTCCTTTTCTCTCTCTCTATCTTTTAATCTCTATCCCTTCTTCATTTTTCTCTGCTTTCCACATTATCAATCACTTCTTTCCCCTTCCTGTGTCTCCTTCCGTGTTACCTAATCCTCCCTTCTTCTACTCTGCCCCCTTTCTGATTTCCCTTTCCCCTCCTCCCATCTTTTCTTGCGTCTTTCTTCTGCTTTCCACCAACTCCCTCTGATCCTAATTTCCTTCCTTCTCTTCAATATCTACCTCCTTGTTACATCTCTTCTCTTCCTTACCTCTTCCCCCTCCTCTCTCACATCCCCTATTTCCTCTTCTATTCTTCTCTGCTTCCCTCCTTTCCCTTCCTTTCCCCTTCCTCTTCCATCACCTTTACAACCCTTTCCAGAAATCTCTCCCACTTCCTTTCCCTCTCTCATCTGCCTCTAGTATGTCTCCTTAATCCCCACTAATCCCCTCGAGTTGCAGTGCCTCCTCTAAAATAGAGTCAGTTTTCTTCAACTGGTCTCTGGGTCAATGTATGAAGCCGGGCATAGATTAATTTGCTTCTGAGAAGTGTCTTGTTACCTCGGTTGACCATGCATCTCTTTTTAATTGGCACTTCCTTACTCAAAAGCCCATAAATAGCAGTTCTACTTTTGGCCGAAGACTGTCCTTGACCAACTTATCCCAATCAAGTCTGTCACAGCCACAAAATCATTCTGAAATCTCAACTGCCTGACTCCTAAAGTACTGAATTTCCTCTTGGAGGTGGTTCTGAAGCAGTATATATAGCCACATGAGATGACAGGAAGGCCAGTGTTCGGTTAATCACTTTACGCTCTTTTAGGAACTTGATGACAAGGAGTTCAAGGAATTGTCTTAAATTAGATTGCCTCTTTCTAACAAATCTCTCATCACTTCACTTCCCCCTTTCTCTGCACCATTCAAATCTACACCTGGCATACTTAACTGCTTGACTACTGCTCTACTCTTGTTAAATGTTAATCTCTGCCCTCTTCTTGAGTGCATCTCATTTAATATCAACTATGCCAATGAGACACAAATCATATTGAAGCTTGAAAATCCATCAGATCCTGACTCTTAAACCCTCAAAGAATGCCTACAAGCAGTTGACCACTGGATGCTAAAGAAACACCTCAAGGGGAGCATGGCCGAACCGCCACTAGATGGCCACAAGTCGCTGAGACTCCACTCGGCGTTGGGGACATTTCCTCTCTTCTGGCGGCAGCGTCTGCCGAAAATGTCCGTAATTTGAATGAAAAGATACGCGGACACGGGGAGACAAGGTAACTTCTTTCTCCCGGCATTTTTGAGGGCTGCTCGTCTCGTTCTTTCCCCCGCATCACGCACTTCAAAGCTGGCGGTCGCGGCCGCCATTTTGTTGCAGCAGAGCGTGCTGGCACCGGTTTTTGCTGCATGGCTTTGCTGAACTTCATGGGGCATATATAAACTTCAGTGGCAGTTGAAAGCCCTGAAACAATATTTTAATATTCCTTTGCTGCCTGCATTGTTTTTAATTGGATGTTAGCCGAAGTTCCAGGTACTGGATTTATGTAAGGCATAAATAATTGATTCCTGTGTGATAATTTATTCAGTAAATTTTGGGCACTATGTTTTTCGCCTTTTTCTCTAGGTTTTTTCAGCAGTATACTGAAGTAATTTACGCAGTCATGCCTGGCACATAGCCCTTTTCAACTATAATACTGCTGCATTTTTTAATAACAGCTTTTCAGATGTTTCCTCTCATGTCGACTGGTCTCTACATAATTTATCTCTTGGATAACATAAGGGGCTGACCAATTTAGACATTTCAGATGTAATTTAGATAATAATCTATTTGGTTTAGTTTTTTTGGGCCTCATTAGACACTTCTTGAATTGAGCACATGCTTTGTACATTGCTTTTTTTTCTTGGGAGGTGTCAACTGTTGGAGCCCCCTCCCGCCTCTACTTTGAAGGCTGCTATCACATCTACAGCTATGCCTGTTGCACGCAAAGATACACACGCTTCTACTAAAAGACAGAATAAGGATCCTGGTTCCCCTACAAAGTCTCTTCTACCTCTGACTTTGGAAGATCTTATGGAAAAAATTAAGCATTTGAAACCTTTTGTCATGGTGACTAACACTACACTTCAACGTATTGAGGAAAAGTGGTCTACGTTGGAGTCCAGGGTATCCGATGTTGAACAACGGATCAGTGATGTACAAGATGCTGCCACCAAAATAGATAGTATGTCTCAAGAGACAACGCTTTTGAAGCAGCAGACTGCGGATTTGGAAAACCGTAACAGACGTAATAATCTTTGGATTTGATGGTGTTCCGGAAGGAACAGAAGGACTGGACATGCTTGCCTTTCTTGGGGTCCATATCCCCAAACTGGTGGGTCTCAGGGAAGGTATGCATCTCAATTTGCAGCGTGCTTACCGTATTGGCCCCAAACCTTCTGATATGTCAAGTTCTGCCCGCCCTAGAGGAATAATTGTTCCTTTTCTAGAATATACTAAACTTCTGATGGTGTTATTGGCAGCTAAGCAAAGAAAACAAATATTATGGTCTGACCAGAAGGTTATTTATTTCTCAAGATGTGTCACGAGCAACTGCTGCTCGTCGGAAGGAGCGTCTATCCTTTCGACCAATTTTACGATCCATGAATGCAAGATATGGCCTTGTGCACCCATGCTTCTTCAAAGTTACTTATAAAGACCAAACTTTTTCTTTTGACTGCCCAGATGACCTAAGAAAATGTATTTCTCAGCACAAGGGTGAAGCAATGGAGCTTGGGAAAGTTTGAACTTCTTGTTTTTATGTTGCTTTTCCCGCTCTAGGTTTAGCTCTTCTTCCTCTGTTTCTGAAGTTTCATTCAATATATATTTTATTTCTATTATTAAGTCCGTTGTTCTAATGGCAAAAAATTCAATGTCAATGTTGTGTTGTATGGCTGTTTTCTTCAGTTAATTAAAATAATTTTTAATATTAATATATATTATTCCTTTTTACAGTTATTTGTTGTCTGCCCTGGACTTCCTCCCTTGATTTGATGTGTTGCCCTCCGTATACCTCCCTTCCCACACTTATTGTTCCCCATTTTCCTCGTGCCTGGTAAGTTGTTTTTATTGTTTATTTTTGTATGAGGTTTCTCTACTGTTGTTTTAATTATCTTGATGTCTTGTTGATCTTAGTTATTTGTTTGATTAAAGGATGTTCACTTCTTTTTACGCTCTCCGTTTCTTTTTTCATAATAATGTTTGTCTCCGATGCTGTTTTCCTCTATGTTAAATGAATGTTTACTTGCTGTCCGTCTTCAATTTTGCGCTTCTCCACCTCCTCACTTTATTCTTTCACAATACATGTGTTTCCATTCTCCTCATGACTACAGCTTTTTGGCTTTCTGTCATCTACACTATTTCTATCAGAATTCTTGTTTTATTTCTTATTTACCTTTCTTTCCTTTTTCCTTTGTATTTCTCTTGTTATCTCTCTTTCTGTTTCTCTACGTGTCACACTCACAATCCTTTATCTATTTTCATATGTAGATCATTTTATACGTTATATATTCTTAGACTGTTTGATGCTAGTTTCAGCTATTCTTTGGTTATATTGGTTCAGTACATTTGTTAAGATAGTACAATGGTGAACCCCCTTAAAGTTATTTCCTGGAATGTTAAGGGCTTACCTAACCCTATTAAAAAGCAAAGAGTCTTGACCCATCTAGCACGCGTCAAATGTAATATTGCTCTATTACCAGAGACACACTTGCTAGATAAAGACTTAAATTCATTGCGCAAAAATTGGGTCGGTCAAGTCTTCTGTTCTCCAGCCCTTAACCACAAGAATGGGGTTATTATTCTGGTTCATAAATCCCTTCCTTTGGTGGTTGAGAACATTGAAAGTGATGAGGAGGGTCGATGTGTTTTATTGCATGCTACTCTACGCTGTATGCCTGTTTCTATACTAAATATTTATGGACCCACAGGTATAGATGTGCACTTTTGGAATCAAATGTCAGATGTTTTGCGCTCTTGTTCCAATGCAAATTTGATTGTTGGTGGAGATCTTAATCAAATTGTAGACCCTTTCTTGGATAGGAAATCTCAGGTTAAATATGTGCCTAATAAAATGCAGAAAATATTTACACGGGTTATACACTCTAGGCGATTAGTTGATGCTTGTAGATTATTCTCTCCGGACACATTGGAGTATGCCTTTTTCTCACCAACACACAAATCCCAGTCCAGGATTGATTACATATTCCTTTTACCACCCCTTGTTGCTTCACTTACACTTGCTGAAATTGGGTCAATTTTAATTTCAGCCCATGCACCGGTTATAATAGATTTAGATTTATTGCCTGAAATCTCTAAACCTAACAGATGGCGTTTTAACAATAACCTATTAAAATATAAAGAATTCTTGAGAATTTTGAATGTTTTATAAGAGTTTTTTCTGAATAATATTACGCCAGATATCCCTTTCTACATTGTTTGGGATGCTTTCAAGGCTTCTGCCCGGGGTCATATAATGAACTTCGTTTCAGCTAAAAAGAAGAAAGCTAGTAAGTAATCCTCAGTTTTACTTCAGTCTAATAAACAGTTAAAACATGAATTTGTTACTTCTAAGAATGATACTGTGTTACAGCGTTTAATGAGTGCCCAATTTGAGTTTAATAAAAGGTCAACCGAGGAGGCTGCCGGTACATTGTTAAAAATCAATTCCAAGTTTTTTGGGGGGACGTAATAAGGCTGGCAAATTACTCACCAAATATTTGAAACTTAAATCTCAAAAGTCTAAAATAGTTAAGATTTTGGATGAAAGTGGGAACCCTTTTTTTTAAGAATAAAGACATTTTGAAATGCTTTACTGACTTTTACACACATCTTTATACACCAGACCACTTTACCACCGATGAGGCCCTTGATTCCTATTTTCATTCTCTTCCGCCAAGACAACAATAGATAAAGGATCTCTCTTTTCTAGAGGAGCCAATCTTGATCTCTGAACTAAAATCTGCTCTTAGTGCTTTACCTAAAGATAAAGCTCCGGGTCAGATGGCTTTACTGCTGAACTCTACTCCTGTATTTTGTATCTTTTACTTCCCCACCTACTTACTTTATATCAGTCTTTTCTCTCGCAAGATAAAGCTAAAGGAACTTTCCTAGAGGCTATGATTTGTTTGATCCCTAAAAAGGATAAAGATCCCTCCTTATGTGCTAATTATAGACCCATTTCCCTTATAAATTTAGATTGCAAGCTTTTTCCCAAGATTCTATCAATTAGAATTTCTCCTCTAATTTCTGGTATGGTTGGACTTGAACAAACTGGATTTGTCATGGGTAGACACATGACTGATAACTCTAGACTGTTTCTTGATATTTTACATATGGCCTCTTCTATCAATATTCCTATGGCTGCCGTTTCTTTGAATGTCGAAAAGGCTTTTGACCGTGTCAACTGGAAGTTCATGATGCAGGCTTTACAATGGCATGGTATTAGTCCAACTTTTCTTAAATATGTTAGTGTATTATATTCCTCACCGACGACTTCTGTCTTTTTAAATGGGTCCCAATCTTTTCCCCTTTTACGTGGTACCAGACAGGGATGTCCTCTCTCTCCATTACTTTTTATTTTATGCCTAGAACCCTTTTTACATACATTACGTAATAAACAATTGTTTCGTGGTTTTCAACATAAAGACACTGAGATTAAGTTCTCAGCCTACGCTGATGATGGGATCCTTTATATCTCTGAGCCAGAAACATCAATCCCGGCCTTTACCAATGTTTTATCATTGTACTCTAAATTATCTGGATACAAACTGAATTTTTCAAAATCTGAAGTTCTCCCCCTCAACAAATATTGTCTGAAAAGTATGTTTGATGGCACCGGGTCTATATGGTCTTCGCACGACATCAAGTGCTGGGAGTTAAATATTCTACCTCCATAGCAAAGACAATTCAGATTAACTTAGAAGATGTTCATCATAAGATTCTTCAAATGACAGAGAAATGGTCTCCATTATATTTGTCTTGGTGGGGAAGGTTGGCCACTATCAAGATGATGTTTCTACCTGTCATTAATTTTTACCTGTCCAAGTTACCTATTAAATTACCCGTAGCATTTTTCAACTTGTTTTACAAATCAATTGCTGTGTTTTTATGGAATGGTAAAAAAGTGTGCATCTCTTTAATATCTCTTTTTAAACCCAAGGAGTTGGGAGGTGTAAATTCCCCAAATTTTCAGCAATATCTTAATGCCTTTGTTTTAAAACAGGTCCTACCTTATATGGAAGGCACAGACTCTTTAACTAACAGTATTTGGCGCAGATTGGAGGGCTCACTTGTGTCACCATTTCCTTTTTATTCGTTACCATTTTTTCCAAAACCTCCTCGAACCTTTTCCGCTCATCTATTAAGGATTCTAGCCAGGTGTCTTCCCCTATCCTCACTAGACCCTTATCCCCAATACAACAATTTCTAGAATCCTCTATATGGCATAACAAAGCTATCAAAAACTCGAATCAAACTATATTTTGGAAAAATTGGGTCCTAAAGGGTATAATTCAAACTACAGTACACTTAAAGAAAAGTTCATTTAGCCGGCGTTGTTGGCTTCTGTTGCATGTGAGTGTGAAGTATCCAGCGGTAGGTATGCTTGTAAAGCGTCCCTCTTGGGAAACATTTTCTCCAGAAATGAAGGCCTTGAGCTGGTGGACTGTGCCCTTATATCCTTAGTTCAATGTAAAAATGCAATGCCTCCAAAGGGCGAAGAAGTAACTCCTGTGGCACTAGTAAGCCTTCAGTGTATTCAGTAAAAGTACTTGTGCGTTCGGTAGTCTATGTCCACGGCAAGCCCGTGTCCGGCAGCCGCAGCAGTGTCCACCTACCGCTGGATACTTCACACTGACATGCGAATCTTCGTTACCTTATTTTTGCCCTGAAGAAGCCCTTGTGAAGGGTGAAACGCGTTGGCTGTTTCTACATGTCTACAAAGGATTTTTGAAAAATAAAGACTTGCAACAGAAACCAACAACACCGGCTAAATGAACTTTCCTTTAAGTGTACTGTATTTTTGCTGAACTTGTGTATTGCCTCTCATCAGCTTTCTCTTCTGTATTTATTTATGGTCATGTGGCAGCTGGCCATTTGAGGTGGGCAATACAATGTGCAAATCACTCTTGTGACTAGTCTAGGTAGTGCAGCTTTCGCTTACCAGCTGTCTTTTTGCTATTGTTGATATAATTCAAACTAAACAGCTGATGTGTGATAGGATCCTCTTACTTTTTCTGCAATTCAAAGCAAATTCGATATTCCTTCTACTTATGCTGGTAAATATGAGTCTCTCAGAGATGCCCTTAGGCAAGCCATCTCCACTCTTACTCAGACTCAATCTCCCATAGGCTCCTCGTCTCCTGTTCCACTTGTACTATCGTCATTTCTCAAAGCTTCCCATATATATAAATATCTGCATTACATTACTCCTTCCCGTCCTAAGTCCAAAATTGAGATAATGTTGGAATCTGACGTTCAACATTCCATATCAGTAAACTACTGGGGTTACATTTGGAACAAAATACATCATACATCCCCGAATGCTAGCACTACACAAACTCTTTATTATTTTTAAAACAGGTTATATATTACTCCACTCTCTTTACAAAAATATAATTTAACACTCTCAAACATGTGCTGGTCTTGTAGAAATTTCCCTACTACATATTTGCATATGTTTTTTCATTGTCCTCCAACCACTGTTTTCTGGATACAGGTTTGCAAGACAATATCTACTATTTGTTCTATTGATTTTCCTTTTGATGTTAAATGTATTTTTCTAGGAAGTGCTTCACGCTTTTGGCCAACACGTTCCAAATTGGGCAAAGTTTTAGATCTGTCACTTGCTATTGCCTTCCAAGTCATCACATCCAATTGGAAAAATGCCAAAGATATTAATGTTTCTAGCTGGTGGAATCTTCTTTGTTCACATCATAGACGTGACACAGCAGCAGCTATATCTACACTACAAATGAGGAATAAGGGCCTCTTTTGGTCTCCGCTTACTTATTACTTAAATAAAAAGTGTAAAAACCCCAGTGATTCCACAAGGGTTTTCCAGCCACCATGATAGATTCTTTCCCTATTATTTAAAGTAACTCATCCAATTATTTATTACTGTTATTATGAGAAATGCGTTGTTAGTAACATGTTTTTATATATGAACTAATTATCATAGGATATAGGATTTGTTATGTGATACATGTGCTGATATGTAAAATGCAAATATTTATTCTTTCTCTTTTTCTTTCTTTTTCTCTTCTTTCTGTTTTTTTCCTTTCTTTCCTTCCTTTTAATTACACAAAATACCAAAAAATGTGATGTTCTAAGTACAGAATGATTTCATTTATTCAGTTTATGATGCATTCCTTACTTGTATTAAGTCTTAATAATTTTTTGCCTTTATGGTTAAAATTATATTTCATAGCTTGATTTCTTATTCTGTGTAATATATAATTCAGTACATTTATATTTTATTCAATAAAGCTTTATTAACTAAAAAAAGAAACACCTCAAGCTATATAGCATGCACCAAATAGACCGACTAACACTCTTCTTCCATCTTTCAAGGACTGAATACAGTGAATGTCTCGCTAGATTCCTTCTTGATTGCCTGAAGAAAGAGCAACTCCTCTGAGTAGCCACAGTGTCTCCCTGTTCTTAATAGATACATGAAAGGTTTCAAGTGTCTCCTTAAGAGAGTCCTTTTAGAAGCAAATAAACGTAAGAGCAAAAAAACCTTGATGATTCTTAATTCCAGATGATGAAATATGTAAGGGTTAATATTCAAGGCATCAAACCTACCATGAACTAGGGTGGCCCATAAAACCTATGGAGTTCTTGGTATTGCAATCTGTTAAGGACTGGACGCTGTAAAAGTCTGTTCAGTTTCCTTCTTGATATCCCAAAATGGTACAAGCTTCATCAGGTGAAGGACACACCTTGATCTGAAGAACCTTGCCTGAAGTGTCCTTTCACCAGTGTTTAATGATCAGACAGCCTTCTTGTATATCATGGAAACAAGCTGTGGTGATACTGAAGTTAGGGCATGCTGATAGAGAGACTTTATTACCATCGGTGCTAAGGACTGTAGAGCTGTCAGTGCTTTTGGAAGCTGGCACACAGTCATTTCAGTGTATGTGTGTAACAGTCTGGCTACAAGGTCCACTATGGTATGTTGTGTTCATAGGCTGCTAAAGGTTCTTGTGTAGGACTTGCATAAAACATTCCCTCAATCCAACGAACAACCTGCCTTGTCTCATGACTAACCCTGGGCGGTGAACTACGCTACGCTCGCGGAATTTGCGAAGTTTCGGTAACTTCGCGATTCGCGTAGAACGCGAAGTTACCGTGCACTACGCAATTTGCGGCGTAGCGTAGCTGTTTTTCTTCTTCGCGCGCTCAATATACGTTCTGCGCGCGCGGTAACGACCTACCGTGATTCTGCGTTCGCCGACGCGACTTCCTATCCGTTCGCGGGCGCCACGAGATTTGGAATCCGGCCGCACGATCCCGCGAGAGTGTGCGAACGCGAACACGTCATTCGGACGCGCGATCTGACTTCCGGCGGCAGTGTTGGTAAGATCGCGATCCCGAACACGAAGAAACTACAATCTGGCGAAGAATATATCTCGAGCATCATAAAACCTTCTCGAAAATGATGAATTAGTTCATTTTGCACAAAAACTCCTCAGGTTGTCATTTAGAGATGTAGTTTGGTGAGCAAGGAGTCCTTTTTCTTTTTTTCCAAGAGGAAGGAAGTGCCCCTGATTCTCAAACTTCCTGTTCCTGTCCAGCAGGCTCCTCCCAGTGCTTTGTCCATGTGCTGTTCACTTTCATTTGGATTTGGAGCTGGAAGGATCACTTTTTGTGTCTGTCTGCTGCATCATATCATTGGATTGGATTTGAGGACTCTTGGATTTGAGATTTTACAAGTAAGTTGGAGAATTGGTGTACTTGTTTGTTTGATTGGGGCTTGTTTGTACCTACATTTTTTGTGGGATTTCCATAGTTTTTAAAATGTATTGTTGTGGCCTGTAGTTTCGGCAGGGGCCTAGTTGTTTTTCTTTGATTGGAATTTCAGCCAGTAGGCCCGGACTAGAGCCAGAGGTACCCATGGGTGCATGTTTCTGTGGTGTCTGTTGAATTTAAAGTTTAAACATCATGTAGGCCGGGCATCCATGGATGGCATTGGATTGATTTGCAAAATGTGGGTTTTGGGGTGGTATTTTATATTTTTGGGTGTTTGTTAAATAAATAGGCCTTTTCAGCCAGTAGGTAACCCTGGGCGTTCAGCTCGCGGACTTTGGGCAAGTCCACACTGCGCGACAACGCGGACTTACACTTTTTATCTTCTTCGCGCGTCAATGTACGTTTTCGCGCGCGCGATAACGACAATTTGTGACGATCGCGATGCCGAACACGCAGAATTTACAATCTGGCGAACAATATCTCTCGAGCATCATTAAACCTTCTCGAAAATGTTGATTTAGTTCATTTTGCACAAAAAACTCCTCAGGTTGTCATTTAGATGTAGTTTGGTGATCAAGGAGTCATTTTTTTTTTGTTTTACAATTTTTTCCAAGAGGTAGCAAGTTGCCCAGAGTCTCCAACTGCCTGGTCCTGTCCTTTGTCTTCACTTTTTTGTTATTTTGGGTGGCCTGGCCATGTGGGTGGCGGCCATTTTGTAAAGCCAGGCATTGTGCTTTTGCCATAGGCCTGCATTGTCTGTCTTGTCACTGTGTTCCTTTTCATGTTGTTCTGGGTGGCCTGGCCATGTGTTGGCGGCCATTTTGTGTGAACAGCCACTGTGCTTTTCCATAGGCATCCAAGCTTGCGGCCTAGTGTGCCAGTAGGCCCGGAGGTAGTCATCCTCATGGGTGCATAAAAACTGTTTCTGTGTTGTCTGTTGAATTGTAACATAATTTAGGCCATGGATGGCCTTGGATTGATTTGCAAAATGTGGCTTTTGGGGCGTATTTTATTTTTTTGGGTGTTTGTTAAATAAATAGGCCTTTTCAGCCAGTAGGTAACCCTGGGCGTTCAGCTCGCGGACTTTGGGCAAGTCCGCACTGCGCGACAACGCGGACTTACACTTTTATCTTCTTGCGCGCTCAATGTACGTTTCGCGCGCACGATAACGACATTTTGTGACGATCGCGATGCCGAACACGCAGAATTTACAATCTGGCGAACAATATCTCTCGAGCATCATTAAACCTTCTCGAAAATGTTGATTTAGTTCATTTTGCACAAAAACTCCTCAGGTTGTCATTTAGATGTAGTTTGGTGATCAAGGAGTCATTTTTTTTTGTTTTACAATTTTTTCCAAGAGGTAGCAAATTGCCCAGAGTCTCCAACTGCCTGGTCCTGTCCTTTGTCTTCACTTTTTGTTATTTTGGGTGGCCTGGCCATGTGGGTGGCGGCCATTTTGTAAAGCCAGGCATTGTGCTTTTGCCATAGGCCTGCATTGTCTGTCTTGTGTTCCTTTTCTTGTTGTTCTGGGTGGCCTGGCCATGTGTTGGCGGCCATTTTGTGTGAACAGCCACTGTGCTTTTGCCATAGGCCTCCAAGCTTGCGGCCTAGTGTGCCAGTAGGCCCGGAGGTAGTCATCCTCATGGGTGCATAAAAACTGTTTCTGTGTTGTCTGTTGAATTGTAACATAATTTAGGCCATGGATGGCATTGGATTGATTTGCAAAATGTGGCTTTTGGGGCGTATTTTATTTTTTTGGGTGTTTGTTAAATAAATAGGCCTTTTCAGCCAGTAGGTAACCCTGGGCGTTCAGCTCGCGGACTTTGGGCAAGTCTGCACTGCGCGACAACGCAGACTTACACTTTTTATCTTCTTCGCGCGCTCAATGTACGTTTTCGCACGCGCGATAACGACATTTTGTGACAATCGCGATGCCGAACACGCAGAATTTACAATCTGGCGAACAATATCTCTCGAGCATCATTAAACCTTCTCGAAAATGTTGATTTAGTTCATTTTGCACAAAAAACTCATCAGGTTGTCATTTAGATGTAGTTTGGTGATCAAGGAGTCATTTTTTTTTGTTTTACAATTTTTTCCAAGAGGTAGCAAGTTGCCCAGAGTCTCCAACTGCCTGGTCCTGTCCTTTGTCTTCACTTTTTTGTTATTTTGGGTGGCCTGGCCATGTGGGCGGCGGCCATTTTGTTAAACCAGCCACTGTGCTTTTGCCATAGGCCTCCAAGCTTGCGGCCCAGTATGCCAGTAGGCCCAGAGGTAGTCACCATGGGTGCATAAAACTGTTTCTGTGTAGTCTGTGGAATTTTGACATCATTTAGGCCATGGATGGCATTGAATTGATTCAATTGAATTGCGAAATGTGTTTTTTTTGGAGGGTCTGACTATTTCACTTTTTGGGTGTGTTAAATAAATGCCTTTTTGCGTGTGTACTGTGTAATTATAATTGTGTTGTTGTAGTGGTTGTCTAACTTTCCAAAGTGTTTTTAGCCATGTGGATTTTAGTTTTTGCATTAAAGCTGTGTGTGTTTTATAAGGCATCCTTTGTCTGCCCATATATAGGCCTGCTTGAGTTCATTGTTTGCCGTGCCTTGTGCCTGTGAGTCACCATGTTTCTGGGGGCCATTTTGTTGTGGTAGTTATTAGTGTGCTGTTTTTGCCACATAGGCCTGCGTGTCTTTCCATTGTTCCTCTTGTCTTACTGCTTCCAAATCCATCCCCATTGCCAGCTGCAGCTCCCTGATGCTGCTATATAATACATCCCACGTGATGCACAAATTTAGGCCAAACATGCTCCAGTACATTTTAGTTTTTGTTCTTTACTATTCTTATTCTTCCAGAGTGTACACTAGCACTACACAGTAGCCAGGAAAGCCCTGGCCTTGTTGTCAACGTCTCATAAATGGCTACACTGTGTGTTGTTGTTCACAGAGTTTCTGAAATTTAATAATTGAGGCCACCACACACTAAGTTCTATATTCTATTTGTTTGATTTGTGCTATGTTTGACTGATGTTCTGGCTTTTTTGCTTTTAGGTGCACAAAGACTGAGGAGGAGGTGTGTCTCTCATCATTGCCTGTTGCACTTCCAGACAGACATCCTGCTGCTGTACACACAACACAACGTGACGTGTGACCTGACCAGACATCTCTGCAACTGAGTGCTGCTGACATCTGAAGAAGATGGGCCCAAAGAAAGCAGGTACCAGGTCCTCCAGTACCAAGAAAGTTGCTATTGAGAAGAAGAAGGAACAGAAGAAGCAAGTGACACTGAAGTCTGGTGTGCCGGCCAATACCTTTTTGGGAAAAAAATTGCGCCTGCAGCAGCGGTGTCCGGGGGCAAGCTGGGGGCAGCACCTCCGCATCAGTGGACCCAACCCACCAACCCAGGCCCAAGCACATGAGTGGAGAAGAGGTAGCCAGCCTAATGGTGGAAAGCAGTGATGCTGAGCCGGAGATAAACTTATCGCTATCTCAAAGTAGTACCCAATCAACGCAGGAGGAAACACAGCAGATAAGTGGTCAACAACAACAGGCGCAACCACCGCCCGCAATAGTAGTTGTTGTTCCTCCTGAAGTAGGGGCAGTTCAGGAAATTGAGCCTCATGCAGAGGTAGAAGAAGAAGCCACTCATTCAGAAGATCCATTGTCTTCCAAATCCCCAGCAAGGAAAAGGAGGGGTAGTCCATCAAGTTCTTCGCCAAGCCCCCTTCTGATGATCTAGATGCCACTTGGAAGCCACAAACTGAGTCGGAGAGGGAGCCACGTTCCAAGACCAAGCTAGGGAAAAGGAAGGTTCCGGAAAGCCTTACACTTATGGAGGTCGATGTAGAACAGCAAGATGATGATGATGATGACGACGAACCAGTCATCACGAACATCACTCCCGGCCCCGAGGAGATGGAGACCAACATTCTTACTCTATCCAAAATCGCTGCGAGGGATGTAGCACGCATACCTCCACAGGTAACACCAACACGACCTACAGCTTCCATATTTGCATTAGCAAAGGCCCGGCAGCGACCTACATCAAGCACAACCACCACCTCTGTAGGAGTAGGTAGTGGTACAGCAGCACAGAGTCAAATTCGACACACACCCTACAGATCATCCGGCATTGGAAGTGGCACCTCCAGCAGGAGGCCAAAGTTAAGCTCCCCAGTTTGGGACTTCTTTACGGTTAGCGAAAAGGAGGAGAACATTGCTATATGCTCCATTTGTAATACCTCTGTTAGTCGTGGTAAGCTTGGTACAAACTATGGTACCGGAGGCCAAATGACCCATCTGAAAAACACCACTTGATCAGCTGGGAGGACCACCTTCGCGCCATAAAAAAAACTGCAACCATTGGTGTTGGTCGGGATAAAGGAGTAGAAGAAGAAGATCCGATCACGGTGGAAGAGGAAGGACAGGGAGACATTCTCTCTGGTAGTGGTACACAAGGTGTCCCTGACCCCAGCAGTGCAGTCTTAACGTTGCACACATCTTCAGCAACATCTCAGTGGCACAAGAGTAAGAGTCAGCCAGAGACACCAAGAAGTACCAGGTCCGCACTACCAAAAAGTGCGTTGAGCCTAAGAGAAAGGAAAACCATCCAGCCTACCATTATCAGCATGTTTGGGGGTGAGGGGCAGTACGAACGCAACCACCCAATAGCACGTTTGTACAATGCGAAGCTGGCTAAAATGTTAGCACTGGACCTTCTCCCTTTTTCTTTTGTTGAAGGGTTGGGTTTTGTGGAATTTGTGTCAACCATCTGCCCAAAATGGCATGTTCCCAGCCGCTACTATTTTGCCAGAGTTGCAGTTCCAGCACTACATCACGACGTGCTGGAATTGCTAGGAAAGGCCTTGAAGCAGAGTGCTGTTCACAGTATCCACCTGACTACAGACATGTGGACCAGTTGCCAAGCCACAGATTACATGTGCATCACTGCACACTGGATCAGTTTTGCGGGGGTTAGAGAACAGGTATCTGCTGGTGTTGATACTGCAGAGATTTTTCATGCCACTCGCAAACATGCAACTGTAGCCATGTTTGCCATGGAGAAATCTCATACTGCTGCAAACATTTTGGAAGAGTTTAACACCAAGGTCTTTGAGTGGCTGCGCCCAAGAGGGCTTACGATTGGTTTTGTTGCCACGGACAACGGCAGTAATGTAGTTTTGGCCATGCGCAATGGTGGCTATTTCAGGGTCCCGTGTTTGGCACACTGCATTAACATTGTTGTTCAAGACTTTTTGAAAAATGAATCCAAAGTCAGCAACTTACTGGTCACCTGCAGAAGAATATGCACACATTTCAACCATTCTTTTAAAGCCCGGAAGCAGCTGAGGGTCATTCAACGTGACCATAAAATGCCAGTCAAAGCGCTCATCCAGGAGGTGCCAACACGTTGGAACTCAACTTATTACATGCTTGATCGTCTGTTTGAACTGTACATACCACTCAATGCTTATGTCATGCAAAGATTAGGGAACCTACTGTGAAAGGCATGACCGTTGAGATGGCTCAATGGGACCTCATTAAATGCCTGACTGAGATGCTACTTCCTTTTGAGATCTTCATACGTGAAGTCAGCAGGGAGGACTGTACTATGGGCCAAGCTATCCCATTGTTGCACATGCTAGAGCAACAGCTGAAGGATGTGTCTGAAACGTACGCACTATTTTCGAAAGAGAACGGCTGTTAATTACAGGCCCCCCACCCCAGGCCACCATAACCAGTACTACAGGGCATCCAGAGTCAAGTTCTACTTCGGAGCCTGAGGGCAGTGCATTTGCCTCCCAGCAGGCACCTACACCAACAATAACATCAAGAACAGGATCATCCACCGCACAATGTGCAACTGATTGGTTTCTACAGCAGGGGTATGGTAAGTCCAGTGCTGATGCAAAGGCAAAACAGGCCGAGCACATCGGAGCACCCCTGAACATTGAGCGGATGGTCCAGGCCTATCTGGATGACCCAACAGAGGTCTTCATGGATCGAAACCCATTGGTGTATTGGTATGGGAAAAGAAGCCAATGGACAGTGCTCAGCAGGCTGGCGATAAAGTATCTGGCTTCCCCTGTCGCAAGTGTCTCTTCTGAGCGTGTTTTCAGTGCTGCTGGTGCCATTGTAACTTCGAAAAGGACCAGTCTCTCGGCCCAAAGCGTGGAGAGGTTAACCATGATCAAAATGAATCAGCACTTTATACCACCGGATTACAAAATACGTGAATCACAGCAGGAAGAGGAGAGCAACTTGGATGACGTAAATAGTGCGTTACAGGACCTACTTCTGTCCGAACCACCAGAGTTTGAGGACGAGCTCCTCTTCCCTGACAACTAGGCTTTCAAATTGTTACTTTCTTCCTTCCTTTATGTGTCTGTGTATCTGTCTTTCTGGTTCAAATCACAACAAATCCAACACCACCGTCTTCTCTTTTATTTCCCTATTGGAGTTGGATGTCTGTGCATTTAACTGTCCACTCTTCAAAGTCCTGCTTCATCTTCCTGTCTCGCACAAGTACATTTCCATCAAGCCAGACATTAGTACAAGAAATGTTGCCTTTACCAGTCCTGCCTCCATAAGAAGTGAAACGTGACTATAGCTATCCTCAGTTTTGTTTTGGAGCCGAAACTCATCAGTGTCCAAAGGCTACAGCCTCAGCAGGCATCCAAAGGTCCTCACTGTCAGGACAGAAGGTACTTGGCAGAGAAAGACAAGAGACTCTTCGAAGAAACTTGCTGACATTTGTGCAAACTCAAATGACCATCAATGAGCGCTACCCAGGCCGCGGCCCATCATCACAGTGCTGACCATGGGAAGCAACTTAAACTGTGACAAAGTGCCACAGAAGAATAAGACGAAAACCAAAACAGCGACTAACACTCAAAATGAATGTGGACTGGAGTAATGATGAGGCCACTGCCCCGTAAAAAAAAATAACAACTGTCAGAACTAGGCATCTGATGATCTGACAGCCAAAGAGAAGAGCAAGACAGGTAATGATGGAATGCATTGGATGCTTGCAGAGTCTGAGCGATTGCTGTTGTTTGTTGTTGATGTTGTGCATGAAGTCGAACTCTACTGTACTAGTTAATCTACAAAGTAAGTCAAGTCAGTGACAGTCAATGTTTCCCTTCTTGTTGTTTAATAACCAAATTGTACTCCTACTACTGCAGGTGCCGGCCAATATCTGTTGCAATTTTTTAATATGGAATATGGACTTAATCGGAGTCACTACAGACTGAGTTGGAGTTGGACAACACGTACCACAACATGATGATGACCATACTATCTTTGCACGCAGTCAGTCAGTTGGATCGGAGATGATTCAAGGAATAAATAACTGCGTTTCATGAAGTGGCATAAGGTAAACATAAACACAACAATTCAACAAGAAAGTAAACACAGCAGACCTACATGTCCATGTAGTGGTGGAGTCGAGTCAGTGTAGTTATGACTGACAGCGGCGCAATGATTTTGTCACTTAATTTTGAAAATGCTAAGTTGCTGTATATATGCCTTTTGTCTGGCTCTGTCAAAAATTAAGGTAAATGGAGGTTGGGTCACAGGCTGGTGCTGTGGTGGGCCTGTTCTGTCCTGTTGTTGTTGTAGCTTAATGCTGTAAACGGAATATACATGATATATCCAAGCCGCCTCAGTCTGAAAGTGTTCTCTCTTCTCTTCTTGGACTCCACCGTAATTGATGCTTTTTTATATTCATTGATTTTTCAATACCCCTTTTGTTTTTCCATCTAGACGTTACAGGCCGGCCTTTACCCTGTGCTATACTGGGAGACTCAACTCACATTTACCTTACCAATCCGCAGCAGGAAGGCAACCAAGATTGATGTGCGGAGCGTCCATGGAAGATAGGACCAAGAGGAAGGACGAGATTCAACTCCACAATTTGACCAGGATAATACAGTAACTTTAGTATCATTCATCTTTTAATTAATTGGAATCCTTTTTTCTCTTCAATCATTACGACTGTGTGTTTTGTGTTGTTGTTTGTTTGCTAATTGATCCCTACAACTATTTTTTACTTTTCTTTGCTATCTTTAAAAGTAAGCCCAGTACAACATGGAATTTGGGTCTCTGTCTGAGGGCATATATTACAGGCAAGGCAAATTGCATAGAATATACTGCTGCCCTGTACTGTCTTGCCTAGTAGGAGTTAGTAAGTACTACTCATTAACCATCAAGTTATCTTCATCATGCATGCATTGCCTTTTTCTCCCTTTATAGATTTTTTGGATAAGATCATGGTCGTCTGCCAAGATTGCGCTTTGCTTTTGTTGTCCATGCGTACTGTTTTTCTTTCTCAAACCTTTCCCCAAACTCCCCTTCCCATCCATTCATCAAACCCTAACCCTCTTCCCCCGGGCTGTGATTTATATTGAGGTGTGATGTGACTACCTAAAATGTACACCAATTGATCACACGCTTGCTGGGGCAGATGTGGTAAAAGCAACACTAATAAAATTTCAAGGCAGGGCGAGGAGCTTCTTCTGCTTGCCCACCCATGCTCAGTCTATGTGCATGCCGTCACCGGCTAATAGTACATCATAATTAATTGCCAGCATTGATTGGATTCATCATCAAACTCCTACCACACAGCAGTAAAGGTTACGAATTACGATTGTGTTAAGTTAAGTGACTCACTCAACACAACTACAGTTTGTAACTTCTTGTACTAGGCTGTCCCCGCCAACATTATGTTTTATTTGACTTTAGCAGTTGCAAATGCAATATTGTTTGTTTGGCAGTCTTCTTCTGTACTGTATTTGACTTTGTTCTACTACTCCTCCCACAGTCGCATTCAGGCAAGTGACTGTCTCTTTTTATTTTTTAGCAAATGCTGCTGGCAGTGTCTACTCTACTACTACCACCACAACCATGGCATCTTCTCCATTCTCTTGGGAAACCATGCAGCCATCGCTGTGCCGAACGTAATCATCATCAATCACAGGTAAGATAAGTTTGGTGGGAGGTATAATGGACTAGGAGGAGAGACTGACAGTACTAGTAGGACAAATCACTCAGTGAGGGGTACCACATCTATCTGTTTGTGTTACATCATCAGCAGATTATTTAAATCAAACACTGGCTGCGGCCCTGCAGCAGCAATGAAAGAAACCATGTGACGTTAATTTGTAAAACAGTAACCCCCACAAAACATTAACATTGTATGTTGAAGTATAAATATAATTTATTACCCTAACAAAAATAAACTATCCCACACCTGACCCACCCCTCTCCCTAACCCCAACCAATGTCCAAAACGAAAAAAAGTCCAAAGAATGTCCAAACCCCAACGCCCAATTCCCACCCACCAACAAAAGGAATAAAAAAGGGGCAATGCAACGGGTCCTATTAGATTCGGCGGGCTTTAAGGTGTTTGTCGACCAGAATTTTAACCCGCTCCTCGAGTTGCTCCTCTAGCCGCGCCACCCGGAGGAGAATCTTTCGTCGAAATGCCCTGCAGTGGCATCCAGGGTGGGGGACAGCAGTGCTGGTTGCAATCGATTTGCGGCGGGCGGCTGCCAGACTGCGGCGCCGTACCACTGGAGGTCTGGCCTGGCTGGGGCCCGGGGCATCGGACGAGGCTGCTGCTGCTGCCGCCTCCTCCTCCTCCGCCTGAGCCACCAGCCGCCGGTACTCGGCACAGATGGCCTCCAGTTTCCGGTGCCGGGCCCTGGCTGCCAACTCCTTCCGGGATGGTTTGCCTTGGGAAGGAGTATCTATATCAAGAAAGAAAAAGAATATTGTTGTAACCAGTACTCTTAGCAAAACAGTAACACAAAATTAATTCAACACATAAACATAATGGCACAGTAGCACTAGCAAGAAGGACAGTACATAACATTCCTGGTATAATAATCTATCTATCCTCCCACTTCCTCGGCCTGTAACATTTGTGGGAGTTTCAGGCATTATACTAGCACTATGGACTCCAGTACACCAGTCTTCTTCTTATCTCTACTAGTTTAGCAAAATGACATAACCTGGTTGTAGCCGGCATGCCAGCTCGGTCATCTATGCTTGCACCCAAGACAAACATACGAGTCATCATGACGCAGACTCACGTTAGTTTGATTTACTACTGTATGCAGGTGGGGAAGCTCGAATTTATTTTTCTATTACGGGTGGCACTGGCCATACTCTCTCTGTTACATGAAGCAGGGCAATTGGTCAATTTCACTTTAACAGTGCCCTGGCTACTACAAAAAGGCAGATTATATATCTGATCCAATGATCATTGCTTTTATGGGACGACGACATAAGGTCAGTAGCGGTCGGTGGTGGGACTCGGGGAGTGCTGCCGGGCGGTGATGTAGGGAGGGGCAGGGTGGGGGGTAGTAAACTATGGATTACGGCCAATTACAGGTAAGTAAACATATAAAGAAATAAAAGTAATTTTGTTGCGCCCACTGCATCGCTTTTGGCGGTGCAGTGCGCACAATGAAATTAGCTTTATTTATTTTTATGTTTACAGTAAACTTACCTGTATTTGGCCGTGTAATACATTGTTTACTGCTACCCCCCACCCTGCCCCTACCCACATCGGCTTTGCTACTGTGGCGCAGTTTCTTTTACATTCCCTTAAAACTAAAACTGTGCATCCCGTGACAGTCTCCACCCATGCTGTCTATGATGAATACATACAGGCATCCATCCATTCTAAGTAAATGTCAATCATTCTTCTTAATCTCTCCACAAACCTTACTTTGTTTCGCCAACAACAACCCATGCGTCCACTCACTCCGTTGCTTGCCTTGGCTTAGAGTTTCACCCAAACACCGCTGATGATTCTTGCTATCCACAGTATCCACCCATACTGTGTCGCCCACCCAGGCAGGCATCCATTCTTCTTTCACCTTCCACCCATCCTTCAACAACACATGCATGTGATTCCTATCAGCCACCTATATCCATGCTTCCAACGTATCCTTCTCTGCCAGTCATCAATCATATTAAATCTGGCCCGTCCTTCCTCCTTCCACCCTTCTTTCCCTTTTTATTCAACACATCCATCAAGGTCATCTGATCTGACTTTTAGTCTCCTCCATAAAACTTTCACAGCTGAGTTGGAGTCAGATAGAAGAGGCCATTGGTTAATCAAGTCACGCTGGTAATGCTATTGCTACTGCATTGCTAATGCTAAGTAAAGGGTGTCTTCTCTTCTTCAACCGTTGTATAATGTTCACTACAACTTCATACCTAATAATAAGTCTCAACAACAGTACAGTGAGTGAAGTCCACACACCCTTCCAGCTAGTGCAATGTCAATAAGTCATGAATATAACTTACCACCGCCCGCCACCGCTGCTGGCTCCCCCCCTGTAGCTCCTGCAGGTGCCGCATCTTCTCCTGCCCCCTCCGGAAGGCTCAAATCGCCGGTGGCCCCGCCGCCACTGGTGGTTGCTAGTCCGCCTAGATAAAAACATGACACATTTTTAGATGCCTGTACACCTCCCCCTATTTATTCTTTTTCATTAGCAAGATTGAAAAAAAAGTTAATACATACATATTATTATAAATCACATTCAATAGTCCAAATCGGGTACTAGAGTACAGTCAGTAGACACTAGTAGTGTTATGGTCCCTAGGGTCATTATTATACTATACTCTACTCTTTGCAAAGTTAGCCTGAGCCATGCAACCATTTTCCGCTTCATGTCTTTTGCGCATGTTACCTCGCAGCTTGTTGCGCAGTAACAGTAAGACGCCGTTTTGAGCCCACATGAGCACATACAGCTACTGTCTGAGCGTTGCGTACAAGAGGTCGAAAAACAAGCCACTTTGTTATGGAGTTCGGTTAGTCCGTATTGCTTAGCCATAGGTAACATGTTACACTTTTTGGGCAGGACTGAGAAATGCTTGCATTATACTATAATAACACGCACCATTTTTCTCAGGCAGAGGATTCCCTTCTACGAACCAGAGATTTGCAGAGCTTATGAATGATGCATGTAACCAGTAATTCTACGTTCTACGGTGAGGAGTCGCTCAGAATTCGCACAGATCTTTTGTCTTATGTATCATCAATGATCATGCACTTGTTGCAAGTGCAACACTGTTTATTGTTTTAATCTTATGCATTTTGCTGTTGGAACTGGCTGGAGTACACTGAATTTTATAGAACATACATACAGAGCTTGTTAGTTGAAAAATAAACCTTTTGAACTTACACATAGACTCTGTGGTATTTTGTGTGGTGGTGGTGGACTTACACGAGTGAGTGAGCGAAAGGGTGTTATGTTCTGGGTTGTGTAAACATAATCATTGGGTATCTTCGGGTGGGGGTTCGGGGACCTAATGAGACACTATAGCTAGTCATTCAGGGGATTGTGGGTTCACTTCTGACTGAGGTGTGAGGAACGTCCAAGTTCCAAACTCGCATCACCAACATCCTATTTCATTGTGCATAGTTCTGCATGGGGCTGTGCATAATCCAAGTAGTATGTACTATATCCTATCAAAAATAGTCTAATATCTGGTTGGGCATTTTGTTTGTGGTAATTGTCAAAGCCTCAAGATTAAGAAGCCTAGAAGAGGACAACCGAAAGGACTGGACTCAGTGGCTAGAGCTATTAGTATTGGTCAATCTGAGTTTTATACAAAACCGTACAATAAAGAGTGGCAATGCAAACTGGGCAAGCTTAGCGACAGACTAATATTAGTAGTATAGAGTACAGACATTCATAGCAGAGGCAGTTAGAACTTAGAGGCAGGGATAACCAGAATTTAGAAACAGATAGTCAAGTCAAGATCAAAGAATCTTTTGTAAAAAATAGAATTAGGGAGTGGAGCCAGAATTAATAGTTCTGAAAAAGAAGGTGCAGTAAAAGTTAGGGCAATATAATTGTTAATATTAACCACTGGAGGACTTACTGGGACCAGCAGCAGGGCCCTCGGTAGAGGAGCGGTCCTCTGGTGGTTGTCCCGCCGAATCTGACCCCGTCTTCTTGCCCCTGGGTGCTGCACATCAGTGATCATGTAAGATATAATAAAGAAAAAGAAAGACATAAACATTAATGATTGCTGTGAAACAAATAAATTATCTAAAAAAAATGCTCAAAAAACCTTTTAGGAAACAAAAATTGCAATAAAATTGACCTATCTAATCAGATCGACTACTGCCTTGCGGGATTCACGGACAGTCTACTTATTTGGGAACACTAATTCAGTGTTCCATTCTGATTGATTCAAATAAAATCCAGAACACTAACTAAGCCTAAGTACCACCTGACCTAGCCCACCTATTCCAGGCGGGCCAATTGTTCATTAAGCCTGCATTTCCATTTTTTATTGACATCAAAAATGCATAGATGAGAAGGAGGACACATGCATAAAGTGCATAATGCATACACCAAATTGTTGGTTGGTTGCGTCTGATGTTCTGCAGCTGACTGACACTGCTAAGCTAAGCTTACCAGTACCACTCACTAAACAAACTACAAAAGGTTCTAAGGACTGGGGTAAGCAGCACTCAGTGACAGAGGATGCGTCACGCAGACCGCTCAAAAATTATCAACTAATAGTAACTAAACCTAGTATCAAATGCATCCACCACTATTTGACAGGAGGACAAAGGAAGGACTACAGTCTCTCTAGCAATAGCATTATGAAATGAAGACACTACATGGGAATAAGGTAGGTGTCTAGTTTAATCCATCTGACGTCCTCCGGGTCCCGGCAGCAACTGCCTGCCTTAGAACTCCACATTCCAGAATAGAATCCCCCCAGCGACACAAGCTCCTCACGAGCCTGAGACAGCGTTCCTCAGATCCCAACACACCCCCCTTCCTTCACAATGAAAACAGAAAAGTAAGGTTTGACAAAGATAAAAAAACAATAAGAAGAATACAGGAAACAGGGTATACAGAAGAACAACATCACTACATTTTGTAATCTTGAAATCTTGCAGGAACAAATTTCAATCTGGTGGAAACAGCTCTGGAAGAAACATGATCGGAATGCACAGGTTCCTCCCATGGGTATTGGTGGGCACCAATGTTGGGGAAGAAACAACACCAAGTCTCTTGTTGACATAGACCAGCATTGACTCAGGCACAATGGAAATAGCAGACTTGTTCCAAACTTTCCCACTCTCCAACACCACCACGTGATTTCTTACAACTGAGCTGACACTCTTTTGGGAGCGGAGAACCGAGACTCCCCTTGCGAAGAAAACCCGGTCTCTTGACCCTCACCCAATCCCCCACCTTAACAGACAAAGGATAACGAACTCCAGGCCTGGTGTCGTACTTAGCCTGAACAGCAGCCCTGACGTCAGTTACAACAGACAATTTCTTAGTGTCCACCTCCCTCCTGGACATCGATTCCTTGTTTAATTTAGAACCAGCAACCCTTCCCCTAAGTAAGGTAAACGGGGCAATGCCGGTACTAAAATGGGGAGTGGTCCTCACAGCCCAAAGCATGTTGCTGACCGCTTGCCGCCAATGCAACCCATTCACCAAAGCCAATTGCAGATGTTCCTTGATTACGCAGTTGAAGCGCTCAACCAGGCCATTGCTGCGGGGGTGATAAAGAGAAGTAAGAATGTGACTAACACCTATGTCCTTGAGGAATTTCTGCATCCTCGTCGCCACTGAAATGAAGACACTACACGGGAATAAGGTAGGTGTCTAGTTTAATCCATCTGACGTCCTCCGGGTCCCGGCAGCAACTGCCTGCCTTAGAACTCCACATTCCAGAATAGAATCCCCCAGCGACACAAGCTCCTCACGAGCCTGAGACAGCGTTCCTCAGATCCCAACACATTACCTAACTGAAGTTCTCTAAAGTAAACTCTTACATAATGACAAGCGAGCGCAAAGTTGCAAAAAAGTAAGAGTACCGCCCAGCACCTGTGTCCTACAATCACAGAGGATTTTGAAACGGAATTTACCTGCAATGTAAGCAGCAGTATTCTTGTTATTTGTAAAAAATATATACACAAATCACAATACTTATACTACTATATATATATTGGCTACTCACCAAGCCCCACGACCTCGACACCTAGCAGGTCCAACAGGTCCTGCTCCCGGTCAAGGATGTCTGACCACCGGTGAGCCAGCTGGTTATGGGTGCGCCGGACCTCGGAGCAGCGAAACACTGCCCGACGCACCTTCGCCCACCGGCGGTGACGCTCCTGGGTCGGGTACCCGGAGCCTGGCCTGCTGCCTGCTGCCAAGGTCAAGGGGAGGTGGCGCTGAATAAAAAAAACAAGGGCGGCCACCTCCGCCTCATTAAACAGCTGGCGGGCTTGCACCCCTGCAGGGCGCAGTCTGCCGCAAGGCAGGCGGCGATTGGGGGCAACGCGCCTTGCCCTTTGAGCCGCTGCTGCTACCCTTCGCCATGGTTCTGGGGTGGGAGGAGGTGAAAAAGAAAAGTTAGAAGGGAAAAATAAAGTTAGGGGAAGAAGTAGGAGCTTAAAGAAGAAAGTTATATAAAACAGTCGAAAAGTTAAAAAAACACAGTAAAAAGTATAAAAAATGCAAAATATAGACTTAAGCAGAGAGTGAGATAGATAAGAAATAAAGAAAAATTGAAAAACAGTGTAAAAAACTAAGGATTGCAAAGATTGAGGGAGGATAGAAAAGCAGGCCCAGAACCATAGCATAGAGTGGTAAAACAAGATGGCCGCGCCCATCGCGACCGCGTGGGTAAGTTCGCGCGATATTTGTCCCCGAGCACGCAAAAAACGTCACGAACACGTACAACGCGTTCCCGAACAAGGAATGCGCAGCGCGAGCACGCTATACGCGACCCGGAACAGGAAATAAGGGATCGCGAACGGGCGGGACAAGTGAAAAACAAAATGGCCGTGCCCATAGGCGACCGCAAGGGTAAGTTCGCGCCCCCGAGCACGCAAACAGCGTCCCGAACAACCACAACGCGTTCCCGAGCAAGAAAAACGCATCGCGAACGGGCGCGGCAAGCAGCTACGCGCGCTCGCGAAGCTACGCGTAGCTCGCGTAGCGCTCCGGCGTCTTCGCGTAGCTTCGCGTAGCGCGACTACGCGAACTACGCCCAGGCTTACTCATGACACCCTCACCAGCCTCCACTTGGCAAAGCCCTCCCCACTCCAATGTATCACCTGCTAACACTAGGTGGTAAATAGGAGCAGAATTGTCTCCAGAATGGGGAATCACACCTGGACCCATAATTACTGGGTCCTTTTCCAAATGCATACTCCCAATAACTCGGAATAGCTGGATTGAGGTGCAGGGATACTGGCTGAAAACGTTAATTCCAGACAGCTGGTATCCCCACACCAAAATGTGACTCACTCATAATCAGACCGTAAGTGTAATGTCTTTGTGTAGTTAGGTGATGGGGTTCTCCAGGCTCCATGCTTCTTTGGTTTTTGGGGCCATATATTGCAGTGCAGGTTTACTGTGGGCTGCAGCGGCAATACTGTCATTGCGCACTATCCCTCTTAGCATAGACGGCGCTAGGCATGGGCAGAGTTGGCTCTGGACCTTACACCACTACGTCATAGCTGCATGACTCAGAATAGGGGCTTTCCTTTCCCTGGACCTTGCAATGCTAGACCATGGCTGTGAGACCCAATGGCGAGAGCTCCTCTCCCCTGGGACTTGCAGTGATTCACATTGGCTGAAATGTTGAGGCCAACCCTCAGCCTCACCGCACTAGACTGTGGTTGCAAGGCCCAGGACAGTGGGGCCTCCTTTCCTGGGCCTTGCATTTCTAGACATGACTGTGGGGCCAAGATAATGGAAATCACTTCCCTGGGCTCCCCAGCACTAGGCTAGGGTTGAGGGGGTCCCTCGACTGGATGTAGCTGTACTAGATCACAGCTGTAAGGCCCACTCCCTTGTGTCAAACAGCACTACACCACAGCTGTGAGGCGTGGGGAGAGGGACGCTCACCCCTTGGTCTTGCAGTGTTAGACCATGGCTCCGAGCCCAGGGAAGAGGGCTCCCTCTTCTGGGCTTCGCAGCATTTACCATGGCTGCAAGGCCCAAGGAAGAAAGTACCTGCCCTCTGGGCATCCCAGCACTAGGCCATGGTTGCGAGGTCTAGTGAGGTGGGGGCACTTACCTCGGCCTGTTAGCGCTGTTCATGGGCGCATGTCAGGAGCAGAAAAATCAATAGTGCAGCATGTGCAGTGGCACCAGGTCCCACAGGTGTTAGGTGCCCAATGCACCCAAATTGTGTCTGTACTTTACTGTACAGCTGCTGTGGACAGAGGTGAAAAGTCAAAAAGCCTGCACCATCATGCACTGCCTTCACAGTAAAATGCAAATGGAATTTAGGTGCTTTATGTACCTAATACCCCGGGGCCTAGTGCTAATGCACCAGCTGTACCATGGTTATGTGCTTGGGCCCATGTCATGTCAATAGTGCAGCAGGAGCAGAGGCACGAGGCCCCAGGATTATTAGGTGCCCAGCGCACCCAGATTATGGCTGTACTTTACTGTGCAGCCAGTGGACGGTGTGAGTAGGTATTTTGCTACTTGTCCCTCTTCCATGGACCCTACAGTCATGTTTCAGCACTATACTAGAGAAATAGAATCCTATCAGTTGCATTTCTAATATTCTGTCTTTCCTAGCCCTTGGTGAAGATCTTGCCAAGGTTTTTGCTAATAAAATTGACCAAATTTTCTCCTTGCTTACTCAAGCTCCCCCCCATTATAGATGATCCTGTCCCTGTATCAAGCAATCACAATTTACATTGAACTTTACCCTTGACAAAGTAAATTCCTTAATTTTTTGTTCTCCACTTGCTCCTTGTTTGATGACCATTTCAAAATGACCTATGAACATATCATCACTTATGATCAACTGAAGGTCATCTCTACCTACAGTTGTGCTTGTAAAAAGACAATAGTTTTCCATCTTTAAAAAGAAAAAGCAAAAGTAGATGCCTCAGTGTAATTAGCACCCTATTTTATTCCCCCCTTTCATATCTAAGACCTGCGAGGCACCAGTAAACATCCAGTTTTCTGCTTTTTATGTAACAAACCCAGTTACCTGACCCTACCCAATTAGGCTTTTGTCCTGGACACAGGACAGAATCTTTTCTAGTCGCCACATTAGATGATACTAACTACAGCTTGGATGCAGGAAGACCAGCCATGCTGCCCCCTCATGGACTTATTGGCTTTATTCAACATTGTCTCTCACCTCATTATCCTCACTTGCTCTTAGGAAGCGAGGGTGAACGTGAGCTTGATTGACTTGCATTTTTTCTTTTGGAAAGGGAACAGACAGTTAACCTGCCTCAGTGGTTAATTTGTAAAACATTAAGTGCTGGCGCTGTCGTCAGGAGGCAGCTTGCACCAGCCCATTTCTCCTGTTAGCATGGCCTAAAATGGAACCAACTACTAACCATGAAAGTGGGAAGATGTTGTGGCCTAATGGTCAGAGCTGCCGACTTCGGAGCTGAGAAACCAGGTTCGGGTCTCGGCACTGGATCAACATCCTGTGATTCTGGGCAAATAAATTAATCTTCCAGTAAATGAATGTGTCCTTAACTAGTGCCCATTAAAAGCGCTGGTGTTTATGATTAAGTGCTGGTGCCGAGAGTCAGAAACCACCGGCTCAAATTAAGCACTGCCCTGCCTCTTTTCTAACCTACAGTTGGGCCTAGCCCATTATGTTGTCTCAAATGTACCTTCCAAAAGTCCCACAATGTTTAATTTGTTACTTGATGCAATTGTCTAAGCTCATGAGAAGTTATGGATACCTATTTAAGACACATAAATAATTTTGCATGTTCATCACCTTTCCAATGATTCCCTTTCTCAGGCAAATTTAAACCATGTGTTCAAGATGTTGCTTCTTAAATATGTAACAATCATTTGAAATTAAAGACTGAAAAAGCAGAAACATAGTTTTTTTGGGCTCACAGTTCCTTATGGTCCAGTATATGGTGGCTTACCTCTTTGGGTTTGTCTCCATTGTCAGTTAACCTAGCACAAAATCTGGGAATAATTTTCAATCACAGACTTTCCTTTAGACAGCGTCACACCCATTGGCAACAATACCCACAGAAGCACCAAGCAGGCTAGCTGGTACACTGAAGATCTCAAAACCGCGAAACAATTCTGTAAACAACTGGAAAGGAGATGGCGCACCAGCAAGGACATGACCGACAAGACCACCTTCAAGACAGCCCTCAACCTCTACCATAGAGAGTTGAGAGAATCGCAGAAAAAGGCCACATTGAATCAAGCTCTAATAACAGCAAAAAAACTCTTCAACATCGTCAAAGAATTCTTCAACCCCTCAGCTACAACAAACAACATTACCCCCTCACACGAACTCTGTGACAGCCTTGCATATTTCTTCTATGACAAGATCACCAACATCTACAGAAGCTTCAAACCCCAGCCCAAGGCCACTGACTTCTACAAGCAACACAATGAACCCGCTATTACCACAGACATCCGACTAACCAAATAGAGCCAGCTCGCCCCACAGGACATTAGCTCCATCATGAACTCAGTCCACTCAAGGGCGCCAACTGACCAATGCCCTCACCACATCTTCAACCTAGGTAAAGCAGGAATCAGCCACATACTCACCACCTGGTTCAACACCTCAATTGCCATGCCCACCTTCCCCGAGGACTGAAAACATGCAGAAGTCAACGCCCTCCTAAAAAAACCATTGGCATACCCCCAGAGAACTCAACCACTACTGACCGATCTCCCTGCTCCCATTCTGATCCAAAGTATTAGAGAAAGCCATCAACCAATAACTCTCCTCACTTCTGGAACGGAACCTCCTACTCGACTCCTCCCAATCCGGATTCTGCAGCAACCACAGCACAGAGAGAGCCCTCATCGCAGCTACTGACGACATCTGAGCTCTAGTCAACCAAGGAGAGACTGCAGCTCTGATCCTCCTAGACCTCTCGGCAGCCTTTGATACAGTCTCCCAAAACACACACTCATCACAAGGCTGCACAACATAGGGATTCAAGGAGCTACTCTAAGATAGATTGCCTCTTTACTCACCAGAAGAGCACAAAAAGTCTGCCTTCACCTCTGATGCCAAGGAAAGAGTACTCCAAGGATCCTCGCTCAACCTCACCCTCTTCAACACTTATATGATACCTCTGGCCAGTATCATCAAACCCACGGACTCAACATCATATCCTACACTGACGACACACAGCTTCTCATTCTCTTCCTTTCCGAACACAACACCAACACCAACTTCCACAATTGCATGACAGACGTTGCCAACTAGATGAAGGAAAACTGCCTGAAGCTTAACATGGACAAGACAGAGGTACTGATTTTCGGAAACAAAAGCTCCCCATGGGTTGCATCCTGGTGACCCTCAAAACTCGGACCTACTCCTACCCCCACTGACCATGCTAGGAACCTAGGTATCATTCTAGCCAACAGTCTAACCATGACACTCAGGTCAACTCTGTCTCCTCCTCCTACTTCTTTATGCTCTACATGCTTTGTAAGATATTTAAATGACTACCCCAAAGCTGAAGAGGCACCATCACCCAGGCCCTCATCTATAGCCGACTGGATTATGACAACGCTCTCTACACAGGGATCGCAGCTCACCTCCTCCGATGACTACAGACCATACAGAAAACCGCAGCCAGACTCATCCTGGACCTCCCTAGATGAACCCATATCACCCCCTACCTCAGGGAACTCCACTGGCTCCCTGTACAGAAAAGATGCCAGTTCAACCTCCTGACCCATGCATACAAGGCCCTACACCTCTGCGGACCTGTCTACTTAAACTGCCACCTGAACTTCCATCGGCCCACCAGACACCTCCAATCCATGTCCCTTTCTATAACCCTCACCCCGCATCCGGCATAGCAGATGCAGAAGTTGCTCCTTCTCCTACCTAGCAGCGAAGACATAGAACAAGCTACCCTTTCATCAACTGACCTCCCCATCTCTTTCAGAACTCTGAAAGTCCCTAAGTACTGTCCCTAAAGACTGTGGCGAATCAACTGGACCCTGCCAGCACCTGGATATCCTCACGGGTGACAAGTAGCACCATACAAAACTGCTGATTGATACATCTATAGAGAAGGGTTTTTGAAGGCCAGGGAATGAAGGCGCTCAGCTGTGTAACACAACTCGTTGCTCTGAAAATATATTCGGATGGTGCTACTGGGAGAGGGGATGAGCCCTATAACCCCTCAATATTGTGTGGGAAGAGGTTCTCACACTTCCAAAATGTACATCCAAGTCCAGGCACACATCAGAGTAAATAAACAGTATGTATAATCTCGACACAATTTGTGCACAATCAAATCAATGATCCATGAACATATGAAGATAATGTTGCTTTGTCTTTAATTCAGTATTCCATTCGACCAAAACAAAACCAGCCGACACTTGTTTCGTCGCATTTGGAAATAGTTCCGCGACTTCCTCAGGACTGAATGGAGAAGAGAAAGGTCTTTGTAATCGTGCTGCCGAAGATAATTCCAACCCGGCTGGGCTATATCCTTAAAGTAGTAACGATCAATGTACGAAATGCATCTTTTTGGAATTATTTTCCTGAAGCGGGTGCCGTGAGGGTGCAGGGCGTCAGGCGGTGGCCGCGCTAAGCAAAGATCTGTAGTGAGTATGCTATGGACTGCCTCACGGATGATCACTGTGTTCCGATTACAAAGACCTTTCTCTTCTCCATTCAGCCCTGAGGAAGTCGCGGAACTATTTCCAAATGCGTCGAAACACGTGTCGGCTGGTTTTGTTTTGGTCGAATGGAACACTGAATTAAAGACAAAGCAACATTATCTTCATATGTTCATGGATCATTGATTTGTTGTGCACAAATTGTGTAGAGACTATACATACTGTTTATTTACTCTGATGTGTGCCTGGACTTGGATGGACAAAACTGCTGATTGGTTGATTGATTGATTGAGATGCTCTCCCTCCCCTGAGCGTCTCATTCACAGCCAGGATTGAGCGCTAAGAGGTCCATGAGAGATGGTGCCCTCCCTTGGGCTTCACAGCAACTATCAAGTTGTGCAGCAGGTGCAGTAGCACCAGGGATTAGGGAAATTAGGTGCCCAATGCACCAAACGTTTGGCTGTGTATTACTGGCCAGCAAGCGGTTAGGTGACCAATTTACTTTGCATTCAACAGGACCCATTGTGCCATTGCTGCTCCACTAGTCAAACATCCATTAGCCTTGCAGCCAGGATCCAGAGCAGCAAAGTCCAGAAGAGGCACATCCTCCACTGGGCTTTACAGCATTGGACAATGGTTGCAAGGCACAGGAGAAGAGACCCCTCTGATGGGTGTTGCTATCAAAAGTGTTGCAAGTACAGTAGACTGTGGCCCTGTGTGGTCATGGCACCAGTGCACCCAAATGATGGCTGTATTTTACTGTCCAGTGAGTGAACAGGGGAGGATGGCAAATTTACCTTGCTTGCACCACAGCCAACAACACTATTGCTGTACTGGAGAGGAACCTCATTTCCTGGAACTCTTAGCCATGGTACTGTTCTGTCAGGCCTAAGGGGGACCTCCCCTTCCCAGGGTCTCTCAACACAGGACTATGGCTGTGAAGCCCAGGGAATGAGCCCCCTCTCTGAGGTTAGCTGTCAATAATGCAGCCGTTGCAGTGGCACGAGAACCCAGGAGGGTTAGGGGCCCAATTAACCCAAATTATTTCTGTATTTTACTGTACAACCAGTGGACGTGCGGGAGTGGGTTTCCCATTTACCTTGGATGCACCAGGTCCCATGACATCATTGCTATGCTTCTGGCCCCTCATGATCATTGCAGCCATGAACTAGTCCTGCCTCCCCTAAACCTTACAGCAATGGTACAGCACTGTGACACAAATCAAAGTAGGGTGGCAGGGTGCAGGACTGCCCCTCATTTTAGATGTCTGTCCTGCATTCTGCAGTAGGCTCTTGCAGCACATCAAAGGTCCAACTTTCTTTGTTTGCCAGGGTAATGATGAAGGCAATCATGTTAATCATTAATAGATGTAAACCAAATAGGCCAGATGGAAAGCCTAGAAAAGCCCAGCCCAGCAGGATGTCCCAGCACTGACACTGGGAACAACCACATTTCAGAGGTGCTAGGGGCCAGCATTTGTTAACATGGTAACTAGGAAAGAAAAGTTGAAGAACAAGAGGTGACCTATGGAGCCTACCTTCTTAAAACAGTTACCTTCAGAGGTTCTAAAAAAGGAGGAATGTAAAAAGTCAAAGTAGAACAGCTCTAAGCAGGCCCCCACCCAAAAACCTTTTGACTCAGATAATGACAAGTATGAACTAATGGCAGATAAGGAGACAATCGCCCAGAGAGAACATGATTTTTCTAAGACCAAACTATTTGGTCAAGTAGGATAACCAAGAATGCAATACAGGACTGATTGTTTCAGGACCTATAACGTTCCCACTAAATCACATGTTTTATCTATTGAAGCAATTAATGGGTTTACTTACTTAGGGCGGTATTGGATGAAACCCAAAAATTAACTTGGCGATTTTTGGTAACCCTATATAAACATTTCTAGGTGAAATCACAAGCGTGCTATGTTCATGCGAAGTGATAATAGAAAGTTAGTTGATGTACTGTGGGAGGAGCCCTAGAAACAAGGTGGTTGAGGGTGAAGCCTGTTCTTCAATTTTAGATGTTAATGTCAGCCAGCAGTCCCAGTAATGACCCAACCAGTAGCGGGAGGATTCTCCTGCACGCCTCACAATGCTGCAGCATGGGTGTGAGATACAGGGGAAGGCTTTTCCCCCCATAGACCTGGCAGCCTTGGTAAAGCACTACACGGTCAAAGGAAGAAGGCTCTCGGTTTACCTTTGATTATTTCCAAAGTTCAAAGAATAATTTCTGTCACTGGTTTTGCTGTCTTCCAATGGGAATTGATGTCCGCAGATACCAGTCCCCATATGCACAAAATACCTCTGACAGTTTTTTTGCAAGGTGGCTTTTCATATTACACACAACCATGTCCATTCAACAAAGATCTGCTTTATTTGTGTGAAGAAGAAACTAATCATTTGTGTTACACTAAAAGACAATTCACATACTTTTATTAGAAATGATAATTGAAATTTTGCACTATATACAGGGTCACTCAAATTATATGGCAATAGAGCACCAAATTATGCAGGCAGGGTTAGCTATATTATGTGACAAAAAGGCATCTTATGTGGCATAATGCGGCACATTTTTTGACAGTATTTCTTCATTATTTTGTCATTTTTACAGATGGTAATGCTGTCTGGGCAAATATTTCTTCTCATTAGTACCAGTTTAACAAGCAAATACAGAAAGAGCAACTGAAAGATGACTAATTAACCTTTTCGAAGGCCTTTGACTGCTCGCATACACGTCGCCACATTTTTGATCTGTTTGAACTAGAAACAATTTATTTTGTTAAAATCTGCAGATTATGCATCAGATAATGGATTATGTGGCAAATGCATAAAATCCATCATTGTGCGAGAAAAGCTGCAGAAGCACATAGTTCCCTTGGGTCTGACTCTATAGCATATTGTACCAAGCATGTGACCTGGGTTGTGTTGATAGCATATACATTAAACAGCGAAAACCCAGTTTTCCAATTTCCCACTTCTGGATATATTCAGCCTACATGGTCTTCAATTTTACCTTTGCTTTCTCACTTTAATGTCATCAAATAAAGGGGAGCAACAGAGGGATAGTAGCCAGGTCGCCCTCCACTCACTAATCCACACACCAATGACCTGGTTACATAGAACACTACAGCCTTTCAATGTTATTTCAATCACAAGAAAGGGGGGGGCGGTTTTTTAATATATCTAACCCTAGGTCAGGCTCTGCTTATTTATCAGTCGTGCCCAACTCCAAGTGTTCTGGGTTCTAAACATTTGAAGTTTGTCAACCCACCACATTCACACTCACATCAATTATAGAGAATAAAAAAGGTGTAAGGAGTCAGAAAGTACCTCACGTAAGCACCACCCAAAGAGCTACTGGTTGGTACTCACCAGTTGGCTCACGTTGTCATCATCAGTAACTTTCATGACCAGAAAAGAAAAGGGGAAGTGAAAGATTTTTGCCCAAATCTTCAGATTGTGTGAGAAAAGGTGAAGAACGATAGTGTGTCGATGATCATTTCATCCATCAACCATCTGGGCCCCGTAACGTGCAAAAGAAAAAACTTTTCTAAGCTAAAATGAGTTTTGGCTCACTTTTTGTTATACATACTTTACTTTCCACAGTGACCGCACTCAGATTAAAAAGAACGGCATGTTTAGACCATCTTAATTGGAACGGCCAACATTTTTCATTGCCTTGCAAATTTTTGGCAATTTCATCAGGGCTCGGGGACGCATCTCCACCTCACTGATGTTTCTAAGACAATCTGTGGTGGTTGACATACAACATAAAAGAAAGATTGTGCCAAACATAAAAAACACATATATTAGTGTTCGGTGGCGACCATACCACAATGTTTTTACAGCAAAATGTGCATAGTTTTTGCCATAATTATCAAGTGGTTGCCCGATGGACTCCTACCAGCAACACACTCAGAAGGGGACAAAGAGATTTTTAACCATGTTTCCCCATCAGGTAGAGCGCAGCCACCAGTTGTAAGCCTGTGAATACATACATGCATTATTTAGCCGTCATAAACTATTAATACTGCCAGTGTTTAATCATATCTCTCGTATTTTCCTGTCAACATCTTAGTGCCTTCTTCGAGTTTCTAATATGTAGCAACCAAGCCATAGCATGACCTGTGCAAAGCGAAACTGAAAAACTTTTCACTTTTCACCCAGACACGCTTTCTAGTTCTCGGGCACGCGTACTTTACTGGGCGCACGAGTTTTTTCGGCGTCCAGGAGGCGGTCGAAGCCCAGACTATCGGTAGAGCGGTGAGTGGTGCGATGCAAGTCAGGGGAAGGGCATGACTTGCCTGTTTATTTTTAAAGTTTTCGTGTAGCACAGGGCCGGAGAACTAGAAAGCGGGTCTGGGTGAAAAGTGAAAAGTTTTTTGGTTTCGCTATGCACAGGTCATGCTATGGCTTGATCGCTATTGCTCATACGTACATATTAGAAACTCGAAGAAGGCACTAAGATGTTGACAGGAAAATACAAGAAATATGATTAAACACTGGCAGTATTAATAGTTTATGATGGCTAAATAATGCATATATGTATTCACAGGCTTACAACTGGTGGCTGCGCTCTACCTGATTGGGAAACGTGGTTAAAAATCGCTTTTGTCCCCCTTCTGAGTGTGTTACTGGTAGGAGTCCACCGGGCAACCACTTGGTAATTATGGCATAAACTATGCACATTTTGCTGTAAAAACATTGTGGTATGGTCGCCACCGAACACTTATATATGTGTTTTTTATGTTTGGCACAATCTTTCTCACTTTAATGTACCAAGGTCTGGAGATAAAACTGATGTTATACTACATTTATTTGTAGATCACACTTACACTTAGCTTCACATAACTAGCCTAGAAAGGGAAAAATAATAAGGACTTTTTAAAGAGCCAGGTTTTGATGTATTGCTGAATTTGATTAATATAGGCTCTGAGTGAGTGGCACTTGAGATTTCTCAAGGCAGTTTTCCACATGATGGAGAACATACCTTGCCCCAAACAAGAGTTAAACAAGTCCAGTAGTTGAGTTTTAAGAAAGGGGAAATGTAACTTCATGAATTTAGCTGGGCATGAGCCAACTGGACAACAGATTGAACAGTGGCATCAAGATTAGTGTGAAGGAGTTTAAAGAAGTAACTGTTTGGATGTTGCAAGATGTAGTAGGGAGGTAATCAGGTGTAGGATTGTTTTCTGCCTAGATGTTGTCACACATTAGTTTATGCTTCTTAAAGAAGAATTGATCAAGGCTATCACATATTTGTTTGGACAGTTGTAAAGAAGGTTAGGAAGGTGAAGGAGATTGTATTTCTGATATGATATGGAATATTTTATTAGGGTAGAAGCTTGAGAGATCTGATCAGAGAAGTAGCTTCTCTTGGCTTCCCTAATTTTAAGCTTATTGGTGGCAGCTATGTTGATATATTCTATTCTTTTAATTATCTCATATTCTCTGCACCATTGTCTTTATACTCTGTGGACTTTCAATTTAAGAAATATTCATTAGTCGGAGAACCAAGGATTTCATCTTTGTTCTATTTAGTTATATCCAAATAAGTTCTATTGAGATGTTTGCTCTTTTTTCTGCTTAGAAAAAAAAGTGATGTGAGAAATCCTTGAGTTAATCTCAGACACTGGTGATCACTTGAGTGGAATTCTAGTCCATCCTTTTTATTCAATGTGTTAGAACTGTTAGAGACTAACTGTATGCAAATTAGTCTTGATCCTCTTTAAACAGGAACAGTCCAGCCATGTCATGTCATGTTCTTTCTCAACGAAAAGGCAAGCAACATCAGACTGGTTCAATCCTTCTTATGGCCCAGTGTGCCACAGTGGTCATATTTTGGCATACTCATTATACTTCGGAAGTTTCACTGAGAGGAAGAAAAAGGTGAAGGGTAGGATGTTTGAATTAATTTCAGCCCCTGGTAATTATTGTAGAAACATTCCAAGCCATTGTTGTTTTGGTCAGTGTACTACAGTGGAGGACCAACCATATGCAATCAGCCTTGGTCCTTGGGATTAGAAAAATTCGAGCTTTTGCTCCATTTATCCAGATTTTTCTTCTGGATTTGACATGACAATAGTGACCATGTCTGTACGATACTGGCCAAGTTGCAGTCCTAGAGGAATGGCCTTTCTCTCCTGAAAGCTGCATTTATCGGACATGCACTTATTGTTTGACACACAAAAGTAGCAGTGTAAAAACACGTTTCCAGGCCTGGCACTGAAGCCTCGGTGTGCAATTTTAAACTGCCATTTCAACCTGGCAAAATAAACATTTTGCCAAGCCTAAACCTTTCTTTTAATACTTATAAGTAACCCTTAAGGTATGCATTAAATGCCCTTAGATCAGGGTGTAGGGTATGCTAGTACATGTATATTTAATGTTTTACATGTCCTTGCAGTAACCCCTCACACCCCAAGAAATGTTTCACTGTGGCAAGGCTGGGTCTCCCATAGGTAAACACTGGTTTATACTATTACATTTAATATGTGCTAAATGTAGTTTAGGAGTAGCGAGAAAAAAACTTCAAGGACTCATTTTAATAGCAACTTATAATCCAAAATAATGGTCAATTCAGAATTTATATTTCTATTTGGGCATTGAATTTTTTGAAAGTTGTCATTTCCCTGCCTAAAACCAAAAGGCTTTCCTGCCAGTGTCGAGCTGTGTCCTGACCTCTGGTAGCTCCCTGTGGTGAGATGTATATTGCTCCCAGATAGTCGGCAAAGGGTTCTGGGTGTCAGGAGGGGGTCTCCTCCCTTGACAGGATGGCCTGGGGGCAGTGCCCAGCCCCTTCCCTAGCTTCAAAGGATGCCTAGCCCGTTACTGGCAGTTTAGGCTTACACCTAGATTTGCTTTTCTTTTATCTTTCTAGTCAGGCTAGCTCCAAACCCAGAGGGAAGAGAGGAACTGACCAGAACTGGTTTAGGGGGTGGACCAAGGATTGCCTTCCACCTAGAGGCTGGCACTGGGCATAAAATTGTGCCCCCACAGAACTCTCAGAACATTCCTGGACCTCTGAAGAATCAGAAGAAGGACTGCCCTGTTGTCTGAAGAACCTGAAGGCAGACTGGACCTGGTTGTCTCGAACTCAGTACCCCAGAAGTGACTCCATGGGTTGATTGGCTGACCTATTTGAGCTACAGGGACACATCAAGCTTTTAGAGGCCTCTCTTCTTCATCAACCTAGCTGACCAGTTCCAACTGGATCTGCCCTGTACCATGCTGCTGGCCTTTATTGGACTGGGTCCTAAACTTCTAGTAGTGCCCTCCAGGTCCTGGACTCTTGGCTGGTGTTAGAATGTTCTACTCCTGTCCCCAAACTGAAAGAAGAGGAACTTTCTGCCTGGAAAACCGGCAGAGGCCGGGGTTGTCATCAAAGCCGCAGCTGTCGAATGGCTAGTCACCCCTAACTTGGAGGTTGACCCCACTGAAGGAGATCCGACTTCCAAAAAATCTACTAAGTCAGAACGTAGAGGACTTCACCAGGACCAACGGCAAGCAGCATCCGATCGTCGTCAAGGCTTTCCTGGGCATGGACTCCGAACTTTGCCCACTCTGAACTTTCCTGCCTTCGTTGACGACTGCACTGGACCCTGCTCTTCAACAATCCGCCATCATTGAGGCCAACTTCAGATTGAGCTTGCAGCTTGCCTCACTGACGACTCATCGACAACCACTTTTTCTTCATAAAAGTTTCTAAGTCAGAATGTAAACTTTCCACTGGATGAACCTGATCCCTGGATCCAACTTTTGACTTTGACTTGGGCTAGTATCACCAGATACCCACAGGGTTTAGGTGCTATTTTTATTTCAAACTTTAAAAATTTGTATCTCTAGTTCTGCTTTTTGGGTTTTTGTTGTTTGATGTCATTTTATTTATTAAATTATTAAATTATTCTATATGTTCATAAATTGGTTTGGGTTTTTCTTTGTTTTGTTTTCACTTTAATAATGTTTGAGTGCTGCATAAATACTTTACACATTGCCTCTAAGTTAAGCCTGCCTGCTTTGAGTCAAGCCACCAGAGGGTTACGCACAGGTTTATTTAGTGACTAGTGCTTCACGCTGACAAGGAATGTGATTATTATTTGAATTGGGCTCTCACATCTTCAACTAATACTCCAATTTCTTATGATAATACTTTACAGTGCTTTGTTGACTTGTGCAAACACACTTATCTCAGAAAGCCAATTTGTGGAAAATGTTGCAAAACATCGTTTTCAAATTTAAGCACGGGATTAGTAAAAGAAATAGGCTCTTATCACAAACCTTTCTCCTCCTTTGAATCCCTCATCCCTAAGTTTATTTTTTTCTAATATAATTTCTAACTATTTGAAAGAGCAGAAATATTTGGATCAAATCGTTGGCTAGCTTCAGGTTTGTTAAATACTGCACAATGTCAACTTTTGTATTTTGGGATAAAGTATCACTTTTAAATAAAGATTATGTTGATATGTCTTATTGTGATACAAACAACAGGAGAACATCCACAAACCCAGATGAGACCTGGGTGAATATAGTAACAAACAACGCCTCACAGGGTAAAACTAATACGAATAATCGTAACTAAATTATACATATAACTCCAGAATGTATTTGTCTGAATATATTTTTGGGAGAAGTAATTTTTCAAACAAATATGGGCATAGCATCAAGATTTTTTAAGCAACGTGCATTAAGTGCTTAGTGAACACATAGTGCTGGTGAGAGGGTTTTGAACGATGTAGGTGAAACAGATAAAGAAACAAGAAGCAGCAAACAGACTTTAGTCATTAGATATTAAGCATGAAAAACAAATTGTCACATTCAGCAGGATCATGCCAAATTCAGGAATCTGTAAATACGCTGACCGTTGTCGATGGCATTTCGACCTTCATTGACTTGAGGTCATCATCAGGGCAATATATACGCAAAACAGATGATTGCCGCCTGAAGGGGCTTCCAGAGGCGGTCAAACCGCAAACTGCATTGTGTGTGGGAGGGAGAAATGAATCATTCCAAATCACCACAGTGGTGATTGAGGGCTCTGTGGAGACCGCGTTCTCTGAACAATGTGGCACTCCAAGACTCCCCTGCTTCACTCTTTAATTGCTTTGGACTCTGACTTCCTACCGATTTATTACCAATGCCACACGGTGTGAGCGGCTGGCAAACCCTGCTCCATCGAGTCTCACTCCTGTGCTGTCGGGCTCCAAGGAAGCATTGATTCCGTCCCTTTTGTATATCATTCCCTGCCCTCAATTGACCCACACACAAGGCAGTTTGTGGGTTGACCGTCCCTATAAACTCCTTCAGGAGGCAATCATTCTTCTTTTTTGTGTATATATTGTCCTGATGATGACCTCAAGTCAATGAAGGTCAAAACGCCATTGACAAACATCAGTGTATTCATGGGTACCTGAATTTGGCATGATCCTGCTGAATGTGACACTTAATAATTTTTTTCCGTGCATAATATCTAATGACTAAAGTCTGTTCAATTTTTGTGCCATTTGTGTAATTTAGTTACTATAATTCGTAATACTGTTACCCTGTGAGACATTGTTGTTTATTATGATATGTATTATTGAGCATAACAATTGAAAATGTCTCTGTTTTTTTACACATTCCTTTTCAGCATTACGGGATGGTCATGGTGCATCCCAGTGGGACCCAGGGCAAGAAAGAAGATCCTCGACTGGTACCAGGCATGAAGACTTCCCCCAGCAGCAAGTAGGTGGAAGTCGCCACTAGTAGGGGCAGTGTACCTGCCCAGATAAATACATAATCTATTACCAAAAGACTCCAAGGGAAGCCGAAGAGGCAACTGGGGAGGCAGAAGAAATGGACACCACCAGCCAGTAGGAGGCAGATCTTGAGGCTCCTCTTGGCCTTGCGCAACAACAACATGTGGAGTCCAAACAGCAGGTCCCACCACCATCTGGCCTGCACAGAGGCCCTCCTTAACTCCTGAGGCTCCCATTCCATTGGGGCCTCCAACTTAACCCCCTGCATAGGCATCATCTCCTTCTCCCAGTGCCTGACCAGTAGAATACCGACAGTCGGGGGACAATTCAGCCACCAACACCGTACAGACTTGTTCTGCATCTCATTCTCTTACTTGTGTCCTTTGCTGCTTTCAAGGAGGTCCTGAGTAGGGGTGGACGGAATTTTTAATTATGCAAGCGGATTTGGAGGAATTAAGCAATTCTGCATTATTCTTGTAGTGCAGAATTACTAACAAATTCCACGACTCTGCTCCACCGGCGGAATTAATCAGCACTGGAGGAGGCGCATGCACATCCCACTTTGGAGGCCAGGATAATCTGCCCTGCGGCAGGGTTCCAGGATGCAGAGGAAGTCCCATCCCCTCTCACAGCCAGATGAGGGAAGCTGAAGTTTTAGTGCTGATCACTGGAACCATGTTTGACATGCTTCGCGTATTATTTTGAAAGTTAGCGGAATAGTTTTTCATTTAATCTCCAAAATCTATATTTTACCCACAGCAGTGTGCAAGGAATGCTTCTCTAGTGTGAAATATCTGTGTGGTAACTTATCGGGGAAGCACAACTCCCCTATTTTGATGACACAGTTGAGGTCTCAATGCCAGTCACAGCCCACCAGGGTTTAGATATAGCTATTGCTACCCTTGACGAGGTGTAGGTGGTTGTCACTGCGGCACGGAAGCAGCGCTGGTGTTGTGTTGATATCCCAAATACAATCCGCTGTTGTGATATTAGAGTAGCACACACAGCTCCCCTATTTTGGCATCGCTGTGGAAAGGCGGATTATGCTCATCTCACATATGTGCTCAGTTCCTCAGTGTGATGTCATGAAGGCGGCTCTACTTGTGCGCTGCTGCACGTCTGGGTGAACATGATGTCTGTGTCACTGTCATAAGGTCCTCTGCCTATTGTCAAGTCGCTGTAATGAAAGTAGCACCACCAGTGTGATGTCACTGCAATAAGTGCTGCTACCCAGTCTGATGTCACTTCCGCACCCACGTGAGATCTCGCCATGCTTCCTGGTGATATCACGCTACGAACAGTGCTTACTGTGGGGCATTAACAGTCAGGGATTGTCTTTGGGTGACGATGGTGGAACATGCGGTTACCAGTGAATCCAACGTAATGTACACCATTAAAAAAAACTGGAAAACAAACAAAAATGCATAAGAAAGTTGTTGTGGGTGAGGTAACTCACAGGATTTCTTACAGTTCCTGAGTGTGCAGTGGGTTCAATAGCATGACACAAAGAACGTTTAGAGCATGATTTAAGTTTCAGCAAGTAATAACAGGTGCTTTGTAGAAAGATACATATTTTATGTGGCGTGGGGTGGGAGAGAGACACAGCAGGTAAGAAAGTGCAGTTACCAACTCACTGTTACTGTTTTTATAGGTCCTAAACTTCAAGTACAGCTTCAGCACTATCACTTTTTTTTTCTCCCAGGCCTCCACCCTCAATTCATTCAGTTTAGTTGCAGATGTCTGTACTGTACTTTTTAATGACTGTTCTTTTTTGTCTATGCTGTGTCTTGCTTTGGGTGTTTTTTTATTAAGGTAATCGTGACAACAGTTTGTTGTGTTTGTTTGCACCATGCCAGTTACCCCTAGGGGAAATTGCATAGGCTTGGAGGATGTTCTGTTCTTGGAGTTTCTCTCTCCTGTGTTCACCATGGGTTGATTAATTTATGTATCTGTGTAACTTTAGGGAGACACCATAAAGATGATGATGATGTAGCCGCATATGAGTGTGTCAGTCGTCTTTATGTAAGGGCACGGGCGGGGCATGGTGCAGGAAGCAGGTATCGCAAGCAATCTTGTGAATGCAGGGGGCACATCAATGACAGCAGATAATGGCCCAACACAAAAAACCAGTGTACCAGCCGCCCTGCACACAGCTTTGCCTGTTTTTCAGTAAATTCCACAAAGATAGAAATAGCACAGCAGCATTTTGCAGCATGCAGAGTCTCGTCTTCCTCTTCTCTCTGTGGCATGGACTGGTTAGCTTGCACTCATGATAAGCGGGCTGCAACTGTCAGAAGTTATATTTTAGGCGTTTTTTATGTATCTTTTATCCATGAGCTATGTGTTTCTACGGTTGGCGGATTGCTACAAAAAGATCAGCGCATTGGGAGATAAATGAATTATTCAATTATGAACATCTAATTATTTTACCATACGGTGTAGAGTCTGCTGTTCTGGCGCGTGGCAGAGCAAAATCTCCTATTAAGCACTCTTTGATTTGAATGGGTTCTCTTTGTGTTTCTGTGCATTAGCAAACGTTGTTCTTGTCGCACTATATGGATGAAGTTTCTCTCCATTTGGATCCCACATGGAGAGACATAAAATGGAGGGAATGTAGACAATCATTGGGGTTGGGCGGAATTCCTTCGGAATCTTGCACAGTTTTTATGTAACTCCGCAGAATTCCAGGGAGTAAAACTCTGCGACTTTAGCCTACCCCTAGTCCTGAAGCCAACTGGAGAGGTTCAGAGGATGATGGTTTTGGGGTATCTGGGACTTGTTAGAAAGATCTGGATTCTCTGAGAAAAGGCTATTGAACAGTTCCAAACGTTATGTTTCCTCATGACCTCATTGATAGCAGGTCTTATATTGTGTCTGCCTCCCCAATCCCACCTACCTCTTGTTGTTTAGTCTCCCAGTTCGTTTGTGATACTTGTTCCCCCTTCTACCCCTGATTTTCCTTCTACCCAGGGGTGTCTAGTTCTGCCACAGCCAGCCATTTGATGTTCACGTTGGACGAGAACTTCAACAGTGTTGTAGTGAAGACTGAGATCGAGGATAGCCAGGGAATTTTGCCTCCAAGCCAGGACCATGATTTGGACACACAGTGTGGTTTGGGGGTATTACTCTATTATAATTTTGGATAGTGGACTCTTTTTGTGGTCTAACTATCAACTATTGACTTTGCTTTTCCCCCGTTGTAGCCAGACTTCTTCCCTTGATGTTTCCTGATGTATTTTTATCATTGGCCAAACCCCCTCAAGGTTAGCATTTCCCTTTTCATTTGATTTAATTGTGCCTCTTCCCAAGGACAGCTTTTAGCTTCTCCAAAATTATTATAGTTCATTAATGTCTTTTTTGCTGTTTTCAAATTTAGCAGGTTAATCGATTGTATGCCAGCCACAGGAAATGTTGAATTAGTCAGAAGTTGCTTTCAATTTAAGAATTTTTTTTTTTAAGTACATTCCACTTTGGAGGTAAACAAAGAACGGAGTAAACATAACACTTCTGCAGATTCAACATCAAACAATCAACACAGATGAAAGTTAAACAGATTTATTATTAACAAAGTGTACAGATTTGTGTTATTTGTAAATGGTTACAGTGACTGTGTTAGGAAAAGAGCTGCTATTTTTATACATTACAAATTATTTTTTTTGGGGGGGGTTCCCCCTGCTCTGCCAATTAAATGCTGGTGGTGACATTGATTGTGACTGAGCTTGTGTTCTGGCTGTTTGATATGGTGGTGGTTGATTTGAAGGTGTTGGGGGTTCAGGTGGTGGAGGTAGTGCAAGTGGTGCAGGTGGTTGCTGTAGAGCTGTGAGGTTAGCAGGTGGTGTGTCCCTCCTATAAGGAGGTGCTTTTGTCGAATCTCCTACATGTACATGCATTGGCCATGAATAGTGCCATTGGCATTTTTTCTTAATATTTCTGTATCATCGTCATGGCATGGCATGTTGTCTTGCACTCTCTTCCCTTCTAACCTGTTCTTAGTGCAACTTTGCCGAGTCTTGGCATAATTTTGTATCATTATCAAAGGAAAAGGTCTGCCTGTCAATCATCTGAGTGAGTCTTTTAAGGGATGCAGCTATGTAATGGATATCTAACTACACGAAAAAATGATGCAGAGGAATCGATATAGCACACATTTCAATAGGACACATACAAATTACATCCTACTCTTTGGTACATAGTCCCTTCATATTAACTTGCTTATATTATCACACATACCACCTCCAATTCCATTTGGAACAATTAATAAATTCTTGTAATTGTTCTCTTATTCTTATCAGCAAATGAAATACATCAAGACAAAACAAGAGGAAATTAGACCAATTGCAGAAACATTAACAAAAAACAAATGAATACATTTAGTCATGGATTCCTTCCTACCCACACTTAGAACCAAGTGGTTGCTACATATTTATAAGCAATCCAACTACGAGGTAGTCCAGTACACACATGAGGTAAACAATTCAACCTCTGAGTAAATCCAAAGTGTGTGTATCGAATTACTTAAAAGGTACTATTCCATTGGACTCCTATTCAATGCTGTCGACGTGTTTCAGCCCTATCATTTGGGCCTCGTCAGGACAAGGGTGCAAGGAAACAACCTACAAGATAATAATGATATAAACAGTAATGTACGTCAGTTGCCTACGCCTATATACAATGATGTGCTAATAGAATTAAAAAAACAATTTTAAAAAGAAATTCCAGGTGTGTATAAAATCCATACAAACCCGGAAAAATACAGCCAACTAATACACCACAGTAAACCATGTGACTCTAAAGTGAAAAAATCAATATCTTCAATCTAAAGTGCACCACCATATAAATCAATCTGCACAAACAAAAAGAGAGAAAAAATAAGTAAAAAGTGTCCACATAAATTCAAAGTGAGGATGCAGGAGAAAATCAATTGCACAATGCTACTCATGTCAGAGTGAAGGAGGAGAAATGACTTACATTGCACGATTGAGTCAGAGCTGGATATCAATATCCAATCAACACTTATAATGAGTTCTCAATGGGAAGTCGGGATTTCCAAAAATATTGAGCGGGAACTCTGAAGACAACAACCAAACTAAGTAGCCCTTCTAAACACAATGATATTCTACCTAAAGGAACAATCACAATGACAAAAAATGAATATGAAAACAGGGGGGGCGCAGGTACACCAATAATTACCTGAATCAGAACCAATTAATATGTCTCCCCGCCTGTTCTGCAATGTCAGGAATATGTAATGGATATTAGCATCCATTGCATGAACATCCTTCTGCAGATTAGTCTGCTGTTGGTAAAACTGATGCTCCCTGAGACCAGAATTAGGCCATGCCAACCCCCCACATGCGTGGCAGTCTGTCAAGGTCAGCAGGTTGTTCCGCACAAACATGGGTGCCCTCTGGGTAGCTTTGTGGGAGACTGATGAATGGGGGATGACTGCTCCCCACCAGTGGTGTTCTGTCCCTCGGATGATTATGAGAAGACTGATGATGCACCTTCATGAGAGGAGTGTGTAGGAGATTGTACAGAGGTACTTATTAGTTGAGGGCTGTGTGGAGTTGAGTGTTGCATAGGTGGAACAAGCTTTCGTGGCTGCTGAGCTAACAGCTGGTGACTGGCAATCCTCAGAAATGATTTAGGAGGAAGACTGCAGGTTGCCGTGAAGTGGCCTTCTTGCAGATGTTCTGGGTGGGAGCAACAATATCCTCCTCGTCTAGGTCCTCCTCAATTGGCTCCTACTCCTCATCCTCCTCTTCTGGTCAAGCAGTGCTGGCCACTGACATTGTTGTTTGTAGAAGTACTGGATTCACTCCTTCAATTGCTAGCTATCCTCCACTTGTAGAAGGTTCAGGAACATAGTACAGCGCAATGCCACCCAGTATCTTGAAGAAGAAGATGTGACCAACAGAGTCCAGGTTAGTGTCTGAATTTCAAAACAGTACTTATATACATATATATATTCACTGAAAAAACCATAGGTTTCAGACACGTTATAGTTACAAATTAGCATTTAAAAAACCTTTGAAATTCACTGAAAAAACCATAGGTTTCAGACACGTTATAGTTACAAATTAGCATTTAAAAAACCTTTGAAATTCACTGAAAAAACCATAGGTTTTAGGGACAGTTTTAGTTACTTGGACATTGCACTCGTACAAAACCCGTGAAATTCCCCGTTATAGTTAGTTCAGCTAACTATAACTCGCGCCCCGCAATGCACTGCTGATGACGTCACATATTACATCACTCATGACATGGTCAGTGACATCACTGATGACATCACTGATGACATCTCAAATGACATCACTGATGACATCATCCAGTGACTGTGTGTTTCTGTAAAGTTTAAATATTTTTAATATATATAGGAAAAGACGTATTGAAGAATGAGTGGGTGTGTAAGTGTCTGTATGGATGATTTAGTAGGTGCGTGACTGACTCTATAAGTGAGTGATTTAACGTATCTTACTGAATGCATGGGTTAGTGACTAAACTGGGTGAATGTCTGTATCCGTCTGTCTGTTGCTGTGTAAGTGGCTGCATGTGTTTGTGAATAGCTAAATGAGTGTCTATATGAGTTATTGAATGCTTGTCTGAGTATCTGTATGGGTGCCTGAGTGTTTGTGTGGGAGGGTGTGTGCAACTCTGTGCATAGATGTGTGAGTGGGTGATTCACTGGGTGGATGGTTTCAAGAGTGCATCTGTGATAGACTGTATGGGTGGGTAAGTGTGTGTAAGAGTGTGTTAGTGAGTGAATGTATGTCCCAGTGGTACATGTGTGAGTAACTACATATGTGAAAGGCAGTATATATGTGTGTTGGAGTATATAAATAGCTATAAGCAAGAGTGAGTGATTGTGATAGTGGCTGTATGGATGAGTGTGTGCTTGTATCTGTGATTGTATAAGAGCGTAACAATGTGCTACTATTTGTATGAGTAAGTGAGCTGGTGTGTGTATAACTGTATAGGTGAGTAAATGGCAGTGTGTTTAATTATTTGCATGACTGACTAGGTGTGTGAGTATCTCTATGGATGAGTGGCGTTGTTTGAGTGTCTATATAGGAGTAAGAGTGCATATGATAGTCCTGTACTGAGTGACCGTAAGTATGAGAGACTGTACGGGTGAGTGAGTGGATGTGTGTGTGTAGACCTAAGAATCAGTGAGTGGGTATGTAGTTATTCGTGTTGGAGTGTCTATGGTTTTGCGAATGGCAGTCTGTAATTTAGAGTGGGTGTATCAAAGGTTATATTAGGGTGTGAGGAGGTGCATCAGATTATCACGTGGATGATGTCATCAGTGATGTCATTTGAGATGTCATCAGTGATGTCATCAGTGATGTCACTGACCATGTCATGAGTGATGTAATATGTGACGTCATCAGCAGTGCATTGCGGGGCGCGAGTTATAGTTAGCTGAACTAACTATAACGGGGGAATTTCACGGGTTTTGTACGAGTGCAATGTCCAAGTAACTAAAACTGTCCCTAAAACCTATAGTTTTTCAGTGAATTTCAAAGGTTTTTTAAATGCTAATTTGTAACTATAACGTGTCTGAAACCTATGGTTTTTTCAGTGAATTTCAAAGGTTTTTTAAATGCTAATTTGTAACTATAACGTGTCTGAAACCTATGGTTTTTTCAGTGAATTTCAAAGGTTTTTAAATGCTAATTTCTAACTATAACGTGCCTGAAACCTACCGTTTTTCCAGTGAATTTCAAAGGTTTTGTAAATGACAATTTTTAAATGTATTAATTGTTATATTAATTTTTTCATACTGATTTACTACATTTTTAGAAACAATTTTTTTTACATATTTTATTTTTTAAATTACATTGTAATTACATTATACATTACATTACAAAAATACTTTCTCAGAATGAATTACTTTAGTTTAAATACTTTGCAGATAGGCAATAGACTTTTAAGTACAGTAGTTACAGTTGTTGCAATGGGCAACACATTTTCAAACACAATGCAACATTCAGCTCAATGTGAATTTCTAGTTAAATGCAATTAGTTACTTTATGGATTACTTTTGTAACCACAGGACTGGATCCTAGATTCAGTCCTGGTACATCTCCTGTAAACAGTTGAGTAAAAGCGTTTTGGTTACAGTCGTGATTTTTAAGGAATATTATTGTATTTTAAAAGTTGACACTTAGAAACTTTTTCTCATAGAATCACCAATGTTATCCTATGGAAGGAAATTCACTTAGCAGGTAAAAACTGTTATCGTTACTTTTTCTTACTCAGTGTTGGATCCTGGATCCAGCACTGGTGCATCTCCTGTAAACAGTTGAAAAAATGCGTTTAAGTCATACAGGCGATTTTTAAGGAATATTTGTAGTTTGTGAAAATCAACACTTTGAAACTTTTTGCTGAAAACCAGTCAATCTTAGCCTGTGAAGGAAATTCAAGTTACCGGTAAGTACGGTTAAAATTACTTTTGAGGATCAGTACTGGGCTGAAAGATGCAGCACTGAGGTCTCTCCTGATAACAGGTGAGTAAATCGGAATTCGTATTTCGGCTGATTTTAGAGGAATATTTTAAAGTTCCAAAACTCCACACTTAGAAGAATTTCCAAGTGAAACCAGTCAATGTTAGCCTATGGAAGGAAATTCAAGTTACTGGTAAGTACGGTTAAAATTACTTTTCAGGACCAGTACTGGGCTGAAAGATGCAGCACTGAGGTCTCTCCTGATAACAGGTGAGTAAATCAGAATTCGGATTTCGGCTGATTTTAGAGGAATATTTGTATGTTTCAAAAATCAACACTTAGAAACTTTTTCAGCAAAAAGCAGGCAATGATATCCTATGGAAGGAAATTCAAGTTACTGGTAAGTACGGTTAAAATTACTTTTGAGGATCAGTACTGGGCTGAAAGATGCAGCACTGAGGTCTCTCCTGATAACAGGTGAGTAAATCGGAATTCGTATTTCGACTGATTTTAGAGGAATATTTTAAAGTTCCAAAACTCCACACTTAGAAGAATTTCCAAGTGAAACCAGTCAATGTTAGCCTATGAAGGAAATTCAAGTTACCGGTAAGTACGGTTAAAATTACTTTTCAGGATCAGTACTGGGCTGAAAGATGCAGCACTGAGGTCTCTCCTGATAACAGGTGAGTAAATCGGAATTCGTATTTTGGCTGATTTTAAAGGAATATTTTAAAGTTCCAAAACTCCACACTTAGAAGAATTTCCAAGTGAAACCAGTCAATGTTAGCCTATGAAGGAAATTCAAGTTACCGGTAAGTACGGTTAAAATTACTTTTCAGGACCAGTACTGGGCTGAAAGATGCAGCACTAAGGTCTCTCCTGATAACAGGTGAGTAAATCGGAATTCGTATTTCGGCTGATTTTAGAGGAATATTTTAAAGTTCCAAAACTCCACACTTAGAAGAATTTCCAAGTGAAACCAGTCAATGTTAGCCTATGGAAGGAAATTCAAGTTACTGGTAAGTACGGTTAAAATTACTTTTCAGGACCAGTACTGGGCTGAAAGATACAGCACTGAGGTCTCTCCATATAACAGGTGAGTAAATCGGAATTCGTATTTCGGCTGATTTTACAGGAATATTTGTACGTTTCAAAAATCAACACTTAGAAACTTTTTCAGCAAAAAGCAGGCAATGATATCCTATGGAAGGAAATTCAAGTTACTGGTAAGTACGGTTAAAATTACTTTTGAGGATCAGTACTGGGCTGAAAGATGCAGCACTGAGGTCTCTCCTGATAACAGGTGAGTAAATCGGAATTCGTATTTCGGCTGATTTTAGAGGAATATTTTAAAGTTCCAAAACTCCACACTTAGAAGAATTTCCAAGTGAAACCAGTCAATGTTAGCCTATGAAGGAAATTCAAGTTACCGGTAAGTACGGCTAAAATTACTTTTCAGGACCAGTACTGGGCTGAAAGATGCAGCACTGAGGTCTCTCCTGATAACAGGTGAGTAAATCGGAATTCGTATTTCGGCTGATTTTAGAGGAATATTTTAAAGTTCCAAAACTCCACACTTAGAAGAATTTCCAAGTGAAACCAGTCAATGTTAGCCTATGGAAGGAAATTCAAGTTACTGGTAAGTATGGTTAGAATTACTTTTCAGGACCAGTACTGGGCTGAAAGATACAGCACTGAGGTCTCTCCTGATAACAGGTGAGTAAATCGGAATTCGTATTTCGGCTGATTTTAGAGGAATATTTGCACAATGGTGAAGGGAGGGGCGGGGCCTGAGGTTACATCTGTGCAAACGCGCCCCGTGGCGCGTTTTAAGTTGGGGGATTAAGTCCCCTTGAATCCTGAGGGTCCCTAGGGGCCAACTAGCCCACCAGGAACCTCCAATATGCGCCAGGGGCTGCGTTGCAGAGACGTGTAGAGAGGCCACACCCCTTTTACACCTCTCTGCAACGCAGCTCTGTGGCGCTTTCTGGATGTACCTGTTGGGCTAGTTGGCCTCAGGGACCCTCAGGATTGAAGGGATTTAATTCCCATCTTAAAACGCGCCACGGGGCCTGTTTGCACACATGTAACCTGAAGCCCCGCCCCCTCCCTTCACCACTGTGCAAAGCGCCCGTGGCGCGTTTTAAGTTGGGGATTAAGTCCCCTTGAATCCTGAGGGTCCCGGAGTCCAACTAGCCCACCATATACCTCCAAAGCGCCACAGAGCTGCGTTGCAGAGAGGTGTAAAGGGGTGTGGCCTCTCTACACGTCTCTGCAACGCAGCCCCTGACGCATATTGGAGGTTCCTGGTGGGCTAGTTGGCCCCCAGGGACCCCCAGTATTCAAGGGGATTCGTTCCCCTCTGCAAACGCGCCAGGGGCGCGTTTGCAGAGTGGTGAAGGAAGGGGGCGGGGCCTGCGGGCCCGATCGTTTAAAAATAAAATAAAAAAATGTGTCCTCTGAAGGGGGCTGTGTGGCCCCCTTCCTTTTTCCTGTTTTTATGCCCTGGGGACCCCATCCCCAGGGCCTTACCCTCTTTTTAAATTTTGTATTAAAAAAAACGGGAAGGGGGCCGCGTGGCCCCCTTCCCTGGGCCTGTATTGGCCCCGGGGACCCCATCCCCCGGGCATGGCCTCTATATTTTTTATTTTGAGGGGGCAGCGTGGCCCCCTCCTCTGGCCATTTAAGGCCCCGGGGACCCCATCTCCCGGGGCCGGCCTTTACGTTGTTTTTTTCTTTTTTTTAAATTTAATTTGTAGAGGAGGGGGCCACGTGGCCTCCTCCCGGGCCACTACTTGCCCTGGGGACCCCATCCCCCGGGGCTGGCCTCTCCGTTGGGGACTGTGGGGGGTCCCCAATCCCCCACAGTCCCGCCGGCTCCCCACGTCCCTTGGGAGCCGGCATTGCTAGTTCCACATGGGGAGCAGCTGACATGCTGCTCCCCATGTGGAAAGCAATCGCTTTGGATATTGGAAGAGAGCAGGTTTCCTGCTCTCTCTTCCAATATCCAAAGCAGTTTGCTATGGCAGGACGGGAGCCGCGAGGCTCCCGTCCTTCCATAGCAAACTACAGTGTCCCGGGGTAGGCACCCGGGACACTGCAGGAGCCGGCCCTGGGGGTGGTGGTCCCCAGGGCCATCAAGGGCTCCAGGAGGGGACGCGCGCCCCCTCCCATTCAGTACACAGCCCCGGGAGGTGGTGGTCCCGGGGCTCTGGAGTCCGTAACGGACCCCCATATTAAAATGTTTAGTGCCCCGGGAGGTGGCGGTCCCGGGCGTGTGGGGGCTGGAGCCCCCCACACAGGTTTTGTTTTAATTTAAAAAGCCCCGGGAGGTGGTGGTCCCCGGGGCTGCGGGAGGCTCAGAGCCCTCCAGCACCATTTTTAAAAAGCCCCGGGGGGGTGGCGGTCCCGGGGCTTGGGGGCCCTTGAGGCCCCCACACATTAAATTATCCCCCCACCATGCCCCCGGGACTTGGGCCACCCGGGGCCAGTGCTATCGAGCGCGGAGACCGCGCTCGATTTTCTCGGCAGGATTCGCGCACCCTGAGCGCATCCTGCCGATTTTTTTTAAAAAAATGCTTTTTTGCCCAGGGGGTCCTTGTGGGACCCCTGAGCAGGCCTAGGGGTTAGGGTGTTTCTACCCTGCCCCTTTGTGCGTTTTGCGCACTTGTTTCTTTTTCTCGGCGGGATACGCGCACCCTAAGCGCATCCCGCCGATTTTTAAAAATAATAATATTTTTTCTGCCCAGGGGGTCCTTGTGGGACCCCTGAGCAGACCTAGGGGTCAGGGTGTTTCTACCCTGCCCCCTTTTGCGCTTTGCGCACTTGTTTCTGTCCCTCGGTTCTACCGAGGACAAAATGGCTGCCAACACTTCCTGAATCGGAATGTTGACAGCCAGCTGACAGCCAATTAGCATGCAGCTCGTGATCGGGACGGTGCGCGCAGGGTGCGCTGAGGGTACGCGTATCCGACGCGCCCATAGATATATATGTACTTTTACTTTTGATTTTCTCAGGAACTACTGAACGGATTTACACCATTTAAGCAAAAGGCACCAGTCTGAACCAAGGACTACCTCTTTGCCAAATTTGGTGTAATTCCGTTCAGCAGTTCGAGCTGTAGCTGCGACTAAAGGTTCCTATGGAAAAATGAATGGGGAAAACGCGTTTTGGGACCCCCCTTTTTCTCGGCCCCCGCTTCACGTATCACCCCGAGACTTTCAGGGTAGGAGCGGAGCGGAGCGCCCCAACAAGTTGGAAACTTTCACGAAGATTCGTCAACCGGCGCCAACGTTATTTCAAATAGAATGTCGCGGATTTCCTATGGATAATAGGTTGTAACTATAACTATCTACTGGCGACCGCCAGTAGATAATACATATATATATATGCAGAACAATATACATTGTTCTGCAAACAACTAATAAAGTTACTACCATATGAACATAAAGAAAAATATGATATTAAGAAGAGTTGATCATGGAAGGAATTATTAGATCTCAAAAATGTAAACTCACCTGTTCCAGCCACAGATATCTTATTTTATCTATAATAGGCATCATGCCCACAAATGTTGACACATTAGGGATACATACAAGAAAGGAAAACAAACATCAGCAATAAAAAGACTTAACATTTGACATACTTAAAACATTGAGATAATTGAGTGATCGGAAGTACAAATGAGGTGCACAGGTTAAGACCAGAGGCTCCTAGACGTACCTGACTGAATGGTATAGGGCCTAATAGCTGCTGATAGAATTTCCCCAGATGTCATCTGTGTTGATGTTCCCAAGATAGACACCAGAGGCTATTTACTAAAAGAAGTGGACAGAACAGACAGACATGCATAGGAGAGTATGTTATCGTAAATCATACAAGAAGATATTTATATGGTTTCAATACTCATTTTGAGTACCAGAAAGATTGCTGTACTGAAAGTTATGGCAGGCCCTAAAGGATATCATATAGTATTGCCCTTACATTGGCAAATCTAAGGGCAATTTTATAAGACAATAGTTAATATAAAAAACAATTGCATTGCATGTTGAACATGGTGCCAATACGGATGTGTGACAAATGACATACAGTGACTCTGCCAGTAATTAACAAAGAGGTCACACCCAAAAACAAAAGAGAAGGCATTTAACCTACGGGTCTCCCCAACTCATCTGCTATGTGGGACCAGTCTGGGTTTTGGTACAGTAATAGTCGCAGAAATCGATGCACTGGGAGTTGGTGGATGGGTCAACAACACAGGGTCTTAAAAAGGTTAAAATGAACATGAGTATATAATAGTGTAACAATATAAATGTCAAGGTTACATTTGACTACAATTACAATCCATTCAAAAGCACTTTGTAAAATATAGTGTTACGGTTACACAAAACAATTTGTAGAAGTCCTCTATAGTGTTACTGAGACTGCTAGCATAATAACATTCCTGTGTGTAGATGGTTTGCATTGTGAGACCAGTCCTGTGTGTTGCCCTTCTGCATTTGAGATTACTCCTGCCCCAGTTGAAGCAACCAATCTACTCGAAAGAGTAGCTGCATAAAAAGAGTAGGTAAACAATATTAATACAAAATGTCAGAAATGATTGGACTTCTGTTAGAGGGTGTTTTAAGGGATATATATGTGATGTGTGCCTAACAATGCAGTGGCAGGTGAAGCACAGATATGGGTGAGTGATTGGAGGTTTGTTTTTAGTGAGAAAGAAGGGGTATTTAGAACCGTACCTGGCACCACATTAGTGTTGTCGGAAAGAGGCAGCCCATTTAGTAGGAGGGAGTACATTGTGGAGAGGGGAGAAAAGAGACAGGATTAATTTGGCCCTCCAAGAAGAACTACAGCCAGCTGAATAATGGAGGACTTCACCTTCACCTGCCTCCTTTCATCTTGCCACTTCTTTTTAATGTCCCTCATGGTGCGGGCCTTCTCCCCAAAATTATTGACATAATCTGTCACCTCTTTGCCATAAGGCTGCCTTCTGGGTTTACTGAGGGCAAATGGAGGCAATCCATGTAGTTGTTTCTACTGCAAATGTAACTACAAGAGCTGTCTCCTCCTCAGTTAGATTTCTTTTTCTCTTGAGCTGGATTGTTTTCATGCTTCTGGCTGAATGTCTTGCCAATAGGATCAGCAAGACACATGTGGGGGGCTCCGTCCTGACTACAGAGGTCATCGCCCCAGGTGTGGAGGCATCTGCCCTGAGTGTAGACGTCCTGCAGACTGTGTGGAACATAAAATACAGTCATAAAGTTACTAGTAGTAATTTTTTTAACATAAATTACATTTTTCAGATTCCACCACCTAAAACCGAGGGGGTCAGACATGTAAATCAACATTTTCCAGTAAATTTACACTTGGAAATGGTAAATAGCATAAAGTAGTAAATTTACTACAAAGTCTAAGAGCGAATTTACATATGGCAATTTACTCATTGTGAGCAAGTGGATTATTAGTTGGGGTTGTTGGAAGACCTCACCAAGTAATATAATGTAACTATTCTGTATCAGGTCCAGTTACGCTACTTTAATTTAAACCATAGCTCATTCCTGGGTAGCCATGGTACAGAGCAGTCCAAGCATAACTCAAAGGAAAACAAGTATAATCAATTTATCAGTACCAAAATAGTTAATAAGTAGACGTGATTCAATCAGTTCAGTTCAGTTCAATAAACTTTATTCGGGTTGTAAAACAACCATAAAAGCGATTGCATAGTAAATAACATTCTTTAAAAATCAATTTACAGTAACAATACCTTTTCTTACAAATAACAATCTTTAAAAATCATTTTACAGAGACAGTACCTTCCTTACATTAATTGCTTTCAAATTGTATAATTCATCATAAAAAATGTATTCCAGAATAAATAATTTTCTTTAAAAATCAACTTACAAGAACAATACCTTTCCTTACACTAATCGATTCAATCAAAATTCCACTCCAAATTATAAAAATAATATACATTTTTATCTTTGAATAGACACCAAAAATGACAAAAATCCTGATTGAAGCGAACGTGAGTTATGATATTTCAAAGATGTTCATAAATCACTGCTTTTCACTCAAAACATTTCATAAACCGCTGTTGTTCACTACCGCGATGGAGCGCCAGTCAGATGCAGGGGCCAGGCTCATGCCGGTCAAGCTTTTACCTTTGCATGGGGCTCATCAGCGGGGTCCTCTACAGTTTGAATCCAGGGTTGGGCGAGGTGAGAGCCTCTGTTCTTGATGGGAGTTTGAGGCTAGCCACAAACCTGCAAAGCATATCAGCAGGTGCAATCTGAAGTCAGTGGCCCAGGAGGCTTTTACAATGATGGGGAGCTGAGTAGCAGTTGTGTGGTAGCCTCTAGTTTGTTTGCAAAAACCATTATCTTTGAGCTCAAGGTTCAAAAGTTGCAGTTCTTCCAGGTGAAAGAGTACACTCTCGCACCAACCAAGGGACCAGGATCCAGAGGATACCTCTTAGGGGCTAGGACTCAATCTCCCAGACTGGACCAGCACCTGCGGGATCCAGAGCAAATCCAGTTGTATCTAGTCAGCTGGGCTATTGCAAATGCACGGCATCTTTAGCTTTTGTGGTCCTGCAATAGGAGGCTAGTCAACTAGCCTTAGAGTCCACTCTCTGATCCTCGTCACAAGTGGGAGCAGGTCCAGCCCTTAGGTTTCTCTCCATGAGGTAAAGAGCAGGTGCAGCCCTTCTCTCAGAAGTCCTGTCTTTGGTTGAGCAGGTGCAGTCCACCTTGGTTCAGCCTTTCTTTTTGAGGTACACAGGTTCAGCAGGTGCATTCCTTCTTCTGTCCTTTCCAAGTCCAGTAGTGTTCTGAGACTGGTATCCATGGTGCCACTTTTATGCCAGTCTTGAGTTTGTCGGTGGTGAGGTGTCCCTAACCAATGAGGATAAAATTCCTGCAGGCACCCTTGCCCACTCTTGCATCACTTGCTGGGGGATTGGAGCTAAACAATCCCACAGTGCATCTCGCTACCCAAATCTAATATGTCAGAAGCTTCCTCTCATTGGTCAGAGACCTAAACACACACCTAGGGTTTGTCTAGTATAATGAGCGCAACATGTTTTCCCTCTCTGGAAGAGTTGCCAGCCTGTCTGCCTAGACAAGGGAAAGTGTAGGCTTAAGTGTGACTTGCATTTGCCTGAGACAGGCGACTGGTTCTTTGAAGCTTGGCCATTTATGGCCCCGGCCCTCTTGCCATTCTGTCAGGAGGAGGTCACATTTCCTCCAGCAACAGGTCTTTTTTCCACTTTCCTGGGAGCAATTCACACCTCCTGGCAGAGTGGCAGCAGCCTGTCTCAGGTAACAGCTGCAGTATTAAATCAGAAATGGATACTAGAAATTTTGGGCAAGAAAGTGGAGACTTTCTAAAGTCGCTTTTATATTAAAATTATAGTTACCTTAAATCCTACTTTAGCAATATTCTGGATTTAACGTAGAAATTAATTTGATACTTTGAAGTATTGCTTTAGTCATTCTCAAATGGAAGATAGCACTTTGTGAATGTAAAAGTGTAACACTATGTTAGTCAATGGGAATGCTAGCCTTGCTACAGTGAAATGAGTTTTCACTGTCAGGACATGCAAAACATAAAATAAACATGTCCTTCATTTATTATTCTGCACCATGGGCTTGTAAGGTCTGTCTTAGGAGTGACATTTAAATATTAAAAAGGAAGGTTTGTGCGTGACAAAATGGCTATTTTGCCAAGTCAAATTAGCAGTTTAAAAGCTACCTGACTAGGATGCAATGGCAGGCTGCGTGTCATTGTTGCACTCTATCACTGCATTGGTGGAACAATAAGTACAGCAGTCCACTAATCACATTTAAGTTATAGGCCCTATGTTCTCCATGTAGCATATACTAGGGACTTTTTGGTAAGTTAATGAGGCAATTGTACATACACTTTAGGGTTCAAAGCATTGCACTTCAGATTCGAAAAAACAGCAGCATCGAAATATTATGGGAGTGTCCCTACAAAAAGGCATTTCTCTACACTCATGTGTGGGTTTACCTTTGTGAATAGAGACCTATGGATCTCATTGCGGCTCTAAAGTCCTGGCTTGCACAAAAACTCTTTCTGTCATAGTACAGTGGCTCTGTGTCAGGCTCTAAATCATTGCCTGTTGCCAATGCTTTAAGATTCTCATTTGACTGTCAATGAAGCTCTGTGTTGAGCACTAGTGCTATCTTTCACCCAAAAGCTCTGTCAAGCAATGATTTTTAAGTTGGCTTTTAATATCTGCTTCATAGAGTAAAATAGATGCCCTCATCTTTCTTTCATCGAGCCTCTGATACCCTGCTCACCATAAAGCTCTGCACAACTTTTTGTGGTACGGTCTACTCTGGGGTTTATCCCCTGGTTGCCCTAAAACCCTGGCACACTGTAAGACTGACTGTCACTGCTTCAGGTTCTGCTACCCTGGTGTGGCTGTTATAGCTTCGCTGGCACTGTGATATACTCTGAGGCCTGGGCTATTAATGAAGCTCTAGTTGGCCCTAAAGTTCGGTCTTAGGTATTGATACCCTGATTGGTACTATAACTAGCATTATCCGAACCTGCAGCCATCAAGGAGTTGGGGCTCTGAGGCCTTCGCCTATCTGACGATGATGCTGTGATGCCATGGTTGGCATGAAAGCTCTGTTTCAGTCAGACCCTGACTATCTTCATGGCATGCTCAAAGGGTGAGGCTGTCATTGAAGATCCTTGAAACTATGAAACATTAAAATATTACTGAGTTGTCAGGCTCTGGCTGTTACTGAGGCTCTATGTAACAATCGGGATCCCTGGCTTTCACAGTGATGACCCTACATAAAGATTTCAGTTGAACATCCATGTAGGAGATTGCGGATGAAAGAGTGTGAACTGAATTTACCCACTTACTTGAATCTGAGCAAATGACATCTTAGCAGAGTTGGACTTGGACGAAAATTGGCCCAGGCACAAAATTTAAAGTGCCCTCCATTACTGAATCAGATGGCTGAACAAGTGGCCCTCGTTTGCAAATCAGTGCTATTTTCAACTCATAAAGACAAGCTGTATGGGTGTTTTGCAAGGTAGGGGGCCACTGCATGGATTTGAGTTTTTTGCAGGCAATATGATAACAGGGAAATCAACAGTAAAAACCAGCAGGCCATAAAACAGACCCACAAACAGCCAAAAACTGCTGCTGTGCAGCATTACTGTTGATTACGCCAACCTTTACTCCTACCTTTCCCTACTAGATTTAATGCAGATGGTCTTTTATTTGCCTGCTAAAAGTGGTAGAGGGGAGGAAAACAATTCAAGATTATTTAGTCATGCTGTAATGGACCACAGACTCCGTATTTAAATTTTTGGTGGATTTATTATAAGGCCAAAAATAATTGAATATAAACACACCTCAATATCAGAGTATATAGATACAGAAAGATCAATACAGAGCTGATTCTACGAATATAAGTCATTCGGCACAGAAGGCATAATATGATGAGCTCCAAAATCAAAATACAGCAAAGAATAGAAGCGGAGTCCAATTCTCTTTTCATTAAGAAGGAGCAAAATCTTTCCCTACTCTGCTCTCAATGAGGATCCTACCTATCTCCCTTGTATCATATCCCAAAGGTGTCAGCACGTGTTGACTTCCTAAGAAGTACTCACGTCAAATGGGTCTGATAGCTTAAAGCTATGGAGCTCGCTCTAAGATGCTCCTTCTCCTCCGAAAATCAGCAGAAGTCTCCCGAATCTGTCCCTGCGCATCATACAAAAAGACAATGTTCAACCCACAATACGTCATGTTAAAAACTTTTCTATTTGCAACATTTTTCAGTAAGTTTCCACAGAAGCTTTAATTAAGTCGACTCTTCTTCCAGTGGCCTTGGTTCCCAGATAGGCCAGGCACAAAAGGAGTCCTCCCTTCTCGCCTTGCAGTCTTCTTCAAAGACATTCCGGGTATCTCCTTAAATCTAAGAATAACGAGGTCGGATTCCTGCACCTGCAGTAGGATGAGAACACACTGTCTTCGAGCACAACAGAATTTATTTAATTAATTCTTGAGCAACCAAGGAGAAACGAAACTCAAAACAACCTACAATGTGGGCCTACAAATCGGGTAACTTAAACTAAACATGGTTACATTATATGAGTATAATTTTGTCCTGCACATTACACATACAGGAATTAAGTTTTCTAATACACGCAAATCCTACTTAAACGTGCTCACTTCATTTTAATACTAATATGACGTGAATAAATGCATCGTAATAATCATAAAACACTGCACACGACAAAAATACATATGAGTGCGTTTATATCAGGAGTATAGTGCACCCCTACAATTTAGAGTGCTGTAAGCGCTCTATCAGTTCCCCCCTCTTATGACTAGTGTCATAACACCAACCTTTTTACCCTCTCTTAAGATTCTCCTTGTAGAAGAGACCGACCTAAACAGAGGTTGTAGCTTGCCGTCCCTGCTAAATCTTTCCAACCCTTTAAGGTGCAGATAATGACTGTCCTGCAGTCGTTCTAATTGTTGCTCTCGCTTTCTCAAGGAGTTCTCATTATGTCGTGCCCTTTGCCATTTGTAAGCCTTGACGGCTCCCAATAATACAATTATGCAAATGACAGCTATTATGATAGGTTTCAAGATGTATCCCATTATTCCTTGTCCCAAACTTCCAAACCAGCTTCCTATCTTGCCAAATCCCTTTCCAATTTGTTCCCAGAGTCCATCAGCAGCTACATCACGTAAATCTTGATGTATCTCTGAAATATTGCTAATGTACTTTGTTGAGAATCTCTTCACGTTGGAGTTTCGCTCTAGTCCCCCGGAGTATTCGAAAATCCAATTCAGACGTTCCCCTCCTACCAGTGAGAATGGTAACATGCCCAGCTACAGACCCCTTAGCATGCAGGGATGCTCTACACTTGGGGACAACGATTGACTAAGGAAAATAGAAATACCTAGGTCAATCGCAGGGGCCAGCCACGTAAGCCCTAATGACATCCCAGTAGTGCAAGCACCGCCCCCTAAGACGGCTCTGGGCCTTTCTATTCAAATAGAAGGTATACTGGAGTCAGGTATCCCACTATCTCTCAATCGCACGAAACAGCAGCCCCTAGGTTTAACCTCATCCAAGAATCAAATGCTGAGCTGGAATATTGCAGGTCTGAGTACCAAGATGGGCTCCCCCGAGTGGCATGCATTTATAGAGGTATACGATATGTGCCTTTTTCAAGAAACCTGGGCAGAGGCAGCCCTCTTTTGTGCTGGATATCTAAATTATTTTATTCCGGCAAATAAGGGAGCAAAAGGGAGGCCTTCGGGAGGGCTGACCATCTGGGTACGACAAGACCTAGAGGTTAACATTCAGGTTCTTTCAACCCAGAGCCAGGACATCCAGGCAATCAGACTGACCACGCGTGACCATCAGAAAATAGACATATATAACGCTCTATGTTAGAGGAACAAGAGGGAAAAGGTCGGGAGTTTTAGCGGCTCTCGAAGATCTTCTTGACTCACACCAGGACGTTCTGAATACTATAATAGCGGGGGACTTTAACACAACGTTTGAACCCCTTACCACTGAAGGTGGTTATTTAACAGAAGAAGAAGACAACAAATGGGGTATTCCAATATTAGAGTTAAACCCTATAAGTAAGTGGTCTGATGTGGTCATTCAAATAAACAATATTTGCATGGAAAAGGGCTTGCGGGCTTTAAATGGGCGTACACAATCTGATAGACAAGGGGCTAATACTTTTAATAATGGCCATAGTGCTAGTAGAATTGATTATGTTTTGGTGAGCTTGGAGCTATGGCATACCATGGTGGACATGGCGGTCATAGACAGGCTAGAAAGTGATCATAATCCCTTGTGTGGGACCATGGATCTGAGCTGTCAAAAGACCTGCACACAAGCTAGGAACAGATATTCCCCAGGCGACGTTGTACCATCTAACGATTTAAGACGGCTTAAGTGGGTAAGAATAACAGAAATGCCAGATCTGCTAGACAATATTCTCAAGAGCATGGATTATGCCATTAATGAACTAGAGGCCAATGTAGCTAAAAATAGGGATCTAGCCAATTCAATATGTATACACAACATATTTTTTAGCCACTTGCGTACCTATTTTTTTAAGCAGGGAAGGAACTCTAAGGCACCTAATCCGAAAGTGGGGCAATGGTATAATAAAGAATGCCGAGAGACACGCCAAGCCTTAGGGGCAGCCATAAAAGGTGGCGACCCCAAAAAAGTCCGAGCAGCAAGGTCCCTCTACAGGGGCACCCAGGCTAAAGCTAAGAGATTATGGGACGACAAAAGGTGGCAGGAACTTAGGAAGCCTGCGCCACGAAAAACCCCAAACTATTTTGGAACGTTTATAAATGGGACAATGGGGGACAGGCTGCGCGACCTCAAAACCATGTATCGCAGTCGGATTGGGTGAACCATTTTAAACCCCAATATGCCTCAAACCTATCTGGAGGGAGGGTGAAATTATAAGAACATTATATCTGGATGACACCTTCAGTAGGGTTGAGGTAGAGACAGCACTCAAATCAGTACTGGCTGGAAAGGCACCAGGGCCAGACGGCATACCAGGGGATATCTTTTTATACGACAAGGATAGATGGTGCCGCTATATTTCCTTGTTGACAAATGCCATCGCCCAAGGAGCCCCCATACCCGACTCCTGGAAAGGAGCGGAAATTATTCCTGTTTATAAGAAAGGGGACAAATCATGCCCTGGGAATTATAGGCCAATCAGCCTAATTGATTGTCTGCAGAAAATAACTGGGAGGCTGGTGCTCAATAGAGTACAAGAATGGATTGAGGAGTTTAGGGTTTTGTCCCCATTGCAAGCTGGATTTCGAGCTTTCACCAGCACAATCGATCAGGTGTTTCGGTCTGTCCTGATATATTGGAAGATAGTGACCATTGGTAAGGGAAGCCTTTATGCCGCATTTGTAGATCTTAAGTCGGCATTCGACCTCGTCCCCCGCACTAAATTATGGATAACCTTACAAGAATTAGGGATGCCATCAGAACTCCTGTCCTTGATTATTAGACTGCATGAAGATAACAGTGCAAAAATTAGATGGGGTGGACAGGGGGAAGTTACCGAATCATTCCCTGTAGAGAGAGGCATGCGCCAAGGCTGCGTGATGGCCCCAACGCTATTTTCATTATATATTAACGGGATAGTGGACTGCATGAGTTCCACCCCTTTGGATGCCACGGCATTGGCAGGCAATAAAGTGCCAATATTAATGTTTGCTGACGACACATTGATTCTATCCAAGACCCCAAGCGGTCTCCAGACAGCCCTAAAAACATTCGAGGGATTCTGTTCACGGCGGGGCTTGGAGGTCAATGTGTGATTTAATCCACATAGGGCCTTCAAGGGGGCATCCGAATGAACGATAGGACGTTAGAACTGGTCAAGGAGTTCACCTATCTAGGGGTTAACTTTCAAGACAATATGAAGTGGGATCATCAGATAGATCTAGCATCCCTTAAACATAGGCAATTGTCAGGGATTTTACACCTGGAACATAACTCTTCACATACTAAGCCCATTAGCCCAGTTTTAGAAATCTACAGCATGAAAGTCATTAGCTCAGCCCTCTATGGCTCTGAACTCTGGGGGTGCGAGAATCTATTAACTCTTACGTCTTCTGAAAATAGGTTCTTGAGGAAAATTACTAGACTTCCACAAAGTACCCCAATGTGCCCATTATTATTTGATCTGGGGAGAAAACCGATTGCAGCCATAGCTAAACTTCGACCCCTCCTCTATTGGCGGAGGCTCTGGACTACGCCGGAGCTCGCAGGCTATGCGATAGGCTTCTCAGAAATAATAAGGGCTTATGCTTTACATCGTATTAAATGGCTATGGGCGGTCAGAGACCTCTTGTCTTACATAGGTATGTCCTCCCTATGGACCGATCCTGAAAATTCAAATTTTCCCACAAAGGAGGTTCTGAAGGCTAAATATTGGGAATGGTCTCAGTATAACATCAATAGACTAAGTGAGCCATCCTCTCTAACTGGCCTTTTTTGGAACATAAAGTTATCCCGAAGTTGGAGATATACTGGGATCTAATCACGAAACCGCTAGACCGTAAACTGTATTTTCAGTTTAGGGTAGGCACATTGCCAGTGAGAGCATTCACTGCTAGATGGAATAAACCAACTGTAGATACATGCCCGGTGTGTAAGTCTAGCAATGAATCTTTGGCTCATCTTCTTTTGTTTGTGCTGGGTATGTTGCTCCGCGTCGCGTTTGGTTGTTCCCAATTTGTAAGCTCCTGGGCACCAGACGGGCTAGTGAAGCCGAAAGAATCTTGCGGACCGATACCTCAGCAACAATTGCTATAGCCATGGCAAAATGTTTAGGGTGGTCATGGGTATTAAGGGCCCACTCTATACGTCTATGTGAGGATAAATAATGATGTGACCTAATACAGCCATTTTCCATTAAGTAGCCCAGGACACAATAGTGAGAATTATCTATTTAGATTCAAATGAGTGTTTAACTTATCTAAAATTGTGATGTGTATTGTACATATTTTAAATGCTTTTATTATATTTTTTGTATGTGTTTTTATCAAGTTTTATGATAAGTGTATTCTCCTAAATTTTTAAAGGCTTGGATTGCATGCCTTATCATTTAGTTATATGATTTTGAGACTTTAAAGATGACCATAATAAGTGCGTGCATTTTATTTAAAAATATATCCAATTATCAAATGTACATGTTTTTCCTTTGACAGCTGTTCTATCTAATCAATTCTATCTGTATTTTTGTAAATGCTTTTATGACTTAAAACCTGTTGAATAAAGCTGTTGAAATGGAAATGGCTAATGTACTTCCTTATATCCCGACTATTGTCAGGAATATAAGTACAGCACTGTTGAACTTTCAATAATTTACAGACTCCTCCAGCTTTTGCTAATAGCACATCTAAAGCAAGACGATTTTGAAGAACCATAGCCCTCATTGAAACCATCTCCCCATCAACAAGTAATAGGATTTGGGCCGTATTCACAGAGAGCTTATCTACCAGAGTTGCCAGCTTTCCAGTCTTCACATCATTCAAAATCACACCCAAACTAGGTATCATAGCTCCAAATACATCCCCAATAATTTCTCCCGCACTTACACCGCGTTTTCCTCTATGAGATCTCTTCCCTTCCAAAGGCCATAAATCATCCACATGGAAGATCTTGGGAAATACCACAGCCAAATAACATGTACCATACCAATTTTTGGGCACTTTCACATAAGCATTTTTACCGCACACAAAGTACACGTTTGGCACTATGGTCAATTTATCCAAAAGCGCCTTTCTAATGGATTCCTCAATCAAGAAAATGTGTTCACAATCACTCTCACCCACAAATATTTTGTCATAATATGTGGACGGGTGTCTAATGCACAGTCTCCCTTTTGCTGGAAGTCTAAAGCTATTGCACCAGAACTCCCTTTGCCTTATGATCTAATTCCTCCTGAGTCCATGGGATCACTTTGTGCTTCGGATCTGGTCTAAATAAGGTCTGCCTATGTCGATCTTCTATCTGGTCCACAAACTTCTTTTCAATGTCAGTTAACATGCAGGTCAAATTGTGTCTATGGGCATAAGATGTATCTAAGGTAATAGTAGGCACAAAATACGTAGACATCCTCGCTACCTGTTTATAGTAATCATATTTATTCATGTATTTAAGAACGGGGACTTCTGAGAGTACCACATCATAATTGGAGAAGTAGTACTCAAAATGTGCCTTGCTATAAAACATACTCAATAACACACTGCATGTAATGCCATAGGTCAAAGGTAAGTGATGGTATCGAATGCCTTCTACGGATGCTGGCAGTTGCATACACACATAGCAATCTTTCGCTTCCATTGTATCAACATACTCGTACAACAAACGAGCATATGCATTCAGCGTGAAATCACCTTTTGACAAATCTACATGTAACATTCGACTAGTTTCCCTAATCATCTCTCTATCTTTTGCGGATGCACCCTCTTCGAACTCTGAAGTAGGTGGGGTAAGTGTCGTCTGTTCCCCATTCCTTTCGGCATCGTGTGACTCAACCAAAGATGTAACAATCACCACAGTTATGACAATAAGCACCACAACAATAAAGGTACCAATGATGCACTTCTGCTTGCGTCCTGGATTTCCAGATTCCATTTTGAACAACCTTTGGTTTCGAGGCGCAAACGAATCAAAGTCTCTTTTCTTCTTTTCTTGCCTTATTTTGTTAATTACAATGTCTTTTTATTTTCCTTTTCCCATTCGATTATCGCAATATTCAGTCCAGTATCTATGGCCTATTGTAGAGATGTAGTCAGCCCTAGCCCTCAGTTCTTCTTCTATTGAAAGTCCGTAATTTAAATCTTCTTCCACTTGGGCCTAGGTTATCTTCCTTCTAAAGCCTAATGAGTTCTTCTTTCAAAGTTCAAGCTTCATCATTAATGATATTAGATCCAAGTATGGTAAGAACAAGCTGCAGAATTTCTGCACGAATCTCTCCCAGTTCCTGTGCAGTGGGCTGTCGACCAAATGTGGGGAAAGCAACCTGGTTAAGAATCAAAAAGCGCAAACCACTTAGCCTTGGTGGATTGGGGACTGTCAAAGTTAGGATTCCGAAAGCTTCAACTCCAGGGACTAACAGCTGAATATCAATCGACAGGGTGTCCCCTCCGTAACTCACTGTACCAGTCCCCAACCTTCCGGAATTCTTCGGTCTCTGCATTTGCAGCCAGGTACGTCCACTCAGGAGAGGCGTACTTTTGAGACGGGACCCTCTCTCTTCTGGATCGTCTTAGACCATCCGGTCTCTCCTCAGTTTCACTTTGATCTGATTTAGACGTTTCAGGAATCGGAGCGAGATTTTTCTCAGATGCAAGCCTTATGTTCAGCCTTTCTTTTCTTGTTGGCCACTTTTCTGCTTTTGCACCTGGTCTCCTCTCTTCCTCTTGATTTGATCCTTCTGCATCAGGCTGTTCACTTTGATCTGGTTCAAAATTCACTTCTGCAATCTCATCTATCTCATGATCTGATCTCAACTCTGGAGCAGCTTGATCTTGGTTTTCTTGCTCAGTTGATTGTTCAGCCCCTTCAGGAATTCTTACGACTTGACTTGTTACTTCGTTCTCTGTGTCAGTGCCAGTTGTACTCCTCGGAACAAGAGGAATCGTTGCCTCCTCAGGTTCTGGAACGCAGCGAGTGTGCGAAGCGTGGATCCAGTTTGGTAATCCTCCACACTTCACAGCTGTACTTGTAACCAAGATCACCTGGTATGGTCCTCGCCAGCAAGCATCAAGGCAGCTCTTCCTCACGTGCTTTTGAACAAGCACCCAGTCACCAGGGTTAAGATCATGCAGCAGGTCTCTCGAGGTAGATGCAGTCGCAGCCTCGACCTGATGGGACACAGAATTAACCACGTCAGCCAGTCCCCTACAATAATCCAAAACCAAATCATCTGTGATGTTTATCAGTGCTGTAGCTGGCACCATAGGCAATCGCATAGCTCTTCCCGTCAATATTTCACGGGGAGAGAGTCCTGTCCTCCTATCAGGAGTACTACGCAGACTCATCAATACCAATGGTAGCGCATCTGGCCACTTCAATGAAGTTGACGAACAAACCTTTGACACCCTCATCTTGATTGTGCCATTTATCTGCTCCACAAGGCCAGATGCCTCAGGCCTGTAACTACAGTGCAATCTCTGATCAATGTTTAGAGCTGTACATAACAATTTCATGATTTCACTATGGAAGTGTGTTTCTCTATCTGTCTCCGCTGAGGTCGGAAATCCAAACCGTGGTATCAGTTCCCTTAACAACAGTTTTTCCACTGTGAGACTGTCACATCGTCTAGTTGGATATGCTTCAACCCAACGTGAAAAGATACACACTACCACCAAAACATATCTCAGCCTATTGCACCTAGGCATCTCGATAAAGTCCAACTGTATCCTATTAAAAGGCCCTCCTGATCTTCCAATATGACTCATTGCAACCACAGTTCTCTTTCCAACATTCATTTGTTGACATGTAACACACCTGTGACACACTGCTTCAGCATACACATGAAATCGTGGGTTAAACCAAGTTTGCCTAAACACTTGCACCATGGCATCTCTCCCTAGATGAACCACTCCGTGAATCTGCCTTGCCATTGGGCTCAACAAACAGTTAGGTAATACTGTTCTCTCATCTGTCGACTCCCAAATGCCATCCTCTCTCTTTTCGCAGCCTGCTCTAACCCATGATGCAACTTCTTCCTCTGGGACTTCATCCTGCAGTCGCTTTACCTCATCCCAGGTATCGGCTATAGCTAACATCATGCTGAGCTCAGTCTCTTCTGTGCTCTCTCCTACATATGTTCCATTGAAAACACAAGCATGTATAGCACAAAAACGCGCTACTTCATCGGCATAGTTATTTCCTTTTGTAACAAAGTCCTCTCCCCTTCCATGAGCTGCACATTTTATTACAGCTATCTCTTTGGGTTTCTGCAAAGCTTCCAACAATTGGCGCACAAATTCTCCATTACGGATTGGGGATCCTGAGGACGTTAAAAATCCCCTCTGTGACCATAACTGGCCGAAGTCATGAACCACTCCAAACCCATATTGGCTGTCCGTATATATAGTTACTCGGACACCATTTGAAATGATACAGTCACGTGTCAAAGCAATAATTTCGGCTACCTGAGCAGAGTGTACTCCTTTCAGACAGGCAGCTTCCACCACCCCTAAGATGGTGCACACAGCAAACACTGCTCTCAAACACCCTTCATTGTCTCTTAAGCATGAACCATCAACAAAAAGAATCAAATCAGTTTCAGACAGAGGTTCATCAAGAATGTCAGGTCTGGGTTTGGTAGATAGCTCAGTAACATCCAGGCAGTCATGCTCTTCACAATCCTCTTCCTCCTCTTGTGGAAGAGGTAACAATGTAGCAGGATTTAAGGTGGTACAACGTCTCAGAGTAACATTTTCATAAGCCAATATAACCTGCTCATACTTTGTAAGTCTGTTATTCGTTAAATACTGTGTCTTAGTTCTTGTCATTAACAGCTCTACTGAATGAGGCACATAAACAATAAGCGGATGACCCATCACTATGCCTTCACATCTCTCAATGCTGACACCTGTTGCAGCAACGGATTTGAGACATACGGGCAACGCAGAAGCTACTGGATCTAGTGTAGCTGAAAAGTAAGCCACTGGTCTACGAGCATCTCCATGTGTCTGTACAAGGACCGCTAACACACATCCTTCCCTTTCACAGCAGAAGAGCGAAAACGCTTTGTTATAATCTGGCATTCCCAGAGCTGGAGCGCGATATAGGCTCTCTTCAGCTCGAGGAAGGCTCTCAGGCAGTCATCATCCCATGGTACCGGATTGCTAATGTCCTTTTGAGTCAATCTGAACAGTGGCTTTGCTTGCAAGGAAAGATTTGGGATCCACTGTCGACAATAGCCGACCATTCCCAAAAACATGCGGACTTCTTTTTGTGTTTTCGGAGTTCCCATTTGCAGAATCGTCTCTATGCGATCTGTTGACACCCTTCGTTTCCCCTTCTCGATCCGGTGACCTAGATACTGAACTTCATTCAGACAATACTGGAGTTTGTTCAGGGACACTTTGTGTCCATTTTCTGCCAAATGATTCAGCAAAGCCACAGTATCAATTCTGCAAGCATCCTCAGTCTCCGAAGCAACCAAAAGGTCATCAATATACTGAACTAGGACTGAGTTCTGGGGCATCATCAGCCCTTCAAGATTCTTCTTCAGACTCTGACTAAAAATAGAGGGGCTTTCTGTATACCCTTGAGGGATTCTACACCACGTTAACACACGATCGTCCATCCTAAATGCAAATAAAAATTGGCTGTCTACATGCAACGGTATGGAGAAAAATGCCTGACATAAATCTATGACTGTAAACCATTCTGCTTCACATGGTATTTGGAACAGAATAACAGCTGGATTCGGTACCACTGGACAACATGGAATCACGATTTCATTAACTCTGCGTAAATCCTGTACTATTCTGTACTTGCAGCTAGGCTTCTGCAGTCCCATAATAGGAGATTGCAGGGACTTCCTCGTATCTCTTTGAGAATGCCTTGTGCAATCGTAGACTCAATTACAGACCTTATTCCAGCCACAGTTTCTGGAGTTAATTTATACTGCGGAGTTCGTGGAAATTCTGCATTTTGTTTGATCTGTATCCTAACAGGTTCAACCCCTTGAATCAATCCTATCTCCTCTCCCGTGAAGTCCCACACTTTCGGAGAATCGGAGTCCCTCAAATCATGTGGCAACTCCTCTAGCGTGAGAACCACGAACATTTCTGCATACAAGCTCGTGTTGGCCATTTTAAAATCGGCATCATCATCATAGGTTTGCAACTCCACACCCCTCGGAGTGCAAAATATGGTACAATTTAGTTTACACAAAAGGTCTCGTCCCAATAGACAGACTGGGCTTGAATCACATACTACAAATTGATGTTTGTCTCGGAACGGTCCTATACTCACAGGCAACTCATCTGTCAATGGGTTAATCATTTTCTGATTGGTAACTCCCACCACTTGAATCAATTGTCCCGAAAGGGACAAATTTGGAACCACTACTGTTCTTACTGTGGAGCACGTGGCTCCAGTATCTAACAAGAAGGTAACAGGATACCCGTTCACCTCTGCATCTACAAACGGTCCACTCTGATCTACTTCCAGGATCGCATCCAAAGGGCATTCTTCCTGCACCCCCTCTGACACTCATGAAGATCTTGTGGTTGGTCAAATCTGTCTCGTATTTCAAAATAGGGCATCTGATGATACACCTGATTATGAGTAGGTATTCTTGGAGGCTGAGGAATCTGCATTTGCGGCTCATATCCTGCCCCATACATGGACCTAGGTCTAGTTACAGTATTCAAAGTCTCTGACATCTGTCCCTCTCCCTCATTCTGCAATTGATTTGCTGGATTCAATCGACACTCGCGCTTCCAATGCCCGATTTTGTGACAATAATGACAAGCAGTGACCTTCTTTTGGTTCGCCACCCAATCACCTCCTGTACCTGCATCCATTCCCCTGCCTCTTCCCTGTCCAGGTTGGGTTACCATCTGTTGACCCATTCCTCTACCACTTCCTCTACCTCGACCCATCGCTCCTCCAACCCCTTGCATCTGATCAGGCCTTTCGGCATTCCTCAACTGCACCAACATCAACTTGTCTTTCAATTTCTTTTGTGCCGATTCCACCTGATCACTACAGTATTTTGCATAACGCAGAATTTCATCCACCGTCTTATTCTGCCAACATATCAAATGTGTCTGTATCATCAAGCTAATATCAGATCTTAGTCCTAGCACAAACTTTGAGACAAACTGTCCCATATCTTTCTGCTCAATTGTATCCAATCCACTATGCTGTTTAAAAGCCACTAAAAGTCTCTCATAATAGTCATGTACCGACTCCTTAGAATCTTGAGTAGTACGATCGATTTTAAGCCAATCAACCATTTGCGGAGCTACCTTGGATTGTAACCATGTAATCACTTGCTCATATTTCTTCATTACTTCGGGAGAAGGACCATGATTCACCGGATCTCTGGCTGGTTCTACAGCGGGCCAATCAATGGCAACTTTACATGCCGTCCACAAATCACCTGGGACCACTACATTAAACAAGATATTCAAATCAATCCAAAGCACCTTCGAAATCTTGACAAACCGGTCTATTTGCTTATACCAGTCAGCAGGTTTTTCCCTCAGCCGAGGAAAATCATTAGTGAATGCTGCCAAATCACCCCTGCTCCATGGCACATGAACGTACCCCCCATTTTACACTTCTCTCAGAGGGTAATGTCCTGCTGGTCCCGTCCCTCCACCCGGAAGCGGAGTGTCTCCTATCCCTTTCTTGGCACTTTTCTTTTTGGCCCACCTCTCTTCCCATTTGTCTAATGCTCTCCACGCTCGCATCCCTAACACCAATTCCCTAATTTGTGCCTTTAATTCTGTCATTCGCTTCTCTTCCAATTCCTTATCCATATAATGCAATCTGCAAGTTCCCTGCATTATTTTAGTCTTTGTTAGATCCACCTCATACCTTCGTGCCAGCTGTGACAATGCATCATGAGCTCGCTTTGCCTTTCTGGTAACATCTTTAGCTACAAATAGCAATTCGCTTGGATCATATGTGTCAATTCTTTCCCAAGGCAGATTCCCTTCTATCACCTCATCTATTTCTGCTTTTAATCTTACCACATCTAACAATGGTGCCTTCATTGCAACCTGTAAAACCTTCTGACCTCTTTCACTTCCCAATTCCTCCCTCTCACAACTTTGTGTTCTCCTTAGGTCCCCACTCTCCTCAATTCTCACAACTGGGTGACTTTCTCTTTCACAACTTCGACTTCTCCAATGGTTACCCTCACACACATACTGTGGCCCTAACGGTACCCTAGGTGCTTCTTGTCTCAACCCCAATTCGTCCCTCAATATCACCGGTGGAACCCACATTCTGATGTCTGACCTAGAATTTGCCAAAGCTCCAGTTCGCCTTCGTTCTGACCCACTGTCCATTCTTGATGGATCAGCTGTAGCAGGCAGTGGAGTACTGGATTCCACTGGTACCTGAGCCATACCTGTCCCACTCATTGTAAGACTCCCTCCAGAGATAGTCTCTTCACCTTGTTCTGTTTGTTGTTGACTTTCCTTTGTTCTCTCTCTAGGGTTATATATTGAAACCACCGGTCCAATAGTAACTGGTACCGAAAGAGCTTCTGGTAGCCGCATGTTACAGGCAGTCTCTCCTGACTCCGAAGTTGCGTACCCTATCCCTCCAGACCCTCCTGGAATTATCGTTCCCACTGAAATCCTCCCTCTTACTCCTGTGGTCTGCTCCTCTGCACCTATTCGTCCCACTCTTAGAATGTCCTCAGGTTGCTGCGTCTGCTCCTGCTCTGGCCTAGAGTCATAAGGTGGAGGACGTTCTGCTAGCAATCTATCAAGAAAACTGTAATCTGTGTCACTGTCCTCTTCCGACTTACTCTTTCCTTCGGACCCACCTTCTAGCAGCCGAAAGGGATACAATCGTTCTCCCTCTATGGTGTCTACTCTCCATCTTTTCAGCTGTGCATCCCACCTGGCATCCTGATATGCCTTCATTGCTTTTTTCATTCTTCCCTGAGAAGCTTCCCTTCTCTTTGCCATTGCTGCTCTCCTCCAAGCATCCAATGCCTCAAATTGGGTTGGTCTAGGCGGAGGTTTCAGAGCAGACATCACTCCTCTTAGCTGATACAGCACCTCCATACGAAATGACCCATAACGAGGAAAAGCCAATTCTCCTTCTTTTTCTGTAATTTTATGCCAATTTTGAAGCCAGACTATAGTATGGAGTCCTACATTTGTTGCCATATAATGCGCCGGTGTATCCTCAGGCGGAGCTTCTTCTCCTACCCGTGTCACCACTCCTGTGTCGCCTCTACACAAATCCCGCAGCACCCTAAAACATCTCATCATGAAAATCGATTGTTTTGCCCTCCAAATTCAATACTCAGCTTCGAACGAACTTCCACCAATCCCAGCGCGGCGTTACACCAACCTACCAATCCCAGCGCAGCGCACACTGACGTCACTGCTCGCTCTTTGCAGCGGCTCACCCGCCTTTACAATTTCACTCACTCACACATTCGTACCACAAGTAACTGTATATCCAAAGCTATTAAACCAAGTAACTGCTCCTAACACAATCACAATAACTTCGAGTTACATAAAACAAATAATTGTCTGTCCGCTAAAAGATCGATAGAACACGCTTACAAGAACATTCATCCGCTGTGACCCCCGACCTGCGTTGGTCACTCAATCGCCATAGTCCACCCCGGTACCTGAGGCTTTCGACCGCGACGTATCCCTTCATTCACACAAAGTTCCCTATCACCAGTGGATCGTCGATAGCGCTTCACGACACCCACAATTCTGATCAGACAATTACAAATACAAAACTATCCCGGGATCTTGGACTTCTCTTGAGTCCGCTAACCAAACTTCCTGACCCGCACGTGTCCGGACCAGTAAACCAATAAACCCACAATCACTCAACATGCATCCCAACTTCGCAAGACATCACACAAGTATTTCATCACCGCAATCTAACACACCACACAATTCCATACTCACGCCACCACTGTTTCTGCCGCACCGTCAACGTCCGCCGACCTCCATCAATGCCCGCCGTCGTCTACTCCGTGTCCAGGGCCTTAATGTTCTTCCGACCCTACTCCTACTCTCTTTCTCCCCTCACTCTTAGAGGCCATCCATCCTCTGCTACCATTTGATTACGCCAACCTTTACTCCTACCTTTCCCTACTAGATTTAATGCAGATGGTCTTTTATTTGCCTGCTAAAAGTGGTAGAGGGGAGGAAAACAATTCAAGATTATACTTTCGATTTAGTCATGCTGTAATGAACCACAGACTCCGTATTTCAATTTTTGGTGGATTTATTATAAGGCCAAAAATAATTGAATATAAACACACCTCAATATCAGAGTATATAGATACAGAAAGATCAATACAGAGCCTATTCTACGAATATAAGTTATTCGGCACAGAAGGCATAATATGATGAACTCCAAAATCAAAATACAGCAAAGAATAGAAGCGGAGTCCAATTCTCTTTTCATTAAGAAGGAGCAAAATCTTTCCCTACTCTGCTCTCAATGAGGATCCTACCTATCTCCCTTGTATCATATCCCAAAGGTGTCAGCACGTGTTGACTTCCTTAGAAGTACTCACGTCAAATGGGTCTGATAGCTTAAAGCTATGGAGCTCGCTCTAAGATGCTCCTTCTCCTCCGAAAATCAGCAGAAGTCTCCCGAATCTGTCCCTGCGCATCATACAAAAAGACAATGTTCAACCCACAATACGTCATGTTAAAACTTTTCTATTTGCAACATTTTTCAGTAAGTTTCCACAGAAGCTTTAATTAAGTTGACTCTTCTTCCAGTGGCCTTGGTTCCCAGATAGGCCAGGCACGAAAGGAGTCCTCCCTTCTCGCCTTGCAGTCTTCTTCAAAGACATTCCGGGTATCTCCTTAAATCTAAGAATAACGAGGTCGGATTCCTGCACCTGCAGTAGGATGTGAACACACTGTCTTCGAGCACAACAGAATTTATTTAATTAATTCTTGAGCAACCAAGGAGAAACGAAACTCAAAACAACCTACAATTTGGGCCTACAAATCGGGTAACTTAAACTAAACATGGTTACATTATATGAGTATAATTTCGTCCTGCACATTACACATACAGGAATTAAGTTTTCTAATACACGCAAATCCTACTTAAATGTGCTCACTTCATTTTAATACTAATATGAACTGAATAAATGCATCGTAATAATCATAAAACACTGCACACGACAAAAATACATATGAGTGCGTTTATATCAGGAGTATAGTGCACCCCTACAATTTAGAGTGCTGTAAGGGCTCTATCACTGTCCATGTTGTTGCTTGCTCCCTTTTGCCCTTCATATTGTTTCATGCCCCTCACACTCTCCGTGTTGTTGCTTGCCCCCACTGATCTCCATGTTGTTGCTTGCCCCTTCCGCCCCCCTTGCTGTTGCTTGCCCCCTCTCACCTTCCTCTTGCTGTCCGTCTTCTTGCCTGTTCCCTCCCGCCATAACAAAAAAAAGCACTATGATGTAGCTAGCGCTTACCATATCATTGTGGTTTTTAAAAAAAATGAAATTATTCATCAATATCTTCCTCCTGTTTTCCCTCACTCCTTCCTCGGTTGTCATTGCTTGCCTCCACCCACCAGCCATTAAAAACAAAAGTGCTATGACGTGTCATAGTTCGCTTTTCCCCCCACATACTCCCTCCCTCCGACATACCTCTCACCTTGCCCTCCACCAGCAATAAAAAAAAGCATCATAACATCCCCAGCTCTGGCTGATTCATACACTTAAAAATATATATATTCATCCATGCTGCACAGCAGCCTCGCTGCTGTGCAATGTGACTAAAAACATTGTCAAACCCAATAGTTCACGTAGGCGAGATCTACTGGCTTTGCTAATGCTGGTTATGTTTCCTGCCACCAGGCCAGTGTTGAAGGTGTAAAAGTTGGTGGATCTGAAAAAGAGATGTTTGTGCTGTGTACGGTTTTACATTCACTAACAAAAAGTGAATAATCACTATTTTAAATACAAGGAACAGACCAGCTACAAGTGAGGAGGCAGATTCACCCTTCAGAATGGACTGGAGGCACGTTAAATATATAACAACAAACAGAGGAGACATAATAGATGATTTTTTACATAACTTGACTTGGTGTATTCATGAAACATGTAAAACACGATCTCCATGGAGATAGCCGGTTTCGTTAGTTAAAAGATTCCATTGTCTTTCTGTGTTTTATGTCAAACATTGGACAATGTGACAGAAAAATGTGCAATAGAACAGCATTAAAGACTGCACCAGTGACCACTCTCTGCCTGCAACTTAAGAAAGATCCGCCAACTATCACCATTACCTAAAGCAATAGTTCCCAAACTTTTTAGAACCAGGGCCCAATTTTTGGAATTACGTTTCAAAGGCCCACCACAGCCTTTAATGGGCATGAAGCAGGCGATTTGTTAGTGTAACTACAGCATTGTGTGGTAGCGCACTCTTATTTACAGACAGCTCATCTGTGATTGAAATGGTCATACAAATGATAGATAATGTGTGGAAATCGGGTTTCAGCGAATATTTCTCATCTGTGCACCAGCAAGTAAAGTGACTTGATTTGCTTTGATCCTTTTAAAATATTTGTTTCCATTATCTTCAGAATTTTAAAATTGTTCTTCATTTTTGTTTTTCTAACGGCTGAATGTATACAGTCCATTTACAGTTATTTACATTTTGTTGTGTGTTACAAAAAATGACATCCAACAGCCTTCCCTTTCACACACCTGCACCATGGCACATAATTAACTTTCCTTTCTTCTTTCTCTGACTACAAATTGAGAAGAGTTTGTAAACACAAATCTCCATGTTAAAAAAGCAGCAATTTGCTACAAGACGTCTGAAATTTGACCTCTGTATATGAAGTGCAGCAAATGTGACAAGATAGTTGTTCTCGACTTGCAAGACTAAGGGCGACTAGCTGAACGCCACGTCTACGCGTGTGAAGAAAGTTAGGCGCACTGCCGGAAATAGAAGGTCACATCACGTGGGGAAACAACGGCACTCCCCCGCCATCTTGGAATGGTAGTGGGGAGGCTTTGGTTGTGTTAAAGATCAGTATCATGGAAAATATTTCTGAAATCAGATCTAGGATCAACACAGGGAGTACACATGCTGTTCCTATACTGTCACACCATGTATAAGCACAGTGTTCTTCGTTGCAGTAAAGCATACCAAGATAATTAAACGACCAAGGAGTCACCATTCTCCAGACTGAGGAAGAGGACGGACTACTTACACAGTATGCAAAGTTAAATATTAAAAAATATAGGGGGCTCAGGGGATTTAAACATCCATAGGGAATTTAAACGCCCATAATGGAATCTTATGGGAGCTTCATAAGCTTTGTATCACACTGCATCATGGTCAAAAGACAGAGGGGCATATTATCAACGTGATTATCGCCGCTTTAGCGGGACTTTTTCCCGCTAAAGCGGCGATAATTCAAACGCCCTATTAGCAAGCTGTCGCTAACTGCTGTTAGCGACAGCTTCTAGGCGATAGCGACCGGGTTGGGTGCCGCTTTGCATGCCAGCGATATTTATCGCTAATGGCATGCAAAGTAGGCGTTCCCAACCTAAAAGCGACTGGAAACAGTCGCTAAGGCGCTATCGCCTATTAGCGAGGCAAGGGAGGTGATTAACGAACCAGCGCTAAACACGTTTAGCGCTGGTTTGTTAACGCCTGGTCCAAACCTGACTTAGCCATGTAATCCAATGGGAGGTGGATTACATGGCTAAATCCCCTCAGCCCTATCACCAAGCTAACACTGGTCACAGTGTGAATATCGCTTGTTTTCAAGCGATATTCACACTGTTCTCCAGGGTTTCTATTGCATTGGAGATAAGCGTTGCTGATAGCACGCTATCTCCGCGATAGAAACCTGCGATAGCCGGCGATAATTATCCTAGCGCTAAGTGCGCTTAGCGATAATTATCGCCGGTTATTGCTAATAGGCCCCAGAGTTCATTATAAGGAACAAATCATTAGAATGACACTTATATACATGTCATCGAACTCAGAGGAGATAACTATCACTAATTGACAATAAGGATAGTTAATTGAAAGTCCTGTTGGACGACACAAAAACGTCTTCAGTGATTGAGTATGCCTAAGTTAGATTTTAGTTAATGTCCAAAGTTCGTCATGTTCTTTTAAGCCAGGAATGTGTGTCGGAAAGTTTTCAATATACTTATCTTTAGTCTTTATCATATGGATTCAATGGACCCCTGTGTTAAAAACAACTGCGTCTACAAACAGGACTGTCCACCTAATCTCATTTTCTGAAGGTTCCCTGTCTTCAAAATGTTGAACTGGCGGTGCTCCGGTTGTTTTACACCAGTTGTGTGATCTGTGCTGCAAAATTCAGTTTTTTACTGGTTGCCTTGTTTGTTATATATATATTTTGTCACAAGGACACCAAATACAGAACACAACATGCTTTGTGTTACAGTTTGTAAACTTTCATAGTGTGTGGACGGTCCCATTAATCGTAACTTTCTTGGAGTTAGATGGGAAGTCACAGCCCTTACAATGGCCACATCTATAATGCCCGACCATAAGAGGGAGCTTCAATAGCGCATTCTGGTCTTTAGGTTCTGACTTTCTGGTGGTTCTAAACAAATATTGCTACACACTATTTCCTCTCTTGAAAGAAAACAAAGGATTTGGAATATCTAATGCCACCACTATTCTCCAATTGACCTTTATGATCTTTTTAATTTTGTTGCCAATTGACCAAAATGTCAACACACAAGTTAAGGGGGTATTGTTGTTTCTTTCTTTTGGTACTATCAAGCTGTCTCTTGGGGTAAATCATGCTCTTTTGAGTGCATTCTTCACCAGTTTCTTTGGGTACCCTCGATTTATTAGCTTTTTACAAAGCTCTTCCCGATTGGCAAAATAGTTTTCCTTATGGCTGCAGTTCCTGCGAATACGCAGGAACTGTCTGTATGGTAAGTTATATTTAAGAGATCTCAGATGGTTACTCGTATAATGTAGGACAGTATTGCGGTCTGCAGGTTTAGTGTATAAATTTACAGATAATAGCTCATCATCCACTGTAATCCTGAGGTCTAAAGAATTAAATCTCTCCTTACTAGTTGTCATAGTGAAGTGTAAATCCGGGGAACACTTGTTCAGCCATTCGTAAAAATTGGTTAATTCAGATTCAGGACCTTTCCAGATGAAAAATATATCATCTGTGTATCTGTGGCATGCTCTCTTGTGGTCAGTGGATGCATTCATGCTTCCATAAATCCATTTGTCCTCAAAATAGGGCATAAAAATGTTAGCTGTTTCTGGAGCAAATGCACAGGCCATGGCTACACCTTTCACCTGTAAATAAAGATCATTTTTGAAGACAAAAAAATCTTTTTAAGGTATATAATGGCCAGTGACATCACAAATTTAGTGAGAACTGTCATTGAGTTTGGTATTTTATCTAGAGTGTGACACATCACTGCTAAGGCTTCATCTTGTGGTATGTTGGTGTGTAGGGACTCGATGTCCATAGACAGCAACATATCATGTTCATGGTCAAAGAACATACCCTCATATTTTGAGATGAAATTCATTGAGTCTTTAATGCATGCTTTAGTTTCTAGCACAAAGGGTTTAGGAAAAAAGTCAATGTATTAAGTAATAGGTTCAAATAAAGATCCACATCCCAAAATTATAGGGCGACCAGGTGTGGTTTTATGGATCTTTGTTAGCATGTGAATTGCTGGAACCTGTGGGTGTTTTTCATTAAGAAATTCTATTTCTTTGTTACTGATCCAATGGTTAGCTAATGCCTCCTCTGTGATGAATTAAATTTGATGGTTCAGCTCTAGAGTAGGATAACCAGAAAGTGGCCAATAGTGTTCCATATTTTTAAGCTGTCTCATCACTTCTCTGTCATACTTACAACTGTCCATTATTACAATGCCACCACCTTTATCGGTGGGTTAGATTACAATTGCCTAGTTTCTAGATAGAGATTGTAATGCTTGTGATTCATCTCTTTTAAGATTTTTTTAAACAAACGCTTATTTTGTGTGTAAAAAAATCCACTTCTCGAAGAATAGTTTCTTCGAAAACAATCATTTGAGGAGGCATCTCTGTGGTGGGAGGGCAAATACTCAATTTATTCTTCAAACCCGTTGTACTGTTCTGACTTGTATCTTCTTTGTCGGAAAAGTAAATTTTCAAACTAATCTTCTCAAGAAATTGCAAATTCTTTTTACTTCTGATTCTGTAGAGTTTCTTTTATAGTAGATGGTACAAACTGAAAGTCTTTGGTTAATAAAGATTTTTCTGAGTCAGATAGTATGTGATAATACTTTAAAGATCGGAATATCTGCTGTGGCTACCATCTGTACACTTTCTTTCAGGTCTGTATCCCTCCCGACTGTTGGGTTCTCCCTCTGCCACTGTTCCCTTGCCTGGTTCTTCCGCCTTTGCCTAAAGAAATTGGCAGATCTGAGTATCTTGGGGTACGATTATTACCTTGTGCTCCCTCGTTAGCTTCTGAGCTATAATCAGAGTAGATCTCACAGAACTTTATGAATCTCTTCTTTGATCCCATGAGTTATCTTTATACCTTCACTTATGATCTGTACTTTGGCATCTGGTTCATTATAAATAATCTGAATGGATTTAATTAAATGTGCCCTAAAGCCCATGTTTTCCATAACTGTGGTAACAGAATGGTTTCAATGAGAGAAAACAATTGTCAATAAAATTGAGGGGAATCCCATAGTCTCCTACAACCTTTCCTCTAGTTAAGCTGCCTATTGCATTATTTACCTCTAGTAGAGAAATAGGAGCAGCTAACTACTCCTCATCTTCATTATTTAACATCTCAAAATCTTCATTGTCCAAACATCTATTGATCAAGTCTTGTGGTGGTATTTTGTCTTCTTGATACAAATACTGATAAAAGTCCTGAAATACCCGGATGACATCACTTTGATCATACATCAGTACACGTTTCTTATTCTTTATAATGTCAAGTCAATTTCTAGCTATATTAGGTCTCATTTTTAATGCTAAAACCTTTCTAGTGCTTTTGCTGTATGCATAATTTTAGATTTTTGCAGATAGTATATATTCTTGCAAGCTCTTTGGTGTAAAAGTTGCAAATGTTTGCTTTCATAACCGCAATACTTTGTAAGAAGTGCTCAGAAGGTCCTCTTTAATGACAGCTATTGCCTGTGTCTGTTTGCCTGCCTGCCTGCCATTGCTGAAACCAGGGGAGCCAGGGGACTTCAGCCCCCAAGCACCATCGCGGCTGCACGCTGCCAACGCGACGTGCCAGGAGGCGCATAAGTCAACGTTGGGCCCCCGCTGCGCGGGAGCCCGTGTCTGTTTGCTTGCCTGCCTGCCTGCCATTGCCGAAAACCGGGGGAGCCAGGGGACTTCAGCCCCCAAGCACCATCACGGCTGCACGCCGCCAACGCGACGCGCCAGGAGGCGCATAAATCAACGTTGGGCCCCCGCTGCGTGGGAGCCCATGTCTGTTTGCCTGCCTGCCATTGCTGAAACTGGGGTACCCAGGGGACTTCAGCCCCCAAGCACCATCGCGGCTGCATGCTGACAACGGGACGCGCCAGGAGGCGCATAAATCAATGTTATGCCCCCGCTGCGCAGGAGCCCGTGTCTGTTTGCCTGCCCGCCTGCCATTGCCGAAACCGAGGGAGCCAGGGGACTTCAGCCCCCAAGCACCATCGCGGCTTCATGCTGTCAACGCGATGCGCCGGGAGGCACATAAATCAACGTTGGGCCGCCACTGCGCGGAACGCGCGCGGGCCAAGGACAGGCTCATCCACACCCGTCGGAGGCTGGGCTGGCCCTACTCTCTTGGCCCCTTCACTTTGGGGTCATCAGTATCGAGACTCTGCCTTCAGAATCAATGCGAAGGTGAGAAAAAAAAAACTTTTAATTCCCCTATTTTTTATTTTTAAGACAATTTTGTATTATGGGGAAATGGAAACTCATGCCTGTCCCAAAGACAACTGACACCACTTTGGATGGCTTTCTTCAAAAGGCGGTGGGGGCCATCACTAAAGAAATAGAATTGGCTGAGCGAAGTCTCTCTTTACCCCCTCCCCCAGTCTCACATGTCCCCGCAACCACAGACTCACAGGTAGCTGCAGCTGAAACTGACACTGAACAGAGGTTACAAGCCCTACTTTCACCCACCATTATAATTCTGCGGCAGGGAGAGTCAAGTGCTCCTCAGGAGGGAGTTGAGCCTATCCCCGGCTTAGCCACTGGAACTATTGCATCCCAAGCGGCAACTGGAGGGAAGAGAAAATGTCCTGAGTTGGCATTGGGTTGATTGTAAATTAAAGGGCCACTTACCAAGGGTTAAAAGAATGAAACAAATGGACTTAACTGGAAACGTATGTAAATCTTGCGTGGGAGGGGAAGGAATCACTGTACAGGAGGACCAGAACATTCTTATTGAAAGATTTTGAAAAATAGTACAGGATGCCTTGGCACCTATTTCATCCAGACTTGTCAGTATAGAAGAGCAACTGGCTAGAATACTGCAGGATTCTAAGAAAAAAGTGGTACACAAAAAGCAGAATGATTTGGCCACCCGACTAAGTAGCACAGATAAAAGGGGAGAGGTCGCCTCTACTAGCGCCTCTATTAGGGGGATGGTTCCATCTAAAATAATATTCTCTATAAGTAACGAGGTTCCCTCTCAAGATGATCCCCTGATTAAAGCCAGTAACAATCTTTTGGTCCCAACCCTTTGGGAATCTGTGCCCGATGGGAATTCCTATGGGTCCAACAAAAAGTCGGGGGATCGGTCTACTAATTGGCCAAGACTTGGCATGCAAAGTGGGGGCAGACCACAACAAGGAAATATAAACGTTAATGGCCCAGTGTATGGTCCCCTAAGTGGACGGGATGCAAACAACATACTAAACTTACCCCCCCAGTTGTACACCGTATACATTGATCTTGACGGGGGTACCCAATCTGCCCTTTGGCTAGCAAGAAAGCTGTCAAAGTCTTATCAATAAATCAGCCCATTGGTGCTTCAGGAAAATTCCAATGAAGATAAACTGGTTTGAATGTATCATTATGGCAAGGTGGGTGAGTTGGGTGGGTCGCATGGCCAAATGCATGGAAGGGGATTGTGTCGTGCTCAGTTTTAGTAATGCCAGGTGGGTGCAACTAGCTCTGGAAAACCTCAGAGATTCTCCTGGTGAATCAATTAAAGTCCGCCCCCTGGGTTTTTTCTATCTCCCCCACCAAGGGATTATTGCAAGACAACAGCCTTCATGGCTAGGCCCGAACACATATTCCCCTTCACAGCCCCCTACATATACTCACCCTAATCGTTTTGAGGCTCTCTCTGGGCTGACTGAAATAGACTGACTGACTGTACAATCAAGTTACTCAGTCGTAACAGGAAGAATGGGTTCTCAATGTACCAACCAAGGGAGAGATCCACATGTATTTGTACCGGGTAGTATGATGTTGATAGACTCACCAGGCACTACTTCACATAAATGTATTGGTTCCTCTAAGAATGCACACAACGCAGATAAACCAGAAACCTGCCCCCTGCTGCTTAATCCAATCCAGAATAGCAACCCTGGTGGGGAGGGGCACGGCCCAGCAACTCCTCTTAGCACGTCTTGTCAGGAATTGATCGTACTGCGCCTACCTTATTGGGCTAAAAGACTACAAGTCCCATGATGCCCAGCGTAGGAGGGGCTACATACAGGAGGGACGTACACCGGCCGGTGTGCGTAATTCTGTATCCTGTTTCTCTCTCTCGGCGGAGGGAGAGTTCCGTGCATTCTTTACCGCTGGTTCAAAGCGGCAGGACGGCATGTATTGTTGGAGAGCTGGCGCCTTGTGAGGACACTGAGGTGTGCGGCACGGAGAGCGAGGGCGGAGGAGTCAGCTCGTGCTTTGTCGGCATTCGTCCTTCATTGAACACAGTGAGTTCTCTGGCTTGTCACGGAGAGGCTTCCCCGTGAGCAAGCCCGTTTTCTGAAATTGGTTACTTTTAAGCTCGGAGGTCTCCGGAGCTTGTTAACCTTGTTCTTAGAGCGGAATGCGTGGTGATTTTAACCACGCATTACCGTCTCGCAGGTCACCGGAGTGATTTGCTGGAAATTAACTTGCATTTGGGAATCAGCAGAAAACCAAGCGGAATGCAGTGGTGAATCTACCACACATTACCGTTGTTGGGGTTGTACTTTGTTTTTCTTGGCCTTTTTTAATTTCCTTACAGCGGAGGACAAGTAGTCAGTACCAGAGCGGAGTGCAGTGGTTAGCTACCACACATTACCGTGTCTGGATTGTTGCTTTTGGCTTTTCTTTTTACTCTCAACCTTGTGGAACATTGTGGGCTTGAAATTCTTCTGGAGAAGTATCCAGGACATTAATAGGTCCAATGACTTTAATGGAAAACTACTCTATCCGGGGTAGTTCATTTACAGGTGTTCTCTCTTCCATATACAGACGTTGCTGATGCTGGTATGTATGTGGAGTGATTGTTGCATTGCCTTCTGGAATGAATAGGGATAACCTGAGAGTACTTTCATGTATGTTTTGTTCTGTGTTATAGGGGTATACTGGATTTATGGGAGACCATCAGTTACCTATGGATTACTGAACGACTGTCCATAACACAAGGTATAAAGCGAACCTAGCGAGAACATATGAGAGTAGAGTTATTACTGCCTGGTGTTTTATGCTCTTGTTCTTTGTTGTTACAGGTTCCTTTCCCTGCTGTTCCTTTCCTATCCTTTCCCTCGCCTGATCGCTCTAATACTCTGTGTTCATATCCGGAGTTGGGGATGTCAGGAGGTGGACTCTTTATTGCTACACCTGGATTCTGAGGAGTTTCCTCTTTACATGAAGAGGAACCTGACAGAATACGCACCCACGAAATCAAACTCTTCCCAGTCCTGGTGTAGCGATAATATGGCGTCCATGGAAGATGTCCTTCACGCTCTGGTGTTGGTTCAACAGGAATTAGCTTCTTCAAAGGCGGAAACAGCCGCTTTAAGGGAGAAGGTAGAGAAATTGACCAGGAACCCGTTCGACGCCACAGCGGCAGCCTCTCAAATTCAAGTCACAGTACCGCCTCCCATTCCCTTGGCTAGTCCTGAGAGATATGCAGGGATCCTCAAAAAATTCAGGTGTTTCTGACACAGATCATGTTGCATTTCTCATGCAAACCTGCTTCTTTCCCTAATAACCATTCCAGAGTGGCTTTTGCGATCTTGTACTTGATAGGTGATTCAGCCAGTTGGGCGGTTCCCCTGGTTAGAAACAATGATGCAGTGTTATCGGATTGGTCCGCGTTCAGAGCAGAATTTGAGAGGGTGTTCGATAGAAGGGCGACGATTTTTAGTGCTGACCGTGAACTGTTAGATCTGAAACAAGGAAGGAACGATCTAATAACCTATCTCACCAAGTTTAACCGGTTGGTGGCAGAAACGGCCTGGCCCGAGGAGAAAAGAATGACTCTTTTTTATCAAGGATTAAGGGATGATATGAAAGATGTATTAGCCCAAATCGACCCCTAACCTACCAATTGTACCGATATGATCATTTTGACGCTACGGCTGGATAGTCGACTATCGGAGAGAAGTGGGGATAGAAGGAAATCAGACAGAGGGTATTATCGTTCAGACCGGCTCCCTAGCAGGGCAGCGTCCAGTACTGAGGCTGGGGCTGAACCTATGGAGATAGGCGCCGTAAGAGCCCCTTTGACCCGAGAAGAGAGGGATAGTAGGAGAGTACAAGGATTGTGTATGTACTGTGGGAGAAAGGGACACTATGTGAGGAGTTGCCCTTCTAAATCCAAAACTTCCGGCCCTTGGTCGCAAAATAAGAAGGTGGCTGTGTCCCTTTCCCGACCCGAGAGGGGGACCCTTGGTGAGTTAGGGATAGAAGGGGAAGCAAGTAAGGAATGGAAACTTCCTTCCTTATCCACTGTTGCCGTACAAGACACTGAATCCCATATTGTGCTTCCTGTGTGTTTGGAGTGTGCTCACAGGTTCCATCAGGTATTAGTAATGTTGGACTCAGGTGCCACTGGGAATTTTATAGACAGTGGTTTGGTTACACGTTTGGCCCTACTGAGAGTGCCTAGGGAAAACCCGGAGGAAGTCTTGGCAGTAGACGGCCAGCCTCTGAAATCTGGTCTCCTTACTGAGCGTACAGAGGCTGTTCTCCTATCCATGGCAACTGTTAATGGTAATCATGTGGAGGAATTGATGTTAAACATTATTGAGGCTCCACAGTATGAGGTGATTCTAGGGATGTCGTGGTTAAGTCATCACAATCCCATCATTGATTGGAGGAAAAAGACCGTTGGGTTTACGTCAGATGTTTGTCAGGGCCATTGTATACAGAACATACCTTCTCAGGCGGCGGCATTAACGTATCCGTTTGTTGTGGCTACTGCAGCGGAGAAGGCGATGTCCTTACCTCTGGAATATGAGAGCTTTTCAGACGTATTTAGCGAGACCCAGGCCGAACAACTCCCGCCCCATAGGGAGTATGATTGTCGCATTGATTTGGTGGAAGGAGCCAATGTCCCTGCTTGTAGAGTGTATGCCTTGTCCGTGCCAGAAACGAAACACCTGAGGGAATACTTAGACCATTATCTGGAGATTGGGTTTATTAGGCCTTCCCGTTCCCCGGCAGCATCTCCCCTGTTCTTTATAGCTAAAGCTAATGGCGATTTGAGGGCCTGTGTTGACTACTGAGTGCTGAACAAGAATACTGTTCGCAATCGATACCCTTTACCACTTATCTCGGTTTTGCTGGATCAGGTGAGAGAGGCAAAAATCTATACCAGACTGGATTTGAGAGGGGCCTACCACCTGGTGCATATCAGGGCGGGGGATGAGTGGAAAACTGCCTTTAAGACACGATACGGACTATATGAATATACTGTAATGCCGTTTGGCCTTTGCAATGCTCCAGCGGCATTCCAGTATTTTCTCAATGATGTCCTTAAAGAGTATGTGGACCACTTTGTAGTGGTCTACATCGATGACATCCTGATCTACTCCAGCTCCAGACAGGTACACAGGAAACAAGTCATCTTGGTATTAGAAAGATTGAGAGAACACCACTTATACTGTAAATTGAGCAAGTGTGAGTTCAGTGTCTGTGAGGTTGAGTTTCTAGGAGTGATGCTTCGTCCGGAAGGGTTGCATATGGCAGAGCGGAAAGTACAAGCAGTACTGGATTGGCCAACCCCCAAAAACATGAGAGATGTACAATGTTTTCTGGGATTTGCGAACTACTATCGCAGATTCATCATGCATTTCTCTCAGGTGGCAGTCCCTATCTCACGGCTACTCCGTAAAGGGGTTCCTTTCCATTGGTCCCAGGAGGCAGAGGAAGCGTTCACCTTTCTGAAACAAGCATTCACTACGGCACCTGTTCTCGCACATCCTAAATTGGAGCATCCGTTTGTGGTAGAAGCGGATGCCTCAGATGAGGCTATTGGGGCCATCCTCTCACAAAGAGATCCGGTGTCCGGACAACTTCATCCAGTAGCCTATCTGTCCAAAAAACTGAACCCGGCGGAGAAGAATTATACCATCGCCGAAAAAGAACTGCTGGCGATTAAGAAGGCTTTCCAGGAATGGAGACAGTATTTATGGGGGCTCGCCATCCCATTACCGTTTATTCAGACCATAGAAATTTACAGTACATGAGAACTGCTCGACATCTTTCTCAACGACAAATGAGATGGATGCTGTTTTTTGCCGAATATGACTTTTTAGTTACCTTTAGGCCTGGAACCGACAACCGTAAGGCAGACTCATTGTCCAGACGGGAATCAGTGGAAGCCCATAAAGAAAAAGAGTCCAAAGCAATAATTGAGCCCTCACGAGTGCTATGTGTGGTGAACGTAGAAAACTTCTTAGAGGAGGTGAGGAGTTACAAGAAACAGTCTGTGTGGGAGAAATGGGCGGGACAAGAAACCGATCGCACAGTGAAACAAGGACTGCCTTTCTATCAAAGCAAGCTATATTTGCCCACGCTTGAATTGCAAAAGAAGGCTTTTGCTTGGTGTCATGTATTTCCATTGGCCGGACATCCTGGAAAGCTCAAAACAATTCGGCTAGTGCAAAGGCATTTTTGGTGGGAAACTATCAACAATGACATTTCCACTTGGGTGGCCAAATGTGAGGAGTGTGCCAGAGCCAAGAGCGCTAACACCCGGAAACGTGGGTTCCTTATGCCGTTACCTACCCCTCAAAGACCTTGGCAAACATTCAGTCTGGATTTCATAACGGGGTTACCCCTTGAACAGGGATTCTCAGCTATTCTGGTGGTAATCAACAGCCTCACGAAGTTGGGGCATTTTATTCCCTGTAAAAACCTGCCTACGGCGGGACAAACTGCGCAACTGCTACTGAACAATGTCATCAGAATACATGGTTTGCCGGAAGCCATTATTTCTGACCGAGGGCCCCAATTCATAGCCAGGTTCTGGAAAATGTGGTGCAAGGCCTTGCATATTGAGTCTTCACTCTCTACCAGTTTCCATCCGCAGACCGATGGACAAACAGAGAGACTTAACCAGACTTTGAAGAAGTATCTCCAGTGTTATGCTAGGGAGGCTCAGGACTCATGGGTGTCCCTCTTGTGGATGGCCGAATTGGCTTACAATAATGCTTGGCATTGTTCGGTGGGGGTATCCCCGTTCCATGCAACCTTTGGTTTTGATGGGAAAATCCTACCCGTCAGTCTTCCGGATGACATCGCTGACCAACCATCCGTACAAGACCATGTAAAGACCTTGCGATCATTGCATCAGAAGGTTCGGCAACATTTGACACAGGCAAAGAAGGTCTATAAGAAATGGGAGGATCTCCACCGACAAGCTGGTCCGATATATCAAGTGGGGGATCGGGTATGGTTGTCCACAAAGAACATTCGGTTTAAATTACGCAGTGTGTTCCACCCTAGGTACATTGGCCCCTATACTGTGATCAAGAAGCTCAATCCAGTGGCTTACAAGCTGAAATTGCCGGGCAGCCTTCGTATCCACCCTGTCTTTCACTGTAGTCTCCTGAAGCCTGCTGCGGCTGCACGAAGACGTGCGCCTCCTCCTGTGTCCTGTGATGGGGGGCTTGAATACGTGGTTCGGAGTATCCGTGACTCGAAGTGGAGAAAGGGTGTTCTGTGGTATCTCATCTCATGGAAGGGTTATTCGGCAGAGGATGACACTTGGGAGCCTTGGCATAATGTGCATGCTCCCGTTGCTGTCCGCTCCTTCCATAGGAGGTTTCCTGACCGGCCTGGTCCTAGGAGGCGCCTGGCAGGAAGGCCTACTGTCAGGAATTGATCGTACTGCGCCTACCTTATTGGGCTAAAAGACTACAAGTCCCATGATGCCCAGCGTAGGAGGGGCTACATACAGGAGGGACGTACACCGGCCGGTGTGCGTAATTCTGTATCCTGTTTCTCTCTCTCGGCGGAGGGAGAGTTCCGTGCATTCTTTACCGCTGGTTCGAAGCGGCAGGACGGCATGTATTGTTGGAGAGCTGGCGCCTTGTGAGGACACTGAGGTGTGCGGCACGGAGAGCGAGGGCGGAGGAGTCGGCTCGTGCTTTGTCGGCGTTCGTCCTTCATTGAACACAGTGAGTTCTCTGGCTTGTCACGGAGAGGCTTCCCCGTGAGCAAGCCCGTTTTCTGAAATTGGTTACTTTTAAGCTCGGAGGTCTCCGGAGCTTGTTAACCTTGTTCTTGGAGCGGAATGCGGTGGTGATTTTAACCACGCATTACCGTCTCGCAGGTCACCGGAGTGATTTGCTGAAAATTAACTTGCATTTGGGAATCAGCAGAAAACCAAGCGGAATGCAGTGGTGAATCTACCACACATTACCGTTGTTGGGGTTGTACTTTGTTTTTCTTGGCCTTCTTTAATTTCCTTACAGCGGAGCACAAGTAGTCAGTACCAGAGCGGAGTGCAGTGGTTAGCTACCACACATTACCGTGTCTGGATTGTTGCTTTTGGCTTTTCTTTTTACTCTCAACCTTGTGGAACATTGTGGGCTTGAAATTCTTCTGGAGAAGTATCCAGGACATTACTAGGTCCAATGACTTTAATGGAAAACTACTCTATCCGGGGTAGTTCATTTACAGGTGTTCTCTCTTCCATATACAGACGTTGCTGATGCTGGTATGTATGTGGAGTGATTGTTGCATTGCCTTCTGGAATGAATAGGGATAACCTGAGAGTACTTTCATGTATGTTTTGTTCTGTGTTATAGGGGTATACCGGATTTATGGGAGACCATCAGTTACCTATGGATTACTGAACGACTGTCCATAACATAAGGTATAAAGCGAACCTAGCGAGAACATATGAGAGTAGAGTTATTACTGCCTGGTGTTTTATGCTCTTGTTCTTTGTTGTTACAGGTTCCTTTCCCTGCTGTTCCTTTCTTATCCTTTCCCTCGCCTGATCGCTCTAATACTCTGTGTTCATATCCGGAGTTGGGGATGTCAGGAGGTGGACTCTTTTATTGCTACACCTGGATTCTGAGGAGTTTCCTCTTTACATGAAGAGGAACCTGACACGTCTGCCATTAACTCTATACATATAGGTTTGCTTAAGCAGGGACACACCACCCGCCCCCCTAAAATCAGATCATGGAATAATGCAGGGATTCGCCCCAAATTGATAGATGAGGTATGGCTTAAGTATATAAGGAGTTTTTACATCATTTGCCTTCAGGAAACCTGGTATAAGGATAACATTGTGTTGGATGGCTATTGCTCCTTTACTGTTCACGCAACACCTTCACCAGCAGGGAGGGCAAAAGGAGGGTTGGCATTGCTAATTGCAGTAAAATATGGGTCTATAAAAGTCTCTGTTGTAAAATAGTCCCCCTGGTACCAACTAACCATGATCTCCAATTTGATACAGGTTAAGCTATTAGTGGTGAATTGGTATTATAATATCTTTGACCAAAATAGCTGCCATGTCATCGAAGCTCTACAGGCGGAAATTAATAACATCTCTGGGAAGTGGCAACAACTATGTATTCTATGGGTGGGGGATTTTAATTGTATTACCTGTCTGCATAGTGCCAACCGAGTTTGTGGGATGCTGGACACAGATTGTCAGCCCCAGCCGCATTTTATTCACACCCCACAGGGCGGGCCTTAAATTCCATCATTATCGAGAATGACCTAAGTCTCATCAATAACCTGGCTAGCAGTCCCTCATCATTGTGCCCCACCTATGTTGGAGGCGGCAGGGAAAGTTTTATTGATTTTATATTTATCTCAAGGAAGTTCCTGACGCTCATCGGTGACTTCGAGGTGGAACCAAATAATGCGAGTGACCATAACCCCCTCATAGCATCTCTTAGTGTTTCAGCCCAACCAGGGAAAGGTGACGGTCGCCTGATCCACTATAATCGTAACAAAGGGGTAAGATTGAAGTGGAATAGAATAAACCCTTCCCAATTTGAAGAAAAAACAGTGTTAGCTAATTATGACCTGATTATGGGGTGCCTCCAACACGACTCTTCCCCAGAGGAGGTCATCCGCGAATTTAAACTCATTTGCGCGGATGTAGCCAAAAGATTAACTAAATCGGTCCAGATAAGGGTACAGCATGAGATACGGTGGTTTAACTCTGAATGCTCTAGAGTTAAAAAAATTCTCAAAATGGCCCTCCACGCTAACTCAAATTAAAAGCGCAAGGCAGGCATATAAAAATGCAATTAACCGAAGGAAGGACGAATTGAGGAGTTTAGCATGGGAGGATTTGGAGAGAGCCAGTTCCCTCAATGACTCCAAAAGCTTCTGGGATATTATTAATCGTCCTTTTTTACGGAAGGATTCTCTGATTTTGGGGGACGTCTGGGAATCCCACTTCTCGGCCATATTTAATCCTAACGGCCTCCAGTTAGAGGAGGAAGAAGGGGAATTGTCCCCAAATTTAATCACAGCTTCTCAACTTAGCGCATCTCTTTCAGTAGCCGAGGTTGAGGAGGCCCTAGTGAAGGGAATTTGCATGAAAGCTCCAGGTCTTGATGGCGTACCATTAGATCTGTTTAAAAGTAATCCTAACCTTTGGGCTCCCCTACTGACCAATGTTTTTAAAGCAGTGGTGCTTGGCCCCATCCCCGCAACCTGGAAGGAGGCCATCATGGTTCCAGTATTTTAAAAGGGCAATAGGAATTATCCTGCCTGTTATAGGCCAATTTCCCTTATTGATGCCACAGAACGGTCTTAGGGAGGGTTGTCTTGGCTAGGCTTGAGGCATGGGCGACCAACACAGGGGTCATGTCTAGGACACAATACTGCTTTAGGAGGGGGATGGGCACCATTGAGCAGTGCCTCAATTTGTTCCTGATCATGGGCAAGTACATGAAGGCCAGGGGGGGCTCTATCCACCTGGCCTTCATGGACTTGTCCAGTGCCTTTGATGCCGTTAATCGGGAGAAATTGTGGGCACTAATGGGGAAAATGGGTGTTGAGGAGGCACTGATTACCCTCGTCCGTAGGCTTCACACCTCCACCACTGTTACCGTTAGATATGGCCCACAAGGGGAAAAGACCAGGCCTATATTCTCCACAGAAGGGGTTCGCCAGTGGTGTATTTTAGCTCCTTTCCTTTTTTTAATTTATACCAATGGCCTAGAAGCATTTTTATTAGATAATGAAATTGACTTTCCTCGAATTGGGGGCCATCGGGTCCCGCTACTTTCGTATGCGGATGATACCATGTTAATGGCCCTGACAGCAAATAGTCTTCAAAAATCACTTAATGCCTTTACAGATTTTATGCTGGCACTTGATTTAAAAGTCAATTTTATTAAATCTTACACTATGGTGGGTGGTCGGAAATCGACTTAAATTAGAAACTTTGCTGTTAGGAATAAGAGTATTGATAAATTGAACAATTTTAACTATTTAGGGAAAAATGTTAACAGTAAGATGAATTGGGAACCACTTGTCACCACAAGGGTGCAACATGCTGGCAGGGTTGTGGAGGGGCTCTTCCGCTTCGCCTGCAAACTAGGCCACAAGCAGGTGAGAGAGATGGTTACACTATATAAAGCTAAATGTTTGCCTGTTGTATCCTATGGTGATGGAGTTTGGGGTTATTATAAAAGCCGTCACTTACAGGCTTTTGAAAACAAATGTATAAAAAGGTTATTAATGACCCCAAACAGCGCACCAACACTCTTTTGTCATCGTGAGCTGGGGTTGGAATTCTTAGAGGATCGAATAGACATTGCCCCTTTGCTCCTTTGGGCAAAGATTTGGCTGTCTGAGGAGTTAGTGTTCTCAAGGGAAATTATCAAAGATTGTCTTAACCTGTATACAGCACTGTCGATCCCTTGGCTCTGATTCGTAAGAGATAAATTGTATGAGTTAGGCCTAGGACACTATTTTGACAACCCTAACAGTATCCATACAAATGCGAAAGTCTTCATAAAAGAGGTGCATTATTCTGGGGTAAACACACGCCCCTCTCAACTTGAGGTGACAGGCTTCCCACGTGTGCTCCCTGTCCAACAGCAATTTTATCTGACATTCACTATAAATGTACAGACACAATTTTATCTAACTAGACTACGCTTACGCACTTTGCACTTTCTAATGGCTTTTCCGAGACAAGCAGGATGGGTTAATAAACTTATGCCCTGCCCATGCGATAATCTGGCAGCTCAGAGCACTTTGCACTTTATGCTATTCTGCCCCCTTTATAAAGAGCCGAGGGGGAATTTTTTAGCTCCATTACTAAGAGAAATCAGGCCCTGTACATATACTGAGGGCTTTAATTAGCTGCATTCTCTGGCTACTACGGCTTTATGTATCGTGGTCTCTAATTACATTAAGGTTGCAATGGCCATCAAGAAACAATATGAGTTATGATGTCACGAACACGATGGATGGCATAATTTTGCTGTATTAATCTACCCTGTATTGTGGACTATATCTTTTTTAAAAAGGCTGATTTTATGAATTTCTCTTTTAACAGTTTTATTTATGCCACTGTGTAAATAGGTCATGGACATTTTTATATGTAAAGTTTGTTTTGATACCTTTATGGTCTTTGGCACCGAACAAAGATATTTTGACTTGACAGCTTTGTATGCTTGGCTTCCAGATCTGCTGTTTCTGCATAGAGCTCATGGATGTCTGCTAGCACCAGCTTTTGTTTTTTAATTGTATAGCTCAAAGTTATATCGCAGACTGCCCTTTAAACATATCACAGACTTTACCTGAATCAGCAGAGCCAATATGAATTGTCATGACATCAGGTATCCATTGTTCCATATATTTAATGTAATTGTGTCTAGTAGTAGAGCCTTCTCCAAAGGCCATTTAGAGATGTTTTTCTGTATTCTCTCCAGCTGAACTTCTATTACAAGAGGGCTAAGGTCTGATAGTATCTCAGATTATTTATGCAGTTTTGCATGGTGTAGCATGCTTGTGGGTGTTATAAAGTAATCTATTCTCTTATCTTTTTCACAGGGGTGAGAATAAATTGTAAATCCCATGGCCACTGTATTTAAGGTAGCCCAGTAGTCCACTAAACTGTATGTCTGTATGACTATATATATCAGCTACAGTTAAAATCGCCAGAGATTATTAATGCAGAAGGCCATCGTACAAGTTCTGTTGTTAAATATTTATAAATCTCCAGCGCGTCTGAGTTTGCACTGTAAACTGACCATACAGTAAGAGAGGTTGTTATGGTCAGGAATTCTGATTACCCATCTTCCCATGTGATCAGTAGCTTTGTTGTGTTGTGAAAACCTAGAGCTGATACCCAAAGCTGTTGAACCTTTTTCTATTTGAACATGAGATATTTGTTTCCTATATACAGATCACCTTAGATTTAAAAATGTTAAGCTCTTCCCCCCAAAAATTCCTTTTTGTTTTTTTCATTCTGTCTTCTGACAGTTAATGGTAATATTCTAAGCTTATCCATGATTGTTAAGTTTTCTATTTTGTTCAAACCTTATTATAGCAGTGTAAGCTTTGTCCTTTCTACTTCCATTTTTGTTGGGTATACATTTTCCTGCACATCCCTCTGTAACACACCTTGTGTCTCTCATGCCCTTTCCTGCTTCACCCCAATCACCCAATGAATCCCAGCCCCCTGTGACCATGTATCCTTCCATTGAAGGAGTCCATCATTTTGGAGGAAACAGTCCCGCCGATACCATGAATACTAGGCCGATATGTATGCGCTCTTATCAGCCTGCCACTACTCCCCAGCAGCTATATAATTGATATCAGACATTGTTTCATCCCAAAGTATCTAAGAAGCCTTTTGTTTTCATCTCTGAAGTAAACATGTGAGTCTCTTATCACTTTTAGGCAAGCTGGAGCCAGTAGAAAAGCTTGAGTTTTAACGTCTTTATCTTCTGCCAAAGTCGCCATCTTTTTTCAACAGTGAAGAGGCAGAAGGAGATTTCAGCAAAAAATATGTGTCCACCAGCTTCAATTTTTGATTACGGTTGAGCTATGTTGATCATCTTTTGCCTAAGTAAGCAGTTTCTAAAAAAGAAAGCAATATTGCTCTGGGTCTCTGTGTTGCTCTATGGGTAGATTGCCTAAAATATAAAGGAAATCTGTGTACCCATTGAATTTGACATTTCCAGTCCCAGTCATTTGGATCTGGAACACTGTTTAAAACAGCCATATAGTAAAGGCTTCTATATCACTGCCTTCCGCTCCTTCAGCTATACCTAAAACTTGAAGATTACTCCGGTATGCCTATTTTCAAAGTCCTCAAGTTTCCATTGAATATTCATCATCTGGGTTTTGTGCCCCATTATCTGATCCTCAGTTTGAGTGCTACCAGCCTCAAGTCCCACGGTTCTCACTTCCAATTCCTTTATTGGCTCGCCAATATGTGCACAGGTCTTTGAGATCTTGCGTATTGCTCCTTGTAGTTTACTATTGGTGGCCTGTGCTCTCTGTCTCGTCATGTCTGCTCCCAGTGTGCCATTATCACATAGTAGATTGTTTAAAGGGTCAGTGGATGTCCTTGTTCAAGGTTCTCCTGGACAATTAATGCTGATGATGGCTCTTGTGGAGTTAAATGTATGGATGTATAGTTCCACTTCAGAGATGGGGAATTGCACAGATCAACCTGCTTTGCCAGTGCCTTGTCTTAGATTAATCTGAATTTCTCTGAGAGTTTGGACGAAAAACTGTTTCATCAATCTGTGCTCTCTGGTATTGATATTGAGTTCTGCATAGTTTAGTTCTCCAATACACATTTGTACATTCCACACGTTTCTGTGATTGCTAAGTGGAGGTTCAGCTCCTGATTGGAAATGCAGGATTCTTTGACCTTGTAGCTGTGGTTTATGTTTACTTTCTTACTCAGTATTTACCATTTCATTTTCAGTTCCTTTGCTGGGACTACCACTCCGTGAATTGATTTGTTCTGTACTATTGTATTGGACAGTACTTTGATCAATGTACTGTTTTCGAGATGCATAGTTCTCATGATTCTCAGTGTCTTTAGCCCATAGTATAAAGGTCAACAAGACATTGCTGATTCACTAACTGTAGGTTTTGGTGATCTGAGCTTGTTGTCTGTGTTTCCTTCGGTCTGCTGCACAGTGTGCACTTTGGAGCTTATCGGGAGAGTTGGGGTGGTTTTCTCTTTCATCGCTCTCACCTTTTGTTTGGGGGGGCGTGATACCACATTCGGACAGTGTCTGTGAGTGCAGTTGTTGTACCTCAGATGTCTAGGGGATTTCTGAGGCAACTTGGTCTTCGCCGGCTTCACAGCATTTCTGAGCCAAAAATTAGTCATCAATTGAAGCCGTCGCTGGACCGCTGCTTCCACTGACTCTGTGCACCTCCTAGACCGCCACTACCAGCGTCCTGGTTTTGTGGTCTTTGACGCCATATTGATTATGAGTGTGTAGAGGGGTGAGTCAGTTGTGTTCTGAGCCCCCAACGCACCACCAGGCTGCAAAAGGAGCAGGTATCATTCAGAAGGAACATCACTTGCGGCACAAAATCTGATATGTATGCTGCCAGGAGTTGGAAGTTGACAGTGAGAGTGCCTCACAGCCAAAGTAAGTGGCCACCATCTCCCCCCTTCCCCCTGTGTGGAGTAAATGCATGTATTTATGAATTTCATAATCCAGTGCTTATTGTGCTGAATAAAGGAAGTATATTAAAGTGTAAGCTCAAGATAATGACCTGGTGGAAGTGGAATTTAATATAACACCCCTAGAAATGAAGGAAAGTGGACATTTCATTTGCATGGAACCACACATTCTAATTCAGTTCTTTGAAAGTATAGAAACATATCAGCTCAGGGCTTATGAGCCACAGATCTCCCCAGAGGATTGGAGCCACAGACACCTCTCAAAGACTACTTCAATCAATCAATCAGGGGAATTGTAAGCGCACAACTCACCCGTGAGGGTCTCAAGGCGCTGAGGGGGAGGGGGGGGGGGGTCTGCAGAACTGTTAAGCCGAAGAATCAATCAATCAGGGGAATTGTAAGCGCGCTACTCACCCACTTCACTGAAGCCATAAGCCACAATTCAGCCAGCAGGCTTCCAGCTGCCTGCTAATCAGCCCATTCCAAATTAAAAGTTGTATATAATTTTCTAACTTCAAATGAAAAGCTGGTGTGCTCAATTCCCAATTTAACATATTTTTCCCGACATGACTATGACCAGACACATCGCTTTACTGGTTAAAAAGACTGACTGAAACGTCTTCAAATACACATTTAACCTACCTTGCCCATCACTTCTCCAAATAGACAACTTGCTCACTAACCTGGATAAATGAACTGTGTCCTAGAACGCTGACATCAGGGTCTGAAGAATGAGGGCACATGACAACACTTCAGACTTTGAAAAGGTAAATATAGAAGGATACATTGTGGTTGGCCAGCTGCCATGTGTGCAGACCTACAATAACATGTGCACTAAAGAATCCAGCCACCAAAATCATCGGATGTTACTAGAGGTAGGGACAAGGATGGAATAGAATGGACTGGAATGGAAAGTTGTCAAATTCAATGTGACATGTTCAGATGTATGGATAATAATCTGTGTTGGCGACAGGGCATGGTTATCTTGATTTCCATCTTTTTTGTTTCTCTTTCTTTTGTCTTATTATTAATCTTCTTATAGCACGGATTTGTTAGAGTTCTAGATGTGTTTCTTTTGTCACAGAATGGCTCATTATTGTGATGCTAAATAAGGATTCGTTATTTATAAAAAAAAAGTGCAGTAATTATTCACTAGAGAAACAAAGGGATAAAATCCTCTCCTAATTTTAACTCTTCAATTCCGGGGGTGCTAAAGTCCAACTCAAGGTAAATCCAATGTTTTCGAAACTGTGCATGTAAGTAATGTATAGATTTCAGAGTGAGTGAAGATTCAGAATAATGTCATGAACTGCATCTAATGGATTGACTGGTCACCCTAGTCACAGAGGAATCAATCTGCTCACACTGTTTGTGGGATGGAATCTATGGGTTCTCTATACATGAATCAGTACATTAAATTAAAAAAGGGGAATTTCCAATCGACATGTAATTTTTGATTGCAAGGTATTCCCAAATTAAAATATTTATAAAGCCACTGATTGTCTTTTGAAATAAATGTGTTTTTGAGACTGTGTTTTTATGCCACTGAAAGGTTTTAATAAGGTAAGGTAGGGATATTTGTTTTCAATTCAGCAATGCTTTTTATGATGTTGGTAGCTGAAATTCCCCAAAAGGTGTTCATAAAATGTTTTTAAGCTGGGGTCCTTGATACTTTGAAATTGAAATATTTCCAAAAGATTATCCAAAGTAGGAGAACATTGTTTTTTCTTGGCTTTCCAGGGTATGTAAGCTTGGTGTATATTGGACACATTAAAAACAGACAGATAGCCTAATATAAATGCTGACGCTTTTCTAACGCATTTATATTTAAATATATGGCTTGGAGAAAACACCTAAATGTTTTAGCAGTAAATGTGCCCGTTGATATTCATTGTTCAAATTGACATATACAGATTTTAAGGGTTAAGCTATTCAATAAAATCATATAAGGCTTTGGTATGACAGAAGTAAACTGATTTTGCCAAAGTTTTGGTTTCTGAATACTGATTATGAATGAGAGAAAATGCATTTATACACTTATATGGCTGTTCATTTATACATCTTAATCAAGAGCCAATGCTTTCTGCAAGACTTTCATATTAAGCTACGGACTGATATAAGTTCATTATGCTTACATTCGTATTCTTTTTCTTTTTGCCAAATTGGCGCTTCTCAGCATTGCATGGAGGATGCCCCTGGATTATTTGGATCCGCAAGGTGCACAGAAAAAAAATCCTGGATCTGGATATGTAATCATCTCAAAAGGGACAAATTGAAGTCTTTAGAGGCTTTCAATAAATCTAAAGAAAACTAAGGGGCATATTCACAAAGAGCTATCGCCGAATTAACGGCACTTTATCGCAGCCAAAGTCGTGATAAATATACCTCCCCATTCACAAGCTGGTGTAAACAGCCCACAGCACCATTTAACCCGCGATAGCAGCCGCTAAAAACATCGCCACAGAGGACCCCCGCAAATATTGCTAATGAGATGCAGAGTGGGCGTTCCCGTGCCAAAAGCCGAGACAACATCACACCTCAACATTCACAACGACCAGCCACATCGGCGATAAGAACACAAAACAGGCGATAAGGCGCGTTAGCACCAGGAAATTTACACCTGCTCTGACCTGGTGTAAAGTTGGACGGCAGCCAGCACCACAAAAGGGAGCACAGCCCAGGGCCACATCCGAAGGACAACAGATGCCATGGAGCCACTCATCATGCGGCCCGGACACCCAAGAGGGCCACAACACCCACCGCTACCACCCCCAGGAACACCCCTCCCTGGCACCCCCCCCGACCAAAGACATGCCACATCAGCCACACCTAAACATGTACAAAATATTCCGCTTGATGTCGCACAATCACAACTGGTGACATGCATGTGTCGTCACAGAAATGAGCAGCACACATTCACTTACGAAGCAACAAATGAAACTTTATTAAAATGAACACCGAAATGAAATGAAGACACATGGCCGCTCCCCTCGGGACAATACGTAGGTCACAGCCTGTAAGACAAAAAACATGATGAGAAGGTGTTTCCTGCACACATCAGAGGACAGAGAGAGAGCAAAGGAGAGAGAGAGGAAGAGAGGGAGGGAGAGAGAGAGGAAGAGAGGGAGAGAGAGAGAGCGAGAGAGAAGAGGAGAGAGAGAGGAAGAGAGGGAGGGAGAGAGCGAGGAAGAGAGGGAGAGAGAGAGAGAGAGAGAAGAGGAGAGAGAGAGGAAGAGAGGGAGAGAGAGAGAGAAAGAAGAGGAGAGAGAGAGGAAGAGAGGGAGAGAGGGAGAGAGAGAGAGAGAGTGCCGCCCCTGCGCACCCAGGCCACACTGCTCACCTGCTGCCACCGGTGTGTCTCCAACCACGTGCCGGTATGCATAGCAGGACACCAGGTCACACATCTGAGTCAGAGCCGTCAGCTGAAACAGAGTCCAGATACATGACTGGCTCAGTACACACACTTGCACAAGACAACATCGCCTGCCCGCCCATGCACACCCAGGCAGAGGCACCCCAACTCCTCCCGCCACCCATCGGAGCATGCCCGCCCATGCACACCCAAGCCTTAATGCTCACCTTCCGCCACCGGCGCGTAGACAGGAGGTCCCACCACGTGCCGCTGCAAGCCACAAGCCCGGGGCCCGCGGACATGGCACCCTCCACATCATGCAGCCCCGCTCCACAGGCCACCAGGTCTCACGTTTGGTGCTGGGTCTTGATTACTCCATGGCATAGGACACGCCAGTGCACCCGGCACCATCGCAGGCTGCACACTCGCTCAGCCCAATGGGTGCCACCAACTCTGGGATCTTGGAAGCGACGCCACATGGTGGTAGGCCCGCGCTGCCCGCTAGCTCTGGCCTACACTGAGGTCCAGCAGCGCACACAAAACCTGAGCTGTCCAGACCGCCGGGACGGGGCATCATTGCAGGCTGCACACCCGCTCAGCAGCTTAAGGTGCCACTGACTCAGTGCACCCAAAGTCACCGTCCCGTGGTGGGGTGCCTGTGCCGTCCGCAAGGCCCCGTGTGCCACTAACCCTGTGCAACCCCAGTCTGCGCCACGTGGTGGTAGGCCTGTGCCGTCCACAAGGCCTCGTGTGCCACTAACCCTGTGCGCAAAAACTCATGGGCTCTTAATGATTGAGAACCGTGGAGCGTCCGACATCCAGTCACCACTGGCAGAGGGGAATGTGATGTCGACGGCCCCTTATGTTGGCGGAGTCACATGGCCTGTGACGCCTGTGCCGGATGGGTGTGGTGTGCGTGCAGACCTGCCCTCAAGGAGTGGCTGTGACATGCTGACAACTAGACCAGTGACCTGCACACCACCAGCGAGTACGCTTGCGACGGGTAGCAGTGAGGGTCCCACCTCGGAGAGTTAGCGGAGTGGTCTGGCCTGCCGTACGCCGGACCAGCGCAGGGCTTGCAACAATGACTCTTGGGCTCTGGGCGTGGTTCAGTCCATGTCCGGACAAGGAAGTGACTGATGCGTGTGTCCCTGTTGTAGTGTTCAGGGGACCCGGGACACAAAATGCAATGTAGCACCCTCTGACTGGCATCCCACAGGATGAACATCATTGACGCAAGGGAAGTCACTGTCCCTACATTCATCCACACATTCACACATGAATGATGAAAGACATGACACAGCAGTGCGTCACTGGATGTTTATTGCACATCCAGTGCAGTTATGCAGCTGGAGCGGAACAGGGCAATGCCGAGCACACTACACAATATGGGCACGTGGAGGGCCAGCCAGAGTCCATCCGGGGATGACATGTACTGCGGAAGAGGAAGGGTACAGTCCGCAGTATGGTCGCCGTGTCATTGGTCGTCAAACAGGATGTGGGAGTCCATGTCGCTGTCCAAGGTGAGTGCATCGGAGTGTATCGGGGGTCAGTGGAAGGTCATGAGGCCATGTGCGGGACCAAGCAGAAACAGGCCAGGTGGCGGAAATGTATGCTAGTGCCTCCTTCTGAGAGCCAACCCACCCACGTCCTCGTCCTCGGATGTGTGCTCTGCCCCACCTGTGGGTGTTGCAGTACCGGCTGCGGCACTGTGTGCCACTGACACATCAGGGGCCGGAGGGGGATTGTCAGCAGCACTGTGTGCCACTGACACATCAGGTGCCTGAGTGGATACACCTGCCGCACTGGGAGGCACTGACACACCAGGGGGCTGGGATGTGGCTGGTGTGGGGGCAGAAGCATTCATCAGCGCCACGCCTTGTGGCAGCAATGCCATGATCAGGTACTGCAGGGCATTGTAGATCCCTGCTACACTTTGATGGTGTGCAGCGGCGGCTGCCATCCTTTCCGCCTCCATCCGCACCATGTCCTCCATGAGCTTTCGCATGTGTGCCAGCTCATGGCTGGCATCGCTGGGGCCACTCTGAGTGGACAGCTGTTCTTCCCTCCACGTCATGACTCCAGCGATGTCAGTCAGGGCTCGTTGGAGGCCATGGGGCGGACATAGACACCCAAGGATGGCGTCCAGTTTGGTAGCCATGAGGTCGAACTCCACCCGCACCTGCTCGGCCGTCTCCCTCTGGCCCTCCAGCACACGGCGTTGGAAGGCCATTTGTTGTTCCTGGGGGACATGGGAGGGTGCCGGGGCTGTGGGTGCCTCCTGCTGGGTGGTTTGGGTGGTGGGTGGGGTCTCATCGATGTAGCTGGGCTGCCCTGATCCTGGAGGTGAGTGGTGGATGAGGTCAATGATGTCTTGGATGGTTTGGGTGTCGATGCTGGTGTTGTCCTCCTCGTCATCAGTGAAGAGTGGCTGTGACTGCTCTGCAGGAGGTGTTGACGATGCCCCTGCGATGTGAAGGGGAGATGGTGTATTACAATGTGTCCACATGTATGTAGCCGCATGGTACAGGTTGACATTCAGACAGCATGGCATTGTACATTGTGACAGTCTGTGGGTGCGGGCGTGGACCCATGGTCATTGTGGGTGTGCACTGTGCCCTGCTTGCTTGTACATGTGTGCCATTGTGGCCATTTCCACCCGTCCCCCCAGTACCTGGAGGTCACTCACCCTGTTGCGGTTGTGTTGTGTCCTGTCGAGCAGTGTCGGGTCCCCCGACTCCAGCCACAGTCTCCACACTGATGACTGTCGACACCAGCTCCTCCATGTCATCCAGCTCCAGCTGTGGCGCTAGGCCCCCACCTCCGGTCTGGGTTGCTGCCTTCTGGTTGGCGGTGAATTTCTCCTTGGTCTTCTGCTTGATGTCATTCCATCGCCTCTTGACCTCGTCCATTGTCCGCTTGTGCTCTCCGACGGCATTCACCTTGTCGACGATGTCCCGCCATATTCCATTTTTGGTGCCCAATGATACGTTGGAGGTGACGAAGAGTTGTTGATTGTGTTCCATCACCTCCGTGACTATGATCCTGTTCGCCTGCGGACTGAACTTGGTCTTCCTCATCTTCTTGTCCTTGCCCTTCCCTGTCCCCGAGGTCCCAGGCTGGTCGTCCGGGGTGCTTGTGGGGTTGCGCTCGTCATCTGCGCCTGCTCCGGCTGCCTCCATGGTGCTTGGGTGTTGGTCAGTTTGTGTGTGGGTGTTTTTTCTACTTTTATGGTGATTTTTGACGCCTGCCAGGTGTGTGTGGCAGGCCTGGCGCTGCTTGTCGCTGATTTCCTCATTGCGCTTTGGCCCATCGCGTGTTTTTTGGTGTTGTGGTTTGTATTTTTATCTCCATCGTGGTGGTTGTATCGCGGACATTGTCCGTGGTTTCAGCAGACTATCGCTTGCTACCGCCTTGTTGTGAATTCCACGTTGACACAGAGTTATTTTCCCGCGATAGGCTGCGATATTGATAGTTGCGTTACGCTACTCTTGCGGTAGTTATCACACGTTCTTGTGAATATACCCCTAAGTTTGTAGGATACACACAGTTGTGCTCAAATTGGCCACTGCTTCCACTCTACTTCATGCTTGTTAGAATATGGTTTCTGGTTGGCTAGGGGATGCACCTAAGCCAGGCAGAACCCACCACTATAGTCAGGGTAAGGGAGTTACACACACAAGATAACCCCTGCTCACCTCCTTGGTAGCTTGGCAGAGCAGTCAGGCTTATCCCAGAGGCAATGTGTAAAGCACTTGCGCAGCACACTCATACACCAGTGACACACTGGGTAAACCACAAAAAGAGACTCCACACAAGGTTATATAAAAATATCCTTTGTATACATAAAACACATTAGACCATAATCACATAAATCACTGTGCCACTAGGCACTTGTCATGACGTCACATAGACCATTAAATCACTTTGCCAACCAGGCAAGTGTCATAACATTACAAGTTAGGGCAATCCAGTAAATCCTTATAAGTTGCACCTGTTACAAAATCACCATCACTGCACATATGGCGAATCCTGAAGTATTGCCTGTTATCCTGACATAGCAAGACATAAAATGGCATAAATCATAACATCAGGGCATGAAATGCAGCAGAGTAGGTAAAGGTGCATAAATCCCCAGATTAGTGTAAGTATGGTAACCTTATTTGGAGACAAAGCATATCAACACCATAAAAGTATAGGACATAGCGCTCCTGTGCTCCTACTATACATCATACGGTAATTCTGTACCCCACATGTAGGCTCCTGGGCCACCTGCCCACCTACAACAGGGAATAAGGTAATTTGCCGGGTGCTAAGAAAGCACCCACCATGTACATTTCAATAATGGCCCTTCAGGACCAGGACGGCAGTGAACGAATGCAGTGCAAAGATATGCAAGTATGGCCCCTCGGGACCGGGATGGCAGTGACAGTTGCGGCCACTCGGTGCCCCCCCCCACTCCTGTATGTACCAACAAGGGGAAGCATGCACTGCAAAATCAGGCGGGAGGCCCCATTCGGAACTGGGGCTGAGACGATGCACACAGTCCAGTACTCGCAGAAATCCGTCTGGGGCTGTCGCAAGTGAGGAGTGTAGGAGAGTAGGATCTGCTTCACATGGGTACCCCCACTTTTTGCTGATGCTTCACTGTTTTTCGACATTAGTCTGGCTGGGGCCCTGCTAATCAGAACCCCAGCCTAGCTGCTTCCTCTCTAAAATGGTTTCCATGTGCCTTAGGCACATCACTGATTGGGATCTGGAGTGCCCTTATAAGTCCCTAGTATATGGTATACTATGTACCAAGGGCATAGGTACCTCAGAGGCCTGCCAGGGGCTGCAGCATGTATTATGCCACCCCTGGAAGGCCATCCAAACTGACACCACAGGTCTGCTACTGCAGCCTGGGTAAGGAGGTGCATGCACCCCTTACTGTGATATAGGTTACCTATATCACTAAATACATACACACAAATAAACCTATAAGTCACTCCTAAGGCAGGCCTTATCAATCCTAAAGGCAGAGTGCATGGTTCCTATGTGAGAGGGTGCCCCTGCATGAGCAGGGCCCCTCTACAGCGTTCGGAGACCATCTCTGATGCTGTTTGTAGTGCAGCCTGACCATATACTCTTAAGCGCATTATATCCTCGCGGTAAAATGCTAACTTTGGAATGGCTGCACCTAAACATGTCGTGTTTGGTGTCAAACATCTTGGAATACTACCCCCGCCAATCCTGGCGGCGGGGGTAGCATTCCACCCTTCTAGAGGGAAAGACATGTTAACTCTGACTAGTCCGGTAACTTCTTTCCAGAGCCCTGGCATCACAAAATGGATGCTGCTGCCACGGACACGAGTCTGGCCTCCTGCTGCTGGACGAAACTCCGGCAGGGGAGGCCTGGACAATAGGTTTCCTGTCCCAGGGAGGTGTGACCACCTCCCCAGACAGGATAATGTGTATTGGGGCTGGGCGGGAGCACTTTCGGGTGCTTTGAAGTCCTGCACTGGGGTCACATTTGGTGTCCCTGTGCATACCCCAGTTCAAACCGGATCAGGGGCTTGCAGCTCCTGCTTTGGCGCGAACTGGACAAAGGGAAAGGGGTGTAGCCACCCCTCTGCCCTGACCCACCCATAGGTGGGGCCACAGAGTAGTCCAACCCCTATCTTTAGTATAAAGGTAGGAACCCAGTCCTTAGGACTTTAGATTATCCCTGGACGAAACTCTGTAACTGAATCCTGGACCTTCGACGCTCTACTCACGATTAGAGGACAGAAGAATTTCCCTTGGGGTCAAGGAGTGACTCCCCTGCTTGGCAGGCACCAAAGAAGCATCTGTCCGGTTCGCATTTCTGAAGCTCCCATCGGACGCCGAAGTCATCGCATCACCAGAGGTGGATTCTCAGACTTCCCCGAGGCTACCCTGAGTCCCCAGCAAAGCTGAGGCCCGTGGCTATCGTGGGTGACTTGAGACCGTGACCCCTGGACACCGAGCACATTTGCAAGTGCATCCTCTTCTGGGTCTCCCAAGAAGTCGTGCTTTGGGCGCCAAGTAGCCCTAGCCTCCAGCACCACCTGCACCGAAGATCACTGGCCCCCACTCCACGAGTGTCCTGTAAGCCAGATCCACGTGCGGCGTCACGAGGCTCCTTCGCGGTCGCTAGCCTGTTGGCTAGTAGCCCTTAACGAAGGCCAATCCTTTTCTAACTCAGCATCCTGATTGCTCCAGGCCTGCCCTCACTTACCCTTGCTGCGTGAGTTCCACAGACCTTGCTGGTCTGCACCATCGACGATCTACATCTTCACCGAGACTTGCCGTTGCCAAGGCTTGTTGGGTCCAATCTGGTCGCCGACACCTCAGCACTCGACAGACATCGTGTACCAGCCCGAATCCTGCTCCTGGTCACCGACAACGCCTCCTGGACCTCGTGGCTGAAGAGTCAAGACGACCGTCAATGCACCTGAAGCACTCGACATCGGTGGGCATCTGTCCATCGCCTTCCTGGTCACTGGCTAGTGACCCAGACTCTGTCCCCTCTGCTTTCAGGTTCTTCAGAACTCCGATCCACTCTTGGATCCACCCGGACACTTTTCTCTTGGTCGCCAGCAGCACTTTGCAGCAGATCGCCATCCGAATCGATGACGAAACCCGACCCCGAAAGGCACCTATGCACCCGGCTTCCCTGGGTGAGGTAACACGAGTACTCCGGTGCTCCCGTGGGTAGAGACTCTTCAAAGTCCTAGATCTCAAAGGGTTTTGTCCAAGTCCTCTTTTAAGTGTCCCTTTTCTCTAATTTCCCGATCCCGACTTTCTCCATAGAAGTCAACGGCGTATCGCGGTTGTGTATTTACACTGCACGCGTCTCCCGTGGGTCCCCTGTGTCACTACCTTGGGTGGTTCCTTGTGGTCCAAGCACTTCTAGAGGCTCTAGGCCTAGTGTCTAGTTCAGTCGTGGTTCGCATACCACTTTATTGGTATATGGTTTGGTACGCCCCTAGGGCCCAAACGTGTATTTGTGCTATTACTGTGATTAAATAACTTCTAACTTATGTACTTCGAACTCTAGCCTCATAAAGAGACTAGAGGGGTGTGTTTAGCAATAAATACATATATTTTGAATATATACCTGGTGTGGTGCTCTTTCATTTGATCACTCAAGAGATTATAGACTGGTAAAACAAGCTGCTTTACATTCCTTCAAGACTTAGCCTGAAGGCTGCTCTCCATAGCTACCACTAGGATAGCTTTCAATAAGGTTGTCTTTAACCTATCTCCAATAAGGGGTTGTTTGGACTGGTGCAAGGTGCCCACTATAATTAGTGGACAGCATATACCAGGCCAACTTCTCACATTGGTGTGCAGCGTGTGGGATTCCAGCTTGCTATTGTTTTACCAGATAATCTCAATTGAATTGATCAACTGAAAACCACTAAAGGTACCTAAGGTACATATAATTTAAGCTTAGAATACAGTAAGTTCTACTGAACTTAGAGTTGTGTGTTAAGGGATAGCACAACCCTTTCTACAACTCAAGAGAGTTTAGTAGGCCACACTAGAGTAGGTAGTGCATACACCACACCACACTAGTAATGTCTTTAAGGGTAGGATCTAAAGAATCCTTGCAGGAAGCCATTGAGCTTCCACCCTCCAAGTATGATACACTCCCATTCTTGGAATTGAGAGCTTTATGTAACTTGAGAAAACTAAAGACAGGCCAAAGCCCCACCACCCAACACCTCAAGGAGTTGTTGGTGGCTTATGACCTTAGTAAGCCCTTGGGGACTGAAGGGGTAGGAGCTGAGGGTGGGGCAGAGGAAGAGGAAGAGGCCAGGGGTACCAATACCCCCAGCCCCCCTCTGAAACTGGCCAGGAGGGTGACAATGACCCTGACCTGGATAACCCAATCCCTCCTGTGGAAGATGATGAGGATGATCTGAATGATCCCCACTTTGTCCCCCAGGAAGGATTAAGAGTGTGCCCAGGAAGTCTAGATCTCCTTCTCAGGAGTCTAACCACTCTGGCACCTCCATAGGGAGCTCTATCTCCTCTCACAGGAGGGAATCCTCTCATGAGAGAAGAGACAGACTGGTCCAGTATGAGGAAACTCAGCTGGAAATCAGAAAAAAGCAATTGGCTTTAGATAGGGAATCCCTAGATCTCCTTAGAGAGAGAAGAAAGTTGGGACTAGAGTCCCATGGTGGCAGCCATGTCCCTAGAGACAGGGAAAGGTCCTATGACCATAGGAACCTGAGCAAGATTGTCCCTCCCTACCAGAGTGGGGATGACATCCACAAATGGATAACTGCATTAGAGAGGGCCTGTAAGGTACAGAAGGTCCCTCAGGAGCAGTGGGCAGCAATCTTGTGGCTCTCCTTTGCTGACAAAGGTAGAGATAAGCTCCTCACTGTTAGAGAGGAGGATGCTGATAATTACAAGGTCTTGAAGAGTGCTCTTATTGATGGGTTTGGCCTAACCACTGAACAGTACAGGTTGAAGTTCAGAGACACCCAAAAAGCACAGACTCAAGACTGGGTAGACTATGTGGATTGTTCTGCCAAGGCTCTGGAAGGCTGGTTGATGGGCAGTAAGGTGTGTGACTTCTCAGGATTGTATAATCTGATAATGAGGGAGCAGATTCTTAATAACTGTCAAAATCAGCTGTTGCATCAATACCTGGTAGACTCTGATCTGACCTCTCCCCAAGAATTGGGAAAGAAGGCGGACAAATGGGTCAGAACCAGGGTGAAGCAGAAGGTACAGAACCAAGGTGGGGAAACCAAGAAGCAAGATGCTAAGAACTCTGACAAGGGTGGGGAGAAGGGTAAAGATCAAAAGTCTTCATCAGGCCCCCAAAAATCTTCTTCTGGTGGGGATTCACAGTCTACCAAAGGGAAAGGCCAAAGAAAACCATGGTGCAAGGTCTGTAAGCAAAAGACCCACTGGACCAGTGATTGCACCAAGTCCAAAGACTCCAGTCCAGCACCCACCAATGCCCCTAAGGCACCTGTTCCCCCTAGTACAGTTGGTGGGAGTGCTCCAGCCAAGGGTTTAGTAGGGTTCACCCTGGGAACTGAGTTGGGCTCTGACCTAGTCAGAGAACTGACTCAGGCTGTGTTAGTCTGTGATGGAGGCATGGATGTGACCTCCACTGTGAGTCCCAGTAATCTGGGCAAGTACAGACAACAGCCTTTAATCAATGGACGTGAGGCTTTGGCATTTAGGGACACAGGGGCAAGTGTCACAATGGTGACACAAGACCTTGTGAATCCTGGGCAAGTTATACTTGGTGAGATGTACCAAGTGACCAATGCTAGCAATGTCAGAACAGACCATACTCTGGCAGTTGTTAACTTCTCCTGGGGAGGGGTAACTGGCCTTAAGAAGGTTGTGGTAAGTGCAAACCTACCAGTCGAATGCTTGCTTGGCAATGACCTAGAGACTTCTGCTTGGGCAGAAGTGGAGCTCAGGACCCATGCAGAAATGCTGGGGATCCCTGCAGATGTGTTTGCTGTGACCAGGTCACAAGCCAAAATGTCTAGCACTGAACAGGCCTTGGATTCTGGAAGAATGGACCAAGTGCCTTCCAAGAGGAGGAGTAGTAGGGTTAAGGCAGTGCCTTCCCCCTTGGCTCAGGAGGAAGATCAGTCCCTTGAGGGGGATGATCTCAGCCCTGAAGAAGGAACTGTCCCAGAGGAACTTGAACCTGACCAGGTTGAGTTCTTGGGGACAGGGGGACCTTCTAGGGCAGATCTGAGCCAGGAGCAGCAGAGCTGCCCCTCCCTTGAACCCCTCAGACAGCAAGCTGCTGCTGAGGCTGCTGGGAAAGCTAGTGGTCCCCATACAGTGTATTGGGATGATGGACTCCTGTACTCAGAGAGTAGAGACCCCAAGCCTGGTGCTACCAGGAGGTTGGTAATACCTCTGAAGTTCAGGGGCTTCCTATTGACCCTAGCCCATGATATTCCCTTAGCAGGTCACCTGGGCCAGAACAAGACTTGGGACAGAATTGTCCCTCACTTTCACTGGCCCCACATGTCTGAAGACAGTAAGGAGTTTTGTCGCTCCTGTGTAACCTGCCAAGCCAGTGGCAAGGCAGGTGGCACTACAAAGGCCCCCTGATACCACTACCTGTGGTGGGGGTGCCCTTTGAAAGGGTAGGGATTGACATTGTTGGTCCCATGGATCCCCAAACAGCCTCTGGGCACAGGTTTATCCTGGTGGTAGTGGATCATGCCACCAGGTACCCAGAAGCTATTCCCCTCAGGACCACTACAGCACCTGTGGTGGCAAGGGCCCTCCTGGGAATCTTCTCAAGAGTGGGCTTTCCTAAGGAGGTAGTATCAGACAGGGGTGCTAACTTCATGTCTGGGTACTTAAAAGCAATGTGGAAGGAGTGTGGAGTGACTTATAAGTTCACCACACCCTATCACCCACAATGCAATGGTTTAGTTGAGAGATTCAACAAAACCTTGAAGGGCATGACTAAAGGGCTCCCAGAAAAGCTTAGGCGTAGATGGGACATACTCTTGCCCTGCCTTTTATTCGCATATAGGGAGGTGCCTCAGAAGGGGTTGGTTACAGCCCTTTTGAACTTCTGTTTGGCCACCCTGTGAGGGGTCCACTGTGCTTGGTGAAGGAAGGATGGGAGTTACCTCTCAAGCCCCCAAAGCAAGATATAGTGGACTATGTACTTGGTCTCCGCTCCAGGATGGCTGAGTACATGAAAAAGGCAACCAAAAACCTTGAGGCTAGCCAGGAACTTCAAAAGGCCTGGCATGACCAAAAGGCTGTTCTGACTGTTTACCAGCCAGGACAGAAGGTGTGGGTGTTGGAGCCAGTGGCCCCAGCAGCTCTCCAAGATAAATGGAGTGGACCCCACACTATTGTTGAGCAGAAGGGTGAGGTCACTTACTTAGTGGACCTAGGAACACCCAGGAGTCCCCACAGGGTTCTCCATGTCAACAGGTTAAAACCATATGTGGACAGGGCAGACATGGGCTTGCTCATGGCTACTGTTGAAGGGCAGGAGGAAGAGAGTGACCCACTCCCTGACCTGCTCTCACAGAACCCTGACGATGGGTCAGTTGATGGTGTAGCCTTGGCAGGCAGCCTCACTACCCAGCAACAAACTGATTGCAGGCAAGTCCTCAATCAGTTTAGACATATGTTTTCACTGACACCCAGTCAGACCACCTGGTGCACTCATGAAGTGGACACTGGGGACTGTCTGCCTATTAAAAACAAGATTTATAGGCAACCTGACCATGTCAGGGACTGTATCAGGACTGAAGTCCAGAAAATGTTGGAATTGGGAGTTATTGAACCCTCAGATAGCCCTTGGGCTAGTCCAGTGGTCCTTGTACCGAAACCTCACACCAGTGGTGGAAAAAGAGAGATGAGGTTTTGTGTGGACTACAGGGGTCTCAATGCAGTCACTAGGACTGATGCCCATCCAATACCCAGGGCAGATGAGCTCATAGATACTTTGGCCTCTGCCAAATATCTCAGCACATTTGACCTAACAGCTGGCTACTGGCAGATCAGACTAGCTGATACTGCAAAGCCCAAAACAGCATTCTCAACCCCTAGTGGGCATTATCAATTTGTGGTAATGCCCTTTGGTCTGAAGAATGCACCTGCCACTTTCCAGAGGTTGGTGAATACAGTTCTCACAGGACTGGAAGCCTATAGTGCAGCATATCTAGATGATATTGCTGTCTTTAGCTCCACCTGGGAGGATCACCTGGTCCACCTCAGGAATGTTTTACAGGCCCTGCAAAAGGCAGGCCTGACTATCAAGGCCACTAAGTGCCAGATAGGGCAGAGTCAGGTTGTGTACCTGGGCCACCTTGTGGGTGGAGGCCAGGTTCAACCTTTGCAGAGCAAGATCCAGACCATCATGGACTGGACTGCTCCCACTACCCAGACTCAGGTGAGAGCCTTCTTAGGCCTGACTGGGTACTATAGGAGATTTGTCAAGGGGTATGGATCAATAGTGACACCCCTGAATGACTTAACTTCTAAGAAAATGCCCAAAAAGGTTCAGTGGACAGTTAGCTGTCAAAAGGCATTTGATGACCTCAAGCAGGCCATGTGCACTGCTCCAATTCTGCAGAGTCCTGATTACTCCAAGAAGTTCATTGTTCAAACTGATGCATCTGAATTGGGGGTAGGGGCTGTACTGTCACAATTGAATGAAGAAGGTCAGGATCAGCCAGTAGCTTTCATTAGCAGAAGGCTGACCCCTAGAGAGAAACGTTGGTCAGCCATAGAGAGGGAGGCCTTTGCTGTGGTCTGGGCTCTGAAGAAGTTGAGGCCATACTTGTTTGGTATACACTTCCTGGTTCAGACAGACCATAAGCCCCTCTTATGGCTAAAACAAATGAAGGGTGAAAACCCCAAACTGCTTAGGTGGTCCATTTCCCTACAGGGGATGGACTTTACAGTGGAACATAGGCCTGGGAGTAACCATGCGAATGCAGATGGACTCTCTAGGTATTTCCACTTAGAACATGAAGACTTAACTGGGCAAGGTTAGTTTAATGTCCCTACGTTTGGGGGGGTTGTGTAGGAGAGTAGGATCTGCTTCACATGGGTACCCCCACTTTTGCTGATGCTTCACTGTTTTTCGACATTAGTCTGGCTGGGGCCCTGCTAATCAGAACCCCAGCCTAGCTGCTTCCTCTCTAAAATGGTTTCCATGTGCCTTAGGCACATCACTGATTGGGATCTGGAGTGCCCTTATAAGTCCCTAGTATATGGTATACTATGTACCAAGGGCATAGGTACCTCAGAGGCCTGCCAGGGGCTGCAGCATGTATTATGCCACCCCTGGAAGGCCATCCAAACTGACACCACAGGTCTGCTACTGCAGCCTGGGTAAGGAGGTGCATGCACCCCTTACTGTGATATAGGTTACCTATATCACTAAATACATACACACATATAAACCTATAAGTCACTCCTAAGGCAGGCCTTATCAATCCTAAAGGCAGAGTGCATGGTTCCTATGTGAGAGGATGCCCCTGCATGAGCAGGGCCCCTCTACAGCGTTCGGAGACCATCTCTGATGCTGTTTGTAGTGCAGCCTGACCATATACTCTTAAGCGCATTATATCCTCGCGGTAAAATGCTAACTTTGGAATGGCTGCACCTAAACATGTTGTGTTTGGTGTCAAACATCTTGGAATACTACCCCCGCCAATCCTGGCGGCGGGGGTAGCATTCCACCCTTCTAGAGGGAAAGACATGTTAACTCTGACTAGTCCGGTAACTTCTTTCCAGAGCCCTGGCATCACAAAATGGATGCTGCTGCCACGGACACGAGTCTGGCCTCCTGCTGCTGGACGAAACTCCGGCAGGGGAGGCCTGGACAATAGGTTTCCTGTCCCAGGGAGGTGTGACCACCTCCCCAGACAGGATAATGTGTATTGGGGCTGGGCGGGAGCACTTTCGGGTGCTTTGAAGTCCTGCACTGGGGGCACATTTGGTGTCCCTGTGCATACCCCAGTTCAAACCGGATCAGGGGCTTGCAGCCCCTGCTTTGGCGCGAACTGGACAAAGGGAAAGGGGTGTAGCCACCCCTCTGCCCTGACCCACCCATAGGTGGGGCCACAGAGTAGTCCAACCCCTATCTTTAGTATAAAGGTAGGAACCCAGTCCTTAGGACTTTAGATTATCTCTGGACGAAACTCTGTAACTGAATCCTGGACCTTCGATGCTCTACTCACGATTAGAGGACAGAAGAATCTCCCTTGGGGTCAAGGAGTGACTCCCCTGCTTGGCAGGCACCAAAGAAGCATCTGTCCGGTTCGCATTTCTGAAGCTCCCGTCGGACGCTGAAGTCATCGCATCACCAGAGGTGGATTCTCAGACTTCCCCGAGGCTACCCTGAGTCCCCAGCAAAGCTGAGGCCCGTGGCTATCGTGGGTGACTTGAGACCGTGACCCCTGGACACCGAGCACATTTGCAAGTGCATCCTCTTCTGGGTCTCCCAAGAAGTCGTGCTTTTGGGCTCCAAGTAGCCCTAGCCTCCAGCACCACCTGCACCGAAGATCACTGGCCTCCACTCCACGAGTGTCCTGTAAGCCAGATCCACGTGCAGCGTCACGAGGCTCCTTCGCGGTCGCTAGCCCGTTGGCTAGTAGCCCTTAACGAAGGCCAATCCTTTTCTAACTTGGCATCCTGATTGCTCCAGGCCTGCCCTCACTTACCTTCGCTGGGTGAGTTCCACAGACCTTGCTGGTCTGCACCATCGACGATCTACATCTTCACCGAGACTTGCCGTTGCCAAGGCTTGTTGGGTCCAATCCGGTCGCCGACACGTCAGCACTCGACAAACATCGTGTACCAGCCCGAATCCTGCTCCTGGTTGCCGACAACGCCTCCTGGACCTCGTGGCTGAAGAGTCAAGACGACCGTCAACGCACCTGAAGCACTCGACATCGGTGGGCATCTGTCCATCGCCTTCCTGGTCACTGGCTAGTGACCCAGACTCTATCCCCTCTGCTTTCAGGTTCTTCAGAACTCCGATCCACTCTTGGATCCACCCGGACACTTTTCTCTTGGTCGCCAGCAGCACTTTGCAGCAGATCGCCATCCGAATCGACGACGAAACCCGACCCCGAAAGGCACCTATGCACCCGGCTTCCCTGGGTGAGGTAACACGAGTACTCCGGTGCTCCCGTGGGTAGAGACTCTTCAAAGTCCTAGATCTCAAAGGGTTTTGTCCAAGTCCTCTTTTAAGTGTCCCTTTTCTCTAATTTCCCGATCCCGACTTTCTCCATAGAAGTCAACGGCGTATCGCGGTTGTGTATTTACACTGCACGCGTCTCCCGTGGGTCCCCTGTGTCACTACCTTGGGTGGTTCCTTGTGGTCCAAGCACTTCTAGAGGCTCTAGGCCTAGTGTCTAGTTCAGTCGTGGTTCGCATACCACTTTATTGGTATATGGTTTGGTACGCCCCTAGGGCCCAAACGTGTATTTGTGCTATTACTGTGATTAAATAACTTCTAACTTATGTACTTCGAACTCTAGCCTCATAAAGAGACTAGAGGGGTGTGTTTAGCAATAAATACATATATTTTGAATATATACCTGGTGTGGTGCTCTTTCATTTGATCACTCAAGAGATTATAGACTGGTAAAACAAGCTGCTTTACATTCTTTCAAGACTTAGCCTGAAGGCTGCTCTCCATAGCTACCACTAGGATAGCTTTCAATAAGGTTGTCTTTAACCTATCTCCAATAAGGGGTTGTTTGGACTGGTGCAAGGTGCCCACTATAATTAGTGGACAGCATATACCAGGCCAACTTCTCACAAGGAGCACAGTCCCGGCCTTTGGGGGCATGCCTCCTCTGTGGAACAGCGGCTGATCAGAGCCCGCAAGACTCTGGTTCCTTCTGGGGTGCAGCTAGCCACAAGTGCCTCTCTCCCCGGCCACTCCTCAACTGGGACAACGCTGTACTCCTGACGAGTTCACCTGAGGCTCCGAAGTGCAGCTCGCCATGTGCTTCCTGCCAGTGCGTCTCCGTCAGGCCACAAGGCCCCGCCCACTACCATACGGCAGTCACGAGCAGGGAGAGGGAGAGTGCTTCTTCTTCCTCAGCTCTCCCCTCCCATCCCTCCAAAACTACTTGGGCAGTGCAGCGCTGCACGCGCTGCTAGGGGAGACAAAAGCGCCCTTTACACTCTGTGAAATGAAAGGAAAGCGCCCTTCACACGCTGTGAAAATAAGGAAAGCGCCCTTCATGCACTGATTTTCCTGCAGCACAGGGCAGGCCATTGAGCCCTGGGAGATCACAGGGGCCCAGGGACAGGGGAACTGGCTGCAGACTAGCACATAAGACACTGCAAAGTGGTAGTCCCTCCAGCAGCCCAGAAATCAGTGAGCAGTAGGCCAACCCAGCAAAGCAAGTAGTCCAAATGGCAATCCTTCCTGGCAGCAGAACAGTTCCTTATGGCAATGGGCAGTTTGTAGAGCCAGCAGCGTCTGGCTACACATCCTCACAGTGTTTCAAATTATGGGGTCACAGCCCCTGTACTTATAGTCCAAAAGTCTTTGTTCTGGGGGCACTTCAAACAACTTTCAGAAGTGTACAACACCCCCCCATTCAATCCAAAACCCTGGATCCAGACACAATACAGGGGGGCGGAGACAGCATTATGATAGTCAGGCACAGCCCTATTTAGGTGCAGGTGCAACTCCTCCCACCACTCTAAATGCAAACCAGGCCTATTCAGGTGCGAATGAAACTCCTCCCACCACTCTAAATGCAGCCAAGGTCTATTCAGTCCAGCGCTGAGTCACCCATGAAAGGCTGGACACACCTCAACCCCCCATGCGACTGTCTAGAGTGAAGGCACATCCACTTCTCCGGTCAATCTAAACCAGACGGTGAATACACAACCAGGCAGGGCACAAACAGTCATAAGCACACAGAAATGCCAACTTCTAAAAGTGGCATTTCTAAAATAGTAATGAAAAATCCGCTTTCACCAATAAGCAAGATTTATAACTACTATTCCAAACATATCAAACATGGCCACGCTGCCCATTTCATATCAAAAATTACCACTGAAGCACTTATCAGGGAATTCCCAACGCAAACCTGTGAGAGGGCAGTCTCACAGCAGTGAGAAACCAAATAGGCTGTTTGTCACTACCAGGACAAGCCACAGAGTAAAGGCACATGTCCTATCTTTTACCTACACAACACCCTGCCCATAGGTCTACCTAGGGCCTACCTTAGGGGTGACCTATTTGTAGTAAAATGGGAGTTTCAGATGTGGCAAACAGTTTAAATGCCACATCACGGTGGCAGTAAACTGCGCGTGCAGGCCCCGCAGCGGCAGAGGCCTGAGACAGGTTTGAAAGGCTACTTCTGTGTGTGGCACAAACAGTGCTACAGGCCCACTAGTAGCATTTCATTTACAGGCCCCGGGTATATAAGATACCACTGTAAAAGGGACTTACAGGTAAATTAAATATGCCAAACAGGTGTAGACCAATCTTACCAAGTTTACAATAGAGAGCACATGCACTTTAGCACTGATCAGCAGTGGTAAAGTGCCCAGAATCATAAAACCAACAAAAACAGGTCAGAAAAATACAGGAGGAAGGCAAAAGGTTTGTGGATAACCCTGCAAAAAGGGCCAGTTCCAACACAATGCTTCACTAGACCAGATAGATAGTGTTATCCTTGGCAATCAGTGGCCACTACACTGAAAAAAGAGCTCCCAAACATTGAAGAGCAAGTTTCATGAGTCTGCATGAAAATTGCTGAGGCTCTTGGTAAACAGTTCAAGGATGACCCAATGACCATAGTATGGGGGGCCTGATGGGCATATAACCTGCATGGAATGGGACAGGATACAAAATGCTGTTATTGGGTTAGCGGTCTGCTGCTGGTGAGTTCTTTGCAGAGTGAACTGAGACAAAGGCCCATATTTATCATTCTTTCACGCAGCTCAATGCAGCGAGACATCTTGCTTTGCTGCCTGAAAGGGAGAAGGCAGGAATGTGCCATCTATCAAGATATGGCACATTCCTGGTCTCTCCTTGCACTGGCACACATTTACCTGTGTAGCGCCAACGTAGGCACCCTTGCACCATGGAGAAAGGGTGCCTGATTGTTTTTGTGTAGGAAGGGACATCTTCCTGCATAAAAGCAACCTTTGAGGCTTTTTCCTCTTTCTATGTGTGCGGCAGAATGCAGGTAGAAAGAGGAAGAAACGAGAAGAAATAAACATATTTCTCCTCATTATACCTCCCCTGGGAAGGCATAGCATTTTGACGTATTCCCAGGTTTACCAGTCTTGGTAAATCTGGGAATGTGCCAAAATCCATGGGTGGATGTGTGGGAACACCCATGCTCCACCCATGGAATGCCTCCCTGGGGCAGAGTAACGCAAAGCAGGCAATGACTTGTGCTGCCTTGCGTTACACCAGATTTATCAAGCGACACAGTCCCACACAAGGTGGCCTTGCGTGGCTTGGTAAATATCATTCTAGTTTTGGTGTCGCCCTTGCGCTACCACGCGCGATGCAAGGGAGACGCAAAACATTTGATAAATATGCCCTAAGTTGTCTATATCAGTCACAGTGGTTGCAACAAATAGATCTACTAAGTCAACCCCTGGTTCACCCTTGTTCTCATTAATACCTTTATGAAATGGCTGAAAGCCTTTCTTTTATAATTCCTCATTAGTTGAGGTCTCCTAGAATAGGCATATAGAGAGGTCTATGCTCTCTAAATTCCATTTTGCCAGCTGCCAGGCATTATGAAATCCATTCTCAATGATATCAGAGGTTAATGAGAGCTCAATTTCTTTTTAGAACTGCTTCTCTGCAATGGATACACCATCAGTCATGTTGCTTCTTTTAGCTGCCAGAGACCACAGTCAACAATGAATCTCATTCTTCAGATATTTACCCGTAGTACAATTAGGGATTGGGAAAGGCAGCATATTACTTGCTTTAGACCTCGTGCTTGCTCTTGAGCTACCATTTAAGGCATGACATCAGCTGATGTAAATGAAGGTTTGCCAAAATCATGTTGAATAAATGATTGTTCATTTGAAATAACAACATACAGTTGACTATCACAATGTTTACAGGCAAGATGAATTGGTTTTCCTAATCCTTGTCTTATTTTCCCTCATATTTACTGCACTCCCTTATGGCACTCTTTTTTTATCTACTTGGAACTCACTTATTAACCTTTCGGAACCTACTGTACATTCTGCCATCTATTGAGGGTTCCATCCTCCCAGTCAACCATCTAAGCGGGCTTACTACATTGGCACTATTGTAAGTATGTGTGTTTTTTGTGAAATTAACTTGTCAGGCATTTATAATACACCTTACTAACAGTCCTTTCTATCTGGTTTAAAATGTTAGAAATCCTGTGTAGCAAGTAAATTGGGACCTTGGCCTGTAGTACGCTTTTTCGCCCTTATCTGTTTCTTTCTTGTCTACCCCTTAACCCCATTCACAAAGCTTAATTTCTTCCAATTCTATCTCACAGTTCCCTTGTGCTCGCACCCTCCTCCTGTTCAGATGGTGACCAGTTAAGCTGTTGTGAGGTAAAAACATTGCCAACAATTTTACAGTCAGATCTTACGATTTTCCTTTGTGGTTCTTCTACTGGCACCTGTTTCATTCTTGACTGACCCATGCTTTCGGGATGCACATGTACTTTCACACATATGTACTCTGTTTCACCCTCGGGGAAATGCATTTCCTACATGGTGAAACTCCTTTGATTACATCCAGATTAAATATGGAGGTTTTATTCTCTCCAGCCCCCCCCCCTTAGGCACTTATTTCCTACCTTTCGCAGTTGAATTATTTTTTTTATTATCCAAGATTGGGAAAGTATATTTTAAAGACATAACTCTCCAAAAAGCTGTGCAGCATGTAGCCCCGCCATTGCTCTTGGTTTCCCCTGTGAATTAGGAATTTGGCTACCATTTGAGCAACTCCTAGTCCTTAGAGACCCCAAAATGTAGACATCTGTGTCAAAAGTCACCCCTTTGATAAGCCCTGACAAAGAAGACACAATTTGTCCGTCCCACCACGAGTAAAGTATTTTGATTGATTGATTGAATCCTAGTGGTGTAGATTACATGAGCACCCTCGGCCAAGCCCTTGCTGGTGGCAGCTGAAGATTAGTATCTGGGGCACCAGGTGCACCCAGAGGAGCTTCCTCCGGTGTTTCCATGTAAATTTAAATCCACATACTCAGGCGATGGGGGTTTCTTTGCCCATTCATTTCTTTTTTTCAATACTGATATGCCTAAGATTAGGGTTACCAGTGAGTTAGGGTAACCAGAGAGTGTTTGCCAGTATTTGCCATAAAATAAGAATGATGTTTGCAAGATGGAGGTCGAGTGATACCCGCAGATGACAATCCCATTCTCCCCTTTGTTTCCTGCTCTTCCTGTGTTACAACAGTTTGGAGGGAATCCCCATAGCTTCCCACCAGAGCAATACTTGAAGAGATCATATGGAGACTCTGCACTGGAGCTGCCCCAAACTCCTTTCCGAAGATTGAAAATGGACCACTTGTTGCTGAATGGGTCCAGAGTGTGGACCTGTCTAGTGCTCACTTACCCCTAGACTGGGACTAAGCCAAGGCCCTATTGAAGATCGGTTTGACTGTTCTGCTGCTGTTTCTGCCATTACCCAGTATGGAAGCCCTGATCAAGCCCCAAGGAAATCTGCAACTACATATAGCATGAAAAAGACGTGCGTCAACTGTACCCCCCACCAAGTGACACAAAAGGGTTGCTGTATATTCACCCTTGGGAGACCCTGATGTTGGAAAACATCTATTGAGGCTCATGAACCCCACATCACCAACAGACATTAACCACAGAAGTGTATAAAAGATATTGGTGATTATTTTCATACATTCTCTTAATTTGCTCTCCTTTAAGTGGCTTTATGCAGCCAACCATCACCCATTTGGATCAAACTTGCTGAGTCCTAGGACCATTAGGATCTACTTAGATCCCAATGTGCACTTGGGCAGTTGCCTCAGAATGCCTATTGTTTCCCAAGATATCAGCTCACCTCCACCCTACATCCATGAAGACTTTCTCTAAGACACTGCTTCTGGTACCCATGAAACTATTGTTGCTGTTCTGATTGTGCTTTCAATACAATGATTTAATGTTCCGGAACACCTTTTTTTGAGCTTATTATCGCACAAACCTGGCTTACAGTCATTGGAGCACCTCACAACAGAAACCAGATAACTTACATATTTTTAGACATGGAGAGATTAGGCTATTGGCTCAGGATGCTGAGTTGAGGCCAGGATTGGAACCTAGTTCCCTATATTCCACAGCCATCAGCTCTAGCCATTAGGTCACATATCCTCCCCTCGATTGCAAAACCCTTTAAGTCATTTAAATAACTACAAAAAACTTTAATCAATTTAGCTGAAAGTATCCTGTTTGGCTGTAAGGTTTGACAGTCCTCATTAGTGTAAACAGTGTCTGTATCTATTTGCGATCACAAACCATAGCCATTTTCAAACATCAACAATTTATCGTTAGTGCACTAACTTGTGCTTTTCCTATTTTCAGGTTGTTCTATGATTGTTGTTAGGTTCAGATATATTGGAGCTCATCAACACTAGAACTCATAAGCAAGGTATAGCGTGCTTAACCTGGGGCCCTGTTCTATGACCTTCGATGTGATCTGATTGTGCCCACTGTGCTCCATTCTCATAGTGAGAGCACTGACTTATTGTATACTAACTGTACAACAGTTTTTTTTTATATACTGTTTGTTTTGTGTATTTTGTTTTCCAGCAACCTGGTCCTGTATAAAACCTAAATATGTATTCTGTATCTAAGTTGTTATTAAAGGTTTTGGCTTTTGCTACATGCTCAACCCCATACAGAACCAACCTATGGCCATCCCTGAATTTCATCCATTAGAATCCAAGTTGACAGTGGAGATTATTAGGGGCCACAGAATCTCCAGACTATATCGCTCTCTTGTGACCAACATGCCAGGCCCTTTGTTGGAGATTCACACTTTTTGGTAGGTGGACCTGGGACCCTTGGATGATGACGAGTGGAAAGAGGCAGAAGAGGCTGCCTCGGAAACAGCTATTTCCTCCTGCCATGTCCTCACCTCATCCAATTCAGTTACCTGCATAAGACATATTTCACTCCCAAAAGGTTACGGAAATTGACTATAGCCACTAGCCTACAATGCACATGCTGCTCCACTGAACTGAGTACCTTCCTTCGCATGGCGTGATCTTTCCCGCCCCTTGTACCATTTTCGTCATCAGGTGCATGCATATTAATGGTGGTAATGGGTAGACCTGTCTTCCTTACACTGAAAATAGCCCATTCGGACTTCCTGGAGGAGTGGAGAGTACTTGGCTCTAACCGTAACTTTCTAGGCTTGGGCTGCATGATTGCGAAAAGAGACATTGCCTGCAGATGGAGGTCTGCTAGCTCTCCATCTATTGAGGATTGGTGATGAGGCATGGTTCAATGTGCTTCCCTGGAGAAAGAGATATAGAAGGCCAGGGTGTGTCCAACAGAGCACGATAAGGAGGGGACACTGACAGGATTATTGTCAGACTGCAGAGACTTATAATACATAAGCCTTGTTGCCTGCTCTCCTCTGTTGAGGGGGAAGAAACCCTTCACCCTGTTGAACCAGAGGCCTGGTCCTTTTCCATCTGAACCTTTGGGCTTTCTGTATCTGGGGGTTGGAGAGTGGAGCAATCCGACACAAACACTCATGTTTGTCTCCCATCATGAAATTCCTCTTGATTCATCTTTATGTGATCTGTTCTAACATTGGCTATGTATACACACTGTTGTGCTAAAGCTTCTGATACTTGAGAAAGGGAGGTGTCACTGTATTGCTGTTATATATAGACTTCAAAGTAATCTACACTTCCCTCTTTATTTTACTTTTTACTTTTACCAGACCTAATAAAATGTTATAAAGAAAAGTGTTGGCTGTAAAGTTATACTTTATGTGACTTTGATGGTAGTGTTGCACTGTACCTGAACATACCCCACATACTGACGTGTGTGGCACATTCAAAATTAAAGATAAGGTTACATGTGGCATAGGCCATGCTGCATATTAGTATGGGTATTGTTTGTGCATAGATTGTATTGGAGTGTATGGCAGCGGTTTGTGGCCCAGAAGCCAGTTCAAAACTAATGTGGGCTTGTAGATACATAGTCCTCTCAGCTGCAAAAGTATGTGCACTTAATTGCCCCATATTTTCTGCCCTCTTCTGTGGCTCGTGTTAACACGCTAGAGAATAGATCTTTTCACTCTCTGCAGACATTAGATTTTGCAGTTCAGCAGTTAAAAATGGCTTTGTTCAGGTCTATATCAAAGGAACTGACAAGATTGGGGTAGTTTACATGTATTTGGTTCAATGACACAATATGGATGCACACAATATCAATATACAAAAATATCAGACATTAAATATTGTTAATAATTACTGTTAACAGAGCTGGGACGGTCAGGCAGTGCATTATGCCTGGCCCCTTGGTAGCTCCTCCTACCTCCCACTTTGCAGTACGCTTCCGGTTAGATGTGCAGCCAGCTGACTGGCATGCTGTGAGGTCAGGGACTAGTGAGACGGAGCGAGCGCAGTGCTTGAGTACTTCCCGGCCTGGTTGTGAGTTAATGGGCAGTTTCCGGTGCTACCGAACCTAACTGGCTATTTACGTAATGAAGCAGCAGGCCTGCCAAGTATCACGCATCGTGTGTGACTCTAACGCATTTCAGTGTGGTGTTCCGCATCACCGCACTGAAATGCATTGTCACGCATTTTTAATGCCACTCTGAAACTGGCTACGCCACTGTGCTAGTGCGCGCCGCCGTCGTCTGTGACAGTGCACCGGCTCTTCTGCTCCCCGCAGACTTGCCAGCAGCTAGTGGCTCAGTTAATAAACAGTTAAAGTCTTGTCCGCAGCTCAGCAGCCTCTAGCTGAGAGTGCTACAATGTTACAAATCTGCCCCTGCTGCCTGGCCGCATATTTCCCGCCAGTGACGCGGCTGTCAGTCGCTGACTTCACTGTGACACTGCCGAATTACCGAGACCCGGGGCGGGGCCTGCCCTCAGTAGTGGTTGCTTGCTAGTGGCTGTGGCACCTTGGGGGGAATTATCCGGATGTGACCTCTGCCTCCTGTCACGTCCTGGAGAAAGTGAGGTGGTCAGAAGCGGCGGGGGACTCGAATGAGCCAGAGAGTCGTGTCGAGTCCTCTCCTGGTGCGCTGCTGTCTGCGCATAAATTTGTAACCCCGTTACCCTGGCTGGAGGCCAGCTACAGCATTGACCAAACCAGTTGACTCCTCAGCATGGCCGCCCCGCGCGTAGATTGATGAGAGGCATCGGGCGCAGGCAGCGCTGCGGCCGGGCTGGGAGACTGGCACTGAATGGTGGCATGCAATTAATTAACTTTACTTTGGCCACGCGCTGACGCCAGGCAGCCTGCTGCCACTGAAAGTGTGTTGTAACTTGTCACACTGCGCCGCCGCCGCGGAGCGCACACACAGTCATGCAGATGATCTGATAATTTAATTCAGACACACACACACTAAAATCTGCAGGCAGGGCTGCTCTCTCTCGTCATCCTTCTGAGCGACTGGTTATCTGCAAGATCATCATCTGATTTCAAATTCACAGTAATCTGCACTGCAGGCCGCAGGGCTGCTCTGTCTCGTCATCCTTCTGAGTTTATCATGGGCACCACGGTCCACTAGGGTTTATCTTCTTCAGACTAGTGCGGAGGAGATCGCGATCACACCGACAGCAGTGTTTTTACGTCCTGCTGTGCCCCCTGCTGCTTCGCCAGCCCTGGCCTCCAGGCAGAGATTCCGGTGGTCTGGGCGGGCCTGTGATACAAAGCATTCTTCACCTGCCCTGGCTCCACGTGTGTTCCGGGAATGGCGGGGCACTTGTGTCCATCCAGGCGAGCACTGTGCTGTACTATCTTGATAAGGCACAGCAGACCAGAGCCTGTGACCTCTCGATTACCTGAACTGGCAGCTGTGAACGAGGATTCTACAGACTGTCAACTCTGCACTGAGCCCCCTAATTCAAGAGAGGCCCAGCGACTGCTGCTGTCAGAGCAATTCCATCACCAGTTCGGGTGATTGGCAAATTTAGCAGAACCCGTAGTGGAGAAAGTTAGTTAGTGGCCTGTCCAGAAGGGGCTTTCAATCCGTGCTTATAGAGTGATGGCTGCAGTTGGAGGAGTGACGTATACCAATGAAATGTTGCAGGCAGTACTTTAAATGAAAACATACAAAAAGTGCTGGTACTTATCCACAGTACCTATTTCCTCCTTCAAAGTGCCACTGTTCTCCCATTAAATATTACAGCATTGCTGAGAAGTGCAGATGCTCTCTCTTTTAAATTAAAGTAGTGCAAGTTCTCAGTACACCACACCATCTGCCCAGTTACAGCAATAGTTTTCAGAAAGAAAATTGGATTTACTGATCCCTCTGGTAAGGTTTAGTAGCATGGAATGGCAAATTTAAAACTGAGAGAGCGGTGCCAATTATCTGCGGTTCTGTGGTGCGAGCAGGTGTAAAGTGTAGGATGAGAGGAGATTATGCTAATGTATGAGAGTTTTGTAGGGGAGAGTTGGTGTTTTGAAGGAGTATGTACATGGGAGAAAGCCGAAGAAGGATGTGGTATTGCTTTTGCCACCTGTTGAGGAGGACTGCCCTTCCATTTCTGGTCCTTTGCAGTAGTTTTAAGATAATCTTAGAGTTTCTCGTTGCTCAAATGGGTGTAATTTCTGAAATTTATAGATACCCCTTGTCTCCGTTACTTGATTTTTGCTCGCGAGGAAGTGTCACTCATTGTCGTTGAATGTCACTCATAATTACACTGAAATTCTGAAAATGTCACACATAAGTAATCTGAAACCTTGGCAGCTATGAAGCAGTTGGCTCCAGCTAGTGAGATCAACAGTTGCTGATGGCAGTGATATAACCGGAGGGACGGAGAGAGGATACGCTACAGCCAATACCCCTGACTTGTATTTAGAGGCACCGACCACTGAGTACACCACCCGCTTGAATTTTGGTCCTTGCAGCGGCTCCCCTGCCCTTAACACCGGGCTATTTGACTGCTCTACTCTCATAATCAGTGCCCCCTGGGGGATGTGATCAGCGGTAATGATACTGATGCGGAAGCCCACTACCATGGCGAAATAGCAGTGCGTACAAGCTGCTTGATTGGTCAGAGGGTGATTGCGATAAATATGAGATATGAAATAAATATTATGCCAAGCACTGGGAAAAGTGGCCCTGTCTCATAAAGCACTAAGGAGCTGCTAAGGAGCAGAAGGCGGTAGTTGAAATTTCTGTGAGCAGCGTGTGGATTGTGAGTCAAAAGGCACAGTTCTAGGCTCTTGAAATAGAGAAACTGCTTGTGAATGGTGAAAGCAGATGGCGAAATTGCAGTTTAACTGCTCTCCTCAAGACAGCAATATGGTCACTGCCTCACAGAAAAAGAAGTAATGTGGGATTCAGGATAGGCTGGCATCAGCAAAAGCTGAGAAAAGTCCCCCCCACTAAAGCTGGGGCACAAAGATTGCCCTAATTAGAGCTGTTTTGTCCAAAGAGTAAGAAAGTATTGATATTCCTTCCATCTCTGAGGTTAGCTTCCCTTCAGAGGTGCTAACACTCCCTACTATGATTGTTGAATTTGCCACCCCACCAAATAAGGTTCAAGTCAGAGAAAAGAATAGTGACCAGGTCATGGACTCAGGCCAGTAAAGGGAACTGCGCCCGTCCCCGACCCGACTGCGACCAGCACCAGGGATCCTGGATCTCCGACCACCCTCCAATACGTCTCAGCTGCCCTCCACACACTCAACCCTGGAAGGGACAACAACTGCCAGCTGTCCATGCCGAACAACACCCACGGCCAGTTCTCATGCTGTCACTGCCGCCAGACCTTCGCCACCCCCGCAGCCCCACGATCACCGCCCCCAGGTTGGACGCCAACACCACAGAAGCCCTGAAGTGCATCCTCCTCAACCTGTGCTCCCTGCACAGACATGCCGTAGAGATCTGGGACCTCCTTGACACCTTCTCGCCAGACGTCGCCTTCTTCACAGAAACTTGGACCAACTCCACCTCCGCCCCGACATCGCCACCGCCATCCCCGACGGGTACAAGATCCAGAGGGAGGACTGCCCCAACGGCCTAAGAGGAGGACTTGCCATTGTGCACAAGAGCTCCCTCTGACTCACGACCTCCAGCTTGAGCGACATCCCGTCCACCACTGAACACGTCCATTTCCAGATCTAGACCAGCCCCAGAACGACCCTAAGAGGCACCCTCACCTACAGACTTCCCGGACCTCGAACTACGTTCACCACCACCATTGCCGCCCTCATCGCGCCCCAAGCCATCGCCTCCATGGACTACATGCTCATCGGAGGCCTCAACTTCCACCTCGACAACCTCAGCGACCCCAACTCCGCCATCCTCCTGGACAACCTCGCCAACCTCGGACTGAAACAACTTGTCACCACCCCCACCCACAAGGCAGGACACATCCTCGACCCCATCTTCGCAGGAAGTAACAACATCCACTTCAGTCACACCACGCAACCCCCATGGATGGACCACCACTGCGTACACTTCCACGTCAACAAACCCATGCTGCACAAACCTGCACCCCACCCTCCACGAAGAAACTGGAGCAAGGTCACCGAGGAGCAGCTCAACTCCACCCTCAACCGTGATACCCCCACCTCCGCGACCGACGCCAAACTCGCGGCCAAAGAACTCAACAGATGGATCACCAACTGTGCAGACGAACTCGCACCCCTACATAACCCCGACAGACAGCGCTCCAGAAAGGCCACCTGGTTCACTGCCAACCTCCAAGAATCCAGATGCACCTGCACACGTCTCGAGAAGAACTGGAGAAACAGCAAATCCGCGGAAGACCACACCACCTACAAGAACGCCATGACAGAATACCACCAACGCATCAGATCCACTAAAAGGACCTTCATCCACAACAAAATCCTCACACACTCCAGCAACTCCAAGAAACTCTTCAACGTCATCCAGGAATTCACCAAACCCCCCAGCGAAACCCCGGACATCACCCCCTCCCATGACCTCTGCAACAAGCTCGGCTCCTACTTCCATCTGAAAATCAAGGGCCTCTACGACGACTTCAATGACCAGACACCTGACTCCAAAACCACTCCCTCCCCCAGCACTGCCAGCCAGCCCACTATTTCCTCCTGGACCCCAGTCACCACCGAAGACACCACATCGACCATGAAAGGCATTCACTTAGGAGCCCCCATGGACCCCTGCCCCCGCACATCTTCCACAGAGCCGCCGGCGCCATCGCTCCGGAACTACGACGCACCATCTACACCACCTTCGAAACTGGCATCTTTCCCGACGACTGGAAATGCGCAGAAGTCAGACCCCTTCTCAAGAAGCCTTTGGCAGATCCCACGGACCTCAAGAACTACCAACCCATCTCCCTCCTCCCCTTCGCAGCCAAAGTCACAGAGAAGACCGTCAACGTCCAACTAACGAATTTCATCGAAGAAAACTCCATCCTCGACCCCTCCCAATTCGGATTCAGCAGCAACCACAGCACCGAGACTGCCCTACTCACCGCCACAGATGACATCCGCACCCGCCTTGACCAAGGACACACCGCCAAAACAACAGTTGATGGACAGAATGCAGAACAATGTCATACATTCACCCCAGTACAGAGAACTGGGCCTAAATCCATCGTTTTTTTGCTCACCATGCCATTCCAGTTTGAACCCAGCCATATGCAAATCAGTCTTGACCCTGTGCCTCATGGGAACAGTCCAGCCCGAACTGCCAAGCCAGGTCCTCCCTGGACTGGAAACAAGCATCCTAGGACCGGTTTCGGGGTTTCACCCCTCTTCAGCCAGGATAGCTTGATTCCAGTGGCATGGAGAGCACGGGACCCACGTCTGGGCATACCCGTCCCACTCGGGGTGACAAATGCAAAAACAACAGTTGATGGACAGAATGCAGAACAATGTCATACATTCACCCCAGTACAGAGATCTGGGCCTAAATCCATCGTTTTTTTGCTCACCATGCCATTCCAGTTTGAACCCAGCCATATGCAAATCAGTCTTGACCCTGTGCCTCGTGAAATGAATGAATGAAATAAACACTTATAAAGCGCATAGCTACCCTAAGGCATCCCAGCGCTATCTACGGACGCGGACCTAGAAGCCAGCTCTGCAAGTGGTAAATTAAAACAGCCAGGTTTTAAGTTGTTTCCTGAAAGACAGATGATTAGTTTCCTGTCTGATGTCAAGGGGGAGGGTGTTCCACAATTTAGCCACATTATAAGCGAAGGAGCGACCACCGCTTCTGGCCCTCTTTATTTTAAGAACTGTTGCAAGCAGCATGTTCGATGAACGAAGGTTTCTGTTTGGCTGGTAACGGGTGATCAGGGGCTCATTAATTACTGGTCCCGTTCCCTGAAAGGACTTATGGGCAATACAAAGCGCCTTGAATTTGATCCTTTCTGATATTGGCAGCCAATGCAAAGTCTTTAGTGCGGGTTTGGCTGATTGCCTAAAGGAGAAACCCAGAAGCAAACAAGCTGCACAATTCTGGGTGATCTGAAGTCTGTTTATCATGGCCTTATGGGAACAGTCCAGCCCGAACTGCCAAGCCAGGTCCTCCCTGGACTGGAAACAAGCATCCTAGGACCGGTTTCGGGGTTTCACCCCTCTTCAGCCAGGATAGCTTGATTCCAGTGGCATGGAGAGCACGGGACCCACGTCTGGGCATACCCGTCCCACTCGGGGTGACAAGGACACACCGCAGCCCTGATCCTACTCAACCTCTCTGCAGCCTTTGACACCGTCTCCCACCGCACACTCACCGCCAGATTCCACGATGCCGGCATACAGGGAACCGCCATCGACTGGCTCTGCTCCTTCCTCACCGGCAGAACCCAAAAAATCAGACTGCCACCTCCACGAATCCTCAGAAATCAACTGCGGAGTACCCCAAGTATCATCACTCAGCCCCACGCTCTGCAACATCTACATGGCCCCCCTCACCACCATCGTCAGACAGCACAAACTCAGCATAGTATCCTAAACGACAACACCCAGCTCATCCTCTCCCTCACCAAGGACCCCATCACCCCAGGCTCAACTTCCAGGAAGGAATGAAGGAAGTCGCATCCTGGATGAGCAGCAGCTGCCTGAAGCTCAACTCGGAGAAGACAGAGGTCCTTGTCCTCAGACCCTCCCCCTCTGCATGGGACAACACCTGGTGGCCCACTGCCCTCGGCAGCCCCCCACCCCCACAGACCACGCCTGAAACCTTGGCATCGTACTCAACTCCTCCCTCTCCATCACCAGACAGGCCAACGCCGTCACCTCCACCTGCTTCAACACCCTCCGCTTCCTCCAAAAGACCTTCAAAAGGATCCCCCCCAAATCAAGGAAGACCGTCACCCACGCACTCATAACCAGTAGACTGGACTACGGAAACGCTCTCTACGCCGGGATCAACAGGTCTCTGCTCCGTAAACTCCAGACCATACAGAACACCGCAGCCAGACTCATCCTCGGCATCCCTCGACATGAACACATCACCCAAGACCTGCATAACCTCCACTGGCTCCCCGTTGAAAACAGAGTAACCTTCAAGATACTCACCCACACCTACAAATGCCTCCACAACACCGGACCCCAATATCTCAACGATAGAATCTCCTTCCACGTACCCAAGAGGAACAAGAACGGGAGGAAGAACCTTCTCCTACATCACAGCCAAGACCTGGAACGAGCTCCCGATCGACATCAGATGCGCCCCCACCCTGCACATCTTCAGGAGGACCCTCAAGACCTGGCTCTTCGACTGACCGGAGCTGCCCCCCCCCCACCAGCGCCTTGAGACCCTCACGGGTGAGTAGCGCGCTTAAAACTCCCTGATTGATTGATTGGTTGATTGAACTTCAGTCCAAGAGACTTTACCAAATGAGCTGGCAAGTTTCCCAGTCGATCAATGGATCCAACCGACTCAGAATGAGGGTGACTCAAACTAAGAAGTAAGAGTGAAAGACTATTCCCTCTTTCTGAAATCACAAAGATCTGGATATGCAAGAGTAGGCGTGGATGACAGTCAAGAGGCCAGTCTAATTTTCAAACAATCTGAGACCAACAAGGCCTAAGATGGAGCTTCCCTGTTGGCGTTGGTAAAGAAGCCTTTATTTTCAAATCCTGGACACTGTCTAATAGAAAGCCTGTCAAGATTGATTTCAGATTCTTCCTCCAAGGGACTGGTGAGTCTGGAAACTACCAATGCACACGAGGCCTGGGAGGACCTAGCAAAGGCAAAGCAGGAATTAAGCCAAGAGCAGACGCAGATACAGGAATGGCCACCGGAAAGACCCTAGTCGTTAATGGGTCATTTGGAGAATATCCTCAATTAAATTAGAGATCTGAAATTGACAGAAATGAAGGAAATCGCAATGTTAAACCAATGGTTAGTAAAAATTGAAGAGACTTTAACGCAGCTACCTGGGAAACTGCAGGAGGCCGAGTAACGAATTTCAATTCTGGAGGATAAAGTGACGGTGCAAAATAGAGAACTAGTGGTTGCTCAGAAGGAAATTTGGCAGTTGTCAAATAGATTAAAGACCTTGAAAATCATGGCAGACGATCCAATCTACACTTTGTGGGTTTGCCAGAAGGCGATGAGACCCAGGGAGGATCTACAAATTTGGTGCAGTTGGTGGAAGATTTGATTAAGACACATATTCTACCTGACTTCAACAAGGATTTGAGGATCATGCAACCTCATCAAGTTTCAGCCCAGGGCACCCTGAATATGAAATATTCATGTACTATTCTAGTGACCTTTAGTGATTACAGGATCAAAGAACAGATTCTAGCTGTCACAATTAAACACAAAGTGTTTTCCATTTCTGAGAGATCTAAGCTATGTGTCAGTATTGAGATGTCAATAACAGCAGCTTGATGACAAAGGGAGTTTTAGGGCCTTCTGAATTAGTTAAGATCTGGCTGTGCTCAGGCCTCTCTGATTCAACAATCAAAACTCAAAGCCTGGTATAAAGGCCAGTTCCATATTTTTTCTGAAGTGGGGGACGAACGGACACTTTTGTCAACTATCCTAAATTCAGCTGATGCAGTTAACCAAGGGGGCAATGCCAGCATAATTTAAATTCTATTTGTCTGTTGTATACTAAAATTGCAACATGCATTAGCATGATGGTGTATTCTAATGTTCTAATTGGAGTTACAGCCCTGGGAGAATACTCAATCCCTTTTCTACTGCTTTTTACAAATAAATAGCTTTTTGAAAAATAAATGTTTTATACTGAATGAGGACCCTTCTATGTTGATGAAGTTAGCTGTTAAGGACAGATTGCTGGGGGTGGGGAATTGGTATAGAGTCCTACGACAGAACTCAAAAGAAACCATGAATCCCAGCATCCTAGATCGAATCTCCAAAAGTACTGGATGTAATATGACGCTGGACGAATGGCGGTCCTTAGCAGAAATGGGGCATAAAGCTCTGTGAGAAGTGAATTTTAGGAGAATAGCTTTTTTGTCTAGGTGGCATGCATACTATACTCCTAGCATTCTCCACCATGTAAATCCTGGGATTTCGGACCATTACTTTAGGTGCCAGAGCAATAATCCAGGGGATTGTCCCCATATGTTCTTTACCTGTCCAATACTCTATGACTTCTGGTATCAGATTTTCTGTGGATTAAGTAAAATATTTGGAGTGAACATTCAGCCAGACACTACCTTGGCCCTATTTGGTTTGTTGGGACAGACTAAAGAATTTACAGTTTATTTTTTATAACCATGGATTTAGCATGCTCACTTGTACTACAAGGCTGAAAGTCAACAGTATCTCCTACAATGGACCAATGGATCGATAAAATGTCTGGGATTAAAAATTCTGAATATCAGTATGATTTGCGGAATAAGAGCTTAACCTGATTTTACTCATTCTGGAGGGTTTTTGATTATGATGAATGATGTGCACTTTAAGTTTTTATTAAGGCAACGCTGGGGTGTGATTAATGAAAATGTCCTCCTGTTCAAGTGCATAACTAGATTTTATCAATTGTATGACTAGATGTTTCTTTATCAACTATTCTGTATTGTTGCACAAGGCTACTTTAAATAGAAATGAAGTAATGAATTCTAGAAGCCGATTTTGGTGCTTGACTAACGCTAATGCCCCTGGGGAGGTGGAATTGCATTTGTAAATGAGTTTTTATCGGTGTATGCAGCTCAATAAAAAAATATATATATATTGCTATTAAAAAGATTGGTTTTTTACTAAAATCCAAACCAAAAATATCGGAACCAAAAATATTGTTACCTTAAAAAATATGTAAATAGTCAAAAATATAGCTTCACACAATATCAACTACAAAAATATCACAAAAAAATTACATCATCATTAATAAACATAAAATATCTAGTTATTACGTTAAACAAAACAAAAAATAAACATTCAACATATACATGTTTTAATAATAAACAAAATATATTACATCACTAACATAATTATAAATCACCCCAAATAAAATATAACTAAATGCATAACAACATTACTTAAACAATATTTACATAAACTACAAACATTTATACAACAATCTAAGTATTAATAAATATGTATATAAATAAAATTAAATTCTAAAATATCAAACTACATATTAAACACTACAAATAAAACATAAATTAGCGTTTACCATAGAAAGACATAACTGATTATTTTTTTTAACCACAACAGAACTAACCAATAAAATTAAACTATAAACAAACTAACAATTAAATCAATTATATAAAAGGCACACACATTTTATCAGCTTAATACTCCAAAATTGACAAAAGCTGCAATAAAATGAAACTCTGCTGGATTCTCTGACCTGAACCTGAAACCCGAAGTATATATATATATTGACACCTACCTTAGAAAGTAAGTAAAATTGTTTTTAGATCCGGCTTCACCAGGTTTTCCATTGAAGCTGTTTTGCAGGGAGAGGGAGATCAGCAGGCGGTTTGATGATTTGAGTGAAAACTATACTCAATTGTAAAATTGGAGTGTTTTTTATGAACTCCCACAACATTCTTGGTTTATTGATTAATTCTCTTAATAGCAAGAACCTTTGCATTTTCAATGTTTATAAATGGAACGGGGGACACCAGAGAGCCAGCAAGCAAGATGGCCGCACTTAGGTGAGGCTCCTGCTGTCCGGGGCCAAAATCTGTTGCAATCCTGCCCTAAATGGCTACACATAGCTCTCTGATCATACTTGATTGATTTGAGCACAGAAGACTCGTTTGGAGTATTCTGGGCAGAGCAGCAAATATCGAGCTGTGCTGTGTGGGACTGATCGAGTTCACTGACCTGGGATTGAGGTAGGCAGAGAACCGACAATTTGCTGACCTGCTACGAGAGCTGACTGGACCTCCTGCGGGCACAGCCTCCCCCGACAACAGCCTGGTGGACACTGTGTGGAAGTGCCACTGCCTGGGTCTGCTGGCATTGCCAGCGGCCTGTGGAGAATTTGGCTGAGGGAGAAGTACAAGGTGATTGAAGACTGCCTGCCCGGCATCAGGGCTGTGGGTCACGCTTGAACTCGCTGCTTGCCCGCCCTTGGCCGGGGTTGTGCCTACGAGCGGGCCCACCCAGGGAGCTGAGGATGGGCAGGCCGCTGCTTGCAGGTGGGGCCTGTCCGTGCTGGCCGTGAGGTGCAAAAGCGACTCCTGGGTGGAGGAACCCAGGAATCTGGACCTGCCATCTGCCGACACCCCGCTCATGCCTGGGCCTCTGTGGTAAGTGCGGGGTAGGCCACTGGGGGTCCTTGAATGTAACCACAAAAGCTGGGTCAACTGAAAGCTGCACAAGTGGGCCCTAATGACCCCACATCGCGCTTTTGAACCTGTTCAGTGCGATAGTGTTCCTGCATGTGGGGAAGACTTAATAGTGGCCCAAAGACCTCAGACCACTCATATTCTTCAGCTGCTGTGACTCGACTGACCATTCACCTGCCATAAGCAGCTGCCAGCACCTTCTGCTGAACCAATAGGTTGCCAAAGGGATCTGCCCATGAGGTGAGCAGCACATCACATGGGGTCCTTCTGATGCAATCCACTTCAGAGGATCATTGCCTACCTGAGACCGCATCAGTGGCCTGCGTTCCTCCGTGAGGCTGCCTGCTCGTGAGGCCCGGGTTCACTCGTGTCCCTCCTAACGACCATGAGGAGGCGAGGCAAGACAGCGGAGCCACCAGCGGCGAGCAGTACTGGCCTGGCAGACCCCTGAGTGGTGGAGGCCCACTGGACCCCCAATTGACATGTAGGCAGCTGGCAGCGCCTACTGTGTAGACCCCACATCACTTATTCTTGCCTGGAGGCACCACCATAAACAACCACATGGGCAAAATGGATGGCAGACAGACCAAGCGCCAATTTGATGCCCACAGATCTACTTGGTAGATGTCAGTGGCATAGATTAGATAAACCCTGAAGATCTCCAAACTGAAGAACAGACTGATGCCACAGATATGAAGTCGCTCCTCCTCAGGATGCAGCACAGCCTCACTTCCAGTGAGTTCAAAACGGATAAAGTGCTCCCGGATGGACTCCATCACCCAAAAGCTAGATAAGCAAGATAACCACATAACGGAGGTAGAGCACAGGATCTCTGCGATTGAAGACTCTGCCTCCCACAGGAGTAAACAACTCCTAAATATGGAAAAAGTTTTTAAAGTGATATGTGCTAAAAATGAGGACTTAGAGACAAGATCACAAAGAAATAATCTACAGACTATAGGCAGTCCAGAGTCTGACAACATGGGCAGAATGGAGGATTTTGTTGAGTGCCTGCTCACAATTGTGATCGAGGCAGAGTCATTTTCCAAGATGCTTGTACTGGAGTGGGCCCACTGCTCGCTTATGACTCATCCCCCGACCGGGGCACCACCAAGGCCAATCATTTCCCGCCTATTAAACTATTGCGATCGGGACACTGCCCTATGACTAGCCAGGGAGAAATGCACGCTCTACTTTGAAGGGAACGCAGTGTCCATATAACCTGACTTCACTATAGTGGTGCAAGAGTCCCGCGGGAAATTCCTGCCCAATAAACAGAAACTTCAGCAGGCCAACATTCATATGCTATGCTATACCCTGCGCACCTCTGCCTCACCCATCAGAGTAAATTTCACATCTTCAACAGCCCACAACAGGTGAGTGAGTTTATAAAATGCAATGCAAGCCGCTCCTCCCCGATGAATCGATCATCATACAAATCCAGACCCTCCTCGTTGCTGTCAGAGCCAGGTTAAAGATGCGAAACCAAGATATGCTATTGCCCGACAGTTGAATCGACCAACACTCGAAAGGAGTCTTTCGCAACACTGGGTGAGCGGAGAGAAAGACACTGCCTTACCCGGAAAAATGCAAAATATGCTCAAATCAGAACTCTGATACCAGGGGCATATACACACATACTGAGTGAGACAACCTGCCAGACTTCGACCCCAAAATGGGCAGTCATTTGAAAAGTCTACAACGTTGCCCTGGAAAACCTTGTTAACTCAATGAGGGACTGCCAGGTTTACTGGTTGTACCCCCTAAAGGATACCCCTTCTATACTCTACGTGTGCTCTTTTCATTGTTTTCTTTTAGATCTTTGTGCTGTGCTGTTTCTATCTAATCTATTTAATCAAATATCTAACCACTCTCCTCATTCACTACTTCTCTTTCTACCAGCCCCGTGATCTTCTGCTTACCCATGCCTACTTCAATTGTTCCAATATCACCTCCCTCTTCTGCAAAATCTTGATCTGCATAATCCCCGACAAATAGCTTGAAGATTTCCTTCCCTTCCTTTCTCTTAAATTACTCTCTTCTCCACTTACTCTGATCTCTTTTCTTGCCCTCTCTTTATATCCCACTCTTTCTCCCCGCTTGTTTACTAGATCAATGCGATAGTAAGCACAATGCAAGACGCCATGTTTTCGTAATTTTTTCTGTTCCCTAGGTGGGAGGGAGGCTATTCCCTGGTGGGTTTGGGCCGCCAGTGTGGGTGGGGGGGCATTGCGAATGTTATACATGTTATTCAGTGCACATCAAACACACTTGTGGATTCCGTATTTGAGGACATGCCTGTCATTATTCTGCAGAGACTGGCCCACAACAGTAGAGTCAATACGACTTAGCTGGGATGATTAACCCCGGAGCAAACAAAGGAAACACAAGGAGATGATGGATGGAGCGCTGAAACTTTTCAGACACTTACCCCCAGTCACTATCAGATCTGGGTTTTAATCCATCATTGTTCTTTAGGTCACTTTACCACCCCAGTTCAGACCCAGCCATATGCAAACCAGTCTTGACCCTGTTACTCATGGGAACTGCCCAGCCTGAACTGGCAAGCCAGGTCTTCCCTGAACCGAAAACAAGCATCCTGGGACCCGTTTCGGGATAACACCCCCCAGCTAGCTTGAATCCAGTGGCAAAGTGAGCAAGGGATGCACGTCAGGGCATACCCTGCCAACTTGGGGCGGACAAAGCAAACACAAGAAGACGATGGACAGAGCGCTGTAACGTTTCAGACACTCACCCCCAGTCACTATTGGATCTGGGTTGAATCCATTATCGTACTTTAGCTCACTTCGCCACCCCAGTTCAGACCCAGCCATATGCAAATCAGTCTTGACTCTTGTAGGAAAGTAGGATCCGCTTCTTATGGTTACCCCCACGTTTTGCTTCATGTGATACTGTTTTTGACTAGTCTGACTGGGATCCTGCTAATCAGGACCCCAGTCTATCTGCTTTCTCCCTAAATTGGTTATGTTATGTACTTAGGTACACTCCAGATTGGATACTGGGGTACCCTTGTCAGTCCCTAGTATATGGTACCCATGTACCCAGGGCATAGGTACCCCAGAGGCCTCCCATGGGCTGAAGCATGTATTATGCCACCCATGAGAGGTCATGCAAAATGGAACTACAGGTCTGCCATTGCAGCATGTGTAAGATGGTGTATGCACCACTTACTTAAGATATAGGTTTACTATATCTAAGGGTCACTACACTTAAAACCTATAAGTCACCCCAATAGCAGGCCTTGACAATCCTGAAGGCAGGGTGCTTGGTTCTAAGTGAGAGGGTGCCACTGCATGAGCAGAACACCCCTGCAGCCTACAGAGTCCATTCTCCCGGGTTGTTAGTGCTGCAGCCATTTACGACCTTTAGAGTGGCATTATGCGACTGCGTGATGACCGACTCTATAATGGCTGAAAGTAACCCTATCGTGTTTGGTGTCAAACATTGTGAAATCATACCCCCACACCGGTAACCGGTGTGGGAGGTATGATTCCATCCCTCAGAAATGAGCTTTGTGAGGTCCCTGGTGTTCCCCGTACCAGCCTTCTAGTCCTGGGAGGCCCAAAATGGTTGCTGCCGATCAGAGACACATTTCTGCCCTCCTGTTGCTGAGCCAAGCTCGAGCAGGGGAAGGCAGAACAATAGGCATCCTGTCACAGGGAGGTGTGACCACCTCCCAGACAGGATTTAGTGTATTAGGCTTGGGTGGGTGCGCTTGCCAGCGACTGAAAGTCTGCATGAGGGGCAAATTTGGTGTCCCTGTGCATAGTCCAGTTCAAACCAGTCCTGGGAGCCATTGGCTCCTGCTCTGGTGTGAAACTGGACAAAGGACATGGGAGTAACCTCCCCACTGTCGAGACCCCCCCCTGGGAGGGTCCCCTGAATCTGTCTAACCCTCTCCTGTGGGTACAAATGGGCTTACCTGGATGTAGGACCCTAGATTCGACGTGGACAGGATTCTGAACCAGAAACCACTGAACTTCGACCGTCTGGACACTCTGGACTTCGTTGGACTTCTTTTGGGCACGACTTCGTCTCCCTCTCCGTCCAAAGCATCGTCTGTGCCCGTGCACCATACAGGCTCCATGCAGGACCTGTGGAGCATCAAGGGCAACTGAAGATATCTCACTTGGAGTGAAGGAGTCACTCCCCTGCAACTGCAGGCACCACATCACGATTGACCGCTCTGCTGCTCCTGAGCTCCTACGGACTCCGAAGGCTCCAGCAACACAGGAGAAGAGTTTCCAAGTCTCCCGAGGCTCTGAGCTGCCCTCTTACCAAGTTTGAGGTCAGAATCCCTCGTGGGGGCTGCAATACCCGTACCCCTGTGCAAGCGTACTTTTGCAAGTGCATATGCTTGTTGGCGTTTCCAAAACAAGTGCACTGGGCTCCAAATAGCCTCAACCTCTGGCACCATTTCCACCAAAGAACTCCGGCCTCCTTGCACCGAGTGCTCCGTGGGCTGTTGCTTTGTGAAACTGCTTGAGGTCCCCTTGTGACTCCTGTGCCTCCGGCCTGTGGGTCATCTTGAGCGTCAACACTGCTTTTCTTGGGCTCCTCTGATTGCTCCAGGCTTGCCCTGACTCCCCTATGTTTGGTGAGTCTCCTGGACCTTGTTGGTCCGAACCGTAACCCTTCTTGACCTTCTGCATGGGTTGCCGCTGCCAAGGCTTGTTGGTGCTCCCACTGGACACCGACCCCTCAGCACTCCACATCCTTTGTGGTACAGCTCATATCTGGCTCCTGGTTGTCCTTGACATCTCCTGGTCCCGGTGGCTGCAGAGTCAAGAACCCCCTCAACACACCTGAAGCACCCGACATCAGTGGGCATTCGTCTACCGAGCCCCTGGTCACTCCTGAGTGACTCAGACTATGTCCCCTCTGCTTTCAGGTACTCTTCATCAAGAATCCACCTTAGGATTCCAACGGACACTTTTCTTCTTCCCAGCAGTGGCTCTTCTTCGAAGTCCTCCATAGAGATCGACAGCGGCTTCCGATGCCACTTCAGACCTATGCACTCGGCTTCCCTGGGATAGGCAACTCTGGTACTACGGTATCCACAGGTGGGGTGGCTCTCCATCCTCCTAACTTCCACGGGGTTTCTTCGAGGTCCACTTAGAAGGGTCCTTAAACTTTAAAACTGCAACCGTGACTCTCCCATATAAGTCCGTTTTTATATAGCGCAGCTACTCACCCTTACGGGTCTCAAGGCGCTGGGGGCCGTCGTGGAAATTAAGTGAGCTATTGCCCAGAGTCACATGGTGCTGAGCTGAGCTGCCGCCGGAGCCGGGGATCGAACCGTGAACCCTGTGCACCGAAGTCAGCTGCCCTGGCCGCTGCACCACACCTCTCCACCTCTCCATAGAATTGTTTTGCGCACGCGGTCGTGTTCCCACACTGCACCCGTCCTCCGTGGGATCCCTACTTACTCACCTTGGGTGGTTCCTTGGGTTCCCAGCGATTCTACATCATCTAGACACTGTCTTGGCTCGAGTCGTGGTTCTTATACCACTATTTTAGTATATGGTTTGGTCTCCCCCTGGAGCCCACTGTGTATTAGTGCTATTTACTATTGTTTCTGTGCTACAGTATTGTGTGCTTTGTGAGTATCTTCGTTTATAAGATACTGCGTCAGTACTTAGAGTGTGTTATAAAAATAAATACATATTTTTATAACTACTGCGTGTTGTTCTCCTTTCATTTAACCAAGACTATAAGGTTGCATTCTGGTAAAACAAGCTGCTTAACATTCCTTCAAGACAAAGCCTGAAGGCTGCTTTCCACAGCTACCACTTGGATAGCTTTCTAAGGTTATCTTTGACCTCTTAAATCACCATAAGGGTTGTTTGGACTGGTACAGGGTGCCCACTTTAATTAGTGGACAGCATATACCAGGCCAACTTCTCACAACTCTGTTCCTCTTGAGTCCAGCCCGAACTGCCAAGCTAGGTCTTCCCTAGACCGTAAACAAGCATCCTGGGACCGGTTTTGGGGTAACACCCGCCCCCATCAGCCAGGCTAGCTTGAAACCAGTGGCAAAGTGAGCAAGGGACTCAACGCCTGGGCACACCCTTCCAACTTGGGGCGATCAAAGCAAACACAAGGAGACGAAGGACAGAGCGCTGAACCTTTTCAGACACTCACCCCCAGTCACTATTAGATCTGGGTTGAATCCATCATCGTTCTTTAGCTCACTTCGCCACCCCAGTTCAGATCCAGCCATATGCAAATCAGTCTTGACTCTGTTCCTCATGGGAACAGTTGAGCCCGAACTGCCAAGCCAGGTCTTCCCTGGACCGTAAACAATCATCCTGGGACCCGTTTTGGGGTAACACCCCCCCATCAGCCAGGCTAGCTTGAAACCAGTGGCAAAGTGAGCAAGGGACCCACGTCTGGACATACCCTTCCAACTTGGGGTGAACAAAGCAAGCACAAGGAGACGATGGACAGAGCGCTGAAACTTTTCAGACACTCACCCCAGTCACTATTAGATCTGGGTTTGAGTCCATCATCGTTCTTTAGCTCGCTTCGCCACCCCAGTTCAGATCCAGCCATATGCAAATCAGTCTTGTCTCTGTTGCTCACGGGAACAGTTGAGCCCGAACTGCCAAGCTAGGTCTTCCCTGGACAGGAAACTAGCATCCTCTGACCAGTTTCGGGATAACACCACCCATCAGCCAGACTAGCTTGAATCCAATGGCAAAGTAAGCAAGGGACCCACATCTGGGCATACCCTGCCAATCTGGGGCGAACAAAGCAAACACAAGGAGATGATGGGCAGAGCGCTGAAATGTTTCAGACTGTCAGAGTCCCTCAAGTCTTACCTTGTATTTGTGAGGCTATCTCGCAGAGACGACATGAACCACCACCGCCGTCTCCCACATTACCCTAGTAGATGCGTGTGTACTGACCAGGATGGAGATGGGACCGGGGGTAGAAGCTAGAGATGTGTAAAGATGTCTTCCTGTATACCAGAATGGGGATCTCACTACGTTTCCGGAATCCCTCAAGAAACTCGGTCTGGAATGGAAGAATAGGGGAACAACTATTACCTCTGATGCACACCAACCCCCTTATGCGATATGGAATTCAGTACATATATGACAGCAAGTCACCTCATATGTGGTACCATAAGGAAGTCATCAGTAAGGACTGCAAAAGAACATGCGCTCCTGCGCGTAGCAAAGTAAAATATCAAGTACTCCAGCGCACCTGGAAATGTACGTGTAAACGCTCCTGCGTAAAGTAGCCCAAATCAAAGTACCAGCGCTCCTGTGCGTGAAGACCAAAATCGCAAAAAAACAGCGCTCCTGCGCAAATAATAAATACGAACAGTAAGGTGATAAATCCTAACACACTCCTGTGTGCAAGGATCAGAAAAAACCAAGGAACAAGGCTCCAGCGAGGACAAACAGGCAAGGGGGAAGCCAGCTAGTACTGAAGGTCTAGCTTCTCTGAATAGCTAAGTGCAGCCGCACTTCGCTAGGACAGGCAACCAAGGAACAGCGCTCCTGCGCGTCCCAACCTTGGACACCGGCACGGTAACGGAGGAACAGCAGGCCCTCCCAGAGCTCTGATTACCTGTGGAAGGACTTGCGCGGTCTCTCCGATTCGTCTGATGGTGGCGAAGGCGTTAATCCAAAGCGCCGAAGCAGCGGGACCCGCTGGCTGTTATGCGGGTCATCCCGGAAGCGCCGTGACTGCAGTGGCGTCCGCTTCCGGCATCCGAAAGCTAGACCGCCAACCCGACTCCACATCGTGAAGCCGCATACGTACGGGGTCACGCAGCCCGTCCGGACTCATGACACAGACACTCACCCCCAGTCACTATTAGATCTGGGTTGAATCCATCATCGTTCTTTAGCTCACTTCCCCACTCCAGTTCAGACCCAGCCATATGCAAATCAGTCTTGACTCTGTTCCTCGTGGGAACAATCCAGCCCGAACTGCCAAGCCAGGTCTCCCCTGGACCGTAAAGAAGCATCCTGGGACTGGTATCGGGGTAGCAGCCCTCACCAGCCAGGCTAGCTTGAATCCAGTGGCAAAGTGAGCAAGGGACCCACGTCTGGGCATACCCTGCCAACTTGGGGCGAACAAAGCAAACACAAGGAGATCATGGACGGAGCGCTGAAACTTTTCAGACACTCATTGATTTGCATATGGCTGGGTCTGAACTGGGGTGGGGAAGTGAGCTAAAGAACGATGATGGATTCAGTCCAGATCTAATAGTAACTGGTGGTGAGTGTCTGAAAAGTTTCAGCGCTCCGTCCATCATCCCCTTGTGTTTGCTTTGTTCGCCACAAGTTGGCAGGATATGCCCATACGTGGGTCCCTTGCTCACTTTGCCACTGGATTCAAGCTAGCCTTGCTGATGAGGGGTGCTACCCTGAAGTCCCTTGCTCACTTTGTCACTGGATTCAAGCTAGCCTGGCTGATGAGGAGTGTTACCCCGAAACCGGTCCCAGGATGCTTGTTTCCGGCCCAGGGAAGACCTGGCTTGGCAGTTTGGGCTGGACTGTTCCCATGAGGAACAGTATCAGGATGATTTGCATATGGCTGGGTCTGAACTGGGGTAATAACAAGCCCACAAATTATTCTCCTCCTGATCAAGGAGAATCAATATGACCACTTTAGAGGATATCCTCAGAGCTCTGTCCATGGTCCAGCAGGACGTGGCAACTCCCAGAGCAGAAATAACAGACTTATGAGATAGGGTGGATAGTTTACAATTAAACCCTTTTGATGCCGGTTCGGCCAGTTTTTTGGGCAGTCAAGCTTGGTCTCCAGGTGGTGCCACAACTCCTGTAATGGTTCCTCCCTTGTCTGTTGAGATACCAATCCCTATTCCATTAGCAGCACCAGAAAGGTACATGGGGGATGTCAATAAAGTTCAGGTGTTTCTTACACAAATCATACTTCATTTCATGTGTCGTCCTAGGGTCTTCCATATGGCTCAGTCAAGAGTAGCCTTTTTAATCTTGTATTTAGGGGGAGATACGGCTCAGTGGACAGTCCCTTTAGTTAGGTGGGATGATCCAATTTTATACAATTGGGATCATTTTAGAACGGAGTTTGAAAAGATCTTTGATCGATAAGCTATGTCCTTTTCTGATGATCGAGAACTATTGGAACTGAAACAGGGCAGTAGGGATCTAGTGTCTTATCTTAGTGCGTTTCAATGTCTGACTGCGGAAACTGACTGTCAGGAGGAAAAGTAAGCTGCCTTATTTCATCAAGGGTTGCAAGATGAATTGAAAGATATTGTTACACAGATCAATCCTCAACCCAGAACATGCACGGATCGCATTAATTTGGCCCTAAGGTTAGATCATCGCCTACGCGAATTCAAGGGTGACAGGAGGCAAGGAGAAAGACCAAGCCTTATATATGACAAAGGTCGAGCAGTAGTTGCTTCTGAGACCCCTACCAAACCTATGGAAATAGGTACAGTTCATTCTTCACTGTCCAAAGAAGAAAGAGAACAGAGAAGAAAAAATTATGTCTGTCTATATTGTGGGCGGAAAGGCCATTTTGTTGAAGACTGCTTAGTAAACCCCAAGGGAAGATTTCTGCCTTCCAAAGTCACTGTTGTTGAAAAGGAAAAGGGGAATTTTTCTCAGGAAAACCAGGGGGCTCAAAAGACATAGGGGCTTATTTACAAGCCCCTTGCGCCACTTTTGCGTCACTTTACCCATGTTAAAAATGACGCAAAAGTGACGGAAGGGCCTTGTAAATCTGCCCCATAGAAGGGATACCTTTGAGAAGCTTTTCACTCTTCTTTAAGTGCTTCAGACGAAACCTTGATAGAACATGTTAAGTTGCCTCTACAGATATGCATAAAAGGTGAGGGGCTTGCAGCCGAGACCATGATAGATTCAAGAGCTATCGGGAATTTTGTGGATAATACTTTAGCAACACACTTACAACTCACCTTAGGGCAAAATTCTACTACTGAATCAGTATTCGCAGTGGATAGCAGTCAACTGTCTTCTGGACCTATAACACACTGCACCTCTGTAGTACCAATAATCATTCAGGAAGATCATCATGAAACCTTCCAATTTAACGTAATTAACGCGACACCAATCAATCAAAATTAACTTTATTCGGCACACGGCCATAAAAGATTCTACAAACAAACAATACAATTTTAAGATACATTTTTTTCTAATAAATATTAAAAAGATAAAAGTTCCTTTGTAAGCTAAAAATCATACTTATACATTAACGTAATAATGGCCATAGAATTTTAAATCAGTTTGACAAAAAGACAATAAAAACAAATCGTTTCATCCCCCCACCCAATTAGTGCACTTCATAACGTTTCCTAATGCCCATTGCAGTTTTAATAAAATTTAAGACAGCAGTGCAAATAACAGGATTAATCAATGATTGCAGATATCTGTACCCCTCAATATATGTGCATAGGCGCATATTCATTAGTAAGGGTACCAAAAATCTACTCCTTGGTTCTTTATAAAGTGCACAAAAAAGAGTAAAGTGCAAGGGGCTCTGGGGAGTTCTATTATCACATGGGCAAGAAATAAGGTTGTCCATCCACCCAGATTGTTTGGGGAACGCCACCAAAAAGTGCAGAGTGCTAAGGCGGAATCTTGTTAAAAGAAAACGCATCTGGCTCTTCGTTGTAAAGGACAGGTAATATTGCTGATTGGGCATAAAGGGGCAGCTAGGGCCGGGTACCTCCAATTGTAAATGACGCGAATTTGCCCAGACCCTATACTCCTCTTTAATTATACCCTTTGCGTTTGGGGGGATACTCGACGGAGTGTCAAAGTACTCCACCAAACCAATCTGAGATAACCCATCCCTCACAAACCGAAGCCAGAGAATCTTCACAGACTTGTCCAAATTAATACAGTCTTCGATGATCTCCCTGGAAAACTGTAACTCTTCTGAGACCCAAATTTTGGCCCATAAGAGCAAGGGGCAGCAGCAATGCGATCTTCTATGTATTCCATCCCCACTTCTCGGTGAGAAAACTAGGTGGCAGTGCTGCTTGGAATCATCAACAGCCGTTTTATAAACTTGTTCTCCACTACTTGTAGCGAGCGGCTTTTTTGATAGCCCCATATGCTCGCCCCATACGATACAACCGACAAGCATTTTGCATTGTATAGGGTAACCAGCTCAGGCACTGGCTTATGACCTAGCTTGCAGGCGAACCTAAAGAGCCCCTCCACAACTCTACTTGTCTGCTGTGCCCTAGCCGTGATCAGGGAATCCAATTTCAAATCCTTGCTAAACATGTTCCCCAAGTAAGTGAACTGTTCCACCCTTTCAATGGACTTACCCCTTACATTGAAACTTCTGGTTTTAACCTTTTGGGCCGCATACCATTATGTAAGACTTTGAGAAATTAACCCTCAAGTCTAACGCCGCCATAAAATTTGTAAAGGCGTCCAGGGAGGTTTGGAGCCTATTGGCCGTCAAGGCCATAAGTACAGTATCATCCGCATACGAGAGCAGCGGAACTGGCTGGCCTTTAATGCGGGGAAAATCAATTTTCTTGCCTATTAAAACGCTTCCAGGCCATTCGTATAGATTAAAAAAAGAAAAGGAGCTAAAATGCACCCCTGCCGAACTCCTTCGGTTGAGGCATTAGGCTTCGTCCTTTCCCCATGTGGTCCAAATCTTATGGAAACAGATGTATTAGTGTGTAGCCTTTTTAGGAGCAGGATTAGTGCACTTTCAAAACCCATATCTGTCATTAGAGCCCATAATTTCCCCCTGTTCACAGTATCAAATGCACAGGACAAGTCCATGAAGGCAAGGTGGATAGAACCACTCTTTGCCTTCATGTACTTGCCCATGATCAAGGACAAATTTAGGCACTGCTCTGTTGTTCCCATTCCCCTCCGAAAGCCATACTGTCTTTGAAATGATCCCCTTACTTGTTGCCCATGACTCTAATCGGGCAAGAATTACCCTACCCAATACTTTAGCGGTAGAGTCAATAAGAGAAATAGGCCTATAACAGGCAGGATCATTTCTATTCCCTTTTTTAAACACGGGTACGACTATGGCCCCTTTCCAAGATACAGGAATTGGACCAACCACTGCCGATTTAAAAACTTGTGTTAGCAGGGGTGCCCAAAGATTTACCTTTAGCTTAAAAAGCTCTAATGGAACTCCGTCTGGGCCTGGAGCTTTCCTATTAATTCCCTTAGCGATTGCCTCCTCCACCTCAATCACTGTAAGTGAGGCACTAAGCTCAACGGCCTGCGCCATATCGGCCGGGAGCTCCCGGGAGCTCCCTAACGCGACACAATATGGTATCATTTGGGGCATTCTATGGCTAAACAAACACAATCCGACAATTGATTGATCAACTAGGACGGTAGGGTTTGAATCTGACTTCTGCATAAATGAATGTTTAGCGCCCAATGGTTCAGCAGCAAAAACCTTAACGAAGTGCCAGTAGATTGCAACTGCGGCAGAAAAAGAAACAGTCTTGCCTAGTCAGTATACAAAATTTGAGGATGTGTTCTATGAACAGCAGGTGGAACAACTACTGCCTCATCTGCAGTATGACTGCCAGATAGACTTGATTCCTGGGGCTGTGGTGCCTTGCAGAAGGATATATTCCCTATCTGAAGCAGAGAATGAACATCTGAGACAATATTTGGATAAATACTTGGCAAATGGGTTCATTCAATCATCTGAGTCTCTGGCAGTGTCCTCCCTCTTTTTCATTCCTTAGGCCAATGGTGAACTTAGAACCTGCATTGAATACAGTGCCTTAAATAATGTGACCATAAAATCATTATCCGTTGCCATTAATACCTGTGCCTCTGGATCAAGTCAAAAAGGCAGTCATTTACACTAAGCTGGATCTAAAAGGTGCCATCCTTCTAGACGTATTCGAAATGGCGATATGTGGGAAGCAGCTTTTTGCACTCACTGTGGATTATGTAAAGCCCCAGCTGTGTTCCAATTCTTTCTAAATGATGTCTGACGTGAGTTCTTAGATTTATTCATCATAGTCTATATAGATGACATTTTAATCTTTTCCTGTTCCACAAACCAACATTACCAGCATGTATGTGCAATGCTGCAAACAATTTGAAAGCACCGTTTGTTCTTTAAGATCACAAAATGTGACTTTAACGTGTCCAAGGTAGAGTTTCTGGGAGTGATGCTGTCTCCTACAGGTCTTGAAATGGCTGAACGTAAAGAGATGTTCAATGCTTCCTAGGGTTTGCAAATTTCCACTGCCGGTTCATAGAGCATTTTTCCAGGGTGGTGACTCCAATTATGAAACTACTGCAAAAAAACACATCCTTTGTGTGGACTCCAGAGGCAAATGAAGCTTACCTTCACCTAAAAGATGCATTTACTATTGCACCAATTTTAGCACATCCTAACCCGGACAAATTGTTCGTTGTTGAGGCGGATGCCTCCAATGGTGCCTTCAGTTGGTCTTGTCTAAAAGGAATTCTCGAACTGGACTAGTACATCCAAGTGCTTACATGTCTCAAAAGTTGAATGAGGCAGAAATCCGCTACACTATAGCTGAAAGGAATTGCTTGCCATTCGAGATGCCTTTTGTGAATGGAGGCTTTGTTTATTGGGAGCCAAGCATCTCGTCACTGTGTACTCTGATCACCGAAACTTACAATTCATGAGGTCTGCGAGGTTATGAACTCCATGACAATTGCGATGGATGGTATTTTTCACCAAATTCAATTTCGTAGTAACATACCATCCTGGTTCAGAAAACAGAAAAGCAGATGCTTTGACCAGACAGAGCAGTAAACAAAGTTTGCCTGATGAACAACCTAAAGCAATCATAGATCCAAGTAAAGTCATATGTGCGACGCAAGCTCACAATTTCATTCAACACCTACAAGCAGCTATGCAAAAGCCCCTTTGGAAAAGTTGGCTTTTGGAACATGGTGATTGGAAGGTAAAACAAGGAATACCGACTAAACATTCTCAAATTCTCATTCCCACAAAAGATTTAAGAGACATAGTCTTGGTTTGGTGTCATTCAGGCCCCTGTGCTGGACATAATGGTTTCAAGAAGACCTTGGAACTAGTTTCTAGGCAGTTTTGCTGGCCCACTGTAATACAAGATGTTGAACATTTCGTGGCAATATGTGACATTTTTGCTCGGGCAAAATCAGACCACACTAAACCCCAGGGTCTTCTTCAAACTTTACCAGCGCCCGATTTGCCTTGGGAGAACATTTCTTTGGATTTAATTGTTGGGCTTCCTAAAGATAAAGGTTACTCTGTCATTTTAGTAGTAGTTAATTGTTTAACCAAGATGGGTCATTTCGGTGATTGTCAACAGGTACCAACTGCAGGAAAATTAACACATCTGTTGCTGACTCACGTGGTTCATTTACATGGTTTACCCTGGTCGTGGACTACAATTCACTGCATGATTCTGGAAAGAAGGGTGTTCCTCCTTACAAATGTCTCCAGCACTGTCTACTAGCTTCCACCCACAAACTGATGGCTAGACTGAACACCTGAATCAAACCCTTAAGCAATATCTACGATGCTATTTTGATTCCAACACAGAATCTTAGATAGATTGGTTATGGTTGGCTGAGGTAGCTCAACAGTGCTCAATATGCGTCCACTCATTTCACGCCCCTTTATACAAATTATGGGTTTCATCCTCTAAACATTCCCTTATATCATTTGGCTAAACAGAACAAATTTCCAGGAATTCAACAACAAATCAAACACATCTAAGATACATTTCTGAAAGCTAGACGAAGTTTATTAGAAGCTAAGAGAAAATATAAACGCCATGCAGACAAACATCAATGAGAGAGCCCGATCTATAAGAAAGGAGATAGAGTATGGTTATAAACACAAAATTTACATTTCAAGAGACACAGTGTTTTCCATATTAGATTCATCGAGCCTTTTAAAGTGGTGAAACTAGTGAACCCTGTGGCAGTGAAGTTAATTTTGCTTCATTCACTAGGATTGCATCCTGTTTTCTACATTTCTTTGTTAAAACCTGCTCGAGGAATCAAGACCAAGAAACCAGAACCCAATTCTAATCAACGGTGAGCAGGAATACAAAGTCAAGGCAATCCTTGATTCCAAATAGAGAGGTACTAAGTTATGGAATTTGATAGCTTGGAAAGCCTTCAACCCCGAGGAGAACTCCTGGGAACCCACCTCTGGTGTACATGCCCCACGCTTGCAGAAAAAATACCATGTCAAATTCCCTTCCAAACCTGGACCCTGTCAGCTTTCTCTTAAAGGGGGTGTGTTGTCATGACCGTCAAATCCCCTCCAGCATGTAGGAATGCTGCAGGCATCCCATCAGTCATTCCCCTGACGAGGCGGGATTCCTTATATACATTTAGGGTGTTGTGCTGAGGTTAGTCTAATACATTTACTGTAGTATGATGGTGTCAGTCATTTAGGACTCATACACAAGAAGAAACTAAACACCAGAGACATTTTTGGCCCAGGGTTTGTTCTAAAGGGAGCATGTGTTATTATGTTTTCTTTTTCTGTGTTTTATCTTTTATTTGGGCATTTGACACTACATTGCCCAGAAGCCTCTGCTGCCTCACAGGACACACAATTTTAGGCCACTGTATTTGCTGACTCATTGTCTGTGCAGCTTCAGACCACCCCATTTGCTGACTCACAGGAATACAGCAACAGGTGGGACTTCTCTATAAATATGGCCACACCCTTATCTTCGTCGCTTGTTATTTTTGCGACCTCAGCGGGATCGGTTGGTGCCTTCAAAGGATCACTGCATCGGAGGCGGCGCATCTTTGGAAGAGCATCAACACAGCTCAGAAACCTACGAGGAATGTAATTTCAGAACCGTCAGAGCGGTGGGGTTGCTTTCACACAGGTTGAGCACTCGCCTTCGTGGCAGATTGGATGGCGGCGAGCTACGGTTACGAGACAAGGCAAAAGTCAAGTGCAGATCATTATGGAAGTGGGTGGACTCCGCTTCTAGAAATCGTTTAGCAAGTGAGTGAGTGGGCTCCGCTTAACTTTTCAGTCATTTGGGAATTATTGAGGGCAGGTGGCCTCCGCTAAAATTTGCTTATTGTGTGTAGTGAAGAAAAGATTTGTTACGGAGTGAGGAAACTCCGCTTTAACCAGGTAACTGACAATTCTTTAACTGTGCTAGTAAAAGTGATAAGGAGCGAGAGAGCGCGGCTATCAGCATACATGTATAAGTATTGATGCATTTTGTCAGATTACCTGCCTTTTTTTCACTAAACAGGAAAAGGAAAATATAGATGTTTCCTGTGACATATCAGCGACTAAGAGTCAAGGGGAAAATCCATCCCAGTGAAGGATCTTGAATGAAGTTCCTGCTAAGCTCATTTTCTTTTCAGGTAAGATGGTAATGACCACACGTCTGCACACTAGTGAAGTACCTATATGGTTTTTATAGTGATTTATACGTTGACTCTTGTGTCTTCCAGATCTCCCTCCCCACTGCCCCCTTCCTTTTTCCTACCCTCCCTTGATCCTTTCAACCGTCTGTGCTATAAGAGCAAGCAGCATTTGGGAATATCAGGAGGTGGACCCACTTGAACATCGCCTTGATCCGGAGGAGTTTGTCTGGCTGACAACAACTGTCTGACGTGGAATGTTAGGGGTTGGGTAATCCACATAAAAGGTGTCACATATTAGCTTATTTGGATAGACACCACATCCATATAGCTTTGTTACAAGACACGCATATGGGAGTCGACACCCACACCACTTTCACACAGAAACTCTGCAACTTACTTGATGTATGCCAGGTGCACCGCCACACCCATTTGTAAGGGTACACCATATACTCTTAGTGATCCCCAGGGACGTTATACTCTGATGTGGGGGGGATGGCTTCGGTGTCCATAACAATTGTTAACTGTTATGGCCCCAACACTGATGATGCCTCCTTTTTTTTTTTAATAAACTGTAGGGTCTAGTAATGTATATAATATCTATGCACATAATTTGGGGAGGGGTCTTTAACATTGCATTAAATGATTTATTCTGACCACTCCCCAGTCCTGCTCACGTTGAGCCCTCTGACAACTCCCTCAACCTACTCATCATGGAGGCTGTTCCCCACGGTGTTGCTTGATGTGCCATTCCGTGAGGAACTGAGGCAAGAGATCCTCGATTTCTTTGAAAGACGTACATACACTGTCCCGGATGTGTGCACAGTGTGCAGGACTTTTAAGGTCACCATACGTGGAGCCTGCATTGCCAAAAGCTGTGGAGTGCTGCGTGCAATCCGTAACATGCTCCAGAGGATAGAAAGCGAGATCAAGAGGTTGGAGGGACAGCTGGAGACAGCGGGTGAGTCTGGGGTTGGAACCAAACTCAGAGAGGCATTCACCGACTGTCACGACATGGCTGAGCATGAGTGCTTGTTCCCTAGCAAATACTTTAAAGCTAGTATGTATGGAGAGGGGGAACGCCAGGTACATGCACTGGCAGAAATGACACGCAAGCCCAGGTTCTTGAACTACATCCTCGAGATTAGAGACGCTGATGCCACACTAGTCAGGGACACACCTGAGATACTTAATGTATTTTCCGACTTCTATGCCCCCTACCCATCTCGTAGGACTCATGCCGTAAACATGGAAGCATATTTAGAGGATGTGGCATTAGGCTGGCTGAGCAATGCACAGCGAGAGTTCTTGTTGACAAACATGGAAGAAGAAGAAATCAGAGAGGCTATAATGCAGTTACAATCTGGCAGGGCCCCCGGCCCGGCCGAATTGCCAACAAACTTTTATAAAACACACATTGGCGCCCTTGTCCCTATCCTGAAAGCTGTCTGGGAGGAGAAGAAGGAGACTGGCCTCCTCTGATCCTCGATGAGGGAGGCGATGATTATCTCTCCCCTCAAGCCTGATAAATCGGTAGAGTTTTGCGAATCCTATCGCCCCTTGTTGCTCATCAACTGCGATGTCAAAATACTTGCGAAGGTACTAGCTAATCGATTGAGCCTGCTGATGAATTTTCTGGTTAGACCTGACTAATGAGGATTCATACCGGGATGTGCCACATCACATACTTTGCGCACGCTAGTCTCACTGCTGCAGGACATAGACCTAGAGCTGGCCACGGTGGTGGTGTTCTTCTATGCCACCAAGGCATTTGACTCTCTGGAGTGGGATTACCTGATGGCTGTGCTCAGGCGCATGGAGGTTCCTCCCCGTTTCCTATCTTGGATTGCCATGTTATATTGCCAGCCGACGGAAAAGGTACAAATAAATGGTACCCGCCCTCACCCTTTTTCCATTGCATGGGAAACTAGGCAGGATTGCCCTTTGTCACCCCTGCTTTTTGCGCTGGCAGTGGAGTCAATGGCGGCTAAACTGAGACAAGCCTAAATAAGATATTGGGCCAATTAATCCACTTTGGAGGGCTATCAGGCATTCATATAAATTGGAAGAAATCCCAGATCGTTCCCCTAACCCTGGCCACAAAACGGTACTGACCGGACTATTCACTGACATGGTGCGAGTCGGAACTCTGCTACCTGGGAGTATTGATCACTAGGGACTGAGACAAATGACTGCGCAAATTATGGCACGGCCTTGGCTGCGATGACGGACAGCATCTGTTACACGGCAAGCTACTTGTACCCTGTCTATGTTTTGAACTACATCTCCCATAATGCACCTTCTTTGAGTGTTAGTGTTTTTTACTTGTGTGCCATTACATATTACACTGAGGTCTCTTGTCAGGTGCCTCTGGGAGTATAAAGAAGTCGGCCCACTAAACCAGGTGCTTGGCTTACTCTTCCTGTAAGGACCACGCCCCCTGACCTGGATACATTCATTGAGCTTCCTGTGATTTCCGGCCTTCCTGTTTGTTCCTCGCAGCCCTCTCAGTTTTGTCTCTGTTCTAGTAATTCCCACCGTGCTTCAAGTCTGTAAAGCACTTATTTCATCGGCTGAGTTATTTCACGCTGCTTCATTTGAGTCTGCCCTTTCCCAACTCATTCCGTGGATTGCTTCTGTTTCCCTTTGGACTCCGCTATTATTTCAGCTTTTGGATTGCACATTAGCGCGAGGACGCGCTTCCTGATCTGACTTCCCCCGTGCTGTGCCTCAATTATTTGGACATTAACTCAAGGCGCGCTGTCCCTGTCAAGCAGCTCTCCGCTTTGTCGACGGAGGCCCACGCTACTTCTGTTGTGCCTTTTTAGGTCTCGCCTACGCAGCGCGCATGCGCTGAGTAGGAAAAAAGACCTTTTGCAATCGATTCCCTTTTCACCCTAAAAACGTGCAAGCGTTGCATTGCTTTCAATGGCAACGCGTACACGTTTGGCGATTCCCTTGCGGGAGCGAGCAGCTGGCGCCATATGTTATCAATTATCGCGCCTTGCTGCTTGCTCCCGCAAGGGAATCGCGCATGCCCCCTCCTTTCTCCCCTTGCTGCCGTGCGAGGCGTGCGCGCGCGCTTGTTTTCTCCTCGTGTCACACCACCCAGAAAGCAGAGACGTAACACGGACACTTGAAACTGCTTTCATTCGCCACGAAGGGCACCCCAACATCGCATTATTGACAGGCCGCCTGAAAGAAGTGACAGCTGAAGAAATTGTACAGTTGAGGCCCAATTCCCACGAGCGCGAGCAATATACTGATGGTATTAATTCTGTTTGGAATTGTTAAAGTGAGAAAAGGTTATGGGCTCTGAAAGGGGCACGCTTGTTTTTTTCCTCTGTAACAATGGCGTTCTTGTGTCTTCCCCTGTGTCCTTGGACTGTCATCTCCAACCTTTTGAAACTGTATCTGATTATCCATGTTGCAATTAATCATAATTAAGCAGCCCTGAGATTTGGAGAGGTAGAACGGAGGTGTCTCTCATTCTAGCGTTTATCCTAAGCAACCTCTTTTTTTTAACATTTGGCTGCCTCGCCCCTTGTTCGGAGCCATACTCACCAGGCTTGAGAGGAAACAAACACAGGCTTCCCTGCATGTTCCTTTCAATCGTTCTGTTTTTTGGGAAACCGGGGCCTCTCGCAAGCTCCAGCACACTTGGAACCCCTTCCTCTTCCAAGAGGAAGCGAGTAACAAATTACCCCTCTCGTGCCAAGTGATTTGGATCTATCCTTGCAAACCAGATTTTTTTCAATTTATTACAGGAAAACATTCTATTATTACAGTAAACGCTGGCACCCCGTCTAGGGCACAATGAATAGCATTCTACCCACTCCGCCCGCAGCGAGCTGTTTAAAGGCTCAGTCAGCACAAAAATGCGGTGTTATGAAAATGGTTTATATATTTTCTAATTAAAACACCGAGCTGGCATGAGACTCGCTCTAACAGATGTAATTTGAGACAGGCTTTTCTGTACCAAGGGTCAGGCCAGAAAACAATGAGTTCTTTAATTTCTCCTTTTCTACTCGTATTTCTCTTTGCACATGGGTCCAATTTGTCCAGTTTATGATTAGGTTTAAGTAAGTTGATGTGTTATTTATTTAGGACCACTGCCATTTTCAAATATTCCCACATCCCATGGAATCCACATTCAAATGCAGTCACTGTTGCCTTTCCCTACACATGTTTAGAGGTATCGTTTAACTTTTTTTTTTAACCAAAGAAGCAGTTCACAAGTAAATTCTGTGACTCTAAAGGAAATTGCAAAATTGTAAAAAGGCACATTGCGAAAACGATGACAAAATAAATGTTCTGTTCTTAGCTGTTTCGCGTGCACATATTTGTGTCCCTGACAAAAACAGCACCTAAAATACTTGGAAAATAGCCAAGATGGAGACAGGAAAACTATTTTTTGTTGTGCATATGTTTACATGGAATTCAGCTGGAGTTTACAATGCACTTAGACATACTTGCTCGCACAAGCTGTTGGCTTTCAATATACAAAAATAGGAAGGCCCTAGTATGAATGATTATTGGGGTGCATCACTTCCTTCTCTGAGTGGATTATCCCTAATACCATTTTCTTAAGTACACCTACTATCTGGCACATGCATCATGGTAGCTTTATGTATTCCTTAATTGCGATTATTAAGGAATCGCAATTAAGGAATCGCAAAATCCTTTGCATGTAGGAATCGCTATAAAAATAGCGATTCCTAAACATTCCTTAATTGCGACTCGCAAATTGCGAGTCGCAACTAAGGAATGTCGTCCCATTCATTCCTAGGGCCTACAGGCCCCTAGAATGAATTGAGATTGCATGCAGCAATTTTGCGAGTACCAGTAGGTACTGCAAATTGCTCATGCAATTTCAGGATGCCAGGTGTCAAAATGACACCTTGTTGCACCCCTGAAATTGTGATGTGCACCCATGTTGCGCATACACATCCCCCAAGGGCATGTGTGTGTGAACCTAAAACTTTAAAAATGCATTTTAGTGCATTTTTCAAAGTTTTTGCAAATTACAGACAAGTTTGATTTGTCTGTAATTTGCGGTCCCAAATAGCGAAATCGCTATTTGAAAGTGCTTAGCATTGCATTTAAGGAATCGCAAATTGCGATTCCTTAAATGCAATCGTAATTTAGGAATTCGCAAATAATTGCAAATTCTTAAATTGCGCATAGAAACTACTTTCATGCATCTCCAAAGGCCAATTTGCGATCGCAAACGGCTGATTTTTGCGATCGCACCGTTTGCGATCGCAAAAACCTTTGATGCATGTGCCCCTATAAATGTTTGTGAAATAAAACAGAATTGTGTATACACGCTAGTTTGCTGAAAATGCTAGTTTTTTAAAAACTCTAATAAGAGCTACAACCAGTTTAATCTCCTCCCCTAGGCTATCTGGACTCTTACTCTTTCAAAGCTTTGTCATCTTTATGGAACATATTTGATCACTGGTTCTCTCTGGGTTCTCAATATACTCTCATGGAAGTGGGTGGTCCCACCGATGCACCAAATTATAGAGGCATCATTCGACCCGAAGAGAGGGAGGCCTGGGGTCTATGGGTCCGGGAGCCCTACTGATGTCATGCCTCTAGTTTCCTGGGGCACTGTACAATTGAAGAGAGTCTTGCACCTCAACACATCGAGGACAACATTCTGAGTGTGATTTGGGGTCTTCACTGAAGTGGATGTCCTTAGCAGGGATGCCCTGCTATAGACATGTCTTCTGAGACTTCAGCACTGAGGCATGATGGTGTTGTATTTATCTGATTGGCACCCAAAAGCACACTGAAAAGACTATCTTAGGTTTCTTCATTATAAATATGAACCCTCTATAAACGTTGACACAGACATCAGAACATCCACAACGTCACCTGACTCAAGTCATCCCTGTAACATCCTTTGCACTAATTTGACAACATCTCTGTCTCATGTGTAGACTGGGCCATCTCTGATTACCCCCGTTTTTGGTGTTCAGGCAGACAGCATCCTGATACCCTGGTAGCTAAGCTGGTTATTCCTTATTATTCCTTATTATTATTAATAATATTATTATTATTTGCACATCTTTCTTTCTTAGTCCTTATTGTTACAATTTGTATGTCTTTCTTACATGTACTATCACCCGCCAGGCACTGCATCCCACAACACGGGCACTGCATTTTGGTGGTCATTCTGCACTATATGAAAACACTTTTCACAAAGCTCAAAGAAAACAAGCATTGGCATAGCCAATAGGTCTCGCTTTGGGACCTTATAAGTATTTAGTTATGCAGCACAATATCCTTGGTGCAACATCAACCGTTGCATGGCTAAACACTTATAAGGTCCCAAAGGCGAGACCTATTGGCTATGCCAATGCTTGTTTTTTGTTGTTCGAGTGTGTTGAACATCTGACAGTCACAGTCTAGAGAGTACTTGAGCTGTTAACTCTCGAACTGCCGTTTTTTATTACTTCCTTTTTTTTAGTAGTCCAAAGACTCTAAAGATATTGGCCTTAATTTATCCTGGACAAAAACAAACTTTGTGAAACTCCTTCGAGGCAGACGAATGCCTTCACCTTAAGCTACAGAAAGGTAGCTTAACGCTCTGCAACATTATAGAGCTGTTCTTTTTGATTTACCTTTCACTTTGTGTTATTAAAAGAGGCTTCAGAATTGGACTTCGCTCTTCCCCACCTCCAAGTGAGTATGTGATGGTACACAATATCTGTTACTGACACCTTTAATAGTGTTTTACGTATTTTGCTCTCTTTTAAAAGGAATCCAGGGCAGAAGTCTTTAATCTTGCTCTTTTTTCTTTCTTTATTATCTTCTGTTATCTGCAGTATTGGCATACTAGACTTCAGGAATCTCCTTCTTTACAACCCAGGCTGCCTGAAGGTCTTCCCCTGGTGGTCCATCTGTCGCCTCTTCTCTCCCTGGGGGTATTAGCTATTGTCCTGGTTGATTCTGCGGCTTGGAGTGGCTTTACCTTATGGGAGAGTAAAGGCACATCTTCGCTCCCGTGGATATTTGGTTCTTCCTTTAAATCAGAAGTACGATCCCGACAGCATCACACGTTCAATATCCCTACCTCTCTCCTTGGCAGGATTTATCTCCCTGATGAAAATGGTAATAACTCTATCTGTTCCATATCATCCCTTACTCGCCGGGGCGCCATTTTTTCAAAACATTGAAAACGCAATTGATAAGACTGGCCTAGGGAGGGAAACCACCGAGACTGAAATGAGATGTGCTCACGCAGCCGTTCGCCAAAGGGGGCTTTGAGGCACCCAACCCCCTTCATGCCACATTAAGACATAGAACATGGCTACATGACTCCTATTCCCTCAACTGCGTATCTGGATATGAGAACGCAGAGGGTGGAGATGGCAGACTCTACTGTAGCTTGACGATGGCAGCAAGGGACAAAATTGGCCAAAAGGCTTGATAGACCTACCCTCTACTCTCCGCTCATCCTGTTATTTTACCATTCCTTATTCCCAGTTACGCATGAGATGGCATGCAAGAATATGCTACATAAGGTGGGTGTCATCACCTGGGAGGGACCTGTACTCTGAGGGACTCCATATAAACCCCAATGAGTTCTTCACTGGAGAAGTACAGACGCCACTGGAAGTGTTTCTATACATCAGGCTCTGTCATAACATGGGGGCGGCTACGTCTGATTTGCCCCGGGAGCCCCTATGTTCAACACCCTACATGTATTGATACAATCCATGAACCTGAAACATATTGTCTCAACACTATACCACTCGGCCCAGCTCAAGGCCCCTGAGGTGTCTGGGAACGCTTGTCCCGGCTGGGACCTGGAGCTAGAGACACCTCTAACCGAAAAGCAATGGCACTACTGTTGTCAGTAGACGGGACTCAGTAGCAGACATATAATTCATTTTTCATTTCTACATTGGGTTTATTACACACCTGCTAGACTACATCATTATAACCTGTGCTCTGATGACAGATGCAGGTGGAGGGGGTGGATTTTATCCATCTCACCTAGGAGTGCGGCCTGGTTCAAGAGTACTGGGGAGATATTGCTGACGCTTTAACCCTGACGGTGGGCAGACCCCCTCACTCTCACACCATTAGTAGCACTGCTGGGGAAGATATGGGGCGCTTGGCCTCCTGTTAGCTAAATGCAAAGTTGCATGCAAATGGGGGAGAAGAGGCTCTCCCAAATTTAAGGATTGCGGCAAGACTTGATCTACTGTAAGGATCAGCTGACCACCTAAGCAGAGTTACTGCCCCAAGCTCTAGACCACAGCATATAGGGGACGATGGCATAATCCACTGACCTGAATCTGACCCTCAATAGACGTCGACGGTCACCTATGGGAGATACCCCACTATGCGCTTCACTGGCTGGACTGCCGGCAGTTCGTGGGTGGGGCTCCCCAGTTTCATGATGGGTTGATCCCTTCCCACAGATGGGCTCTGCCACGAGAGATTACGAGGTATGGTAGGAAGGACTCATCCTCTGGCATACCAACGCACAGACCTCCTACATCTTTTAACACTGGGCCATTGTTAGATTTGGGGGTCTCTAGTTGGCAGAGGTAGGTACCCTTGTCCAAATAGGGAGCCTTGCTTCTAGTCAGGGTAAGGGGGTACACTCCTGAAATAACCCCTGCTCACCCTCTTGGTAGCTTGGCACGAGCAGACAGGCTTAGTTCAGAGGCAGTGTGTAAAGCATTTGTGAACACATACAGTAATCCAGTGACAACACTACAAATGGACACCACACAGGTTGTATTATAAAAATAAGTATCTTTTATATAGATTTGCCACAAGACCATAAACGACAAAAATAATCCACAATACTGTACTTTAAAGATGGTAGAATTAGCTTGTGTCTCTTAAAATGGAAATGCGGCACTTTGAGTTCAATGTACCTTAAGATGCGTAACGCAGGGCAACGAAAAGTGTTGCAGGGAAGGTGATGCGGTAGTCCCTTACACGCAAGGATGGTGATGCGTTGAAGATCTGGTGCAAAAGAAACAAAGTGGCGTCTTCTTGAGGTTGCGACAACGAAGAGGTGATGCGTGCACGCCCAACGGCCGTGCAGCGATTTCGATGAGTCTTTGGAGCCGCGACAGGCCCTGCGACACGCTTCCCTGGCGATGCGACTGCGTCTGATGCGAGGTCGACGAACTTCTCCTGGGATGCGGGGCGCGCCTCGTGTTGCGATGCGTCGGCGTCTGATGTGAGGCCGATGCTCTGCCCCGGGGATGCGACGGCGGCTGATGCGACGGCGACACTTTTCTCCGGTGCTGCGTGGCGCTTCGAAGGATGCGAGGGTGTCAGCGGCGCGCTTCTTCGGGGATGCGCCGGCGTCTGATGCGACGTCGACACTCTTCTCCGGCGATGCGAGACTCAGCGGCTGCGGCGACACGCTTCTTCGTGTTGAGTCGCGCTTCCAGCTCCCAGAGACACGCAAGTGTGTCACAAGGTCCAAATTCCCAGCAAGGGAATACAGGGGGAGCTGGTGGGTGAAGTCTGTTGTCCCTGAGACTTCAGCAGGAGGCAAGCACTAAAATCAGGCCCTTGGAGATCCTTCACAAGTTGATGAAAGTACACACAAAGTTCCCTTCTCCTTTCTTTGGCAGTCAGGCAACCACTGCAGGCAGGTCCCTCTAGCTTAGGGATAGTCTTCTCCTCAGTTTCTTCTTGGTTCCGCTCCTCAGCAAAGGTTTCTTCTTGTTTCCCAAAAGTGATCTAATTTCCTAGGGGTCTGGGTCCCCTTTTTATACACCTTTTCTCTTTGTTCTCTGGAGGCAGAGAGGCCTTTGCCTAGTCCAAAACCAGTTCTGGTCAGTCCTGGAGCACTTTGTTTACAGGACTCCTTCTCTCCTTTCAGAAAGTGGGGCAGAGTGCTCAGCCGCCCAGCAGGAGGTGGAGCCAGCATTGTGGAAGGCAGGCACAGCCCTATTCAGACCCAGGTGCAACTCCTCCCTCCACTCTGGATGCAGATCTCTCTATTCAGCCCTGTGCTGACTCACCCTGTCTCCTGGAGCCACCCAGCCCCTGTCACTCACAAACCCAGACAAGGAATGCACAACCCAGCAGAGGCAGGCTTGGAAGGTTAGGCAAGAAAATACCTACTTTCTAAAAGTGGTATTTTCAAACACAGAATGTTAAAACCAACTTCACTAAAAGATGTATTTTATCATCCTGAGTTCAGGCATACTAAATTTGTTTTTCTACCATGTTCCCTGGGTCAGTTAGGATTATAAGGTGTAATAATCAAACTGCCCATTCTGGCCTATGGGGAGCAGGTAGCCTTGCAATAGTGAAAAACGAAAATGGCTGTAATTCACTATTAGGACATGCCACACACACCAGGGCATGTCCTACCTTATACTTACAATGCATCCTGCCCTTGGGCCTACCATAGGGGTGTCTGATATGAAGAAAAGGGAAGGGTTAGGGACTGGTAAGTGGGTGCACCCACCAAGTCGACATGGCAGCCCTAGGCTGCACACAGGCTCTGCAATGGCAGGCCTGAGACACATTTTACAAGCTGCTTCTGTGGGTGGCACAACCAGTGCTGCAAGCCCACCAGCAGCATTGGATTTACCAGCCCTGGGCACACTCAGTGCACTGTACTAGGGACTGACAAGTAAACCAATCATCCAATCATGGAGTCACTAATACATAACATAATTTATCATAGGGAGCACTTGCACTGTGGCACTGAATAGCAGTGGCACAGTGCCCAAAGCATCTAAACCAGCAAAAACAGATCAATAACATTGGGGGCATCATAAAAAAATGGAAGGGAGACCCGTCGCCAAGGATGCCAGGTCTAACACGTGTCCCCTCCAGCTGAAATGTGGGGAGAACTACCCTACCTCTAGGGAGTCCTCTTCACTAAGGCGGAAAAATCTGGACAGACCATCAGCATTGGCGTGTTCTGTACCAGGGCGGTGTTCCACCGTGAAGTCCATCCCCTGTAGGGAAATGGACCACCTCAACAGCTTTGGATTCTCACCCCTCATCTGCATCAACCATCTGAGGGGCCTGTGGTCTGTCTGAACCCGGAAGTGAGTCCCAAACAAGTATGGTCTCAGCTTCTTCAGTGCCCAGACCACAGCAAATGCCTCACGCTCAATAGCACTCCACCTCTGTTCCCGTGGAAGTAACCTCCTGCTAAGGAAGGCTACAGGTTGGTCTAGGCCCTCCTCATTCATCTGTGACAAAACAGCCCCCACACCATGCTCTGAAGCGTCTGTCTGAACGATAAACTCTTTGGAGAAGTTGGGGCCAGGAGCACGGGCGCCGTGCACATGGCTGTCTTCAAGGTGTCAAAAGCTTGTTGACAGGTGTCAGTCCAAATCACTCTCTTGGGCTGCTTCCTGGAAGTCAGCTCTGTCAAGGGTGCAACCATGCTGCCATACCCCTTGACAAATCTGTAATACCCGGTGAGTCCTAGGAAGGCTCTCACCACTGTCTGGGTCTTGGGGGGCTCCCAAGCCAGAATGGTATCTATCTTGGGCTGTAGGGGCGCCACCTGGCCGCTCCCAACCTGGTGTCCCAAGTACACCACGGAACCCTGCCCGATCTGGCACTTACTCACCTTGATGGTGAGGCCTGCCCTCCGCAGAGCCATCAACACTTCCCAGAGGTGGCGAAGATGTTCTTCCCAACTGGCGCTGAACACTGCGATGTCATCCAGGTAGGCGGCACTGAAGTCCTCCAGTCCAACCAACACCTGGTTGACCAACCTCTGAAAGGTGGCAGGGGCATTCTTCATCCCAAAGGGCATCACCCGGAATTGGTAGTGCCCATCTGGTGTGGAGAATGTTGACCTCTCCTTTGCCCCATCAGTCAAGGCGATCTGCCAGTACCCAGACGTTAAGTCAAACGTACTGAGGTACCGGGCAGCCCCTAACCGATCTATGAGCTCATCAGCTCTGGGGATGGGGTGTGCGTCAGTCCTGGTGACGGAATTGAGTCCTCGGTAGTCCACACAGAACCGGAGTTCGGGTGTGGCACCATGGCGCGGCAGCCTTTGGGACCAAGACCACTGGGCTGGCCCAAGGGCTGTGAGAGGACTCAATTACCCCCAATGCAAAAATCTTGGAGACCTCCTCCTTGATGCAAGCTCTCACCCTGTCAGTCACCCTGTAAGCCTTGTGCTTGACAGGAAGACTGTCCCCAGTGTCCACATCATGGACGCACCAGTCAGTGACACTAGGAACCAGGGAGAACAGGTCAGGAAACTGCCCCAACAGTTGGCGACAGTCACCTTGCTGCTCAGGTGTCAGGGAGGTAGAGAGGTTCACACCCTCCACTGATCCATCTTGCTCTTGGGCTGACAGGAGGTCAGGAAGAGGCTCGGTCTCCTCCTCCATCCCAGCATCTGTAGCTAAGAGCATGCCCACTTGGGACCTCTCCAAGTGGGGCTTCAGGCGGTTGACGTGCAGGACCCGCAAGGGGTTCCTGGGAGACCGCATGTCCACCAAGTAGGTAACAGGACTCTTGCGCTCCACCACCTCAAAGGGTCCGGTCCACTTATCCTGGAGCGCACAGGGCTCCACTGGGGCCATGACCCACACTTTCTGACCAGGTTGAAGCTCAACCAGAGTGGCATTCTGGTCATACCACCGCTTCATTTCCTCCTGGCTGGCTTCCAGATTTGCCTCAGCAAGTTGCCTGAAACGCCTAGTTTGGTTCCTGAAGGCCACCATGTAGCTATATACATTCTGGGGAGGTTTCCTGGGAGATTGCTCCCAGCCTTCCTTGACCAAACTCAGAGGTCCTCTCACTGGGTGACCATACAGGAGCTCAAAGGGGCTGAACCCTAGAGACTTCTGTGGCACCTCACGGTATGCAAAAAGAAGGCATGGCAAGAGGACGTCCCATTTACGCCTCATGGGTTCTTCCAGACCCATAATCATGCCCTTCAGGGTCCGGTTGAATCTCTCAACCACCCCATTTCCTTGGGGGTGGTAAGGAGTGGTGAACTTGTACGTTACACCGCACACCTGCCACAGGAACTTCATATACTTGGATATAAAGTTAGTATCTCTGTCAGACACCACCTCTTGAGGGAACCCCACACGGGAGAAAATTCCCATCAGTGCCCGTCCCACCACGGGGGCCGTCACTGTCCTCAGAGGGATGGCTTCAGGGTACCGGGTGGCATGGTCCACCAAGACCAGGATAAACCTGTTGCCCATGGATGTCTTGGGGTCCAGTGGCCCCACAATGTCAATACCCACCCGTTCAAAGGGGGTGCTGACTACAGGGAATGGCTGGAGAGGAGCCTTCTGCTTCCTCCCACTCTTTCCACTTGCCTGGCAAGTCTGACAGGTCCTGCAGTGAGTGGCGGCACTCCTGCACATCTGGGGCCAAAAGAAATGGGTGACAAGCCTTTCAAAGGTCTTGTCCTGCCCCAGATGTCCTGCTAAAGGCACATCATGAGCCAAACCCAGGAGGAAGGTTCTGAAGCGCTGGGGTACCACCAGCACACAGGCTGACCCAGGCTCAGCAACCTTAGGCTCGCTATACAGGAGACCATTCTCTCAGTAGATCCAATGTGATCCAGACTGATCACCTGCTGCCTGGTCTGTGGCCTGTTGCCTCAGACCCACGAGAGAATGGCACTTGTTCTGCTCCTCACAGAACTTCTCCCTGGAGGGTCCTCCATCTTGCTGCCAATGGGTCAGCTCAGGCAGGTCCCCCAGTTCAGCTACCTGTTCCCCTGTAGGCTCCAGGGCATCCCCCTCAGGGTCTGCCTCCTCCTGGACCGTGGGAACTTCGGGGGCCGGTTTCTCGTGCCCCCTGCCTCTTCTCTCTCCGGCAGGCACCTGGGCCTCCCTCTCAGGCTCCAGGTCCTCTTGAACACCTCTGGCTGCCATGGATCGGGTGGTCACACACGCCCAATCAGGCAAGCCCAACATCTCCAAATGAGCACTCCGCTCCACCTTAGCCCAAGGGGAGCTCTCCAAATCGTTCCCTAACAAACAGTCAACAGGCATGGCTGGCCTCACAGCTACTTGAAGAGTACCAGAGAACCCCCCCCACTCAAAGGGAACCTGAGCCACCTTGCAGTGACTCTCTGTGTTGTCAGCGGCAACAACTGGATAGAATGCATCAGGGACCACCTGCTCTTTAGACACCAGGTGACACTTGACAGCTGTCATACTGGCTCCTGTGTCTCTCAGAGCCTCCACCCTATGGCCATTGATGGTCACCCACTGCCTGTACTTCTTAGTGTTCTCAGGCAGTTGGGTCCTAGGGACCATCTCAGAGTCTCCCTAATGAGACAAGGGACAAAACTACGGGATCCCGCCCACCTTGGGCACCCATCTCCTCCCCAGGGCTACACTAGCCAACTGCCGGGGACTGCACCAGGGGGTGCAGGCTTTCCAAACAAAGAGCAATGGGGATCATTGGCCCTGTGGCCTAGGGTGCCACACTTGTAGCACACCAGGGGTCCCCTATGAACAGGTGGACCTGTTGGGGCCCCGTGCTTATTCTCAGGGGAGGCTGGGAACCTTTCCCTTGGTTCCCTTGGGGTTTACTTTGGGGCCCTTTCTGGAACTCCCTCTGTTTACCGTTGTCCCCCCACTCCTCTGCTGGGGACCCTGCCCACCCTTGGCGGAGTCTCCCACGTGACCCTTGTGGACCCGGGTGCTCACCCAGCGGTCCGCCTCCTCAGCAAGCTGCCTAGGGTTAGTCAGCCTACTGTCAATCAGGTGCTGGCGTAGCTCAGGAAAACAATTACTGGACAAGTGCTCCCATGCAATCAAATCAAAGAGCGCCTGAAAATCATTTGCTTTGCTACCCTTTACCCAACCATCCAAGGCTCTGCAAAAAAAAGTCACATATTCAACCCAGGTACTGCCTTCAATCTTCTTACAGTTCCTGAACCTCTGCCTATAGAGTTCAGGAGTCAACCAATACCTGGTCATCAATGCATTCTTCATGTGGCTGTAGGAATTATAGACTTCAGAGGGCAAGTCCAACAAAGTATCCCGCCCCTCACTAAGGAACCGACCCCACAACCCCGCTCCCCAATACTTCTCAGGGACCCGGTGGGAAGTCATGGCTACCTCATAGGCCTTGAACCATTGCCCAATATCATCATTCTTAAAAAACTCCTTAACCACATCTTTAGGAATATACACCCTAGCCTCAACAGGCATTGACGGTGCGCTGCCACCAGAGGGAGTAATCTCTAAGCTCCTAGCTTTCAAATCCAACTCCCTCAAACTTTTCTCATGCTCAAGCTGCATTCTCTTTTCTTCCAGGGCCAATTTCCTAATTTCTAACTGCCCACTCATTTTGGCCAGCTCCAACTCATGCATCCTATTCTTTTGTCTGTCCTCCAGCTCTTCTGGGGACAGACCTCTGGCAGAAACACTGCTACCCACGGGGAAGATGCTCTCCTCTCCCCTGGACCCACTGGCCCATCCAGCTGCTCCTCTGCATTGTCAGCCCTCCTCATTCTCAGGGGTATTCCTTGCTTCAACCCAGGCCCTCAGCGCCTTTTGGAAATCATCATTCTTGGAGATTCCGGTCATAGAAACTTTGAACTTCCTGCAGAAGTGCTTGAGCTGGTTAACGGTGTAGCATTCCAGTTTCTCCTCTTCCCAATCATTATCAACAGATACTATGGATGCTGCTGTATCCATGGTGATTAAACTTGGCAGTTTTTAGCAAAAATAGAAAGTCCCAAAAAATAATATCTACCAAAAGTATGTGGTTGCGTTTTGGTCTGCACTCACTAGGTAGTGTTCACCAATCACTGTACATGAGTCACAAATGCAAGTCCAGAATCCCCACCGCTGACCACCAATGTTAGATTTGGGGGTCTCTAGTTGGCAGAGGTAGGTACCCTTGTACAAATAGGGACCCTTGCTTCTAGTCAGGGTAAGGGGGTACACTCCTGAAATAACCCCTGCTCACCCTCTTGGTAGCTTGGCACAAGCAGACAGGCTTAGTTCAGAGGCAGTGTGTAAAGCATTTGTGAACACATACAGTAATCCAGTGACAACACTACAAATGGACACCACACAGGTTGTATTATAAAAATAAGTATCTTTTATATAGATGTACCACAAGACCATAAACGACAAAAATAATCCACAATACTGTACTTTAAAGATGGTAGAATTAGCTTGAGTCTCTTAAAATGGAAATGCAGCACTTTGAGTTCAATGTACCTTAAGATGCGTAACGCAGGGCAACGAAAAGTGTTGCAGGGAAGGTGATGCGGTAGTCCCTTACATGCAAGGATGGTGATGCGTTGAAGATCTGGTGCAAAAGAAACAAAGTGGCGTCTTGTTGAGGTTGCGACAACGAAGAGGTGATGCGTGCACGCCCGACGGCCGCGCGGCGATTTCGATGAGTCTTTAGAGCCGCCACAGGCCCTGCGACACGCTTCCCTGGCGATGCGACGGCGTCTGATGCGAGGTTGACGAACTTCTCCTGGGATGCGGGGCGCGCCTCGTGTTGCGATGCGTCGGCATCTGATGCGAGGTCGATGCTCTGCCCCGGGATGCGACGGCGTCTGATGCGACGGCGACACTTTTCTCCGGTGCTGCGAGGCGCTTCGAAGGATGCGAGGGTGTCAGCGGCGCGCTTCTTCAGGGATGCGCCGGCATCTGATGCGACATCGACACTCTTCTCCGGCGATGCGAGACTCAGCGGCTGCGGCGACACGCTTCTTCGTGTTGAGTCGCGCTTCCAGCTCCCAGAGACACGCAAGTGTGTCAGAAGGTCCAAATTCCCAGCAAGGGAATACAGGGGGAGCTGGTGGGTGAAGTCTGTTGTCCCTGAGACTTCAGCAGGAGGCAAGCTCTAAAATCAAGCCCTTGGAGATCCTTCACAAGTTGATGAAAGTACACACAAAGTTTCCTTCTCCTTTCTTTGGCAGTCAGGCAACCACTGCAGGCAGATCCCTCTAGCTTAGGGATAGTCTTCTCCTCAGTTTCTTCTTGGTTCCGCTCCTCAGCAAAGGTTTCTTCTTGTTTCCCAAAAGTGATCTAATTTCCTAGGGGTCTGGGTCCCCTTTTATACACCTTTTCTCTTTGTTCTCTGGAGGCAGAGAGGCCTTTGCCTAGTCCAAAACCAGTTCTGGTCAGTCCTGGAGCACTTTGTTTACAGGACTCCTTCTCTCCTTTCAGAAAGTGGGGCAGAGTGCTCAGCCGCCCAGCAGGAGGTGGAGCCAGCATTGTGGAAGGCAGGCACAGCCCTATTCAGACCCAGGTGCAACTCCTCCCTCCACTCTGGATGCAGATCTCTCTATTCAGCCCTGTGCTGACTCACCCTGTCTCCTGGAGCCACCCAGCCCCTGTCACTCACAAACCCAGACAAGGAATACACAGCCCAGCAGAGGCAGGCTTGGAAGGTTAGGCAAGAAAATACCTACTTTCTAAAAGTGGTATTTTCAAACACAGAATGTTAAAACCAACTTCACTAAAAGATGTATTTTATCATCCTGAGTTCAGGCATACTAAATTCGTTTTTCTACCATGTTCCCTGGGTCAGTTAGGATTATAAGGTGTAATAATCAAACTGCCCATTCTGGCCTATGGGGAGCAGGTAGCCTTGCAATAGTGAAAAACGAAAATGGCTGTAATTCACTATTAGGACATGCCACACACACCAGGGCATGTCCTACCTTATACTTACAATGCACCCTGCCCTTGGGCCTACCATAGGGGTGTCTGATATGAAGAAAAGGGAAGGGTTAGGGACTGGCAAGTGGGTGCACCCACCAAGTCGACATGGCAGCCCTAGGCTGCACACAGGCTCTGCAATGGCAGGCCTGAGACACATTTTACAAGCTGCTTCTGTGGGTGGCACAACCAGTGCTGCAAGCCCACCAGCAGCATTGGATTTACCAGCCCTGGGCACACTCAGTGCACTGTACTAGGGACTGACAAGTAAACCAATCATCCAATCATGGAGTCACTAATACATAACATAATTTATCATAGGGAGCACTTGCACTGTGGCACTGAATAGCAGTGGCACAGTGCCCAAAGCATCTAAATCAGCAAAAACAGATCAATAACATTGGAGGCATCATAAATAAATGGAAGGGAGACCCACGCCAAGGATGCCAGGTCTAACAGCCATGTGTTGGGATAAGCACTGGGTGAGACTCAATGCGGGTTATGTATCAAGTTGCACCATATTGTAACTAAGATGATGCACAACGTTACTCTGTTTGAATGTTTGATATTCAATGCTTATTCACTTCGATGCTTATGAAAAAATACCAATAAAGACTTTACATTTCTTTTTTCATAAATGAAACAACGGTCGGAATAAGGAATCTCGTACACTTACTTGCCTTGAGTCTAACCTTGATTGTGATTATACATTAGGGCTGGCAAAAGTTGCAGGTGACTTTAATGTCACCTTTGAACCATTGGATGATTCAGAACTGACTATTACTGAGGAGGAAGATTCCATATGGGGTATAACACAATAAGACCTTCCACAGACAAAGAGATGGTCAGGCCTTTCTACTAAACTACTGGGAACAAAATTAAATTTAGGACTTAGATCCTTCAATAACCGCTCCCACTCTGATGTAGCAGGTGCCCACACTTTCAAGTGGTTAAATGTATTAAGCAGAATAGATTATATCCTGCTTCTATTGTAGCCATATATGAAGGACATGAAGGTCCTCTACAGATCAGATAGCAGCCACAATGCTAAACACCCAACTGTGAAAGGGTAGGTGTTTAGCATAGTTAATTAATTCCCATGTTCACAACCCTTCACACTTTAGGGATTTGACTTTTTGGAACAACAAGCAGACACTAAAGTAGTTACATTTAAATGTACAACCAAGTGTAATGTGTCGGATCTACAGTAAAGTTGCTGACACCATGGAGGAAATGAGGAATAGTGGAGCTACTGGACGAAGGCGTGAAACTACTATTGAACTCTCATTAAACTCTATTTGACTATCTTCATGAGTCTGATATCAGGGAATGCAAAGGGCCACCCACAAAGTAACCTAATCATCTTTTGTTCAACAAACAATGCAGAATAGTGAAGGTGGCCCTAATTAAATCCATTAAACCCAAAGATCGCGATCAAAATATTTTGTCACAGAGAAATTATAACTCAGCACTGTGTAAAGCCATATCTAACTGGGCGACAGAAATTTGGCACAACCTGATGATCGCAGCGAGAACGGGGGATAACAAAACATTTTGGCATATACTTGCTCATGGTAGTCGGCTCTCATCCACTAAAGTTGACTTCCATCTCCAGCCCCAAATGTAGAGTGAGCACTTTCAGGGCTTATACCAGAAATATGACAAGGTATCAAATGCGTCTCTAGACAAAGAACCCCTTAAAACTAATCAGACGCCTAGTCCTCTAGTCATTTCTCTTGACAACTCCCTTGATGCTCTTGCCTCAATTGTTCCTGGGAAGGACCCTGGGCTCGGTTATATTCTGCGAGATCTGTATGCTTCAGAACCTCTTATATGGGGCCTACATCTCAATTTGCTCACACGCTGTATTTTGAGTGGCTGTGATTTACCTAAATCCTGACATGACACAGTGATAGTCCCTATTCACAAGAAAGATAGCCGCGAAGACCCTCATACCTATAAGTCGATCAGTTTAATTGACGGGTTACAGAAGCTTTTCTGTTGCCAAATTTTGGGGAAACCAACTGAGCAGGTTAATGCCAATAAAATCCTATCAGACCTCCAAGCAGGCTTTCATTCGAAAACAGCACAGTCGACCAGATATTCAGAATGTGTTTAATTCACTAGAAAACCGTAGTACTAGAGAAGGGCCACTTGTATGTGGTATTTGTAGATCATAAAGCAGCTTTTGATCCAAATCCTCGTCATAAGCTTTGGGTGATATGGGGGTCCTCAGCAATATTTTATCAATTTTAATGAGATTACACAAGACAAATTATGCTCAAGTGAGATGTGTTATCAAGGGGGAGCTGACTACTCATATTAGAATAGAGAATGGAGTTCGGTAGGTCTGTGTTTTGGCCCTAACTCTCTGCTCTGTGTACATCAATGACGTTGTGAATTATCTAGACTTCCTTGGTAATGACTCTCCTTGAATAGGAGACTAAAGAGTATCTGCATTGTTTGCAGAGGATACACTCCCCGGAGCAGATTTACAAGCCCCTTACGCCACTTTTAACATGGGAAAAGTGACGCAAAAGTGGCGCAAGGGGCTTGTAAATAAGCCCCTGACTATTTAGGACTGAGGCTGACTAGTAACCACTCCTGGTTACATCAGATTTATACAAGTGTGTTAAAGCTACAGCAGGAGTCTATGGCCATTTCTAAACCGGTAAGAATACAAAGTCAAGAACCCACCCCTCTCCAGCCCTTGAATATACAGTTTTAAAGCCAAAGGGAGTGCACTGCATGGATCAGAGCTATGGGGGTCACATAAATAAATCTAGGTTAGCTGTGGTTGAAAAGAAATTAATGCGATCCTTGCTAAGTCTTCCCCCAAGTGCCACTCACCTACCGCAACTAATTGATCCAGGTGTTTAAACAATTTCTATGACAGCCAAGCTAAGACCTCTGTTGTGTTGGCGAAGACTCTGGTCCACAGATGAATTAGATCCGTACAGGTCACCCCTCAAAGCACTGTTTTGTTCAAAGGGCCACATGAGAATTCCTTGGCTGAGGTATGTCAGAAATATGTTTTATAGTTTAAGCGTAGCTACCCTTAGGGAAACTCCTGCTGATGCTCATCTGACACCTAAGTCCATTATTAAAGAAAAACTAAAGGTTTTTTGATGGGAAGAGAGTTGCATAAACATAAATTGGGAAATCTGACAGATAGATTTTTAGACCATAAATTATTTCAATCATTATTTGAACCATTTCTCAATAAAACTATGTGCCCACATGCGAAGGAGCTATATAAGAAATTTAGATATGAGATTCTGCTAATCAATTGTTTCTGTATCCAATAGGGAGAGAAATTTTGCACTTTCACTTTATGTCCTTCTTGTGGTCTTGAGACTGAATTCTTCCAACGCTTTTTAGGGATTAGACAATGTGAAATGGCGTTAATAATTGTAAGAACTAATATCGATGACATATTTATTACTAGTGTTGCTAAGTTTTTATCCTCTGCATGGGTTATATGTAAAAACCTTCTTCTCCGCAGTACTGAGCAACCTTGATGATGCACAATGAATTCCTGGTACCCATAACCATGTCTTTAAATATGGAAAATTTTAAATTGAATTCTGTAATGAATTGTTAGCATTCCACTGAATTTGTGTATTTTATCAAAATAAAATGATTAATTGGTTTTAAACGTTTTAGCTGGTTTTATACTTGCTTTGTGGTATGACCATATAAATGTAATTGTTTTATATACTGTGAGTTTTTAGGATGTTGAATCGGAAATAAACATATTTACTTGTAAAACTTATATTTAAACTAATATTTATTTTTTAACTAAAATTAAAATTGTAAAATAACAAGTAATTAACAAAACACTCTACTACTTCTATCTCATTACATGTACTTAGTAAAAGAAATACTACAACATCGAGAAAGTGTTAAGCTACCAAAAAACCACACTGGTCACAAACCAGAAAAAAGACATTAAAAATTAAAAAGTAAGTAAATGTAAATTACTATGAAACAGCAACTCACCCTAAAACAGAAAAAAATAAAGCCTAACGACCTCAAACTATACAAACTAATAACAAATTAACATTTGAAATGAAACTTTTTTCTACCAACAGAAAATAAAGCACCTGCTCTACCCCCAACGGTAAAGCTGCAAAAAAATGTGATAGATCTACAAAAACATACATGTAAGTAAAAATATGAAAATTAGTTGAATAATTTTATATGTGAATAACAAACTTGTAAACATTTTAAAATTGTAATTCTTTATACAAATACACTATTTTCAGACATAATAACAGAAAGAGCAAGATATATTACATCACAGAAAGGAAAGCAGTTATTAAGACACATGGGCTGTTATGACGTCCGCGCTACAATCGTACCTGTCAATGATAAAGGATCGGAGACAATCTCCACATATTTTGACTGCTGAGACAAGAATGCTGCATGCTGCACGTTGATGCTGTATAGGAGAAGGAGTGAGTGAGTGAGCTTCCGAACTGCAAGCATGCACCATCGTGAACTGTGAACCTAAGGTGGGCCTAAGGTTGCACGGAGAATGTGGTGGGGTGGGATGAAAGCAAAAATTGGCTCAGGCTCAGCCGGGCAGCCTGCCGGGGCAGCCCACAATTGCTGCTTGCCGCAGCACGATTGCCGTTGCCGCTGCTCTGCAGTCTGGCGATAAGTGGCTCTAAAATGGCTCAAAATGGCTTCAAGGCCATATGGTATTAAGGCTCTAAAAGATGCTAAAACATCCATTGACGTCCTCTAAAGACTCCCATTTAACCGGCCGTTTAAGCCATTTAACATACTCAACTCAACTGGTTGACCGCTCATTTTGAGCCCCCGTGGCTTGCTCCTCATGCCATACATTTGTTGATATTGTTAACCACACATGTGGTTTGCCAGGGAGGACCATCAGGGTGACCATACATCTTGGGGCACGGAAAAGTGTGACCAAATAGCCCCAAGTTGCACCTGGCAGCACAGGAGCACTGCCACCATTGACCGGGGACCCTAGAAGCAGCAGTGTGGGAGCTGCTATGGTATCCTGAGCAGGTTGCACAGTGAAAGCCGAGGTAGCGGTAGCAGTAGTGATGGACATCAAGCTAGATCTTGTTGCACGGTTGAGCCCAAGGTTGCGGAAGCGGCCCGACTAGGATCGGGTGCGGCTTGCGACCCGGGCTGGCTCCCTCCCTCATGACCCACGCCACCAACTGCAAACCACATCAACCAGTGTAGCCTCACAGTGTTACCCCCAACTAGATGACACCCATGATAGCGCACCCAATGGAAGAGTCTCTTGTACACCTGACAACATCCCAGCATTTGAAGACACAGCAGCGAGGGCAATCGTCAGTGTTCTATACCAGCTGGAAGCTCTCCCATAGAGTGTTTGAGTCATGCAAGCTCAACAACAAGATAAGAAGAGCCCGGAGGAGAGCAGCACTGAGGGCCACTGTAATGGAAAATGAAGCAGGTGACTTAAAACTGCCGCCTACTCACGATTTAACCCCTGAAAAGCCTGAGCAGGGCAGTATGCCTGGAAAAACTATTGGAGGACAGCCACCAGTGGTGCAGGCAGCCCAGGCTGGGAGGGTCAAGTCAAGTATTGGCCAAGTGAAGAGAAAGTCAGCTCCAGCACGTGGACCTGCTGACACTAAGAACACTATCCATGTGAGCAACACTATGCAAGGGCAGGCTCGGCAAATGCCTTGGCGGGTAACACTTGGCAGCCAAAGCAAAATGATTAATTACCCTCCGCTACAGCCAGCTCCACCCTTGAAACACCCAAAATAGCGGAGATGGTGGAAGAGAAGAGTAAGTGTACAAAAAACTTCCTTAACTCAAGCGTCTCCTTGAAGATCATAGAGATCTCCTCAATGATGGCCGCAGGAGACACAAGCCCAAAAGCCTTCAACCACAACTATACACAGATCGACCAAGCAGACAGCTTAAATGGGGCAATCCCCGCTAGGCCACCGAAAGGGCAGGAAATAACGGCCCAGGTCCACCCCCTTAGACAATTCTAAGGTGGCACAATGGGCTTTGTAGAACTCCTACAACTTCCACAAGCTGGGTTTCGCTGGTCCCCTGGAGGACTACCCCCGCTACATATATCAAGCAGCGAAGATGTACCTGACTCCATCATAAATACCATCATATTCCTCTTTACTAGTGGCAGTTAAGTCTCTTACTTGGCAGTCACACAAAATAGAACTCCAAGAAGAGCTTATACAAATGCTCACCCACAGTGTGCTGAGGCTTGACAAGAAATTGGATACGTTCAACAAGAAGATAGAAGGAGCTGTTGATGACGCAATAATTGTTAAGCTAGTTTCTTTGCCTGAGCTACTGACCATGCTAGTGAACCATGTAAAAACTGCACAGCTCAACACTAGACATAGTGGAGATATTCCTTCTTGAGACAATCATACACAGAAGGAGGCCGTGAGGCATGTAGACAATGACTCAACAAAAGACCCCGCTGGGACACCTACCTACATAGAATTGGATATACAATGTAGTCCATCAAACAAAGGGTCGAAAAGCAAGGACGAGCGAAGTGGCACTAGCGAGAAATCACAGCATGCACTTTCAGCACCTATTAGTCAGCTGGACAACCTCTGCACAAATATTGAGGGCGGCAAGAAGCTGCAAAATGAAGTGTGTGAACAGAACAGAGCAGGTCCTCCCATGAGCATAGTATGCCTACCATCGACAAGTCATAGCACAATGGAGAAGTTACCAGGTGCCACAAACGTCAGTCATCCCCTAGTGGGGGAAAACACTCAATGACCACTTACATGATAAGAAAAGACAAGACTACAAAAATCCATGAAAAACAGTGAAAGAAAAAAAGTAAATTCACAACAGCCAAAACAAGATGCACAGTCAACTTAAAAGATCAAATATCATAACGAACAGGAAGGGGAAGGGCGATGATAGGAGAGCAGAGGAATTGGATACCTATCTAATCTTTCACTTAAAGACAGCGCTAAAGAAGACCCATAAACAGACCTCCAAAGAATATCATAGCATAAACACCCTCAAAGTGCCCTTGCACAAACAAGCATCAACCGAACTCCGCACATTAAGGTACAAGAAAAGGAGAACCACAACTAATGTATGCAAGGGGCTCAGCCAATATCCTTTTCACAGGTTGTGGTCACTAGCATCCAAGGCAGTGCCCCTTGTGTAACTGAGCCCCCTCCACAATGATGACCTAAAAGAGCAGCCCGCGGAAATGTGGATGAATGAACCACAACCAATAACAGCAATTAGGGTGGCGGAACAAGACCATCAAACCGCCCCCAATAAGCAAGGGAGCAGCCTGGCTAGGATGGAGGAGAGCCAATAAGGACCTATCTTCCATCAATCTGGCCACAATGTTGATGAAGAAGAAGACGAAAATCTACATGCACGAACATCAGCAGCACTGATTTTTCCTCAGAATTCAACTCGAGAGGGACCTGGAATACTCTAAATAGGTTGAATGTTCTACACCTTCTAAGCAGCATACCCTCACTATTATACCTTACATCGGAGCCTCTTAAGCTAGTAAAGTTTAAAACCTACTCGTAGATCGTAGATAATCCACATTAACAGAGTGGACAGATATTGAAGACATTAAAAAATATATCATAATGGAGAATAAGCGATTCAAGGAGTGGGGCATTCTCATCAATGAGCCAGTGATGATAAAATACCCAATGTCTTAAAAAAAAGGCCAGAACACCCCCTGTAGCAAAAGGTAGCTCACCACATATTGAGAGGAACAAAGCAAATAACCACTGGGAAAAAAGGTCACAGTACACCTGACAAGCAACAAGGGGGACAAGCCTACAATTGGCACTACAAACACTAACACCAACACCCCCCACAACGAACAATCTAACTGGGGGTGGCCCCCGGCCGCCCTTACAACTAAGGGTCAAACATATACCTAGTAGCTGGGAAACACCGAAAAAGTGACTAGATCAACTATTAAAACAATAAGCTGCAACGTGGCAGGATTAAACACATTGATGGATAATAAAGCCATCCTTGAATACTTGAACACAGGGGACATCCTATGCGTTCAAGAAACGTGAACTAGTGCGCCCACCTCTATTCCGGGGTACCATGCAATACATACAGTAGCAAAGAAGAAGAACCTGTTTGGGAGACCCACTGGTGGCCTTTCCACCTTTCTGAAACTTGACCTGCAGCTAAAAGCAAAGGAACTAAGAAACCTCACCCACGACATACAGACCCTTGAACTTGAAGGCCTGGTAATGAATGTGAAAGCCGCTTCCATCATAGTGATAAATTTGTGCATCAATCCGCGCAAGGATGAGAAAAGAAAGGTTGTTATGAATATCACAGACCAAATAAAAACTCTCTTTTATGAATATTCAGGCCATGAGTACATTGTTGTAGGCGATTTTAATTCATGTAGTATGTGCCAACCTGGGGGGGACCACACAGATACATCTCACAACATGCTAGAGGCCTGTATCAGAGAATGTGTCCTGTACTCAGGTGACCAGAGAGGCACCCCAGAGGATAAATCAAAACCCTCATTTAGAAATATTTCAACTTTGGACTATATCTTCCTGCACAAACACTTGCTGAGCAAGTGTGAGGCATACCAAATTCAAACTAGATATGAAAGCGACCATCATCCACTATCGATTGTGGTCAATGTGAGCTCAAAGATTCACAGGGACTTCAATCCAGCTGGCCAACCGCTTCCAACTAACATCAGTCCAATGTTAAAAAGAATTAAAGGTGCCCAGGTAGCAAAATCTTATACCAAAGATAGAAAAAACACCATTCACACCACCCACCCCTGATCATAAAAGGACCCTAGTAGAGAAACTCTGGGGGGCTACAACAAGAGAGCTACACGTAGCCTTAACTTCCAAGGCCCAAACTAAACCTCGCCTGCCGGTCCTTTTTATATTCGGCAAATAAAGAATTCAAGGACAGTAAAAGGATGTGTCGCTTAGCAGAGCTAAGACATAGAAAAAAGAAGGGCCCAATCCAAGAATGTGCGCTAAATGAGGCAAGAAGAAAACAAAAAAAGACATTCTGGGCTCTAAATCAAAAATACACAGAGGAGGAGTGGAAACTTATATATACACTGCTGGCCTCAAGCAAGTCGCAGGAATTCTAGGGCTACATCAATGGCCTTGTGTTAGACCTGGCATCCTTGGTGTGGTTTCCCCTGTCTTTTTGCCTCAGGCTCCTATATTTTTTACTGTGTGCTAGATTTTGTTTTTGCTGGTTTAGAAAATCTGGGCACTTTGCCACTGCTGACCAGAGCCAAAGGGCAAGTGCTCTCTGTGAAAATTGTGATTATGATTGATTATCCCTAATTGGCATTTTTGATTTACTGGTAAGTCCCTAGTAAAGTGCACTGTGTGTGCCCAGGGCCTGTACATCAAATGCTCCTAGTGGACCTGCAGCACTGGTTGTGCCACCCACACAAGTAGCCTTTCAAATGTGTCTCTGACCTGCCACTTCAGTGCCAGTGAGTGCAGTATTAAACTGCCATGTCAACCCGGCAAGTGCACCCACTTGCCAGGCCCTAACCTTCCCCTGTCTTACATGTAAGTCACCTCTAAGGTAGGCCCAAGGTACCCCCAAGGGCAGGGTGCAGTGTATGTGAAAGGTGGGACATGCGCTGGTGTGTTTAGCATGTCCTGATAGTGAAATACTGCCAATTTCATTTTTCACTATTGCAAAGACTAGCTCTCCCATAGGCTATTATTGTAGCTGCCTTGTAACATTTTACAAGTTTAACTTTCAATTGGGAACAGCTTGAGATTTTGGGTTTGGGCTCTCTGAGCTCAGAATTTAATAACACATCTTTTAGTAAAGTTGCTTTTTAAATTGTGTGTTTGAAAATGGCACTTTTAGAAAGTAGGCATTTTCCTGTTTCGCCATCCTGCGCCTCTGCCTGCCTGTGGAATCAACATCTGGTTTTAGACTGACAGGGGATGTTTATGCATTCACTCCAGACACTCACACAAAGGGAGTTGACGTGTGCCCTGCATATGCTGATGGGTCTTCCTGGGCTTAGAGTGGTGTGAGGAGTTGTCAGTAGCACCTGAATAGGCTGTGGCTGCCTTGCACAATGCTGTCTACACCCCCTGTAGTGTAACTGGACCAGGGAGAACAGAACTATGTTTTACTGAGCAAGAGAGACTCTCTTACAAAGACTTCAAAGGGAAAAAGGGGTTTCAGTAGTAGACCTAAAGCTCCAGATTTTTAGATTACTTCTGGACTAAGAGGACCCTGCCAAGAAGAAGAACTGAAGAGCTGCCAGGAGGAGTACTGCCCCTTTGCTTTGTGTTGCTTTGCTAGGTGGACCTGCAGTTGCTGCTTCTGTCAGTGGGCAGTGGAAAGGAATGAACTTTTGCCCTGCTGGTATCCTGTTTAAAGAGGATTCTCCAAAGGCTTGAAGTAGAGCTTGCCTCCTGTTAATAAGTCTCAGGGACACAAAGACTTCACTTGCAGCATCCCTGAACTCTCTACTGCTGGGACTTCTGACCTGCCTTGTGGTGCCAAACCCAGTTCTGGGCCTGTGGAGGTTGTTACTGCTGCAAAGAACTGAAGAAAATTACAACATTGGAGCTTTGCCCTTCTTACAGCTGTATTTTCCAACGCAGCACCACTGTGTGGCAGAAATTCCTGACACACAGTCCTTTGCAGAGAAAGAAATCCATGCAGCGCCTGCCAGCGGCCCAAAGAATCACTGCAGGCTGACTCCAGCACACCGGTCTCCAAAGTCTGAGACCACTGCCTTGACTCCGACGCAGGCCCTGCTGTGCGGCTAAAAGAAACTACACATCGTGGGACAGCGGCTGAAGAAATCGATGCAGCACCTGTTGGCCGCCACCGTGCCAACCTCCAGGGCATCCGGATTCCCATGCATCGCAGCTGTGCACCACGCATCTCAGACGCAGCACCCGCTGACCAGAACCGTTTTGGAATCAACGCATCACTTCCCCTTTACAGTACGGATTCGACGTATCACTTCTCCTGCAGGCAGCAGAACTGTTGCATCGCCTCCCCGAGGACTGAGGAAATGATGCATTGCTGTGTTTTCAGACGCTTCCCTCCTCTGCAGCTGTTTTGCATTGTGGATTTTTACGCATTTGAGGTACCTTGTGAAGAAATCACGCATCCATAGATTTCCATGAACAGAATTGCTTGAAACCTTTTAAAAGTCATATTTTTGAATTGTGTATGTTGGTTTTTTGGTCTTGCTTGGTTTAGATAAAGAAACTTTATTTTTCTAAACTGGTGTATTGTCCATTTGTAGTGTTTTCACTGTGTTGCCTCTTAGATAAGCTTGTCTGCTCGTGCCAAGCTACCCAGGGGGTAAGCAGGGGTTATCTAGGTGTGTAACTCTCTTATTCTGACTAGAATGAAGGGTCCCTACTTGGACAGGGTACAAACCACTGTCAACTAGAGACCCCCATTTCTAACACTGGCAAGCAAATCTACCTGTAAAGCTAATGCTTTCTCTGCAGAAAAATGGGCTGACCATGGTTAAACCTCTAAGTAGACAACACAAAATCAAGGCCCACAATGGAGAATTTACTCACTGGAGTCCTGGAGGGCCTAGACGGAAACCCAATCGTAGTTTCTGAAAAGGAGACAGTAAACATCCTGAAGTCAATTTGCAAGGATGGCGCCCGGGGCCAAATGGCCTACCAGGTGGCATCTTTAAGAAGGTCATTGAGTTATGGGCATCCTACATGAACAAACTTTTCAATGAATGCATCCTGCTGTCTGCCATCCCGAGTCATGGAAAGGCTTCATCCTGCACCCAATCCACAAAAAGGGAGCTAATGCATCACCTGAAAACTACAGGCTAATTGTGCTTCTAGACGTAGATGGAAAAGCCTTTGCAAAGGTGCTCCTGCGTCAGTTGGAGAATTGGATTAAGGACAATAATTTCATTCCATAATACCAAATGGGATTCCGGCAAACACCTCAACAATGGACAACGTGATAGTCCTCTCCTACTTGGTGGCCAAGGCAGTCAAAAATTCTACGAGCCCATTCTATGCCTGTTTCATTAATTACAGAGCAGTGTTTGACGGAAATGACTTAAATATAGTATGGGCAAAACTTACCACTTGGGGGATCCCAAAACAACTTCTGGCAGCCATCACAGCCATGTAACCAGACACCTGGGTCCAGATTAAGATAACCCGAACACGTCACCTCAAAAATACATACAAACAGAGGCTTGAAACAGGGATGCGTCATTGCCCCTATGTTGTTAAAATTGTGTACAGTAGACGTAGGCTCAGACTTGCTGAAAGGGAATCTTTTCCCACTGAAGCTAGGTCGCATAAAATTTCCTATTATACAATATGCAGATGACCTGGTAATACTGGACCATGCACATATTAGCATGAAGAGGACACAGGGCATATTACATACCTATAAGACCACCAATTTCCTGCTCGTGAATGCCACAAAAAATAACGTTTTGAACTTTGGGCAAAGGGCCAAAAAACACCAGCTGGTATGGCCCCTTAACCATAACTATAACTGGCAAATCTAATATTCTTGGTGTCTGGCTGTCGGACACAGGCAAACCCTTTCTTCAGGTAAAGGCCCTTGAAGAAAAAGCAGCCAACGCATCGTTTGCCCTACCCAAATTCTACTACAAATTACAGAGCACCACAGCTGAGGGGTTCTGAATAGTAATGGGTGCCAAATTGCCACCCACTGTGAGAAGTTGGCCTGGTATATGCTGTTCACTAATTAAAGTGGGCACCTTGCACCAGTCCAAACGACCCTTATGGTGATTTAAGAGGTCAAAGATAACCTTAGAAAGCTATCCAAGTGGTAGCTGTGGAGAGAAGCCTTCAGGCTTAGTCTTGAAGGAATGTTTAGCAGCTTGTTTTACCAGAATGCAACCTTATAGTATTGGTTAAATGAAAGGAGAACCACACAGTAATTATAAAAATGTGTATTTATTAATATAACACTATCTACTACGACACAGTATCTCCTACACGGAGATAATCACAAAGCACACAATACTTAAGCACATAAATGACAGTAAATAGCCCTAATACACAGTGAGCCCCTGGGGGGGACCAAACCATATACTAAGAAAGTGGTATAAGAACCACGACTCGAGTCAAGACAGTGTTGAGAGGACGTAGAATCGCTGGGACCCCAAGGAACCACCCAAGGTGAGTAAGTAGGGACCCCACGGAGGTTGGGTGCAGTGTGGGAACACAACCCCGTGCTCCGTAGAATTCTATGGGAAAGTCGCTGTTGAAGTTTTAGAGTTTAAGGACCTTTCCCAGTGGACTTCGAAGAAACCCCGTGGAAGATAGGAGGTTGGAGAGTCACCCCACCCGTGGATACCAAGGTACCCAAGTTACCTATTGCAGGGAAGCCAGGAGCATAGGTCTGAAGTGGCGTCGGAACCCAATGGAGGACTTCGAAGAAGAGCCGCTGCTGGATGGGAGAAAAGTGTCCGCTGGAATCCAAAGGCGGATTCTTGTCGAGGAGTACCTGAAAGCAGAGGGGACTGAGTCTGGGTCACTTGGGAGTGACCAGGGGCTTGGTAGACGGATGCCCACCGATGTCGGGTGCTTCAGGTTGGTTGATGGAGTCCTTTATTCTACAGCTGCGGGGACCAGGAGACGTTGAGGATGACCAGGAGCTGGATGCAAGCTGTCCAACAAAGGATGTCGAGTGCTGAGGGGTTGGTGTCTGGCGGGAGCACCAACAAGCCTTGGCAACGGCAACCCACGCAGAAGGACAAGGCAGTGTACGATTCGGACCAGCAAGGCCCAGGAGACTCACCACACACAGGGGAGCCCAAGAAAAGCAAAGTTGACCCTCAATTGGACCCACAGGCGGGAGGCACAGGAGTCAGGAGAGGACCTCAAGCAATTTCACCAAACAACAGCCCACGGAGCACTCGGTGCGAGGAGGCCAAAGTTCTTTGTAGGAAATGGTGCCAGCAGTTGGAGCTACTCGGAACCCAATGCACTTGTTTGAGAAATGCCAACAAGCATATGCACTTGAAAATGTACGCGGTGCACAGGGATTCAAGTAGTGCAGCCCCCACGAGGGATTCTGACCTCAAACTTGGTGAGAAAGCAGCTTGGACCTTGAGGGACATAGAAACCCATCTCCTGTGTTGCTGACACCTTTGGAGTCCAAAGGAGCTCAGGGTCAGCAGACAGGACAGCAGTGTTGTGGTGCCTGCGAATGCAGGGGAGTGACTCCTTCACTCCAAAGGAGATATCTTTGGTTGTCCTTGATGCTCCACAGGTCCTGCATGGATCCTGTATGGTGCACGGGCACAGACGATGCTTCAGACTCAGAGGGAGATGAAGTCGGGCCCAAACCAAGTCCAGCGAAGTCCAGAGTGTCCAGACAGTCGAAGTTCAGTGGTTTCTGGTTCAGAATCTTGTCCACGTTGAATCTAAGGTCCTACAGCCAGGTAAGCCCCTATGTACCCATGGAAGAGAGTTGGCAAGATTCAGTGGACCCTCCCAGAGGAGGGCCTGGACAGTGGGGAGGTTACTCCCATGTCCTTTGTCCAGTTTTGCACCAGAGCAGGAGCCAACGACTCCCAGGACTGATTTGAACTGGACTATGCACAGGGACACCAAATGTGCCCCTCATGCAGACTTTCAGTCGCTTGCAAGCTCACCCACCCAGCCCTAATACACTAAATCCTGTCTGGGAGGTGGTCACACCTCCCTGTGACAGGATACCTATTATTCTGCCTTCCCCTGCTCGAGCTTGGCTCAGCAGCAGGAGGACAGAAGTGTGTCTCTGGTCGGCAGCAACCATTTTGTGCTCCCCGGGACAAGAAGGCTGGTACCGCTAACACCAGTGTGGGGGTATGATTCCAACATGTTTGACAACAAACACGATAGGGTTAGTTTCAGCCATTTTAGAGTTGGTCATCACGCGTTCGCATAATGCCACTCTATATGTCGTAAATGGTTGCCTCACTGACAACCCGGGAGAATGGACTCTGTAGGCTGAAGGGGTGTTCTGCTCATGCAGTGGCACCCTCTCCTTTAGAACCAAGCACCCTGCCCTCAGTATTGTAAAGGCCTGCTAGAGGGGTGACTTATAGTTTTTAAGTGCAGTGACCCTCAGATATAGTAAAGCTATATCTTAAGTAAGTGGTGCATGCACCAACTTACACAGGCTGCAATGGCAGGCCTGTAGTTCCATTTTGCATGGCCTCTCATGGGTGGCATAATACATGCTTCAGCCCAAGGGAGGCCTCTGGTGTACCTATGCCCTGGGTACATGGGTACCATATACCCCAGTATCCAATCTGAAGTGTACCTAAGTACATATCATAACAGTTTCGGGAAAAAGCAGATAGACTGGGGTCCTGATTAGCAGGATCCCAGTCAGACTAGTCAAAAACAGTATCACATTTAGCAAAAAGTGGGGGTAAACATAAGAAGCAGATCCTACTTTTCCACACAACAGCCCCCTCCCCAAACATAAGGAGATGAGACTAACGATGCCCAGTTGAGTCTTCATTTTCTAATGGAAATATCTGGAGAGTCCATCTGCATTGGCATGGTTACTCCCAGGTCTATGTTCCACTGTATAGTCCATCCCCTGTAGGGAAATGGACCACCTCAAAAGTTTGGGGTTTTCACCCTTCTCTGTTTAAGCCATAAGAGGGGCTTGTGGTCTGTCTGAACAATGAAGTGAGTGCCAAACAGTTATGGCCTCAACTTCTTCAGAGCCCAGACCACAGCAAAGGCTTCCCTCTCTATAGCTGACCAACGTTTCTCTCTGGGGGTCAATCTCCTGCTGATAAAAGCTACTGGTTGATCCTGACCCTCTCCATTAAGTTGTGACAACACAGCCCCTACCCCCAATTCAGATGCATCTGTTTGGACAATAAATTGCTTGGAGTAGTCAGAATGGGAGCAGCACACATGGCCTGCTTGAGATCATCAAATGCCTTCTGACAGCTAACTGTCCACTGAACCTTCTTGGGCATTCTTTTTGATGAAAGATCATTCAAGGGAGTCACTATGGACCCATATCCTTTTACAAATCTTCTGTAGTACCCAGTCAGGCGCAAGAAAGCTCTGACCTGAGTCTGGGTAGTTGGAGCAACCCAGTCCATTATCGTCTGGATTTTGCTCTGTAAAGGTTGAACCTGGTCTCACGCACAAGGTGGCCCAGGTACACAACCTTGCTCTGCCCTATCTGGCACTTAGTAGCCTTGATAGTGAGGCCTGAATTCTGCAGAGCCTCCAATACATTCTTCAGGTGGACCAGGTGATCCTCCCAGGTGGAGCTAAAGACAGCTATATCATCAAGATATGCTGCACTATAGGCTTCCAGGCCTGTAAGGACTTTGTTCACCAGCCTTTGGAATGTGGCAGGTGCATTCATCAAACCAAAGGGCATCACAATAAATTGATAATGCCCACTAGGGGTTCAAAATGCAGTTTTTGGTTTGGCATCTTCAGCTAGTCTGATATGTCAATAGCCAGCAGTGAGGTTAAATGTGCTCAAGAACTTGGCTGAGGCCAAAGTATCAATAAGCTCATCTGCCCTAGGAATACGATGAGCATCAGTCCTAGTGACTACATTGAGTCCCCTGTAGTCAACACAAAACCTCATCTCTCTTTTACCACCCTGGGTGTGAGGTTTTGGTACCAAGACCACTGGGCTAGCCCAAGGGCTATCTGAGGGCTCAATTACTCCCAACTCTAGCATCTTTTGGACCTCAGCCCTGATGCAATATCTGACATGGTCAAGCTGCCTGTAAATCTTATATTTAACAGGCAGACTCTCACCTGTGTCCACTTCATGGGTACACCAGGTGGTCTGACTAGGAGTCAGAGAGAACATGTGCCTATATTGATTGAGGACCTTCCTGCAATCAATCTGCTATTGGTTATTGAGGCTGCCTGTCAAGGCTACACCATCAACTGACCCATCATCAGGGTTCTGAGAGGGGAGATCAGGGAGAGGGTCTCTCTCTTCTTCCTGTCCCTCATCAGTTGCCATGAGCAAGCCCATGTCATCCCTGTCCACAAATGTTTTGATCCCGTTCACATGGAGCACCCTGTGGGGGCTCCTAGGAGTGCCAAGGTCCACCAATTAGGTGACCTCACATTTCTGCTCAATTATAGTATGGGGTCCACTCCACTTGTCTTGGAGAGCTGCTGGGGCTACAGGCTCCAACATCCATACCTTCTGCCCGGGCTGATAAACAGTCAGAACAGCCTTTTGGTCATGCCAAGCTTTCTGTAATTCTTGACTTGCCTCAAAGTTTTTGCTGGCCTTCTTCATGTACTCAGCCATCCTGGAGCTGAGACCAAGTACATAGTCCACAATGTCTTGTTTAGGAGGTTTGAGAGGTAACTCCCATCCTTTCTTCACCAAACACAGGGGACCCCTAACTGGATGCCCAAACAGAAGTTCAAAACAGCTGTAGCCAACCCCCTTCTGTGGGACCTCTCTGTAGGCAAAGAGAAGGCAGGGCAACAGAACATCCAATTTTCACCTAAGCTTTTCTGGGAGGCCCATGATCATGCCCTTGAGGGTTTTGTTGAACCTTTCAACTAACCCATTGCATTGTGGGTGATAGGGTGTGGCGAACTTGTAGTTCACTCCACACTCCTTCCACATTGGAGTGATATAACTTGAAATGAAGTTTGTACCTCTGTCAGTTAAGACCTCCTTAGGGAAACTCACTCTGGAAAAGATTCCCAGGAGGGTCGTGGACAACCACCACAGGGACTGTGGTGGTTCTAAGGGGTATTGCTTCTGGATACCTAGTGGCATGGTCCACCACCACTAGAATATACCTGTGTCCAGGTGCTGTTGGAGGGTTCATGGGACCAATTATATCAATCCCAACCCTCTCAAAGGGAACCCGCACCACAGGTAGTGGAACGGGGGAGGCTTTGTGGTACCACCTGACTTAGCATTGGCTTGACAGGTAGTACAGGAGTGACAAAACTCTTTGGTGTCCTCAGACATGTGAGGCCAGTGAAAGTGAGGGACAAGCCTGTCCCAAGTTTTACTTTGGCCTAGGTGTCCTGCTAAGGGAATATCATGTGCCAAGGTGAGTAGGAAGCCCCTAAACCTCAGAGGTATGACCAACCTCCTTGTGGCACCAGGCTTGGGGTCTCTACCCTCTGAGTACAGGAGTCCCTCATCCCAATAGATCCAGTGGGATCCACTGACACTTCCAGCAGCCTCAGCAGCAGTTTGCTGTCTGAGGGGTTCAAGAGAGGGGCAGGGTTGCTGCTCCAAACTCAGTTCTGCCCTGTAAGGGCCCCCTGTCCCCAAGAACTCAACCTGACCAGGTTCAAGTTCATCTGAGACAGTTCCTTCACAGGGACTAAGATCATCTCCCTCAAGAGACTGATCCTCACTCTGAGTCTGGGGGGAACACACAGCCTTACACCTCCTGCTCCTTCTCTTGGAAGGCCCTTGGTCCATTGTTCCAGGATCCAGGGCCTGTTCAGTGTTTGTCAGTTTGGTCTGTGACCTGGTCACAGCAAACACATCTGCAGAGATGCCCAGCATTGCTGCATGAGTCCTAAGTTCCACTTCAGCCCAGGCTGAAGTCTCCAAATCATTGCCCAACAAACATTCTACTGGTAGTTCTGAGCTAACCACAACTTTCTTAGGGCCAGTTACCCCTCCCCAGCTGAAATTAACAATTGCCAAGGAATGGTCAGTCCTGACATTGTTTGCATTGGCCACTTGGTACATCTCTCCAAGTATGATTTGTTCCGGGTCCACACGATCCATGCCAAGGAATGGTCAGTCCTGACATTGTTTGCATTGGTCACTTGGTACATCTCTCCAAGTATGATTTATTCAGGGGCCACAAGATCTTTTGTCACCATAGTGACACTTGCACCTGTGTCCCTGTATGCCATGGCCTCCTTACCATTGATTTAAGGCTGTTGTCTGTATTTGCCCATATTACTGGGACTGACAAATAGGATGGCAATATCCATGCCACCATCAAAGACAAGCATAGCCTGAGCTGGAGTTCTGAATAGGCCAGAACCCATCTCAGAGCCCAAGGTTAACTCTACTTATCCCTTGTTCCCTGTACCACCACTTGCACTTGTGCTAGGGGGCGCAGTTGCCTTAGGGGCAGTGGTGGTAGGAGGATTCTCCTTGGCTTTTGGACAATCAGCATCTTTTGTCCAATGGGTCTTTACCTTACAAAAGTAACACCAAGGTTTCTTTTTGCCTTTACCTTTGTTGGATTGTGTTAGACTTGACATCTTTTGGCGTGTTTCCCCTGAGTTTTTGCTTTCTGACCTCCCGGTTTTGACTGTTTTTGCTGGCTTAGTGTCTCTGCGCACTTTCTCACTGCTGATCAGTGTTAAAGTGCAAGTGCTCCTGTTGTAAACTGTGTTATGGATTGGTGTTTCCATGATTGGCCTATTTGATTTACCTGTCAGTCCCTAGTAAAGTGCACTGAGCGTGCCAGGGCCTGTAAATCAAATGCTGTTAGTGGGCTGCAGCAGTGGATTGTGCCACCCAAGTAAACGGCCTGTAAATGTAACTCTGGACTGCCATTGCAGAGCCTGTATGCAGTCTGGGACTGCCATGTCGACATGGCAAGTGTACCCACTTGCCAGGCCCTAACCTTCCCTTTTCTTATATCTCAGTCACCCCTAAGGTAGGCCCAAGGTACCCCTGGGGACAGGGTGCAGTGTATGTGAAAGGTAGGACATGCCCTGGTCTGTGTGGCATGTCCTGATAGTGAATTACTGCCAATTTCGTTTTTCACTATTGCAAGGCTACCTGTTCCCATAGGACATAATGGGGAGTTTGTTTATAACATCTTATAAACATAACTGGCCCTGGGAACTAGGTGGAAAAATTATGTTTAGTATGTCTGAACTCAGAATCTAAAGATGCATCTTTTAGTGAAGGTGATTTTTACATTCTGTGTTTGAAAAGACCACTTTTAGAAAGTAGGTATTTTCTTGCTCAGCCATCCAGTAGGCCTCTGCTGGGGTTGTGGATTGACTGTCTGGGTTTTGGATGACAGGGGCAGGGGAGGAGCCGTGGCTCCAGGTAGTCTAGGTGGGTTAGGAAAGGGCTGAATAGACCTGGGCTGCATTTAGAGTAGGGGGAGGGGATTTCCTTTCACCTGAATGGGCCTGGTCTGCCTCTGACAATGCCGTCTCCACCTCCTGCCAGGAAGCCACACCAGGGAGGGCAGAACTGGTTCTGACTGGGCACAGACACTCTCTGCCTGAGAGGACAAAGGATTTTGGGCTATAAAAAGTGGGGCCCAAACCCCTGAACTTTAGAACTCTTTTGGACCAAGAAGACTGCCAAGATGAAGAGCTGGAGAAGCTGTGAGGAGGAACTACCACTTTGCTGAGTGCTTTGCTGTGTTGGCATGCAGTGACTGTTTCTGTCTTGGGCAGTGAAAGGACTGGACTGAACTTTCTGCAATCTATTTTTGTGAGTTTCTCCAAGGGCTTGAGGTAGAGCTTGCCCCCTGTTCAAGAAGTCTCAGGAACAGCAAAGACTTCAAGTTCTTCTGCCCTCAGCACTGGGGACTGTGTGTTTTGTGTTGCAACAGAAGAAAAAGCAACCCAACGCCGCCTACGATGCCGCTGCCGACTCCGTGTCCTGAAGGCACCGCAGAAGGCACCGCCGCAATGCCGCACCGCAACCCTGGTCTCACAGACGATGCCTGCTGTCGCCCCCACCGAGTCTTTGCTGGCACCGTGACCTGTGGGCTCCGCACCGCCTCGCTTCACGACGCCGCATTGGTATCCCCGATGACGCCGCTCCATGTCGAAATCGACGCCGCTGCCTGCACCGTGGTTCGAGGGCACTGCTTGTAAAGGTACACGACGCACCACCCTCATCCCGCACCACAGCCTTGGCCTACCGATCCTGACGCCGACTCCAGTTCGTCAGCTGACGACAGCGCTTCAGCAACGACAACGACGCTGCTTGCACCGTGACCTGCCAGCACCGCAACGAGCACCGCATCACTTCGCACCGCGACCTTGGTCTCCCTGACGCTGCCATCTGACACCGCCACTGAGCCGCTGCTCGCACCGCAACCTGAGGGCATCGCACGCCGCACCACTGCACTTCGCACCGCAGCACCCGACGCCTGCCGACACCAGCACTCCTGACTTCAACCACGAGGAGTTCGATCTGCAACGTGTGTGACTTCAAGGGCCCGGCGACTCCTGCACCGACCTCCGGAACTGACGCTTGCGGACGCTGTGCTTTTGGAAGCTCAACGAGAGGTCGCCGACGCCCTGCATTTCTAAAGGTACTGTTTTGCGGGTCTTTCCGACACCGAAGCTGGACCGCAACGCCGCGGTCATCCAGAACTGTTTGGATTTGTTTGTTCACGACGCCATGAGAGCCCCAGAGGGAGCTATCGACTTCAAGGAACTGTTTTTCAAGGTTATTTTGATAACTGAAGATTTCTAAGTACTGTATTGTGGATTTTTATCGTTTTTGGTCTTGTCTTGAGTATATAAAAATATTGGATATTTTTCTAAACTGATGTGGTGTCCTTTTGTAGTGCTTACACTGTATTACTGTTGGTTATGTGCAAATGCTTTACACACTGCCTCTAAGATAAGCCTGATAGCTCATGCCAAGCTACCAAGGGGGTGAGCAGGGGTTATTTTAGGAGTGTAACTCCCTTATCCTGACTAGAAGGAAGGGTGCCTACTTGGACAAAGGTGCAAACCCTTGCCAACTAGAGACCCCCATTTCTAACATTGCTTGTCAGCGGTGAGGATAGGACTTGAATTTGCACTTGACTTACAGTGATTGGTGTGCACTACTACCATATTGCAGACCATTACGTGCCATTTACTGGTTCTTTTTCTTTTTGGCCTATTTTTGGTCTTGCCAGTTTGAACTTGCTACTTATTTATTTATTTATTTAAGGAGTTTTATATAGCACTGGCCAGACCTGAGGGTATCGGAGCGCTTTCCAACAGTTATAATACAGGAATCTCAAATAATCATAGGTATACAATTTGGTTCAGAAGTCCCGGCGTGTAGTGCAACATTGAGGCAGGGCAGTCCTGAGAGCCTCGCAGAATGCACGATTGTCTTGTGCAGAACCATTTTCAGGGAGGGGAGCGGGGAGGGGCGAAAGGGTGCTAGGAGGAGGTAGATTTTGGTGACAAAGTGTCATGGTGCTGCGGAATGCAGGTATGTGCCCTTCAGCGCTGGTTACCTGTCCGGGAAGGCACGGTTGAGGTAGAGGTCTTTTAGGAGTTTTTTTAATTTTACAAAGGATGGGATAGTCCTAATGTCTGCTGGGATGGAGTTCCAGATTTTGGGTGCGTTTCCGGTGAAGGATCGTGCAGCGGTTTTCTGTTTGTGTGTTTTCATCGGAATGAGCAGAAGGGAGTTGGAGCTCCTGAGGTTCCTAGTCTGGTCGGCCTTTTTGAGTTTGGAGGCCAGGTATTCAGGTTTCCCTGTGTGGAGGGCTTTGTGCGTGAGGCAGGCAGTTCTGAAGCTGGCACGCATCTCTACTGGGAGCCATTTTAGATCTTTGAGTGCGGGTGCAATGTGCTCAAATTTCCTGACTCCGGTGACCATTCTGGCTGCTGCGTTTAGAGTTGTTTTGAGGGGGGCTAGGTGGGATTTCGCTGTACCGGTGAGGATAGCATTTCCATAGTCGAGTCTAGATAACACCAGGGATTGGGTGGCTTGTTTGAGGTCATTAGGCGGGATGAAGGGTTTTATTTTGTTGAGAAGCTTCAGATTGAGGAAGGCACTCTTCGCGGAGTTCTTGATGTGACTGACCATGTCAAGTTTGGGGTCTAGGGTGATTCCTAATGATTTAATGGAGTTAGCCGGAGTGAGATTGCAGTTGAGAGCATCGATTTCTTTAAGCCATTCCATGATTTGGGGGTTTTCTTCTTTGTTGGAGATGAGGAGAATTTCAGTTTTGTCTTGGTTGAGTTTGAGGTGGTTCAAGGATAGCCAATGTTGGACTTCTTTAAGAGTGTTGTTTAGTCTCTGAATGTATTCAAAGGAGGAGGTTTCCAGATAGATCTGGGTGTCGTCTGCATAGAGGTGAAAGGTGATGTTGGCTTTTTTGAGAAGGGAGGTGAGGGGTTCCATATAAATGTTGAATAGTTGAGGGGATAGCACTGATTCTTGGGGGACACCTCTGTTGACGGGGTGTGAGTCGGACGTGAAGGTTTTGATTTTTATCCTTTGGGAGCGGTTGTGTAAGAAGGAAGAGAACCATTGTATGACCACCTCATCTGCTCCACCCCTGTCTTGGAGAGCCTTGATGAGAAGATTGTGATCCACCGTGTCAAAGGCTGCCGATAGGTCCAGGAGGATGAGTAGGCAGCATTTGTCGGTATCTAGAGATTTGTGAATGTCATCCACGATGTTAAGGATCGCGGTCTCAGTGCTGCAGCCTTTTCTGAATCCCGATTGGTGGGGATCTAGAAGGTTGATGCTGTCCATGTGCTGAGTCAATTGTGAAAGAACGCACTTTTCAAGGATTTTAGCAAGGAGGGGGAGATTGGAAACGGGTCTGAAGTTGTTCAGATCGTTGGTGTCAAGGCCAGGTTTTTTCAGGAGTGGTGTGACTTGGCCGACTTTGAGGCAGTCGGGTATGACGCCGGTTCTCAAGGAGCTGTTTATGATCTTGCACCAGTATGGAGCTATGGAGAGTTTCAGCTTTTTAGTCAATTGAGTGGGTAAAGGATCTAGTGCGTGAGCTGCGGGTTTGGAGGTGGCGATCAGTTTATCAGGCCTGAATCAAGAGCATCATCTGTTTCATCCCTGGAAGTAGCCTTTGAGGAGGATAGGTTGGAATCCTACAATGTGGAAGAATTGAAAGCGATTTGCAAAAACCTAAAAGTCCAAATCAGAGGCCTCACTAGGAAGGAGGAGCTACAAAAGGTGCTGAGGGCCTGGGTAGCAGCCAGACATGCCAGTGGGCAATCTGGAGATCTCAGTGGAGAGGCAGAGGATCCTACTCCTAGGGTGATTGTGCTTTTGGGAGGGGGGGAACCCTCCAGACCAGGCAGCAGTGGCCTGTCCCCAGAGGAGCTGGAGGACAGGCGGGAAGCAAGGAAGTTAGAATTGGAGAAACTCAGGATGGTGAATGAGAGGGAAGAGAAAAGAATAGCCATGGAAGAAAGGAAGATGTTCTTAGATCATGAGAGAAGTCTTAAGGAGCTGGAGCTAAGGAGTAGGCTGAGCTCAGATGGTGGCAGCAATTCGTCAGGGAAGTCAGACAGAATTGTGCACATCCCCAAGAATGTAGGCAAGGAGTACAAGAAGGGTGATGACATACAAAGGTGGTTCCAGGGATATGTGGCGTCTATTCATATGAATGGGGTTCCTGAAAGGAATTGGGGGGCAGGGTTGTGGCCTATCTTCCCAGAAGACGCTAGGGATACTCTGATAGCTTTGGGTAAGGGGCAGAACCTCACCTATGCTGACATGAAAGACGCTCTCCTCATCAGGTATTGACTCACTCCTGAAAAGTACAGGGATCAGTTTAGGTCCAGTAAGAAGTCTGATGCCAACACTTGGTTGGAAAGTGTGAATTTGTTCTGCAGGTCTCTGGATGGCTGGGTGAAGGGCAGTAATGTAACAGATTTTCAGGGGCTCTACAATTTGATTGCATGGGAGCACTTGTCTAGTGTATGTTTTGCAGAGCTGCGCCAGCACTTGGTTGATAGTAAGCTGACTGACCCCAGGAAGCTTGCTATGGAGGCGGACCGCTGGATGAGTACCAGGGTCCACAAGAAAGCGTTTGGGGGAGACTCAGCCAAAGATGGGCAGGGTCCCCAGCAGAAAAGTGGGGGGGGAAGGGTAAAGCACAGGAGTTCTCTAAAGGGCCCCAAACTAACACCCAGGGTAAAGGTTCCCATCCCCAGGAGATAAGAAAACAGTGATCTCTTCAGGAAAGCCTGCTGAGACCGGCCCCCACAAGTGTTTTGCATGTGATCAGGTGGGTCACTTGAAGGGGGACCCCAAATGTCCCAAGAGGGCACAGCCACCCACTGGTGGGCAGTCCAAGGTGTTGGCTAGTGTAGCGCTTGGGGAGGAGGGGTGCCCACAGGAAGGTGGGGATCCCGCAGAAATGACCCTCGTCTCACTAGGGGACAGTGAGATGGTCCCAGGAAACCAGGTGCCCCCTAACACAAAGAAATACAGCACCTGGGTGACCATCAATGGGAAAAGGGTAGAGGCTCTCAGAGATACTGGAGCCAGTGTGACCTCAGTCCGGTGTCACCTGGTCTCTGAAGAGCAGGTAGTCCCAGGGGCATTCCACCAAGTAGTTGCTGTGGACAACTCAGAGCACCAGTGTATGGTGGCGCAGGTTCCCTTTGAATGGGGGGGTCTCAGGTCCCTTGAGGGTGGTTGTGAGCCCTACCATGCCTGTTGATTGTCTGCTAGGTAACGACCTAGAGCAGTCCTTGTGGAAGGATGTTGAGCTCAGGTCTCACTTTGAGATGCTTGGGTTGCCAGAGTGGGCATGCGTGTCCACTCGGTCAATGGTGGCCAGAAAGGGTGATCAGAAGGACTTGGAGCCTGAAACAGTGGCCCAGGTCCCTGCCAAGAGAAAGGGCAGGGGGCACGGGAAACCGGCCCCTGAAGTTCCCACGCACCGGGAGGAGGCGGACCTTGAGGGGGACGCCCCGGTGCCTACAGGGGAACAAGTAGCTGAACTGGGGGACATCCCTGAGCAGTCCTATTGGCAGCAAGAAGGGGGTCCCACAAGGGAAGAATTCTGCAGGGAGCAGAAAGAGTGCCCTTCTCTGGAGGATCTGCGGTGGCAGGCTGCAGACCAGGCAGCTGGTTATCAGTCCGGATCACATTGGATCTACTGGGAGAATGGTCTCCTGTATAGTGAGCCTAAGGTCGCTGAGCCTGGGTCAGCCCATGTGCTGGTAGTACCCCAGAGCTTCAGGACCTTCCTACTGGGCCTGACGTGCCTTTGGCAGGACATTTGGGGCAGGACAAGAGCTTTGACAGGCTTGTCACCCACTTCTTCTGGCCCCAAATGCGAAGGCAGTCGGATGGACATTGTAGGTCTTGCTAGGCAAGTGGTAAGAGTGGGAGGAAGGTCAAAGCTCCTCTCCAACCTTTTCCTGTTGTTGGAACACCCTTTGAAAGGGTAGGGATGGATATTGTGGGGCCACTGGATCCCAAGACAGCCATGGGCAACAGGTACATCCTGGTCTTGGTGGACCATGCCACCCGGTACCCGGAGGCAATCCCTCTCAGGATAACTGCGGCACCAGTGGTGGGCCGGGCGTTAATGGGGATCTTTTCCCACGTGGGGTTCCCCAGAGAGGTGGTTTCTGGCAGAGGGACCAATTTCATATCCAAGTATATGACATCCCAGTGGAAGGAGTGTGGTGTAACCTACAAGTCTCCACTCCTTACCACCCACAAGGTAACGGTCTGGTGAAGAGTGTAGGTTTCAAAATAATCATAGGGCTATGCCCCTTATGTTACGCTATTAGATTAGCCTTATATAGCTAAATATAGCAATGGTAGTCATCTATATTGACAACCCACTGAGCTATATTAAGAAAGATGATGTTTTACAGAACAGGTTAATCTTGGACAGGTGGCAGCCATTTTGTATACTGACTGCCATCTTACATTATGGCTATGTTTAAGCACGCTGTGAGCTCTAAACTGCGAACGAGGTAGGCCCAGACAGCTGCGCCATGACACTTGTTGTTCACCTGATAAGTATACGCCCAGTTTTGTTTCTTTATTCAATAAGGGGCGCTGCCTCGCTTATGAATAAGCCTTTCTGTGTGCGTAAGTAATATTCTATTTGCAGCACCTCTCCTACGTTGGGAGGAGCAGGGATGCAGCTGGCTGACCTTGACTAAGAGATACCGTGTGCCTGCCTCGGGCTGGTGATGTACGCCCTTCTGCCTCCCTAAAGTACGCATCCCTAAACCTGTAACTTTCCCTTGTAGGCATGCTCTAGATGTTTATGACGTGTTTGATGTATCATACTATGCTGCGCATGATTATTGAGTCAGTCCATTAGCAAGCATTGCATGGTGCATGTTGTATTTGGGCTCCTCTGCAGAGTATAGATAATAAACTGCTTGTTTGCATTCTCTACTGGTTGACCGACTCTTCATTGATATAGGTAAGGCCGAGAGGTGGTGTAGTGAACCGAGTGACCCTTTACGTGTCACTTCCATCAGTTGGCGCCCAAACAGGGACCCCGCGATTAATCACCCATCACACCCGTAAACGGGTCGTGAGGTCGGGGTGCAGGCTGGTCTAGTGGGCAGATCGGGGGCCCCCACAAGATAGAGCTCTGTTTCTGTGGCTTGTCCCGCCCGTCTGATCGAGGGTCCCTGCATAGTGGTGATACGCCGGGGTCCAGAGACGGCGAGACCTTGGAGCTGACCAGACTGGTCTGGAGAGTCGGCGGTAGAGAATCACGTGTGAAACCTGCGTTTGACAGGTGAGTGACTTTGTGTACGTTTTAGTACTTGAAAATGTACTGGCGCCAGTCCTGAGGTGGTGTTGGACTGAACCGTGCGAGGCAGACCGTTGACCGCCTTTCGGTGTGAACTTGAACTGCTCCGGGTGATTCGGGTTTTTGAGACCCGTCTCATAGTGGTTCTCGGGTAGCACTGGGAGGGGCAGGGCCTTCGGGTCGTGTTTCGTGGACGGAGCCACACTACCGACTTGAGGGAGACAGAACCGATCGGTCTGTGCTCCATAAGTAGTACCGGACTGTGAGGGTGAGGTCGCCCATCGAGCTGTATCTCAGTGGTCTTGAGCCACAGATGAGATGAGCCTTAGTGGCGAACCTCACCGGCAGTGCCAGACCGCGTTTGACAAGGCAGAACCTTGAGTTGTACCCTTAAGTATTGTGGACAAGCTACTTGGGCTGTGCTTCAATAGCGAGTTTGAACTGTATTGTGTGAACGAGTGCTGGGGCTGAATCTCGTGGTGGTTTGAGAATCGTTAACGGCTCTACGAGCTACAAGATGCGGGATAGGCTTTAGGTCGTGTCTAATCACAACAGGGTCGAGCTGGGCTATCCATACACGTAACAGAGATTCTTAGGTGGTGCTTAGTAAAAGGCTGTTTGGGCCGTGTTGTATCGCATACCTTAACAGGTCTGTTCGTGCTGATTTTTGAGTGTATTTTGTCAACGATTTTCGGACAGAGAAGTGGATTTGCTTTGCACTTGCGCAGTGGGAATTGTGTAAGTATCTTATATTAAGATGCCGTGTTTAGTAAACTTGGATGTTTTGTATGTCGATGTTGTTGTTCAAGTGATCGACTGGAGGAAAGACAACCTGCTCCTCCAGAGGGTACCCCAAATTTTGATATGTACATAAAGCAGGGTATTGGCCTTATTATGTTTAGCACCTTATGGCATAAATATACGAAGGACAATGCTGATTTGCAGTGGCCACTTGTTGGCTCGTTCGATGAACAAAAGTTGAATTTTCTAGAAGGAAAGCTGTTTGCTAAGAAGTGTAGGCAGTCAATGTTTGATATGTTGAGGGTTTGGCAGAAGGAGGCAAAGCAGCGGCGAATTAGAGAGGAAAAAAATACGAGGAAAAGACAGGCGCTGACGACACGCAGAAAGCCATGGCTTATGATAAAGCGACAGTAAACAAAGGTGTTGAGTGCGCAGATAGGGAGTTTCGGCTGCAAGCTGAGAAGAGTTATGTCGTTCAAAATGAAGGTGATGCTTTTGTTGAAGATTTGTTAGACACCCAACCCCCACCACCTTATGCTCCTCTACGGATATATCCTATTGTTCCAGCTTCCCAGGCCCCGGCTTCAAGGGCTCTGGCTCCGGTTCTTGGCCCCACCAGTCCTCCTCCTCCTAACATTCCGGGTCTACATTTGACGCCTTCTGGATATTGTACTGCTTTATCGATGTCCGGGTTGGAGGGTAAAAGCTCTCCGTCTGTGGCACCTGTTTCTGCATTTTCTGGTTCGACTTTCTTTACTCCCTCTAGTCAAGATCGTTCATTGATGGTACCTGTCTCTTCATCCACTCTTTCACCGGCGGATGTTTCACTTCCCATGATGCAATTTGACAGAACGCCTGTGAGTGGAATGTCCCCGGGAAGTCGAGCGAAAGTGCAAGAACGCGTGAGTAGGGTGTTGGTGCGTTCTGCAGTAAGTAATCAAGAAAAGGAGATGGTGGCGAATCAGGCTGCGCAGTGGATTCGAAATCCGATCTATATGGTTGAGGATGTATGGAGTGTGATGAGATGCGCTTAAGCATATGTGTACAATGCTGATGAGTTTGTGGGAGCAGCGCTTTAATGCTGAGGTCCCAAGGGAGGTTTCTGAGATACGAGATGAAGTGTGTGGTTCCGGTATGGATCCTGCTGCGGTGTTGAATAAAGTTACTACTTTGTTAAAATATCGAGGTAGGATGCTTAAAGAGGGTTCCACAGCATCAGCGCAGTTCCCTATGAGAGAAGTTCACCTCATATATCATCCCGAGACACCAGCAGAAATAAATGCAGTGGGTGACATTGTTCGGCCCCGGGAGGGGGCACGGTTTCAAGAACAATGGGTTTATACCCCCTGGATGAGAAGCAAAGTACTTTCTCTTAAAAATCAGTTGTCAGATCCCAGAAAGAATCCGACTGCTTATTATAAAGAACTGACAGAAGTGGCCGATTCGACAGTTATGACGTTAGCTGACATTATGTTGTTTTTTGGGTTCCTGGTGCCGATTGATATATGGAGGCAGGTGCACTTGGTGGATCACGTGGTAGAGTTAGGAGCAACATGGGATCAGATAAAGCTGTGGGATCAAGAACGTAAGCCAGGTGAGAAGCCAAGAGCGGAAGTGTTAGCTTTACCTGGCCGAATTATTACGTACATGCATTCGTTTATTGCTCCCAAGAAAGTGGATTGGGATAAACTTACAGCATGTTGTCAAAAGAAAGAGGAGAGTGTGTCAGATTTCTTTACTAGGTACGAGGGAGTGTTTTGGGATTTCAGTGGTCAGGATTTGTCAGTGGATGGTGGAGTCCGGCTGTTTGTCGACAGGTTTGTTAATAATTTGCTTCCTGAGATTGCAGCCAGGATGAAGGCAGCGGAAAGTACCTGGTCCACGTCCACTCCCTCTGGAATATTGAGTATGGCGCAATATTATGAACATCGAGAGAACGAACAGAGGCAGGTTGTAGAGAAGAAAGGGAAGGAATTGAATACAAAGGTGTTGTTGGCGCAGGTGCAGGGAAGTAGTGGAAGAGGAAGGGGTCAGCCGCAAGGGCAGCAGCGATGGTCCGTACCGCGAGGTGGTGGAACGAGTGCTCCATATGTACCTGTGGGACCTAATCAATGTGCATATTGTCGGAAGGAGGGGCATTGGCGAAATGAGTGCCCTGAATTGCTACAGGCTGGTGGGATCCCTAGAAGAGGGGGTTTTCGGGGACGTGGTAGAGGAACAGGAAGTCAGGGTGAGAGAAGACCAGAACGAACTGAGAATGTTGAAAAGGATCAGAATTACTTTGATGATCCTAGAGGACGACAGTATTGTTGCGAGGATTATGATGTAGATGAAGGAACAGGGATGTCCATCCACAGCTAGGACAGCGACGGACAGGGTGGGGGACCAGTTTCGGTGAATGTAGATCAACGCGGACCCTATGTCACTGCGGGTTTGCTTGGTACCTTTCAAAAGTTTTTGATTGTTACGGGTGCTATGAACAGCTCCGTTTCCCGTTCGCTGGTCCCTGGGGCAGCTCTGTCTGGCAAGAATAATGTTTCGGTGGGATTTTCAGGTACGTCGGTTGTTAGTCCCATCTCTAAGCCCCTTGCTTTGACAATTGGTCCTTTTTCAGTGAAATCCTCGTTCCTTTTGGCGTCAAATAGTGGGGAAAATTTAATGGGGCTTGATCTGTTGAAACGGCTGCATGCAATCATTTTCTGTTCCCCAGACGGTGTTTACATGACGATTGGACCTGATGTGGCACGGGCGAAGCAACACTTTGCCAAAGACGCCCCTCTCCCCGATGAGTTCAAGGACGTGCCTAGTATGCTGTGGGCTACAGGTGACACGGACGTAGGACTGTTGCAGGTACCGCCAGTGTCTATTCAGGTTAAGGACAATGTTTCTCTGCCTCTTATTCCACAGTATAAAATATCGCAGACAGGAGAGACTGCTTTGTTGAAAATCATAAATGATTTAACTGCGTCTGGTGTGGTTGAGGAAACAGTTTTTAATGTGTGCAACAGTCCTATTCTTCCGATTCTTAAAAAGGCCCCGACAGATTCACCTAATGCCCATTCTGATGTGTACCGATTTATTATTGATCTTAGGGAAATTAATAAAATAGTGGTACCACAATTTCCTGTTGTTCCTGATATCACTTCTATTTTGACTATGATCCCTCCTACAGCTCAGTATTTCTCTGTGATTGATTTGAAGAATGCGTTTTTTAGTATTCCGATTCATCCAGATTCCAGGTATCTTTTCGGGTTCAATTTATCTGGCAGAAGCTTTGTGTTCTGTCGCGCTCCTCAAGGGTATACTGAAAGTCCTAGTATATATAGTGAAGCCTTGAAAGCGCAATTGGACTTGCTAGTGCTTCCGGTTGGTAATGTATTGTTGCAATATGTTGACGATCTCCTCGTGGCTTCTGATACTGAAGAAGGATGTAAGGAAACCACGGTCAAATTGTTAATGCATCTGGCACAAAATGGACATAAAGCGTCCCTTTCTAAGTTTCAGTATTGTCGACAGGAGGTTACCTATTTAGGTCACCTCCTATCGAAGGAGGGTAGAAGATTGACACCTGAACGTATTTCTGTAATCAATAAAATGGGCGTGTCAAAGACACAGAGAGAAGTGCGAGGTTTCATTGGAATTACCTCATACTGTTGACATTGGATCCCCAACTATTCTCTGATTGTGAAACCCCTCCTTTATTTAACTACGAAAGGTGTGTGTGAACCCTTGCCGTGGACGCTTGAGTGTCAGCATGCCTTCGAGCATGTTCTGCTCCTGTCCTTGGTACTCCTGACTATAGGAAGCCCTTTGTATTGTATGTACATGAAGTGGATGGTTGTGCGTTGAGTGTCTTGACACAGGCTTTCGGTGGTAAGTATCGGCCCTGTGCTTATTTTTCTGCAGTCCTTGACAATGTGGCTAGAGCGCTCCCGAGCTGTCTGAGAGCCCCTGCTGCGGTGGCAATTGCAATCAGACAATCGGCAGGGCTCGTTCTTGACACTGACCTAACGGTCATGGTACCCCATTCTGTAGACACTCTATTGAATAGAACGCAGACGCAGCACCTTACTAGTGCGCGTCTGACTGGATATGAGCTAACTTTGTTCGCTCCACATGTCACCATTAAACGATGTGTCACTCTGAATCCAGCCACATTACTACCCCTCCCTTCGACGAGTCATTATGCAGATGCGCATGACTGTATGTACAGAACAGAGGAAGAAACGAAGGGACATGTAGACCTGACTGATGTTCCCTTATCTGACCCCCAAGGGGAACTATATGTCGATGGCTCCTGCCTTAAGGTACCAGATGGCACTACTTCTGCCGCATATGTGATCACCACATTGCGCACAGTCGTAGAGACTTCCCGCCTCCCATATCAATCTGCCCAGGCTGCTGAGTTAGTAGCCCTGTTGAGAGCTTGTGAGTTAAGTGAGAAGATGGCTGTTAATATTTACACCGACAGCCAGTACGTGTTTGGAGTCGCTCATAATTTTGGGCGGCTCTGGGCGGAAAGGGGGTTTCTGACATCCCATGGGTTGAAGATACAGCATGGCCCGTTGATCCATAGATTGCTGTCGGCTTTGATGTTACCCAAAAAGCTGGCAATAATAAAATGCAGTGCCCACAAGGTAGTTACAGATGACGTGGGTAGGGGCAATGCATTTGCGGATCAAACAGCTAGAGAAACTGCTAGATCGAAGATGAGTAAGATGTTTGTGGCAGGACCTGCTAGGTGGGTACCTGATAATGCGATGCATGAGAACACTGTAAGTAGTGTTAAGGACATACAGAATGAGGCCACAACAGATGAAGTGAACGGGAAACATCCTGAACAACGACTCCGGAACAACGAGTTCCGAAGTCACGAAAGCGGAACTCCGCCCTGCTCGAACAACGACTCAGCCTTAACCACGCATGTGCGTGGTTAAGGCTGATTCGGTCTAGTGTTCGGGCAGGGCGGAGTTCCAAGAGCGTCGCAGAGGAGATCGTCGAGGAACAGGTAAGAGGGGTAAATTTTCAGGGGTGGTGGGGGTTTAGGTTTAGTTTTTAGGGGTTTGGGGTTTAGTTTTAAGGTGGGGGAATTAGTTAAAATGGTGTTGTGTTTGTTTTTAAGGTGTGTGGGTGATCGTGTATATTATTAGGGAAGGGGCAATTAGTTATTAGGGTTGTGGGTGATCGTGTTTATTTTTAGAGTGGGGGAATTAGTTTTAGGAGGGCGGGGGAGATTGGTGTTAGTATGCAGGGGTTGGGGGGTTTGGGGTTAGTTTTTAGGGGTTTGGGGTTAGTTTTTAGGGGGTGCGTGATCGTGTTTGGTTTAAGGATGTGTTGGTGATCGAGTATATTTTTAGGGTGGGAGGGAATTAGTTTAGTGTGTGTGGGTGATCGTGTTTACTTTTAGGCTGGGGGGAATTCGTTTTTAAGGGGTGGGGGATCGGGGTACTAGCTGGAAAGCATTTTTAACACGCATTCCTTTACCACGAAAAATCGTGGTAAAGGAATGCGTGGTAAAAAATCGTGGTTTAGACAAGGTCGTGGTTGCGACCTCGTTGTTAGGGAAGTCGTGGTTGGGGAATTCGTTGTTCCAACATACAACCGAAGTGACTGTATGGCAGGAAAGGACAGGTACTCTAGATGAGGATGGGTGCTGGACTGATTTGTCTGACAGCCGGAGATGGCTGTTGCCCAATGCATATGTTTTCCCAGTTGTCACTATGGCTCATGGTCCCGCTCATCTTAGTGCAAAAGGGATCTGTAAATTGTTAGACCCAGTGTGGCGAAATGATCTCATTCCCAAGGTAGCTGCCCATTTAGTGAAACATTGTATGATTTGCTTAAAGCATAATCCTGGGAAAGGTACTCCTGTGCCTTCTGGGAATTTCGCACCACCCTCATTTCCCTTTGAGGTTCTCCAAATGGACTTCATTAAGCTAGAACGAGTGAATAATTTGAAGTACGTTCTAGTGGTCGTGTGTGCTTTCAGTAAGTGGGTGGAGGCGTACCCTGTGAAGGAAAATACTGCTAACGCAACGGCGAAAGCACTCATAAAGAGTTCTTCCCTCGTTTCGGTTTGCCTCGGGTGATCTGGAGTGACAACGGCAGCCATTTTAATGCCCGAGTCACGCAGTTGGTGTGTGAAGGGTTACACATAAATCAGAAGTTTCATGCAGCAAATCACCCCCAATCTGCAGGTCTTGTGGAGAAATATAATGGAACGCTCAAGTTGAAGCTAGCTAAGATCCAGGAGAGCACAGGCCTGAAGTGGCCGGATGCGTTACCATTAGCCCTTTGTCCACAAGAATGACCACACACACGAGGACTGGTCTATCTCCCTATGAGGTAGTTTTCGGGCGCCCTGCCAATATATGGGGTGTCCCTAGGCCAAAACGATTTAGTGAGATCGAGTATCCGATGATGATAGATTACCTGTATGAGTTAACTAAAAATCTTTGTTCTATTCATCAGCAGATCGGAGAGTCACTACGACCACTTCCAGAGAGTCCCGGACATAAGTTGCAGCCCGGTGACTGGGTCCTGATCCGAAACTTTGCGAGGACAAAGGCTCTGGAGCCCCGTTGGCATGAACCGAAGCAAGTTCTCCTAGCAACGAGGACTGCGGTGAAGGTGGATGGGAGAAAGAATTGGATACATGCCCACCATACCAAAATAATACCGCTGCCACTCCCTTATGACCGATGGGTCCAAGAAGGAATCGGAGATCATGAATGTGAGCACGTACCAAGGTTCATCCCGTTTTCGGATGCTCGGCTAACTTGGACGGAGACAGAAAAAGAGAATGAAGATGTGTTATTGGAAGCTGTCCCTCCTGAAATAAGGGCAGCACGAGAGTCCTCTGACACTGAACAACGAGTGTTGGAGTCTGGGAGCTTTGTTGAGCCTGAGTCTTCGTTGCTTTTTTCTGATCAAACAGTGCCTGGGTCTGTAAGATATGATCTACGCCCACGACAAAAGAAGAGCACCAGAGGGAAATAGAGAGTTATGGATTTGAGTTTATGGTAAGAGCACAATATTTGTAGTGCCTGCCACAAAAGAGAGACACTGGTGCACTGCTTTGAAACATTTAGACTTTCGAGTGAGCTGTGGGTGTTTGCCAGGAGGGCACCCCAACCAACACAAAGAAGGATTGGATTACTGAGTAGGCCTAGACTGTGAGGCCCCACGCAGAGGAAGTCACCTGTTACAGTATGATGGACAATAGAAGCCTACCAAATAGGCTTAGAACGGACTTTGGCGTAGTTGATCATTTATTGAAGAAGGTCGCAAGTGACTCATCATTATTGTAGAAAGTAGGTGTTAGATATGTTCCCATTTGGGCGAGTTGTCGCGCAAGAGGAGCAGCCTCTGGCGGCCCCGCCCTTAGGTCAAAATGATCCTGGATGGCCTAGTTGGACCACTAAAACCAAAGTTGTGGTTTTATTCTGCTTTTTTGTTATGATTATATTGTTTGGTGTGATATTTTATTTAGAAATTAAGCATCCAATGCATGTTCTTATAGGGACTACTCCTGATCCGCTTGAGCATTCGTTTGTTTCCCTAACTCCACCTAAAGAAAGACATAGGCAGACGTATTTTGGAAATGCTTTTCTTCAGATGCTCCATGAAGTACACCAAACGACTAATGCGACAAAGTGTTGGATCTGTGGTTTACTTCCTTCTATGACTCATAAGAATGATCTTCTAATATCCTTGCCTCTGTCATATCTAGGGAGTTGTGAAGCATGGTTCCAGCTCCTTACTGTAGTGTATACCCACTCACATGCAGATACTGCCCAACTGACTAAAGAAGATTATGAAGCAGTGTTGGAATACATAGTGATGCACCAGGGATACACTCCCGGAAAAGGAGGGAAGGCAGGTGCTTTGCATCCAGATGCCTGTATGAATGTTTATGAGCAAAGTGTAAACATTTCTTGGGTAAAAGATGAGATGATGGAGTTCCAAGGGTTTAATATAACAGAGTATTTTAGATCCTTTCATGAGAGAAATATCCCAGACAGTGAGGTCCTACCCATTCCAATAATTGATACACCAGCCCCATTTTGTGTAGAAGGGTTTGGGAGTGTTCCTGTGGGGCAGAGTCATTGTAATTATATGTTTACATTGACCACGACAAGTAGTCCACCCTTGCTTACTCCCCCAAATGTATATTTTGTCTGTGGGACACATGCTCATGTATGGCTCCCTAGGGGGTGGGCAGGACGCTGTTATGTTTCTTTCCTTCTACCCCCAGTTTACTTAGCCCCGTCCAATTATCATAAGTTGCAGCAAAGGGGTACTTCATTGTCACGAGTAAAGAGGATTATCAACACTGAAGATGTTGATCAGACAGATACCACGATGCAGCAATTTGCTGATGCTATGAAGGGATTGTTGCCTCTATGGGGACCTATGTATAATAGTAGGTGAATTTGCCATCTTACTAGAGTAGTGGAAGCGGTCATTAACACTACTGCTGGTATACTCACGAATATTACAGCTGAGCTTCAGGCGACCAGGCTCGTTGCTCTGCAAAACCGGATTGTCCTTGACGTCATTCTTGCAGACAGGGGTGGAGCCTGTCATGTGATTGGTAGCAGCTGCTGCGTTTACATACCAGACCACGCCCCTACCGTTTATTCAGCTATTCTGAAACTCCATAGGTTAGCCTCTGAAATACATGAAGATAACGGTACAGGGTCTCTGACACAGTGGTTCTGGGGCCTAATGTCCGCATGGGGATGGAAGATTCTCATGGGTTTAGTAGTAGTTGCAGGGATCATCTTCACTTGTTGCCTTTGTGTGAATTGTCTTCCACCCTGTTGCACTAATTGCATGGCTAAACTCACCCCCTCTGTTCCAATAAGTGAGTCTAAAGCCAGGGATGCGATTATGATGCTGAAAGAACTTCAAGAACTGATGGATATCGACAAAGGCATTTTCGAGGACTAAAGATTCGAATTCAACAGAATCTCGCCTTCGTTCTGCACAGTTGCATACCCCCCCCCGGTTTCCTCATGCTGACGACTGATAAAGACCCTGCCTGATGGCCTCTGTACTTCTATATTTAGCTTATAACGCTAAAAGGAGGGTCTGTAGGTTTCAAAATAATCATAGGGCTATGCCCCTTATGTTACGCTATTAGATTAGCCTTATATAGCTAAATATAGCAGTGGTAGTCATCTATATTGACAACCCACTGAGCTATATTAAGAAAGATGATGTTTTACAGAACAGGTTAATCTTGGTCAGGTGGCAGCCATTTTGTATACTGGCCGCCATCTTACATTATGGCTATGTTTAAGCATGCGGTGAGCTCTAAACTGCGAACGAGGTAGGCCCAGACAGCTGCCCCATGACACTTGTTGTTCACCTGATAAGTATACGCCCAGTTTCGTTTCTTTATTCAATAAGGGGCGCTGCCTCGCTTATGAATAAGCCTTTCTGTGTGCGTAAGTAATATTCTATTTGCAGCACCTCTCCTACGTTGGGAGGAGCAGGGATGCAGCTGGCTGACCTTGGCTAAGAGATACCGTGTGCCTGCCTCGGGCTGGTGATGTACGCCCCTCTGCCTCCCTAAAGTACGCATCCCTAAACCTGTAACTTTCCCTTGTAGGCGTGCTCTAGATGTTTATGACGTGTTTGATGTATCATACTATGCTGCGCATGATTATTGAGTCAGTCCATTAGCAAGCATTGCATGGTGCATGTTGTATTTGGGCTCCTCTGCAGAGTATAGATAATAAACTGCTTGTTTGCATTCTCTACTGGTTGACCGACTCTTCATTGATATAGGTAAGGCCGAGAGGTGGTGTAGTGACCCGAGTGACCCTATACGGGTCACTTCCATCAAGAGATTCAACCAGACCTTGAAGGGCATGATTAAGGGTCTAACAGAACCCATGAGGCGTAAGTGGGACGCCCTCTTGCCATGCCTTCTCTTCGTGTACAGGGAGTTGCCACAGAAGTCTCTTGGGTTCAGTCCTTTGAGTTTCTGTATGGTCACCCTGTGAGAGGACCTCTGAATTTGGTGAAGGAAGGTTGGGAGGCAGCTCCCAGGAAAACTCCCCAGGATGTGTTTAGTTACATGCTGGCCTTCAGAAACCAAACTGCCCGCTTCAGGAAACTCGCTCAGGTGAACCTAGAAGCAAGCCAGGAAGAAATGAAGAAGTGGTATGACCAGAATGCCACTCTGGTCAAATTTCAACCTAGGCAAAAAGTGTGGTTCATGGCCCCAGTGGAACCTTGTGCCTTGCAGGACAAGTGGACTGGGCCGTTTGAGGTAGTGGAGCGCAAAAGTGATGTCACCTACCTGGTGGATTTGCGGACTCCAAGAAACCCTTTGAGGGTCCTCCACGTGAACCGCCTCAAGCCCCACTTCGAGAGGTCCGAAGTGAGCATGCTCTTGGTGACAGATGATGGGGTGGAAGAGGAGACTGATCCTCTCCCTGACCTCCTGTCCACCAAGGAGCACGATGGGTCAGTGGAAGGTGTGATCCTCTCCCCTACACTGACCCCAGAGCAGCAGATCGACTGTCACCAGTTGTTGTGACAGTTTGCCCTACTGTTCTCTCTGACCCCAGGTGTTACTCACTGGTGTACCCATGACGTGGACACCGGTGACAGCCCTCCTGTAAAACACAAGATTAACAGGTTGACTGACCGGGTCAGGGCCAGCATCAAAGAGGAGGTCTCTAAGATGTTGGCGTTAGGGGTGATCGAGCCCTCCAACAGTCCTTGGGCCAGCCCAGTGGTCTTGGTCCCAAAGGCTGCTGCACCCGGTGCCACTCCAGAACTGCGGTTTTGTGTGGACTACCATGGGCTCAATGCCGTCACCAGGACTGACGCGCACCCCATCCCCAGAGCTGATGAGCTCATTGATCGGTTGGGAGCTGCCAAGTTCCTCAGCATGTTTGCTTTAACGTCTGAGTACTGGCAGATTGTCTTAACTGATGGGGCCAAGGAGAGGTCAGCAGTCTCAACCCCAGAAGGACATTACCAGTTCCGGGTGATGCCCTTTGGGTTGAAGAATGCCCTTGCCACCTTTCAGAGGTTGGTCAACCAGGTGTTGGCTGGACTGGAGGATTTCAGTGCCGCCTACCTGGATGACATTGCAGTGTTCAGTTCCAGCTGGGAAGAACACTTGCAGCACCTCGGGGAAGTGTTGAGGGCTCTTCAGAGGGTGGGCCTCACGATCAAGGCCAGTAAGTGCCAGATCGGGCAGGGTTCTCTGGTGTACTTGGGACACCAGGTAGGAAGTGGCCAGATGGCGCCCCTACAGCCTAAGATTGACACCATTCTGGCTTGGGAGCCCCCCAAGACCCAGACAGAGGTGAGAGCCTTTTTAGGTCTCACCGGTTACTACAGGAGGTTTGTTAAGGGCTATGGCACCATTGTTGCCCCCGTAACAGAGCTGACTTCCAGGAAGCAGCCCAAGAAGGTGATCTGTACTGAGTCCTGCCAGAAGGCTTTTGATGCTCTGAAGGCCGCCATGTGCACGGCGCCCGTGCTCAAGGCACCCGACTTCTCCAAGAAATTAGTTGTGCAGACTGACGCTTCAGAGCATGGTGTGGGAGCGCTGCTCTCACAACTGAACGAAGAGGGCCTAGACCAGCCTGTAGTCTTCCTCAGCAGGAGACTACTCCCCAGGGAACAGAGGTGGAGTGCCATAGAAAGGGAAGCTTTCGCTGTGGTCTGGGCACTGAAGAAGCTGAGGCCCTACCTGTTTGGGACTCACTTCCTGGTTCAGACAGACCACAGGCCCCTCAGATGGTTGATGCAAATGAGGGGTGAGAATCCAAAACTGCTCAGGTGGTCCATCTCCCTACAGGGAATGAACTTTACGGTGGAACAACGCCCTGGCACAGAACACGCCAATGCAGATGGTCTGTCCAGGTTCTTCCGCCTTAGTGCAGAGAACTCCCAGGAGGTTGGGTAGTTCTCCCTATTTCAGCTGGAGGGGACATGTGTTAGACTTGGCATCTTTTGGCGTGTTTCCCCTGAGTTTTTGCTTTCTGACCTCCCGGTTTTGACTCTGTTTTTGCTGGCTTAGTGTCTCTGCGCACTTTCTCACTGCTGATCAGTATTAAAGTGCAAGTGCTCCTGTTGTAAACTGTGTTATGGATTGGTGTTTCCATGATTGGCTTATTTGATTTACCTGTCAGTCCCTAGTAAAGTGTACTGAGCCTGCCAGGGCCTGTAAATCAAATGCTGTTAGTGGGAGGCAGCACTGGATTGTGCCACCCACGCAAACAGCCTGTAAATGTAACTCTGGCCTGCCATTGCAGAGCCTGTGTGCAGTCTGGGACTGCCATGTCGACTTGGCAAGTGTACCCACTTGCCAGGCCCTAACCTTCCTTTTTCTTACATGTCAGTCACCCCTAAGGTAGGCCCAAGGTACCCCTGTGGGCAGGGTGCAGTGTTTGTGAAAGGTAGGACATGCCCTGGTGTGTGTGGCATGTCCTCATAGTGAATTACTGCCAATTTCGTTTTTCACTATTGCAAGGCTACCTGTTCCCATAGGACATAATGGGGAGTTTGTTTATAACATCTTATAAACATAACTGTCCCTGGGAACTAGGTAGAAAAATAAAGTTTAGTATGCCTGAACTCAGAATCTAAAGATGCATCTTTTAGTGAAGGTGATTTTTTCATTCTCTGTTTGAAAAGACCACTTTTAGAAAGTAGGTATTTTCTTTCTCAGCCATCCAGTAGTCCTCTGCTGGGGTTGTGGATTGACTGTCTGGGTTTTGGATGACAGGGGCAGGGGAGGAGCCATGGCTCCAGATAGTCTAGGTGGGTCAGGAAAGGGCTGAATAGACCTGAGCTGCCTTTAGAGTAGGGGGGGGAGATTTCCTTTCACCTGAATGGGCCTGGTCTGCCTCTGACAATGCCCTCTCCACCTCCTGCCAGGGAGCCACACCAGGGAGGGCAGAACTGGTTCTGGCTGGGCACAGACACTCTCTGCCTGAGAGGACAAAGGATTTTGGGCTATAAAAAGTGGGGCCCAAACCCCTGAACTTTAGAACTCTTTTGGACCAAGACGACTGCCAAGAAGAAGAGCTGGAGAAGCTGTGAGGAGGAACTACCACTTTGCTGAGTGCTTTGCTGTGTTGGCCTGCAGTGGCTGCTTCTGTCTTGGGCAGTGAAAGGACTGGACTGAACTTTCTGCAATCTATTATTGTGAGTTTCTCCAAGGGCTTGAGGTAGAGTTTGCCCCCTGTTCAAGAAGTCTCAGGAACAGCAAAGACTTCAAGTTCTTCTTCCCTCAGCACTGGGGACTGTGTGTTTTGTGCTGCAACAGAAGAAGAAGCAACCCGACGCTGCCTACAACGCCGCTGCCGACTCCATGTCCTGAAGGCACCACAGAGGGCACCACTGCAATGCCACACCGCAACCCTGGTCTCATGGACGCCGCCTGCTGACGCCGCCACCGAGCCGCTGCTTGCACCGCGACCTGTGGGCACCGCACTCCGTACCGCCTCACTTCACGACGCCGCCTTGGTATCCCCGACGACGTCGCTCCACGCCAAAATTGATGCTGCTGCCTGCACTGTGGTTCGAGGGCACCGCTCGTAAAGTTACACTACGCACCGCCCTCATCCCGCACCGCAGGCTTGACCTACCAACGCTGGTGCCATCGACTCCAGTTCATCAGCCGACGACAGCGCTTCGGCAACGACGACAGCGCTTCGGCAACGACGACGCCGCTGCTTGCACCGTGACCTGCCAGCACCGCGACGAGCATCGCATCACTTCACATCGCAACCCTGGTCTCCACGACGACGCCATCTGACGCCGCCACTGAGCCGCTGCTCACACCGCGACCTGAGGGCATCGCACGCCGCACCGTTGCTCTTCGCACCGCAGCACCCGACGCCTGCCAACGCCAGCGCTCCTGACTTCATCCGCGAGGAGTTTGATCTACAACTCGTGTGACCTCAAGGGCCCGACAACTCCTGCACCGACCTCCGGAACCGATGCCTGCGACGCAGTGCTTTTGGAAGCTCAACAAGAGGTCGCCAACGCCCTGCATTTCTAAGGGTACTGTTTTGCGGGTCTTCCCGACACCGTAGCTGGCCCGCGACGACGCGTTCAGCCAGAACTGTTTGGATTTGTTTGTTCACGACGCCGTGATAGCACCAGAGGGAGCTATCGACTTCAAGGAACCGTTTTTCAAGGTTATTTTGATAACTGAAGATTTCTAAGTACTGTATTCTGGATTTTTATCATTTTTGGTCTTGTCTTGAGTATATAAAAATATTGGATAATTTTCTAAACTGGTGTGGTGTCCTTTTGTAGTGTTTACACTGCATTACTGTTGGTTATGTGCAAATGCTTTACACACTGCCTCTAAGATAAGCCTGACTGCTCGTGCCAAGCTACCAAGGGGGTGAGCAGGGGTTATTTTAGGAGTGTAACTCCCTTATCCTGACTAGAAGGAAGGGTCTCTACTTGGACAAAGGCGCAAACCCTTGCCAACTAGAGACCCCCATTTCTAACAGATTGTGACTCTCCCCCAGATGCAGGTTTTTGTGGCCCTGATGAAGACTGTTTTTGGTCTTTACCCTTGTCCTCACCCTTATCTGGAGTTTTAGAATGTTGCTTCTTTTGGTCACCACCATTGTTCTGGGTTTTCTGCTTCATGCTGGTTCTGACCCACTTATCTGCCTTCTTTCCCAATTCTTGGGGAGAAGTCAGATCAGAGTCAACCAGGTATTGATGCAATAACTGATTTTGGCAATTATTAAGGATCTGCTCCCTCATAATCAAATTGTACAATCCCTTGAAATCATTCACTTTGCTGCCAAGTAACCAGCCTTCCAGAGCCTTAATGGCACTCTCCACAAAGTCTACCCAATCCTGAGTCTGTGTCTTCTGGGTGTCTCTGAACTTAATCCTATACTGTTCAGTGGTTAAGCCAAACCCATCAATGAGAGCACTCTTCAAGATTCTAACAGTGAGGAGCTTATCTTTACCTTTGTCAGCAAAGGAGAGCCACAAGATAGCTGTCCACTGCTCTTGAGGGACCCTCTGAACATTACAGGCCCTCTCTAAAGCAGTTATCCATGTATGGATGCCATCCCCAACATGGTAGGGAGGGACAATCTTGCTCAGGTTCTTATTATTGAAGGAATGTTCCTTAACCTAGAGACACTGTTGCTGCCACCATGGGACTCTAGTCCCAACTTTTTTCTAGCTCTCTGGACTTCTAGGGACTCTTTATCAAGGGCCAATTGCTCTTGCCTGAGCCTAAGCCTAGCATTCTCAAGTTCAAGAAATGTGTACTCCCTATCATAAGAATGGTCCCTCTTGCTAGATACAGAGGTCCCTACTGACTGTCCTGAGTGATCAGACTCTGCAGAGGGAGATCTAGATCTCCTTGTTATACTCTGCACTTTTCCAGGAGGTGTAAAAAGGGGACCCTCATGGCGTCCTCCATTCTCCTCTTGAAGATCTGAGTTATCCAGGTGAGAACCATCAGGTTCTCCCTGGTCAGGGTTAGAGTCTAGGTCATAAAAGGTGTCACCTCCTGACATGTCTTCATTCCCTGTCCCACCCACTCTCTCCTGTTCATCTGACCCAGGGGTTTTCCTTAAGTCATCTAGAAGTAACACCTCTACCAGGCATTGAGTGTTGGCACTTCTCCCTGTCTTCAACTTTCTAGAGGCACACAGGACTTTCAGTTCTTGGAATGAAAGCTCACTGTATCTAGAAGGCAGAGAGCCACTTCCATCAACCTTTGGCAGATATACTAAGTGTGGTGAGGTGTTGCACCTACCTAACCTAGTGGAAACTAAACTCTCTGAGGTTGGAGAAAGGGTGTGCTTGACCCTTGACTTACCCAACCCTAAGTTCAGTAGAACTTACTTATTCTAAGCTAGTATTATATGTACCTAGCACTAGTGGTTTTTCAGTTAATCAATACAAAGATTTATCTGGTAAAACAATGCAGGCTTGAATCCCACCGCTGCCACCAGTGTGAGAAATTGGCCTGGTATATGCTGTCCACCAATTAAAGTGGGCACCTTGCACCAGTCCAAACAACCCTTATGGTGATTTAAGAGGTCAAAGATAACCTTAGAAAGCTATCCAAATGGTAGCTGTGGAGAGCAGCCTTCAGGCTTAGTCTTGAAGGGGAAACGGCCTTTACAACGACTCATTGACAACAAAGGACCTGAACCACCACTCCTTAACAAAGACCTCAACCTGAATCACAAGTCTTTTAACCACTAATACATTTACAACTACCTCTGGCCAGTAGATGGCACTCTTGGATTGTATATGACAGATGTATTACTATTGATAAAATGGTGGATGGGCATATTTTATATGGTTTTGTAGAGTGGATGTTTTTTTTTTAACAAAATAAGTTTAGGAAAATAGTGTTTATTATGTGAAAACATGTTTAAATTTTGTTGTAAATGCATTAAGGGTAAAGGCATACTCGCAGTAAAAAGAAATTACTTTAAAATGTAAGTATTTTGGTAAGTATTAAAGGTAAGTATTACGTGTAATATATATAGATAAATATATATATATATATTCACTGAAAAAACTATAGGTTTCAGGGACATTATAGTTAGTTGGAAATTTCACTCATACAAAACCAGAGAAATTTGGCTGTTATAATTAGTAGAGCTAACTATAACTCGCGCCCCCGCAATGCACTGATGATGACGTCACATATTACATCACTCATGACATGCTCAGTGACATCACTGATGACATCACTGATGACATCTCAAATGACATCACTGATAACATCACTGATGACATCATCCAGTGACTGAGTGTTTTTAAAAAGTTCAAAAATGTTATATCTATATATGCCAATGTATATTGAAGAATGATTGGTTGTCTGAGAACCTGTATGGGTGCCTGAGTGTCTGTGTGGGTAGGGGGGTGTTTGACTCCCTGCATGGATGTGTGAGTGGGTGATTCACTGGGTGTATGAGTTTATGAGTGCGTGTGTTAGGGAGTGTATAGGTGAGTGAGTGTACGTATAGCTGTGTTGGTGAGTGAATGGATGTGTTAGTGTTATATGTGTAAGTAACTACATATGTGAAAGGCAGTATTTGTAAGTGTTGGAGTATATAAGTGAGTATATGTGACAGTGAGTGATTGTGACAGTGGCTGCATGGATAAGTGTGTGCTTATGTCAGTAATTGTTGAAGACAGTATGTATCTGTATGAATAAGTGACGTAGTGTGTATAACTGTATAGGTGAGTAAATGGCAGTGTTATAAATTCTTTGGGTGACTGACTAGGTTTTTGAGTAACTCTTTGGGTGAGTGGCAGTGTGTGAGTGTCTATATGGGTGTATGAGTGGATATATCAGTGGCTGTATTGATGAATGACTGCGTGTATAAGTGACTGTATGGGTTAGTGGGTGGATGTGTGTGTAGACGTATGAATGACTGAGCGGCTATGTACTAAGTGCTATTGGTCTGTCTATGGTTTTGATATTGGTAGTCTGTATTTTAGAGTGGGTGTATGAAAGATTTTATTAGGGTGTGAGGAGGTGCATCAGATGATCACGTGGATGATGTCATCAGTGATGTCATCAGTGATGTAATTTGAGGTGTCATCAGTGATGTCATCAGTGATGTCACTGAGCATGTCATGAGTGATGTAATATGTGGCGTCATCAGCAGTGCATTGCGGGGGCGCAAGTTATAGTTAGCTCTACTAACTATAAAAGCCGAATTTCTCTGGTTTTGTATGATTGAAATTTCCAACTAACTATAACGTCCCTGAAACCTATAGTTTTTTCAGTGAATTTCTAAGGTTTTTTAAATGCTAATTTCTAACTATAACGTCCCTAAAACCTTTGGTTTTTTCAGTGAATTTCAAAGGTTTTTTAAATGCTAATTTCTAACTATAACGTCCCTGAAACCTATGGTTTTTTCAGTGAATTTCTATGGTTTTTTAAATGCTAATTTCTAACTATAACATAGCAGTCGCGTTTGCAGTGTGGTGGAGAAAGGTGAGCGTGGCCTCCGAACACCTCTTAGCAATCCCAATGTGTGGGATTTACTGGAGGTAACAGGAGGGGTAGTTAACCCCCAACGTCAACCTTGGGGGCCAACTACCCCTCCTATTACCTCCAGTAAGTCCCACACAGCAGTATTGCTAACTTCTTATACCAAGCCACGCCCCCTTTCTCCACCACTCTGCAGACGCACCTCCTAGCGCGTTCTGGGTTGGGGGATTAAGTCCCCTTGAATCCTGAGGGTCCCTGGGGGCCAACTAGCCCACCAGGTACCTCCAAAAAGCACCACAGAGCTGGATTGCAGAGAGGTAGTCCGAGGCCACGCCCCTTTTTCCACCACTCTGCAAACACAGCTCCTGGCGCACTGCTGCTTGGAGGATGAAGTCCACTTGTGTCCTGAGGACCTCAGGACACAAGAGGACCTCATCGCCCCATCAGCAGGGCGCCAAGAGGCACGTTTGCAGAGTGGTGGAAAAAGGGGCGTGGCCTCGGACCACCTCTCTGCAATCCAGCTCTGTGGCGCTTACTGGAGGTACCTGGTGGGCTAGTTAGCCCCCAGGGACCCTCAGTATTCAAGGGGAATTAATACCCCAAATTACAACACACCAGGGGGCGCATTTGCAGAGTGGTGCAGGGAGGGGGCGGGGCCTCCAGGGAGATGTCGGCTCTTTTTTATTTTATTTTTTTATAAGGGGGGCTGTGTTGCCCCCCTTCTTTTCCCATTTTTCTTGCCCTGGGGACCCCATCCCCCAGGGCCTGCTCCTTTTTATTAAAAAAAAAACAGGAAGGGGGCTGCGTGGCCCCCCTTCCCGAGGCCAATTTCGGCCCCGGGGACCCCATCCCCTGGGGCATGGCCACATATTTATTTGTTTTTATTTAACAATTTTTTAAGGAGGGGGCTGCGTGGCCCCCCTCCTGAGGCCTCTATTGGCCCCGGGGACCCCATCCCCTGGGGCTGTGCCACTATTTAAAAAAAAATATATATATATATTTTAATGACGGAGGGGGGCCACGTGGCCCCCCTCCCGGGCCACTTCTGGCCCCGGGGACCCCATCTCCTGGGGCCGGCCCTTTCCGTTGGGGACCGTGGGGGGAGCCCCAATGCCCCCACGGTCCCGCCGGCTCCCCGCCTCCTGCGGGAGCCGGCATTACTTTTGAGCAAGGGGAGCTGCTGACATGCAGCTCCCCTTGCTCAAAAGCAATTCTGCTTTGCTTTGTTGAAGCGAGAGCAGGTTTTCCTGCTCTCGCTTCAATGAAGCAAAGCAGAGTTTGCTATGGCAGGGCGGGAGCCGTGCTCCCGCCCTACCATAGCAAACAGCAATGTCCCGGGGGTGGGCACCCCAGGACATTGCAGGAGCCAGCCATGGGGGGTGGCAGTCCCCAGGGCCATCAAGGGCTCCAGGAGGGGGGCCGCGCGGCCCCCCCTCCCAACTATTTAAAGCCCCGGGGAGGTGGTAGTCCCCGGGGCCCAGGGGTCCGCTACGGACCCCTGCATTGGTAATAAGTTTATGCCCCGGGGAGGTGGTGGTGCCAGGGGCATGTGGGGGGGCTCTTTCCCCCCACACAACATTTTTAAAAGGCAAACAGAGCCCCGGGGAGGTGGCGTTCCCCAGGGCTGCGGGGGGATTGGGACCCCCCCACGCATTTTTTTTTACAGCCCCAGGGAGGTGGCAGTCCCCGGGGCTGTGGGGGGCCGCAGTGCCCCCCGCATACAATTAAATAAGCCCTGGGTAGGTGGCGGTCCCCGGGGCTACGGGGGCCCCTGTGGGCCCCCGCAAATTAATTGGCAATCGCCCCTGGGACCTGGCCCACCCGGGGGCTTTTTGAAAACGAAGCGCGGGAGCCTGTGCTTTGTTTTTTTTTATTTTCTCTGCAAGATTCGCGACCTCAACGCGAATTCTGCCGTTTAAAAAAAAAAAAGAATGCTTTTGTTTTGCCCTGGGGGTCCATGTGGGACCCCCTGAGCAGGCCTAGGGGGTCAGGGTGTTTCTACCCTGCCCCCTTTTCTTGTTTTTCACCTTTTTTTTTATTCTTTTCTTGTGACTCGGTTACCGAGTCACAAGATGGCTGCCAACACTTCCTGGTTTGGAGTGTTGGCAGCCAATCAGAGCTCATGCCCGGGAGGGTTCGCAAACCCTCCTCGGTGCTCATATATTGATATTTTTTCTTTTTCCCAAATTTGGTGTAATTCCGTTCAGCAGTTCGGGCTGTAGCCTGTTCCAATTTTTCCTATGGAAATTAACATGGGAAAAACGCGTTTTGGGACCCCCCCTTTTTTCTCGGCCCCCACTTGACGAATCACCCTGAAACTTTCAGGACAGAAGCTGACCTGAGCGGGCCATTAGTTTTGAAAATTTTGCAAAGATTCGTCAAACGGCGCCAAAGATATTGGCAAAAGAAAAAATGCTATTTGAATAGAAACGAGGTCCTAACTATAACTACCTACTGCCGACCGCCAGTAGGTAATATATATATATATATATGATCATGTGATCAAGGTCTTGAGAGACTGAAACGCGGCATGGCGGTCATGGTGGCAGAGAAGGCAGAATAAAAATTGAATTAAGCACCTTACTGGCGGTCCGCTCTTCGTTGTTTTTCCCGTGGGAAGGGAAGTGCTCACAAACGAAGGAATTGGTGATATATATGTATAAATTCACTTTACGGACACTTTTCTATTCTTATACTATCGCATCATGTCCAATGAAGCGCTGCGAGAGAGTGAAGCAGCCGCTGAAGCTTTATTTGACAACCTACCTAATGTATCGAATCAGACAAAGCGAACAGACACTAATGCTGGCACAAACAATGACAACTACAAAGCCAAATTAATGCGGACAGAAATCACTAAATGGTGGGAAGCCAAATCATTGCAAAAGTACCAAGATGCTGGCCGCGTTCCTCGCGGATTAAGGATTATGCTGGCGCCAAGTTTCGAAAACCCTAACCCTGACATGCTTAAGGAATGGGCTATAAGCAACCTGGATGCCTCTATGCGCTTAGTCATAATACTGATTAAATACGCAGAAATTGATCGAGTTAACACACAGAAAGAAATAGACCGCATCAACCAGGAACTTGACGAACTTGATCAAAAAGATGCGATTTCTAAAGGCAAAGAAGAAATCGCCTCGCGCCTCAAAAAACACGAGGAAACGATCAAAGCACGCAAAATCTTCAAGTTTGCCCGTGACAAGCAAGATTACGAATGCGGCCAGATCTTTACTTTTGCAAGAAAGTTTGATACCATCAGGAAACAAAGACTTAACAAACCAATCCAACAAGCCCAAGCCCTCCCTACAACCAGTGCAGATGGAGCAGAATCGACCTCAATGTCGGACTTAAGCTCATTAGTTGAATTAGGCACAGATTCAGATGTTGGAGGAAGATGGCGTGGACGAAATGATGCCGGCGCTTCTGACATTGGCCTGGGGGATGAGATGAATTTTTTAGTCTTCGACCGGAGACAAACCTTGCGGCCGCGGCTGCCAAAGAAACAAGGCACTGACGTAACCGCAGGAGGCGCGAGAGAAGGAAACGTAGAAAAACCCAAATCAAACAACAAGAGGCGAGGAAACTGGAGACGCAAGTCATTGCGGACACTAAAACCATCATTAACCTCAGCACAATCAACCTATCCGAGGCGGAAAAACAACTCTTATCGCTCGGCCTCACGTTCTGCCCCGAAAGCAGCTTTGACTACAGCAGCACACGCATTGATGTGTTTAAATTTATAAGGAAACTCAAATTATTGAAGTTCTTTAAACTTAAAAAAAGCAACAGAACCCAACAGGACACACCGGCGACCGCTCCATCTATGGGAGCCAATCTGACTGTTTTGCACATCACCACTATACGTACCCTTGTCGAACTGGAAACTCCAAATATCCCCGTGACCACACAACAAATGTGTAAAGACGAAGGGATCATGATCCAAACGAGAATACCCAGCCCTTTCAGACCTCACTCCACATTCACACCGATGATGCCCAAGGATGCAATCGATGTGTACAATGATGTCATCATTGAGGAACTGAAAGTTTTGCACCTCAAAACAGCAAGGAAAACTACTAGACTAAGAAATCAAAACTTAAAGTATCACAGACTAATGACCAAACTACAGAATGAAAATGAGTTTATCATCAACAAGTCGGATAAAGGGGGAAATATTATGCTTTGGCCTAGACAACTGTATCTAGAAGAGGCTAAGAGACATCTATCAGACATCAGTTGCTACAAGATATCTAGCCACAAAGAGGTGGGCAACAGCAACAAAGAGCTAAGGAAACTTCTGAATGGTTACAGAGCTCAAGGACTGTTGAGCAAAGATGAAACCACTTTTCTCAGCACAGAGTCACCAGTATTGCCTATTTTGTATTTCCTCCCCAAGGTACACAAAAACACTATCCCCATTCCAGGTCGCCCCATCATCTCTGCAAGAAAAAGCATGTGTGAGAATATTTCAAAATACGTGGACTTTTTCCTCCAGGATCTAGTCTCATGCCAGCCTTCATACTTAAAGGACACCAGAGACTTTCTGTTAAAACTCAAAGACATTCCATGGCACAATGATTATCTACTAATATCACTTGACATTACGTCTCTGTACACTAGCATTTGCCACAGTGACGGGCTAGGTGCCTGTAAGCATTTCCTTGACAAGAGACATATACAATGCCACAAACACAATGAAATGCTTCTTTGTCTCATCGATTGGTGCTTAACACATAATTTTTTTATGTTTAACAAAACTGTGTACCAACAACTCAGGGGAGTAGCTATGGAGGCCTGCCTCTCACCCAGTTACGCATGTCTCCATGTCAGCTGCTGGGAGGAGCAGGTCCTCAGGGTCAAGCATTCAACTGCATGGCAGGGCAACATTATCACTTGGCTCAGGTACATAGATGGTGTGTTTTTAATCTGGAAAGGCAACACTGACAGTGCCAGGTCATTCATTACAGAGATCAACACCAACAACCTGAATTTGGAATTTAATGCCAACATTAGCAACACATCCATTGAGTTCCTTGACGTCACACTTTACATCTCCAATGGCACTATGCACTCAAAGCTACACAGGAAACCCACTGCAGGCAACTCGGTCCTACACGCCTCAAGTTTTCACCCGAGACACCTAATAGCTAGTATCCCCTATGGGGAAATGCTCCGACTGCGTAGGATTTGTAGTTCCCCTGAAGACTTGCCTGAGTGTCAAAGGGAGGCATCCAACAGATTTAGAACACGTGGGTACTCCAAAGCCAATATCAATAAAGCCATTGAGAGAGCTAATGCTAAACCTCGTGAGGAACTCCTCACAGGTACTCGCATTCTAGAGCCTGACATCACCGGACACCCAACAGTGGATCAAATACTAACAGTCAGCACTAGACTGATCATCACACACAACACTGAAGAAAGAGCTATCAGAGCAGTCATCAATAGAAACTGGGGAATCATTAGATCTGATTCAACTCTGGGCTCCCTAGTCGCTACTTACCCTGATATTACATATAAACGCGCTTGCTCTATGCATGACACGCTAGTAAAAAACAGCCCTGAAATCATCAAAACAGCTAACTGGTTAACTGAGAGGAAAGGGTTCTTTAAATGCAATAGTTGTAGGGCTTGTAAATTTGGCAAGAACATCACACAACTAGATTCCACCTTTAGATTAGCACCATTAGTCATTAAACACCACCTGACATGCAGAACAGAATTTGCCATTTATATTCTTGAATGTAACTGTGGTCTTCGTTACATCTGAAGTACCAAGCTGCCAGTTCATATGCGAATCTTACAACACCTTAGAGCCATTGTTAACAGTGACGCCACCTACCCTGTAGCCAGGCACTTCAAGGAGGTACATCACAACAACCTGGAACACCTCAAATACTCGGTCATTGACTGCATACCCACACTGAGAAGGGGTGGGAACCGATAAAAACTATTACGCCAAATGGAAAGTAAATACATACTTCAATTTAGCACCAAGACACCGACCGGCCTCAACACTAGTGAGGACCTACACCATTTTCTGTAACAACAGATTGTCTGCCTGTTTTTTGACCTTCTAAACATGTCTTTTATAAATATATACCACGCAAGCAGTAAAACACTAGTTGGAACACATTGTTTACCCATTGCCACTGAATAATAAGTGGAGCAGAACATATGTTTTTCCTTTTTGCATTCGTGCACTTTCAGTTTGTTCTAGATGATGAAATCTGTCTGTTCGCTACATGTCTGCAACCTTATTTTATGTTTTGTAATTTTGAGTGAACTGCCATGGCAGTCATCACACATTGGGTAGGTTGTCCAACTCTAGGAGCATCTTTATATATATGACATATATTTAGCATGACTCTCTTTTTAAACCACTGTCACCACAGTTGGGAGGGGACTTTTATCATGCACGAACATCACCACCATTACTATTGTGCACTTATCACGCACGTCTCCTCTTTTCTCTCCTAAGGCACTCCCCCATACTCCTCTCACCCTTTATTTTAATACGGATACCTCACTGTAGCAGTCGTTTGCCCTCGCAATCAACTAAGCATTTTTTAAGGCACTATACACACTTCACTGCGCGTTGAGGCATTAAGGATATGACACAACGCAGCCCGAAGTACTCCTACACGGAATACTTTTACCGATGTTCACGACCATCCAAGTCTTTTAATAGTGCACGACATCACGTACCTGACACTGTGCTCTTAAGCTGTCACCGGCCTCCCGTGGCCACTTGGGCTCGAATTCTCGCGGACACGTCGACAGTCTGGCACGTCATTTCGTTGCCATCACTTATTAACATAGAAGGCTGCTGTACCTTCATGCGCATATATACTCATTTGTTATCTCTCTATTACGGGGGTAACTCTTTAGCCAGTGTCTCGTATTATTCAAGGAGAACCTCATTTGTGAACAGCGCTGCTTAAGGATATTTGACTACAGTATCTAATAGTCTGTCCTCTATGTTTTTCCATGCCTATCAATGACTCAGTTATGTTGCTTTCCTCCTAGTAGTAAAGCAACACGCATGCATCTTGTAGTAAAATGTGTTAAAATGCCTTCTCATTGTAGTTGACATAGTAACAAGACTACTGCACTCACCTGTATATATTTCACCTATGACTTCACAGCGCGCTATGTGATCAAGGCTACATGTCTGGCAGCCGAAACGCGTCATTTGCACCTTGATGCTTGAATAAACTTCTAACTACTTTCATACCAGATTGTGGAGTATGTGCCCTGGTGTTGCGCCGCAGTGGATGTTGATGCTCTGGGATTTCGTAGGAATATATATATATATATATATTATCTACTGGCGGTCGCCAGTAGATAGTTATAGTTAGGACCTTTATCCATAGGAAATCCGCAACATTCTATTCCCAATAAGCTTGGCGTCGTTTGACGAATCATCGCGAAATTTTCAAAACTAGTGGGGCGCTCCGGTCCGCTCCTGTCTTGAAAGTTTTGGGGTGATTCATCAAGCGGCGGCCGAGAAAAAAGGGGGGTCCCAAAACGTGTTTTCTCCATGTTAATTCCCATAGGAAATTTTAGCCACGGCTACAGCCCGAACTGCTGAACGGAATTACACCAAATTTTGCCAAAAAGTAGCGCTTGGTTCAGAAAGCGACCTTTTTTTTAAATGGTGTAAATCCGTTCTGTAGTTGCGGAGAAATTCAAAAAATAAGAGTGAAAAAATCAATTTCCCATAGGAAACTTTATGCAAGGCTACAGCAAAAACTGCTGAACGGAATTACACCAAATTTGGCAAAAAGGTAGTGCTTGGTTCAGAAAGCACACTTTTTAAAAATGGTGTAAATCCGTTCAGTAGTTGCTGAGAAAATCCAAAATAAAAGTTTCGATATCTATGGCCGCGGTGGATCCGCGCACCCTCCCGACCACGAGCTGCATGCTAATTGGCTGTCAACACTCCAAACCAGGAAGTGTTGGCAGCCATCTTGTCCCTCGGTAGAACCGAGGCACAAGAAAGCAGTGAGAAAAACGCGAAAAGGGGGCCGGGTAGAAACACCCTGACCACCTAGGCCTGCTCAGGGGGTCCCACAAGGACCCCCAAGGCCCAAAAAAATTCTTTTTTTTTTTTTTTTAAATCGGCAAAAACGCGCTGGGTGCGCGGATCCAGCCGATAAAAATCGAAGCGCGGTCTCCCGCGCTCAGTGCTATTTTGCCCCGGGTGGGCCAAATCCCGGGGGCATGCGGGGGTGGGTTTATGTTTTATGTGGGGGCCTCTAAGGCCCCCAAGCCCCGGGGACCGCCACCCCCGGGGCTTTAAAAATGGTGCGGGAGGGCTCTCCGCCCTCCCGGGAACGCCACCCCCGGGGCTTCTTTTTAAAATTGAAATAACCTGTGTGGGGGGCTCGAGCCCCCACATGCCCGGGGACCGCCACCTCCCGGGGCACTAACATGTAAATTAGGGGTCCGTTAAGGACCCCGAGCCCCGGGGACCACCACCTTCCCGGGGCTGTGCATTTGGATGGGAGGGGGGCCGCGCGGCCCCCCTCCTGGAGCCAGTGATGGCCCTGGGGACCACCACCCCCCAGGGCCGGCTCCTGCAGTGATAGATAGTTTATTTCGACCAATCATATGATCATTACAACAGCATACAAAACATACATTTAAATACAAAACTTTTAAAAAAACAATGAGATAATAATTACTACATCCATTTTAAACCCCCACCTCAGATAAAAGTTTAAAAGTAGCAGCAAGAGGACATATACGGGGATTAAAAAAGTCAATTGTCCAAGGACATCACCACATTAAGTTCATTTCAGGGCCTTGGATCTCAACCACCACCTCCTGCAGTGTCCCGGGGTGCCTACTGTAGTTTGCAGGCTCCCGTCCTGCCATTGCAAACTGCTTTGCTTCATTGAAGCGAGAGCAGGGAAACCTGCTTCGCTTCAATGAAGCAAAGCAGATTGCTTTTCCACATGGGGAGCTGCATGTCAGCAGCTCCCCATGTGGAAAAGCAATGCCGGCTCCCGCAGGACGCGGGGAGCCGGCGGGACCGTGGGGGGATTGGGGACCCCCCCACGGTCCCCAATGGAGAGGGCCAGCCCCGGGGGTTGGGGTCCCGGGGCAAGTAGTGGCCCGGGAGGGGGTCCACGCGGCACCCCTCCCCAAAAAGAAAAAATAATTAAAAGAAAAATAAAGGCCTGCCCTGGGGGATGGGGTCCCCGGGGCAAAAGGAGGCCTGAGGAGGGGGGCCACGCAGCCCCCCTCCTTAAAAAAATAATAAAAAGAGTGGCCATGCCCCGGTGGATGGGGTCCCCGGGGCCGGAATCGGCCACGGGAGGGGGCCACGCGGCCCCCTTCCCGTTTTAAAAAAAAAAATAAAATGAAAAAAAAGGGGTAAGGCCCTGGGGGATGGGGTCCCCAGTGCCCAAAAAAAGGAAAAAGGAAGGGGGACCACACAGCCCCCCTTCGGGAAAAAAAAAAAAAAAAGATTGTGCCGCAGGCCCCGCCCCCTTCCTTTAAAACTCTGCAAACGCGCCCTCTGGCAGAGGGGGAACGAATTCCCCTTGAATACTGGGGGTCCCTGGGGGCCAACTAGCCCACCAGGAACCTCCAGTATGCGCCAGGAGGCTGCGTTGCAGGGAGGTGTACAGAAGCCACGCCCCTTTTTACACCTCTCTGTGGCGCATACTGGAGGTTCCTGGTGGGCTAGTTGGCCCCCAGGGACCCCCAGTATTCAAGGGTTCAAGTGTTCATAGGTTTTAGAGACAGTTATAGTTAGTTGGACATTGCACTCGTACAAAACCCGTGAAATTCCCCCGTTATAGTTAGTACAGCTAACTATAACTCGCGCCCCCGCAATGCACTGCTGATGACGTCACATATTACATCACTCATGACATGGTCAGTGACATCACTGATGACATCTCAAATTACATCACTCATGACATCACTGATGACATCATCCACGTGATAATCTGATGACCTCCTCACACCCTAATATAACCTTTGATACACCCACTCTAAATTACAGACTGCCATTCGCAAAACCATAGACACTCCAACACCAATAACTACATACCCACTCATTGATTCTTAGGTCTACACACAAATCCACTCACTCACCTGTACAGTCACTCATACTTACGGTCACTCAGTACAGGACTATCATATGCACTCATACTCCTATATAGACACTCAAACACCGCCACTCATCCATAGAGGTACTCACACACCTAGTCAGTCATGCAAATAATTAAACACACTGCCATTTACTCACCTACACAGTTATACACACACCAGCTCACTTACTCATACAAATACTAGCACATTCTTACGCTCTTATACAATCACTGATGCAAGCACACACTCATCCATACAGTCATTCTCACAATCACACACTCTCGCTTATAGCTATTTATATACTCCAACACACATATGCCTTTCACATATGTAGTTACTCACACATGTACCACTGGGACATACATTCACTCACTAATACACTCTTACACACACTTACCCACCCATACAGTCTATCACAAATGCACTCTTGAAACCATCCACCCAGTGAATCACCCACTCACACATCTATGCACAGAGTCGCACCCACCCCACCCACACAAACACTCAGGCACCCATACAGATACTCAGACAACCAATCAATAACTCATATAGACACTCATGTAGCTATTCACAAACCCATGCAGCCACTTACACAGCAACAGACAGACGGATACAGACATTCACCCAGTTTAGTCACTAACCCATGCATTCAGTAAGATACGTTTAATCACTCACTTATAGAGTTAGTCACGCACCTACTAAATCATCCATACAGACACTTATACACCCACTCATTCTTCAATATGCCTTTCCCTATATATATTAAATATATTTAAACTTTACAGAAACACACAGTCACTGGATAATGTCATCAGTGATGTCATTTGAGATGTCATCAGTGATGTCACTGACCATGTCATGAGTGATGTAATATGTGACGTCATCAGCAGTGCATTGCGGGGCGTGAGTTATAGTTAGCTGAACTAACTATAACGGGGGAATTTCAAGGGTTTTGTACGAGTGCAATGTCCAACTAACTATAACTGTCCCTAAAACCTATGGTTTTTTCAGTGAATATATATATATATATATATATATATAATATCTACTGGCGGTCGCCAGTAGATAGTTATAGTTAGGACCTATTTTCCATAGGAAATTCACAACATTCTATTTCCAATAACTTTGGCGCCGGTTGATGAATCTTCGCGAAATTTTCAAAACTCGTGGGGCGCTCCGGTCTGCTCCTATCCCGAAAGTTTCGGGGTGATTCGGCAAGCGAGGGCCGAGAAAAAAGGGGGGTCCTAAAACGTGTTTTCTCCATGTTAATTCCCATAGGAAATTTTAGACACGGCTACAGCCCGAACTGCTGAACGGAATTCCACCAAATTTGGCAAAGAGGTAGTTCTTGGTTCAGAAAGAACCCTTTTTGTTAAATGGTGTAAATCCGTTCAGTAGTTCCTGAGAAAATCAAAAGTAAAAACACATATATATCTGGGCGGAGCCTAACCACACATGTCATCGTGAGATCTGATTGGCTGTCAGCACTTCATCCTGGAATTGCTGGCAGCCATCTTGGGACCAATATAAATGATAGTACCCCATTGAAATGCATTGTAGTGAATCGAAGATTTTGAGGGTTACCAAAAGGAGAACTATAAAGGGTGATAACAGACTTTAGTTACATTAGAATTCATTTGTTGATGGTACCATACTAATTTCAGGAATTTTGGTGTGTTCCAAGGTGATTTTACCCTGTGAAAAACCTTCTGCTGGGATATCATGAATCATGTTTGAGAGAAAACTATTTTCACATGCTTGTCCCATACAGTTTTGGAAGGTGCTCCAGAAGCTAAAATGAGAGCATATTTTCTGTAAATTCACATTATCTTTCTCAGTCATGTGAGAATGAAGTCTGACATTCTCAGTAAAACATGTACATCCAACAAGGGCAGAGACTGTCAGTTGATTCCTTTGTGTTCTACTGCAGCTTCCCAGAGTGTTCTAAAGAACAACTAGAGTGCTAACAGCCTTACTTATGACAACAGTATGGCACACCTGAAGCCATCTTGATTGGAATAAACTGGTAACACTTAAAACATTTAATTTAAAAAGGAACAAAATGATGGGGTTCATTTTGTCATAGAAATTATGGTTAGTGCTGTAGAAAGAAAAATTAGGACATGTTTCAAGTGTGATCTCAAATATCTTCCTGTTATATTTCAACAGGAGCAGCCTGTCAGTTGATGCCTTTGTGTTCTACTGGAGCTTCCAAGAGTGTTTTAAAGAACAACTAGAGCGCTAACAGTCTTACTTATGACAACATTATGGCACACCTGAAGCCATCTTGATTGGAATAAACTGGTAACTCTTAAAACATTTAATTTAAAAAGGAACAAAATGAGGGGGTTCATTTTGTCATAGAAATTATGGTTAGTGCTGTAGAAAGAAAAATTAGGACATGTTTTAAGTGAGATCTCAAATATCTTCCTGTTATATTTCAACAGGAGCAGCCTGTCAGTTGATGCCTTTGTGTTCTACTGCAGCTTCCCAGAGTGTTCTAAAGAACAACTAGAGTGCTAACAGCCTTACTTGTGACAAAAGTATGGCACACCTGAAGCCATCTTGATTGGAATAAACTGGTAACACTTAAAACATTTAATTTAAAAAGGAACAAAATGAGGGGGTTCATTTTGCGATAGAAATTATGGTTAGTGCTGCAGAAAGAAAATTTAGGGCATGTTTTAAGTGAGATCTCAAATCCTCTTCTATTTCATTAGAAAATTCTGACATGCAGACTGAAACAATCACTTTCAATACCAGCAGTAGACTTCCAGTTAACTCCCTGGTGAGCAGTAGCTTTACTACAGTGATCTAATGAACAACTAGAGTGCTAACATTCTGAATTTATGGCAAATGTGTGACACATCTGAATGCCTTCTTGATGGAATCAAAGTAAAAACTGAAAGCATTTCCTACTGAGGAGACTGCAGTAAATGACAAAATTAGGAAACTTCATAACAAATAAGTCTCCCAAGATGGCCACCAGAGGAAAAAGAGCCCAAATGTAGCACAAATATCACCCAGATGTAGCCCACATATAGCCCAATGACAGAAGTGTGCAAAACACTTTTTATTTTTGTTTTTCTGCAGTTTTATATAGTGCAAACTGGTCAGGTATTGGAGCGTTACATCTTACTTGGACCCCTTATTGCGTATTTTGCACGAAGTACATGAGATTGATCTTGCGAAACATTGACCTTTACGATTCTGTTAACCTGAAGTTGCTCTGAACCGGGCTTTGTAACACCCGTTTTTACCTACTGGTTTTAAATAATTCTCACTGTATTGTATTAGGAAAGAGGATTTACTGTTTCTATGTACACTTTTATGATCTATGTTTCTAAATCAGATCAAATAAAGTTTAATGAATTCTATGGCAGGACGGAGGCGAGGATTATGCATATCTTTCCTCACTTTATTTGCATAGCAGTTCAAAGAAAACGTAACACAACAATCATTAAACAAAAGACTACACAACCCATGAACCATTAGGGGGGTAGTCTCCAAGGCAACTATAGTCCAATCATATCACAGTCCATCGTATATAATATCGTGACGTCCCTTCCGCTTCCTCTTTCTTCACTGCTCGTCAGTTAAGTGTTAAGTGCATTCCTTACATTCTTGGCTTAATCTGACGTTGTTGCTGTTTGTATAGCGGTTTCTTGTGCACGTTATTAGCATTATTGCCTTGGTATTGTTTCATATTCCCTGCGCAGCAGGCTCTTGCCCGGGCGCGTTCTCCCCCTCGCAGTTTCTCCCGCTGTGTGCTCTGCGCACGGTGAGATCCTGTCAGGCGCGTCTGGTCCGAGCGAGGCAGCTCCGTTGAGCGCTCCCGCTGGTCTTTACGCGCGTTTGGGAATCCGGTCACTCCTTTAGTGTCCGCTTGATTCCCGACCAACCCTCGCCTAATTTTGACACCGCTACGCGGTGATTTCCCCACACGGCCATGTTAGTGACCAGCGCCACCTGGTGGTGGCAATTGGTATTGCGTCTCAGTCTATTCTTATAACAGCTTCGGGGAAAGCCCAGCTGTTGGAGCACCGGCGAGGGGGCTGCCTTTAGGATTTTAAGGGCATTTGTTCTGTGCTCACACCCTCTGCTAACATGTCTTCTCCAGAAGACCATTTTTACTCCTCCTACCAGGAAATGGAGGAGGAATGGCCCCCCAACTTCTCCCTCCAGCAGTGGACCAAGCCCTCTCTCTGGCTACTTCTAGGGCGCTGGCTCCTCTTAGGGATCAGGTTGATAAGCTGGCGAAAAGCATCCCTGGGGTGTTCAGTGACCCAGATCTGGTGGTGGCGGGTCCCAGTAGCTCCCAGATGGGGAATAAAAGGGCCGTTAAGCATAACGCGGGGCACTTGGAAGGATTTGATAAACTTACAGAGACCTTCCTCAAGAGTGCGCAAACGCTAAAACATGCACCCTGCCGGGAGGAGGAGGGGCCCGGAGAAAATTGCGACACTGTCACCACTATTGTAGACCCCGACGGCGGGTTTCCCTTAGAGGGAGAGGGTGTATCGGAGGACGATTTCTCCTCCGATGAGGATAAGGCCTCGGGGCGTCCCTGGCGTCCAGAGTCCCACTCCTCTCAGTCCCCGGTTGGGGACGGGGTCCACTCGGACATGTTCGAGCCTACCCAAATTTACCATCCTAGGTCAGCGGAGTGGACACCTGACGCCAAAGTGGCAGAGTATGTGGTGGGGAAAATCCATCAACCCCTTGAAAGGGAGGTCAGGAATAGGATGAGGGGAGAATGCCCCAGGCCCTCACTGAAGGGGAAGGTGGCACACACGCCTGAAATTGATGAGAAACTATGTACCTTTTTCTCCAAGTATATGAGGGATCCCAAGAAAGGAATTGATAGGTCTTGGACGTGGTAGGGCCCTTGACCCAAATTATTCAATTGACGGAGCGTTCCAAAGAGTCAGGATCCCCTTTGTCCACGGATATTGTGGCTGGTTGGGCGCACTACCCTAAACCCTAAAACACTACCCCCTCCACTACCCAAACACCACTGCACTACCCTAAACCCTAAAACACTACCCCCAGCACGACACCCTACACTACCCAAACATAACTGCACTACCCTAAACCCTAAAACACTACCACCAGCACGACTCCCTACACTACCCAAACACCACTGCACTACCCTAAACCCTAAATCTACCCACAGCACAACCCCCTACACTACACAAACACCACTGCACTACCCTAAACCCTAAAACACTACCCCCAGCACGACCCCTTCACTACACAAACACCACTGCACTGCCTTAAACCCTAAAACACAACCCCCAGCACGACCCCCTACACTACACAAACACCACTGCACTACCCTAAACCCTAAATCTACCCCCAGCATGACCCCCTACACTACACAAACACCACTGCACTACCCTAAACCCTAAAACACTACCCCCAGCATGACCCCCTTCACTACCTAAACACAACTGGACTACCCTAAACCCTAAAACACTACCCCAGCACGACCCCTTCACTACCCAAACACAACTGCACTACCCTAAACTCAAAAACACTACCCCCAGCACGACCCCCTACACTACCCAAACACCACTGCACGACCCTAAACCCTAAAACACGACCCCTACACTACACAAACACCACTGCACTACCCTAAACCCTAAAACACTAGAACCCAGCACGACCCCCTACAGTACACAAACACCACTGCACTACCCTAAACCCTAAAACACTGCCCCCTACACCACACAAACACCACTGCACTACCCTAAACCCTAAAACACTACCCCCAGCACGACCCCCTACACTACACAAACACCACTGCACTACCGTAAACCCAAAACACTACCCCAGCACTACCCCCTATACTACCCAAACACCATTGCACTACCCTAAACCCTAAAACACTACCCCCAGCATGACCCCCTACACTACACAAACACCACTGCACTACCCTAAACCCTAAAACACTACCCCCAGCACGACCCCCTACACTCCCCAAACACCACTGCACTACCCTAAACCCTAAAACACTACCCCCAGCACGACTCCCTACACTACACAAACACCACTGGACTACCCTAAACCCTAAAACACTACCCCCAGCACGACTCCCTACACTACCCAAACACCACTGCACTACAGTAAACCCTAAATCTACCCCCAGCATGACCTCCCACACTACACAAACACCACTGCACTACCCTAAACCCTAAAACACTACCCCCAGCACGACCCCCTACACTACCCAAACACCACTGCACTACCCTAAACCCGAAAACACTAACCCCAGCATGACCCCCTACACTACCCAAACACCACTGCACTACCCTAAACCCTAAAACACTACCCCCAGCACGACCCCCGACACTACCCAAACACCACTGCACTACCCTATACCCTAAAACACGACCCCCTACACTACACAAACACAACTGCACTACCCTAAAACCTAAAACACTACCCATAGCATGACCCCCTACACTACACAAACACCACTGCACTACCCTAAACCCTAAAACACTACCCCCAGCATGACCCCAGTACACTACACAAACACCACTGCACTACCCTAAACCCCCTACACTATACAAACACCACTGCATTACTCTAAACCCTAAAACACTACCCCCAGCACAACCCCCTCACAACACAAACACCACTGCACTACCCTAAACCCTAAATCGACCCCCAGCACAACCCCCTACACTACCCAAACACCACTGCCATACCCTAAACCCTAAAACACTACCCCCTCCACTACCCAAACACCACTGCACTACCCTAAACCCTAAAACACTACCCCCAGCACGACACCCTACACTACCCAAACATAACTGCACTACCCTAAACCCTAAAACACTACCACCAGCACGACTCCTACACTACCCAAACACCACTGCACTACCCTAAACCCTAAATCTACCCACAGCACAACCCCTACACTACACAAACACCACTGCACTACCCTAAACCCTAAAACACTACCCCCAGCATGACCCCTTCACTACACAAACACCACTGCACTGCCTTAAACCCTAAAACACAACCCCCAGCACGACCCCCTACACTACACAAACACCACTGCACTACCCTAAACCCTAAATCTACCCCCAGCATGACCCCCTACACTACACAAACACCACTGCACTACCCTAAACCCTAAAACACTACCCCCAGCATGACCCCCTTCACTACCCAAACACAACTGCACTACCCTAAACTCAAAAACACTACCCCCAGCACGACCCCCTACACTACCCAAACACCACTGCACGACCCTAAACCCTAAAACACGACCCCCTACACTACACAAACACCACTGCACTACCCTAAACCCTAAAACACTAGAACCCAGCACGACCCCCTACAGTACACAAACACCACTGCACTACCCTAAACCCTAAAACACTGCCCCCTACACCACACAAACACCACTGCACTACTCTAAACCCTAAAACACTACCCCCAGCACGACCCCCTACACTACACAAACACCACTGCACTACCGTAAACCCAAAACACTACCCCAGCACTACCCCCTACACTACCCAAACACCATTGCACTACCCTAAACCCTAAAACACTACCCCCAGCATGACCCCCTACACTACACAAACACCACTGCACTACCCTAAACCCTAAAACACTACCCCCAGCACGACCCCCTACACTCCCCAAACACCACTGCACTACCCTAAACCCTAAAACACTACCCCCAGCACGACTCCCTACACTACACAAACACCACTGGACTACCCTAAACCCTAAAACACTACCCCCAGCACGACTCCCTACACTACCCAAACACCACTGCACTACAGTAAACCCTAAATCTACCCCCAGCATGACCTCCCACACTACACAAACACCACTGCACTACCCTAAACCCTAAAACACTACCCCCAGCACGACCCCCTACACTACCCAAACACCACTGCACTACCCTAAACCTGAAAACACTAACCCCAGCATGACCCCCTACACTACCCAAACACCACTGCACTACCCTAAACCCTAAAACACTACCCCCAGCACGAACCCCTACACTACCCAAACACCACTGCACTACCCTATACCCTAAAACACGACCCCCTACACTACACAAACACAACTGCACTACCCTAAAACCTAAAACACTACCCATAGCATGACCCCCTACACTACACAAACACCACTGCACTACCCTAAACCCTAAAACACTACCCCCAGCATGACCCCAGTACACTACACAAACACCACTGCACTACCCTAAACCCCCTACACTATACAAACACCACTGCATTACTCTAAACCCTAAAACACTACCCCCAGCACAACCCCCTCACAACACAAACACCACTGCACTACCCTAAACCCTAAATCGACCCCCAGCACAACCCCCTACACTACCCAAACACCACTGCCATACCCTAAACCCTAAAACACTACCCCCAGCATGAACCCCTACACTACCCAAACACCACTGCACTACCCTAAACCCTAAAACACTACCCCCAGCACTACCCCTACACTACACAAACACCACTGCACTACCCTAAACACTACCCCCTACACTACCCAAACACCACTGCACTAACATAAACCCTAAAACACTACCCCCAGCACAACCCCTACACTACACTAACACCACTGCACTACCCTAAACCCTAAAACACTACCCCCAGCACGACTCCCTACACTACCCAAACACCACTGCACTACCCTAAACCCTAAATCTACCCCCAGCACGACCCCCTACACTACCCAAACACCACTGCACTACCCTAAACCATAAAACACTACCCCCAGCATGACCCCCTACACTACACAAACACCACTGCACTACCCTAAACCCTAAAACACTACCACCAGCATGACCCCCTACACTACTCAAACACCACTGCACTACCCTAAACCCTAAAACACTACCCCAGCATGACCCCCTACACTACCCATACACCACTGCACTACCCTAAACCCTAAAACACTACCCCCAGCACGACCCCCTACACTACTCTAAACCCTAAAACACTACCCCCAGCACGACCCCCTACACTACCCAAACACCACTGCACTACCCTAAACCCTAAAACACTACCCCCAGCACGACCCCCTACACCACCCAAACACCACTGCACTACCCTAATCCCTAGAAAAGAAACCCCCACCCCATGCCCAATCCCCCTTACCTCTCACTCCTCGTCGTTCCTCTCTCCTCGTGGTTCCTGCTTCACGTTGTCTCTTAGGGGCGGTGCACGTCGTTGTGAGAAAATGGAACAGCCTCTGTTTCCTTACAACGACATGGATCGTCTACAAAATTCGTTGTAAAGGCATGCGTGGTAAATGACCATGCGTTCTAAAAAAATGTGTAGTAATGACTTCGTGATGTACAACGCATGCGTGGTAATGCATGCGTTGTAATGGTATCGCAAAGTAAAAAAGTCGTTGTAGCGGCTGTTTACCGATCGAAGCTGGCCCCTGTTCTTCAGTGAGACGTTTATTTGATTAATTAGGAGGAAGGAATGTGTTTTTTACCGAAAAGTGCATTCCCGGCTGTTGTATTGTGAAAGTGTCTGCGTGGCCTGGTTTCACTTCCGGTGAGAGAGTGGAAGAGTCTGTTTGGATCTAAAGGAATTCTGTTGTTGGACGGGGCCGGCGCGACATGTCATCAGAAAACATAGCTAATGGAAAGCGTCCTCCCTGAAGTGTGGAGCAGTGCCATGAGAGGTCAACGAGTGTGCGTCCCACCGCAGTATGACCGTACCGCGTGACCCATGTGCCACCTCCAGGGTACGGGAGGCAGAAGCGGCATCACAGGTCCTCTTGAAGACCGTTGTAGCACTAATTCTACATTTTGGTACTAGGGCATTTTAACTTCGTTGTTCCTGCCAGATACAAAGAGAAGATCCTGTGTTATTCAGTGCCCTCGTTACCTTTTTTGTGGGTTGTGGTGCTTGTCACTTCGCTACCCCGCCGGTGCACACGACTGGGCACCCCACCTCGTGTGCCATCTGCAGGGCCTCTGCCCTCGGATCACTGGTTTCGGTTTCTGGAGTGGCAACATAAACAGTTGCTCCCAAAGGACTAGCCTGAACACTTAGGTGAATATCCCCTGCACCAGCATTCCACGGAAATTCTTTCCTAGCTTTCCCACGTCAATGAGGACGTCATAATAGCACGGCTCCGCTCGCGACACCGTATGACGTCATCGGAGCCATAAGAGGACCTCGTCGGCGTGCTGACGTCAGTTCCACCCATTTTTTCCGTGCCACCGAGGCAAACAGGGGACCGAGACATTTTCACATGTATACATAGTATAATAAATATATATATTCACTGAAAAAACCATAGGTTTCAGGCACGTTATAGTTAGAAATTAGCATTTAAAAAACCTTAGAAATTCACTGAAAAAACCATAGGTTTCAGGCACGTTATAGTTAGAAATTAGCATTTAAAAAACCTTAGAAATTCACTGAAAAAAACATAGGTTTCAGGGGCGTTATAGTTAGTTGGACATTTCACTCGTAAAAAACCATAGAAATTCCCCCGTTATAGTTAGTTCAGCTAACTATAACTCGCGCGCCCGCAATGCACTGCTGATGACGTCACATATTACATCACTCATGACATGGTCAGTGACATCACTCATGACATCGCTGATGACATCTTAAATGACATCACTGATGACATCATCCTTGTGATAGAGTGGCAGACCTCCTCTCACCCTAATATAACCTTTGATACACACACTCAAAAATACAAACTAACATTTTCAAAACAATGGACATACCAATACCAGTTACAACACACCTATTCAGTAATTCCAAGATCTACACACACATCCACTCATTCACCAACAGTCCCTATACAGTCACTCATACATGTACTCACTCATCATATGTACTCATATACCTATACATCCTGTTACACACCGCCACTCATCCATAGAGTTACTCACACACATAGTCACACATGCAAACAAAGTATCAAACATCCATTTACTTGCATATACAGTTATACACACACTACCACACTTACTTCTACAGATACTTACTCTCTTAAACAATCACTTATAGAAACACCTACTTATTTGTACAGGAACTCTTCCAATCTCTCACTCTCACATATACTCACTTATATACACCAATACTCACATATACTAGTTTAAAACATATGTAGTTACTCATAAAGACACTATTGAGACAGTCATTCACTCACTAACACACCCATACACATACTCATCCACCTATACAGTCCTGCACACATGCTGTCTTCAACACATACAAACAGTGAGTCACTCATTCATGCATCTATGCACTAAGTAATACCCCCCACCGAACCATACAGACACTCAGACACTCATACTGATACTCAAAAAACCAACTAATAACCCATATAGACACTCATGTAGCTACTCACCAACCCATGCAGCCACTTATACACAAAGTGAGAGACTGATACAGATATTTTCATATTTAAACATTACTCACTAACCCATGTATTCACTAAGATACACTTAGTCAGTTATACAATCAATTTTACAAAAAAATCATCCATTTAGACACTTATATACCCATTTATTCTTCCATCGACCTTGAGATATACATATATAAAACATATTTAATTTTCAGAAAAACACACATTCACTGGATGATGTCATCAGTGATGTCATTTGAGATGTCATCCGTGATGTCATGAGTGATGTCACTGACCATGTCATGAGTGATGTAATATGTGACATCATCAGCAGTGCATTACGGAGCGCACGAGTTATAGTTAGCTGAACTAACTATAACGGGGAATTTCTATGGTTTTGTACGAGTGAAATGTCCAACTAACTATAACGCCCCTGAAACCTATGGTTTTTTCAGTGAATATATATATATATATATATATATTTATATATATATAGAAAGAAGGATTCTGTGACTGCCTCCACTCACATTGCGCCGCCATCACGGAAGAGCACAGAAAGGAGGCACTTGAGACAGCGATTTACTCCAGGTAGCTGGTTGCAGAAGTTCTTTTTATTTTGTTTTTACATTCTTCGTGATGCAAAGTGCAGACAGTGCATGGTCAGTGACAACAAAAACGACCTACGCGTTTCGACCAACGGTCTTCGTCTGGGTCAGAGTGCATATAGTGACATTGGTGTTAATAAAGGGGTTGGTTGGACCCTCCCCTTATTAAAAAACAGTTAGTTACAGATTCTTTTTTACTTTTAAAGGAGCCTAACACGTTATTTTTTATAAACTTATTCTAAACTCTCAAATCCAAGCATTTTGTGAATCAATATTTACATATGTGGAGAGTGACAACAAATTTTTGTTTTTTCTTTTCCCTCTCTTTTTCACAAATGTAAGCAGAAACAGAATAATCGTTAACAACCAATAATGTCATCTGCCTTTAACGCAGATTTCGGGTAAAGTACCCCTTTATAACCGAGTCTCATTTTCAGCTATATTGGATTCTTTGCTCTCCTGTTCTTCAAAAAAATGGGCTAACATAAAAGGAGATTACACATATGTAAATGTTCAAGCCATATTTTGACAAATTTGATGGTTTCTGACGCCATGTTAACAGAGCACTGCATGTATGTTTCCCTAGCAGCACCTTAAGAATACAAAATATATTGGGGTGTATATATCCAAGTTCTATGGCTTAAATGCGACCCAGTTGTAGAATCCTTGATTGTGCAAATTCAGCAAAAATGTAAACATATTAATCAACATGACATTGTTAAGTAAGTACCAGTCTTGTTGATCTATTACTGTTTTGATACTATTAAAAACATATGTCAGACTTTAGACAGACCAACGACTTTAGACAGATAAAAACAACGTGCAAAAGCATAAATATAAGTACAGTACAAAGTTAGAAGCTATGCAACCCGTTTGAAAACTGTCAAAGTCCATTTCTTTGATAATAAGGGTATCCATCTCATAATGAATCTGTTTCATTGCAAAATAATGTACCTGAGAACCCCTTCGGGTGCAAAAAATGCAATAAAGTGCAAAGTGTATGTAAACATTAGCACATGTAGTGCATCTCATTTTATAATATTGCTGTCCTGTCCTGTTTATGCACTACGGCTTTACTCCTGTGCAAAAAATGCAATAAAGTGTCTAATGCAAATAAACAATAACATGCAAATTTGTACACAGTTGACCAGCTTATAGTAAAGTGCAAAGTTTCAAAGCTGTGCATACCGTTTAAAAACCATCTAAATATATTTCATCGATGAAAAGGGTACCCATTTTGTAATAAGTCTGTTTCATTACAAGAGAAATGTGCTTATAAACCCTTTCAGGTGCAGAAATGCAATAAAGTGCAAAGTAGATATAGACAATAGCACAACAGTGCATCTCATTTTGTTATATTGCTGTCCTGTTCTATTCATGCACTCCAGCCTTATTCCTGTGCAAAAATACAATAAATGTCTAATGTAAATAAACAATAACATATGCAGATTTGTCCACAGTTGACCAACTTGGTCCAAGGATCCTGAAGGTCCCTCGATGTTACCTTACTATCTGTATTTTGCTCTGATGCACATGAGACATCAATTAACTTGTCAAATTTAGTCCTAAACCACATTATCTCCAAATTTCTGTTACAAACCCATAATTTCTCTCTAATTCAGTGCGGTGGCAATTCTATTATGCTTCCTACACTGTAGTTCATTCATTATTGGTCAGTTTTCACAAAAAACGATTTCATGTTAAAATTCTGCCACTTTACACACTTAGAAAGTGCAAGTGCTAAACTAAAACAATATTGATTCATTTCCAACCCTCCAATATATAGATGTGCAAATGTACAATCCAGCAGCATGGTAGCCATAGTTGGGGAACAAATTGGTCAAATTCTTTTTGTCAAACAATCCTACAAGCAAATCCCATAAAAAGTATTTTTATAAAAAATATATTTTATAAGAAAGTGTGAAGTTCTGCATCGGCATTAAGTCCCCATGGTATCTCAGTTCCCATCAATACTATCCATTTGGACTCTGCTTTTCTGAGTGTCAAGTCTCGGTCCCCACCTCTGATGTTAAATGGAATGTGTTCAATGCCATAAAATGATAGGTTCTCAAACTGGCCTTCATGGTCTTTCCACACATGTTTAGAGATTGCATAGGAAAAATCCTTGTTTTTAATTGCCCTAAGATGTTGTAGGATATGCAGTTTCAATTTGTTCACTGTACTTCCTATGTACTGTTTCCCGCATTCACATTGGAGGGCATAAACGACATGTGTGGCTTCGCACATAATTCTTTCCTTAATCTTGATTTTCTCTCCTATCAAGTTTGTAACTTCCTGACGATTTCGGCCATGTTTGCACGCCTTACATTTAGGGCATTTGTAGAAGCCATTAATCCTTAGCCACTCGCTCTTGCTCCCACTCTTTTCTGTTTTTTGGAAATGGCTTAGCGTCAGAATGTCCCCAAGTGATCGTGTCTTTTTGTAGGAAATACTGAGATGATTGGATGTACACGTCTTTAGATCTTCATCTCTGGATAATATCTTCCAATGATTTCGCAGAGCATCTCTTATCAGGTTGCTAGAGATATTGAATTGTGTAATATACCTGATTTCATCCTCTTTTGTTTCATCTCTTTGTTTCTCCCTGCTGCTCTTTGGAAATAACAACGATTCTCTCTTCTTCTTCATAGCCCTTGTTTTCGCATCATCCAGTACCACCATTGGATAACCTCTCTGAAGGAATCTTTTGTACATTATGTCAATCTGTTTGCAGAATTCTTGCTCCTCTGAACAGTTCCTTCGTGCTCGGAGAAATTCCCCATAGGGGACACTCCATTTCAAACATTTTGGGTGGGAACTGTTAGCTAGTAAAATACTGTTGCAAGAAGAGTGTTGTACATATTTTCTGTTCTTTTATGTAAATGTGAATATCCAGATAATCTATCTCCGTTTTACTGGTGTTATGCGTGAATTCAAGCTGGAATGCTTTTGTATTTAGAGATTTAAGGAAGGCATCAAATTCCTCTGTGTTGCCCTCCCAGATTAAAAACAAATCGTCTGTGTAGCGCACCCAGAGTATTACATTTTCCATCACTCTTTTGTTTGCGTCAGACCAAATGTGTTCTGCTTCCCACATGCCCATCGTTAGGTTGGCATACGTGGGCGCAAAGGAAGTCCCCATCGCTGTACCTTTGCTCTGTTTATAAAACTTTTTGTCAAAAATAAAAACATTGTTCGTGAGGCAGAATTTCAACATTTCTAGAATCATGTCGGTCTGTCTTAAAACACTCAGTGATCTTGAGCAGAGATAGAATTCACAAGCTTTGATGCCATCCTCATGTTTGATTGATGTATATAGTGCGACTACATCAATGGTCACCATTGTGTAGTCTTCTTTCCAGGGGATGCCAGCTATCCTATTCAGAAAGTCCATTGAATCCCGGATGTAGGAAGGTAAATCTCGCACATATGGAAAAAGAAAGATATCCAGAAATCTCGAGGTATTCTCCAGAAGAGACCCACAAGAACTGACAATAGGGCATCCTGGAGGGTTTTCCAGACTCTTGTGGACCTTTGGTAACACGTATATTGTTGGTGTGATGGGACGCAGTATGAGGAGGTAATCTAGTTCATTATCATCCAACAAACCATCTCTATGCCATCCACGAAGCATGCTGTGAAATAAACTCATGATTATCGGTGTTGGATCTTCTTTGAGTTTTTGATAGTTTTCCACATTATTTAACTGTCTCTTGATTTCAAAGTAATATTTTTGAGAGTCCATTACCACCACATTACCCCCTTTATCGGAGGGTTTTATCACGATGTCTGTGTCCATTTTCAGATCATTTAGGGCCCATTGGTCGTCCTTGGTCATATTTGATGGTCGTTGCTGGTTCTTCTTCCTTTCTTTGATATAGATTGTTCGCAACTCCTCTGTCATTAATTCTTGAAAAATGTCCACCCTGTTCCCTGCTGGTAGTTGTGGGCAAAATTTGGATCGATTTTTACAGTTACTACTGATGGCCAAATTGGTTGCAATAGCCATCTCCTCGCATAACTGGGTATTCGTCGTTGTTTCTGTGATAATTGTGGTAATGTCGCCATTATTTTCCATCTCTAAGCTATGCAACAATCTTAATGGTGGGATGTCATTTAAAGTCAGTGGTGAGAGTGTGTCTTGATTTAGTTGTTCGGTGGGCCTTCTGGGAATGTTTGCAAAATACTTTCGTTTTAATTTGCGGCAAAATTTGTAAAGATCCACTCTGGACATAGCTAGATCCATAGCTGTAGAGGGGCAGAATGTAAGTCCTTTATTCAATAACTTCAGATGTTTTGATGTCAAGTTTTTTGATGATAAATTAATTACTAGGTCATCTTGTACTGAAGTATCTGGAGATGATGTGTTCATCTTTACTTTTTTATTGTTGTTTTTATGGGCCTGTTTCTTGTGCCTCCGTCTGGTTCTTTTTGTTGATGTTCTGTTTTTTGGGGGAGGCCCCGTCCTCTGCCTCGCGTTGTCATCCGTAGAAGCCGCATTTCCCCGGAAAATATGTATATATATATATGGTTGCAAGTGTATTTTTAAGGGTTTAGGGTGAGTATGGATTTTTGGGTGGCGAGGGTATTTTTAGGGTTTAGGGTGGGTGTGGGTTTTTGAGTGGCAAAGGTAATTTTAGGGTTTTGGGTGGGTATGGGTTTTTGGGTGGCAAGGGTAATTTTAGGGTTTAGGGTGGGTATGGGTTTTTGGGTGGCAAGGGTATTTTTTAGAGTTTAGGGTGGGGATGGGTTTTTGGGTGGCAAGGGTAATTTTAGGGTTTAGGGTGGGTATGGGTTTTTGGATGGCAAGGGTAATTTTAGGATTTAGGGTGGGTATGGGATTTTGGGTGGCAAGGGTAATTTTAGGGTGGGTATGGGTTTTTGGATGGCAAGGGTAATTTTAGGGTGGGTGTGGGTTTTTGGGTGACAAGGGTAATTTTAGGGTTGGTATGGGTTTTTGGGAATTCAAGAGTATTTTTAGGGTGGGTATGGGGGTTTGGGGTGGAAAGGGAATTCATAGGGTTTAGGGTGGGTATTGATTTTTGGGTGGAAAGGGAATGTTTAAGGTTTGGGGTGGGTGTAGGTTTTTGGGATGGAAAGGGATTTTATAACATTAGTAGTGAGTATAGGGGTGTGTGTGTATATATATATGTGTACATAGTGTTACAACTTACCAACATTACTTTTACAACGCATATGTCTTTAGCATGCATGCCTTTACCACGAAATTTAAGTGTTTTACAGCTACATACAAACCCATTACACATACATATATATATATATATATATATATATTCACTTAAAAAACCATAGGTTTTAGGGACAGTCATCAGCAGTGCATTGCGGGGGCGCGAGTTATAGTTACGTGAACTAACTATAACAGGGGAATTTCTATGGTTTTGTACGAGTGAAATGTCCAACTAACTATATCTGTCCCTAAAACCTATGGTTTTTTAAGTGAATTTAAAAGGTTTTTTAAATGCTAATTTCTAACTATAACGTGTCTGAAACCTATGGTTTTTTCAGTGAATTTCAAAGGTTTTTTAAATGCTAATTTCTAACTATAACGTGTCTGAAACCTATGGTTTTTTCAGTGAATTTCAAAGGTTTTTTAAATGCTAATTTCTAACTATAAGGTGCCTGAAACCTATGGTTTTTTAAGTGAATTTCAAAGGTTTTTGAAATGCTAATTTCTAACAATAACATGCCCCGCCCCCTCCCTTCACCACTGTGCAAACGCGCCCCGTGGCGCGTTTTAAGTTGGGGGATTAAGTTCCCTTGAATCATGAGGGTCCCTGGGGTCCAACTAGCACACCCTGTACCTCCTGTATGCGCCAGGGAGCTGCGTTGCAGAGAGGTGTTCATAGGCCACGCCCCTTTTTACACCTCTCTGCAACGCAGCTCTGTGGCGCTTTCTGGACGTACCTGGTGGGCTAGTTGGCCCCCAGGGACCCTCAGGATTGAAGGGGATTTAAATCCCCATCTTAAAACGCGCCACGGGGCCTGTTTGCACACATGTCACCTGAAGCCCCGCCCCTCCCTTCACCACTGTGCAAACGCGCCCCGTGGTGCGTTTTAAGTTGGGGGATTAAGTCCCCTTGAATCCTGAGGGTCCCTGGGTACCAACTAGCCCACCATGTACCTCCAAAAAGCGCCACAGAGCTGCATTGCAGAGAGGTGTAAAAAGGGGCGTGGCCTCTGAACACCTCTCTGCAACGCAGCTCCCTGGCGCATACTGGAGGTTCCTGGTGGGCTAGTTGGCCCCCAGGGACCCCCAGTATTCAAGGGGAATTACTTCCCCTTCTTACAACGTGCCAGGGGGCGCGTTTGCAGAGTGCTGCAGGGAGGGGGCGGGGCCTCTGGCACGATGCCGTTTTTTGTTTTTTTTGCTTTTTTTTTTATGGGAGGGGGGCTGCGTGGCCCCCCTTCCCTCATCCACTTTTGTCCCCGGTGACCCCATCCCCCGGGACCTAAGGCTGTTCTTTTATTTTTTTTATTTATTTTTTTTAAACGGGAAGGGGGCCGCGTGGCCCCCTTCCCTGGGCCTGTATTTGCCCCGGGGACCCCATCCCCCAGGGCATGCCCTCTTTTTAAAAAAAAATATATATTTGGAGGGGGGCTGCGTGGCCCCCCTCCTCAGGCCGTTAAATGCCCCGGGGACCCCATCCCCGGGGCCGGCCTTTGCGTCCTTTTTTTTTTTTTACTAAAACTCCTTTTTTTGGGAGGGGGCTGCGTGGCCCCCTCCCGTGCCACTAATGGCCCCGGGGACCCCATCCCCCGGGGCCTGGCCACACGTTGGGGACCGTGGGGGTCCCCAATCCCTGCACGGTCCCGCCGGCTCCCCGCGTCCTGCGGGAGCCGGCATTGCTTTTTAATAAGGGGAGCTGCTGACATGCAGCTCCCCTTATGGAAAAGCAATCTGCTTTGCCTCATTGAAGCGAGAGCAGGTTTCCCTGCTCTCGCTTCAATGAAGCAAAGCAAGTTTGCAATGGCAGGACGGGAGCCGCGAGGACACTGCAGGAGCCGGCCCTGGGGGGTGGCGGTCCCCAGGGCCATCAATGGCTCCAGGAGGGGGGCCATAAAGTTTGAAAATTTTGCGTTGATTCGTCAACCGGCGCCAAAGTTAATTCAAATAGAATGTTGCGGATTTCCTATGGAAAATAGGTCCTAACTATAACTATCTACTGGCGACCGCCAGTAGATAATATATATATATATATATAGGTTTATACTTACCTGTAAAATAGATACATTAATGGGGTAAAGGCAATCGTGGTAAAGGCTTAGTTGTTGGATATATACACCCCAATATATTTTGTATTCTTAAGGTGCTGCTAGGGAAACATACATGCAGTGCTCTGTTAACATGGCGTCAGAAACCATCAAATTTGTCAAAATATGGCTTGAACATTTACAGATGTGAAATCGCCTTTTATGTACCCAATGTTAGCCCATTTTTTTGAACAACAGGAGAGCAAAGAATCCAATATAGCTGAAAATGAGACTCGGTTATAAAGGGATACTTTACCCAAAATCTGCGTTAAAGGCAGATGACATTATTGGTTGTTAACGATTATTCTGTTTCTGCTTACATTTGTGAAAAAGAGAGGGAAAAGAAAAAACAAAAATTTGTTGTCACTCTCCACATATGTAAATATTGATTCACAAAATGCTTGGATTTGAGAGTTTAGAATAAGTTTTTAAAAAAATAACGTGTTAGGCTCCTTTAAAAGTAAAAAAGAATCTGTAACTAACTGTTTTTTAATAAGGGGAGGGTCCAACCAACCCCTTTATTAACACCAATGTCACTATATGCACTCTGACCCAGACGAAGACCGTTGGCCGAAACGCGTAGGTCGTTTTTGTTGTCACTGACCATGCACTGTCTGCACTTTGCCTCACGAAGAATGTAAAAACAAAATAAAAAGAACTTCTGCAACTAGCTACCTGGAGTAAATCGCTGTCTCAAGTGCCTCCTTTCTGTGCTCTTCCGTGATGGCAGTGCAATGTGAGTGGAGGCAGTCACAGAATCCTTCTTTCTATATATATATAAGTATATATATATATATATATATATATATATATATATATATATTCACTGAAAAAACCATAGGTTTCAGACACGTTATAGTTACAAATTAGCATTTAAAAAACCTTTGAAATTCACTGAAAAAACTGTTATTGTTACTTTTTCTGACTCAGTGTTGGATCCTGGATCCAGCACTGGTGCATCTCCTGTAAACAGTTGAAAGAATGCGTTTAAGTCATACAGGTGATTTTTAAGGAATATTTGTAGTTTGTAAAAATCAACACTTTGAAACTTTTTTGCTGAAAACCAGACAATTGATTCCTACGGAAGAAAATATAAGTTACTGGTAAGTACGGTTAAAATTACTTTTTAGGACCAGTACTGGGCTGAAAGATACAGCACTGAGGTCTCTCCTGATAACAGGTGAGTAAATCGGAATTCGTATTTCGGCTGATTTTAGAGGAATATTTGTATGTTTCAAAAATCAACACTTAGAAACTTTTTCAGCAAAAAGCAGGCAATGATATCCTATGGAAGGAAATTCAAGTTACTGGTAAGTACGGTTAAAATTACTTTTCAGGATTAGTACTGGGCTGAAAGATGCAGCACTGAGGTCTCTCCTGATAACAGGTGAGTAAATCGGAATTCGTATTTCGGCTGATTTTAGATGAATATTTTAAAGTTCCAAAACTCCACACTTAGAAGAATTTCCAAGTGAAACCAGTCAATGTTAGCCTATGGAAGGAAATTCAAGTTACTGGTAGGTACGGTTAAAATTACTTTTTAGGACCAGTACTGGGCTGAAAGATACAGCACTGAGGTCTCTCCTGATAACAGGTGAGTAAATCGGAATTTGTATTTCGGCTGATTTTAGAGGAATATTTGTATGTTTCAAAAATCAACACTTAGAAACTTTTTCAGCAAAAAGCAGGCAATGATATCCTATGGAAGGAAATTCAAGTTACTGGTAAGTACGGTTAAAATTACTTTTCAGGACCAGTACTGGGCTGAAAGATACAGCACTGAGGTCTCTCCTTATAACAGGTGAGTAAATCGGAATTCGTATTTCGGCTGATTTTAGAGGAATATTTGTATGTTTCAAAAATCAACACTTAGAAACTTTTTCAGCAAAAAGCAGGCAATGATATCCTATGGAAGGAAATTCAAGTTACTGGTAAGTACGCTTAAAATTACTTTTCAGGACCAGTACTGGGCTGAAAGATGCAGCACTGAAGTCTCTCCTTATAACAGGTGAGTAAATCGGAATTCGTATTTCGGCTGATTTTAGATGAATATTTTAAAGTTCCAAAACTCCACACTTAGAAGAATTTCCAAGTGAAACCAGTCAATGTTAGCCTATGGAAGGAAATTCAAGTTACTGGTAAGTACGGTTAAAATTACTTTTTAGGACCAGTACTGGGCTGAAAGATACAGCACTGAGGTCTCTCCTGATAACAGGTGAGTAAATCGGAATTCAGTATTTCGGCTGATTTTAGAGGAATATTTGTATGTTTCAAAAATCAACACTTAGAAACTTTTTCAGCAAAAAGCAGGCAATGATATCCTATGGAAGGAAATTCAAGTTACTGGTAAGTATGGTTAAAATTACTTTTCAGGACCAGTACTGGGCTGAAAGATACAGCACTGAGGTCTCTCCTTATAACAGGTGAGTAAATCGGAATTCGTATTTCGGCTGATTTTAGAGGAATATTTGTATGTTTCAAAAATCAACACTTAGAAACTTTTTCAGCAAAAAGCAGGCAATGATATCCTATGGAAGGAAATTCAAGTTACTGGTAAGTACGGTTAAAATTACTTTTCAGGACCAGTACTGGGCTGAAAGATGCAGCACTGAGGTCTCTCCTTATAACAGGTGAGTAAATCGGAATTCGTATTTCGGATGATTTTAGAAGAATATTTGCACAATGGTGAAGGGAGGGGCGGGGCCTGAGGTGACATCTGTGCAAACGCGCCCCGTGGCGCGTTTTAAGTTGGGGGATTAAGTCCCCTTGAATCCTGAGGGTCCCTAGGGGCCAACTAGCCCACCAGGAACCTCCAATATGCGCCAGGAGCTGCGTTGCAGAGACGTGTAGAGAGGCCACACCCCTTTTACACCTCTCTGCAACGCAGCTCTGTGGCGCTTTCTGGATGTACCTGTTGGGCTAGTTGGCCCCCAGGGACCCTCAGGATTGAAGGGATTTAATTCCCATCTTAAAACGCGCCACGGGGCCTGTTTGCACACATGTCACCTGAAGCCCCGCCCCTCCCTTCACCACTGTGCTAAACGCGCCCCGTGGCGCGTTTTAAGTTGGGGGATTAAGTCCCCTTGAATCCTGAGGGTCCCCGGAGTCCAACTAGCCCACCATATACCTCCAAAAGCGCCACAGAGCTGCGTTGCAGAGAGGTGTAAAAAGGGGCATGGCCTCTGTACACCTCTCTGCAAGGCAGCCCCTGGCGCATACTGGAGGTTCCTGGTGGGCTAGTTGGCCCCCAGAGACCCCAGTATTCAAGGGGAATTCGTTCCCCTCTGCAAACGCGCCAGGGGGCGCGTTTGCAGAGTGGTGAAGGAAGGGGCGGGGCCTGCGGGCCCGATCGTTTTTTTTTGTTTTTTTTTGTCCCTGAAGGGGGCTGTGTAGCCCCCTTCCTTTTTCATGTTACCCCTTTTTTAAATTAAATATTTTAAAAAAACGGGAAGGGGGCCGCGGGCCCCCTTCCCTGGGCCTGTATTGGCCCCGGGGACCCCATCCCCGGGGCATGGCCTCGATTTTTTTTTTCTTTGGAGGGGGCTGCGTGGCCCCCCTCCTCAGGCCATTTAAGGCCCCGGGGACCCCATCCCCCGGGGCTGGCCTTTCCGTTTTTTTTAAATTTAATTATTTTTAAACTTTGGGGAGGGGGCCGCGTGGCCCCCTCCCGAGCCACTACTTGCCCCGGGGACCCCATCCCCGGGGCTGGCCCTCTCCGTTGGGGACTGTGGGGGTCCCTAAGCCCCCACAGTCCCGCCGGCTCCCGCGTCCCTTGGGAGCCGGCATTGCTTTACACATGGGGAGCTGCTAAGATGCAGCTCCCCATGTGGAAAGCAATCGGCTTTGGATATTGGAAGAGAGAGCAGGTTTCCCTGCTCTCTCTTCCAATATCCAAAGCAGTTTGCTATGGCAGGACGGGAGCCGCGAGGCTCCCGTCCTGCCATAGCAAACTACAGTGTCCCGAGGGTAGGCACCCGGGACACTGCAGGAGCCGGCCCTGGGGGTGGTGGTCCCCAGGGCCATCAAGGGCTTCCAGGAGGGGGCCGCGCGGCCCCCTCCCATTCAGGTCACAGCCCCGGGGAGGTGGTGGTCCCCGGGCTCTGGGGTCCGTAACGGACCCCCATATTTAAATGTTTAGTGCCCCGGGAGGTGGCGGTCTCCGGGGCGTGTGGCGGGGCTGGAGCCCCCACACAGGTTTTTTAATTTAAAAAAAAGCCCCGGGGAGGTGGTGGTCCCCGGGGCTGCGGGAGGGCTCAGAGCTCTCCCGCACCATTTAAAAAAAGCCCCGGGGGTGGCGGTCCCCGGGGCTTGGGGGCCCTTTGTGGCCCCCACACATAAAATTAACCCCCCCACCATGCCCCCAGGACTTGGGCCACCCGGGGCCAATTAACATCGAAGCGCGGGAGACCGCGCTTCGATTTTTTTCGCCAGGATTCGCGCACCCTGAGCGCATCCTGCCGATTTTTAAAAAAAAATGTATTTATTTTTTGCCCAGGGGTCCTTGTGGGACCCCTGAGCAAACCTAGGGGTCAGGGTGTTTCTACCCTGCCCCCTTTGTGCGCTTTGCGCACTTGTTTCTGTCCCTCGGTTCTACCGAGGGACAAAATGGCTGCCAACATTTCCTGAATCGGAATGTTGACAGCCAGCTGACAGCCAATTAACATGCAGCTCGTGATCGGGACGGTGCGCGCAGGGTGCGCTGAGGGTACGCGGACCCTACTCGGCCATAGATATCACTAACTTTTTACTTTTCATTTTCTCAGCAACTACTGAACGGATTCACACCATTTAACAAAAGGGTTCTTTCTGAACCAAGAACTACCTCTTTGCCAAATTTGGTGTAATTCCGTTCAGCAGTTCGGGCTGTAGCCGTGTCTAAAGTTTCCTATGGAAAAGTGCATGGGGAAAACGCGTTTTGGGACCCTCCTTTTTCTCGGCCCCCGCTTGACGAATCCCCCGAGACTTTCAGGGTAGGAGCGGACCGGAGCGGGCCACAAAGTTTGAAAATTTCGCGAAGATACGTCAACCGGCAAGAGAGTTATTTCAAATAGAATGTCGCGGATTTCCTATGGATAATAGGTTGTAACTATAACTATCTACTGGCGACCGCCAGTAGATATATATATATATATATATATATATATATATATATATATATATATATATATATATATATATATATATATATATAGGTTTATACTTACCTGTAAAATAGATACATTAATGGGGTAAAGGCAATCGTGGTAAAGGCTTAGTAGTTGTAAAAAATAGTTGTTGTTAAAACTGTAGTGGTTTAGACTAAGTAGTGGTTAAGGAGTAGTTGTTTAGACTGAAGTTGTTCAAGTGGTAGTTGTTCCATCATACAACCGTCTTGAAGGAATGTTAAGCAGCTTGTTTTACCAGAATGCAACCTTATAGTATTGGTTAAATGAAAGGAGAACCACACAGTAGTTATAGAAATATGTATTTATTAATATAACACTATCTACTACGACAGAGTATCTCCTACACAGAGATAATCACAAAGCACACAATACTTAATCACAGAAATGACAGTAAATAGCACTAATACACAGTGGGCTCCAGGGGGGGACCAAACCATATACTAAGAGTGGTATAAGAACCAGTCAAGACAGTGTCGAGAGGACGTAGAATTGCTGGGACCCCAAGGAACTACCCAAGGTGAGTAAGTAGGGACCCCACGCAGGAGGGGTGCAGTGTGGGAACACGACCGCATGCTCCGTACAATTCTGTGGGAAAGGCGCAGTTGAAGTTTTAGAGTTTAAGGACCCTTCCCAGTGGACTTCGAAGAAACCCCGTGGAAGATAGGAGGTTGGAGAGCTACCCCACCCGTGGATACCAAGGTACCCAAGTTACCTATCCCAGGGAAGCCGGGTGCATAGGTCTGAAGTGGCGTCGTAAATCGCCGTAGAACCTAATGGAGGACTTCGAAGAAGAGCCGCTGCTGGAAGGGAGAAAAGTGTCAGTTGGAATCCAAAGGTGGATTCTTGTCAAAGAGTACCTGAAAGCAGAGGGGGCAAAGTCTGGGTCACTCTGGAGTGACCAGGGGCTCGGTAGACGAATTCCCACCGATGTCAGGTGCTTCAGGTGCATTGATGGAGTTCTTAACTCTGCAGCTATGGGGACCAGGAGACATCGAGGACAACCAGGTGCGGGATACGAGATGTTCCACAAAGGATGTCGAGTGCTGAGGGGTCGGTGTCCGGCGGGAACACCAACAAGCCTTGGCAACGCCAACCCATGCAGAAGGTCAAGGATAGATACGGTTCAGACCAGCAAGGTCCAGGAGACCCACCACAGCAAGGGAAGTCAGGGCAGGTCTGGAGAAACCAGGGGAGCCCAAGAAAAGCAAAGTTGACTCTCAAATGGACTCACAGGCCGGAGGCACAGGAGTCGAGAGAGGACCTCGAGTGATTTCACCAAACAACAGCCCACGGAGCGCTCGGTGTGAGGAGGCTGAAGTTCTTAGTTGGAAATTGTGCCAGAGGTTGGGGCTACTCGGAGCCCAATGCACTTGTTCGGGAAATGCCAACAAGCATATGCACTTGCAAATGTCAAGGTGCACAGGGGTTCAGGTATCGCAGCCCCCACAAGGGATTCTGACCTCAAACTTGGTGAGAGGGCAGCTTAATCCTCAAGAGACATAGAAACCCACCTCCTGTGTTGCTGACCCTTTTGGAGTCCATAGGAGCTCAGGGTCAGCAGACCAGACAGCAGTGTTGTGGTGCCTGCGAATGCAGGGGAGTGACTCCTTCACTCCAAGGGAGATATCTTTGGTTGTCCTTGATGCTCCACAGGTCCTGCATGGATCCTGTATGGTGCATGGGCACAGACAATGCTTCAGACTGAGAGGGAGATGAAGTCGGGCCCAAAAGAAGTCCAGGGAAGTCCAGAGTGTCCAGACGGTCAAAGTTCAGTGGTTTCTGGTTCAGAATCTTGTCCATGTTCAATCTAAGGTCCTACAGCCAGGTAAGCCCCTATGTACCCTCAGAAGAGGGTTGGCAAGATTCAGCGGATCCTCCCAGGGGAGGGCCTGGAAAGTGGGGAGGTTACTCCCATGTCCTTTGTCCAGTTTCGCACCAGAGCAGGAGCCAACGGCTCCCAGGACTGATTTAAACTGGACTATGCACAGGGACACCAAATGTGCCCCTCATGCAGACTTTCAGGTGCTTGCAAGCTCACCCACCCAGCCCTAATACACTAAATCCTGTCTGGGAGGTGGTCACACCTCTCTGTGACAGGATGCCTATTGTTCTGCCTTCCCCTGCTCGAGCTTGGCTCAGCAGCAGGAGGGCATAAATGTGTCTCTGCTCGGCAGCAACCATTTTGTGCTGCCTGGGACTAGAAGGCTGGTACCGGGAACACCAGGGACCCCACGAAGCTCACTTCTGAGGGGTGGAATCATACCTCCCATACCGGTTACCGGTTGGGGGGTATGATTCCAACATGTTTGACACCAAACTCGATAGGGTTAGTTTCAGCCGTTTTAGAGTTGGTCATCACGCGTTCGCATAATGCCACTCTATATGTTGTAAATGGCTGCCTCACTGACAACCCGGAAGAATGGACTTTGTAGGCTGAAGGGGTGTTCTACTCATGCAGTGGCACCCTCTCCTTTAGAACCAAGCACCCTGCCCTCAGGATTGTAAAGGCCTGCTAGAGGGGTGACTTATAGGTTTGGAGTGCAGTGACCCTTAGATATAATAAACCTATATCTTAAGTAAGTGGTGCATGCACCAACTTACACAGGCTGCAATGGCAGGCCTGTAGTTCCATTTTGCATGGCCTCTCATGGGTAGCATAATACATGCTTCAGCCCATGGGAGGCCTCTGATGTACCTATGCCCTGGGTACATGGGTACCATATACTAGGGACTGACAAGGACACTCCAATCTGGAGTGTACCTAAGTACATATCATAACAGTTTAGGGAGGAAGCAGATAGACTGGGGTCCTGATTAGCAGGATCCCAGTCAGACTAGTCAAAAACAGTATCACATTTAGCAAAAAGTGGGGGTAACCATAAGAAGCAGATCCTACTTTCCTACACCCACCATAAGCTCTGGGCACCTCACATGCCCCAGCATGATTACAGAGACACTAGAGCACTGTCATGTAGCTGCATACAGGAAAATATTTGGGCTCCCCAAAACAACAAGACGCACACTGATTGAACTAGAGTTTGGGCTGGTAAACATGGATGTTGAGTACAAAAAGGATTTAATTAAATACTATCACCAAGTGGTCAGAGCAGAAGCAGATTCCATGAAAGGAGCCCTGCAAGTGATATTTCAGGATGAAAAGAGTGAGTGGGCAAGTTATCTCAACACCGCTATAACTACACTAAGTTTGGCCACAGAATGCCTTACCAATCCAGTCATAATGTTGCAGCACCTGAAGAACACCTTAAAGAAACAGGGTAAGCTCCTATCAAAGGAACAGGATATAAACGAAATTAGACACAGTCCCGGTACCTTGGTGTGCCTCAAATCCCATGAGGACATTCTCTGTCAACCATATCTGAGAGTGGTCATGGGTGGACAAGCCCTAAGGAACATTTTGCTGACCAGACACCTGACACTGGAAACCAAAACCAAAAGGGCAAAGGCAGTGTAGGTTGTGGTCATATACCCTTGAATTAGTAGAGCACTTCATATGCTGCTTTCCAGCATTGCTTCCTCAAAGGCAAATTTTTTTAAGGCCATTATTCTTGCAACGTGGCATAAAAACATGCAAAGAGGAAGTGTCTTATATTTTTTCGTCTGATGTCCCAATGGAGTTAGCATGAATTGGCAAGTTTTTCGCCATAGCTGGAAGGCTACTGAGGGACCACAGTCCACACTTGGCTACAGCCCATCAGACTGCATCAACTATGAACTTGCATGAACTCAAATAATGAACCTGTGGACCTGAGGCTTGGTAGACCTTTTATCCCCAGGGCATGTACCTGCTTTTATTGGTTTTACTGTCCCTTTCTATCGGCTGTGTCTGAACCCGATTCTTTGAAATATCCGACTTGGCTTGGCTGCACGGCACTTTGCACTTTGGAACATACACCAGGGCATAGTTTCCATTAATTTATAACGTCCCTCTCATTTTGGCCGTCTTTTAAACTGCTTCTCTGAAACTTCTTTTTGCACGGCACCTTGCACTTTGAAACACATTTGCACTGCATGTTGCATCCAGTACTAGGAGATCCCTTTATGCCAAGGCCGGTACTGTACTGATTCAAACGTTTACTGCTCCTTCTGTACGTTATTTGTTTGACTCATAGGGTCTGTCAGGGCCTGTTCCTGCCTCTATTGGTTTTACTGTCCCTTTTATGCAGGCCGTATCTTAACCTGCGTCCTTGAAATATTTGACCTGACTGGGCTGTACAGCACTTTCCATTTTGGAACGTACGTCCGGATATAACTTATGTTGGCCGTATTCTAAATTTCTGCTCTGAAACATTTGCTTGCACAGCACTTTGCACTTTGGAACACACTTGCATTTATTTGTACCGTATGTTGCATCCAATGATATATAGCATTAAACATACTGAATGATTGTCAGAGGGTAGACAAAACTGCACATTCTGCATTTTAGTGATGGCCCAGATTTTATTCTAACGATTTTATAATGCGATATTGCACTTTGGAACACACTTGCGCTTATTTGCACCGCATGTAGCATCCATTACTAGGAGACCTCCTCACGCCTGGGCCGGTACTGTACTGATTCTATCATTTACTTCCCCTCTACATGCTGTTTGTTTGATTCATAGGTAATTATATATAGCGTTAAACATACTGAATGACTGTCAGAGGGTAGACAAAATTGCACTTTCTACATTTTAGTGCTGGCCCTGATTTTATTCTAACGATTGCATAATGTGATTCTACCTTGTGGATTTCAAAACATTTATTATTTGCCTCCTGTAGGTATTATGGTGGAATTGTAAAGATTTTAATTAATCTTGCAATAAATGTCCCTTACTTACTTAAGTCACATGGCCTCCAACTACAACCAAGAAAGTACATCGATGGAAACTGTGAATAGGAAATGTACTAAATATTACTCTAATGCATGGTATGAGAGTGCCACTACAAAACATGATATTGCAATTAATGTAAGGAAACACAACCATCCCCAAATGTGACAGAAATAGAAGTAAGGGAGGTACTGCAGGATATAAGAGAGACAAGCACTAGCTCCCAGGAACCCACAACAAATATCCTAAAAGATCAGTGGCGTAACGGAACTTCAGGGGGTCCCCTGTAAAGTACATGGAGGGCCCCCCTCACTCCAGACCCAGTCAGGAGTTCTCAGGCATGGGGACCGCCAACCGTGCACAGTGCCTGAGGTGGCCCTCCGGAGCTCGGCACCCCCCCTGCACTGCGGGGGCTGAGGGGACTATTGTTACACTACTGTGAAAAATATACTCCCTAGAGTCACATCTCAGGCCAACTACTCCTATACCCACTTTAAGATGTTTCATTGTATGAACTAAAAAAGAAAACAGTGAAACACCGCCTGCCCCTAAATGATGCCAAGCTGTTGAAATACCTGAACACCTAATGAGGAACGAGTCCTGTTATTTGACAACCTAAATAATGATGGATGAATCCTAATAATTTCTACAATAGATAAGGTACTAAAACTAGGCCATTGTCAAACTTTGATGATGGCTGGAACACTCAAAATGCACCTCAAACCATTCACTCAGATATACACCATGCATGGTAAATATCACAACTCAATTATCCCTTTTATGTATGCCGTACTACCAAATAAACAAACTAGCACTTACTACGAACACTTACTATCAACTACTACCCATAATCAGCACTAAGTGTGGAGTATGCTACAAACAGTCAATTTGCCTTTGAAATAAAAAAAAAAGTTATCACTAACCTAAGTCCCTGTCACAGAGGTAGCTAACCACTACAATTTACTAATAAAACGCCCTTTCTGCCAACAAAACGAGCACAAACTAAGCCCCTCAGTGGATTATTTGGAAGCCACTTGGGTTGGCAGGCTACGTTGCTCCGGACACAGATGCCAACCCAAATTACAAATACCATGGAGGAGTATCTATAACTATATATGTTAAAAATGTAAAAATATACATTAAACTTTGAAAAAATAGAGAGAAATTAAAAAATGTGTATATCTTGATTATTTGAAAATATGTAAATAATAATGTTATTTATTAGAAATATACAACCAACTACTATTTTAATTACTTTCCAAACATCAACAATACTAATAACATAAACTCCTCCTGCTACATAGAAATACATTTTAACAAAGGAATTTACCACTAAACATTCCCACTCCAATGTAAATCATTTTGGAGAATGTGTTGGACATTAAAGGGGTGACATTTACTATTGCCACGCTAATCTAAACCATTTTGGAAAAGGTGTTGGACCCTAAAGGGGAGACAATTACTATTCCCACTCCAATCAAAACCATTTTGGGGAAGGTGTTGGACACTAAAGAGGCGACATTTACTATTCCCACTCCAATCTAAACCATTTTGGAAAAGGTGTTGCACACCACATAGGCGACATTCACTATTTCTACTCCAATCTGAACCATTTTGGGGTTGGGTGTTGCACACTAAAGAGGTAACATTTACTATTCCAACTCTATGAGGATTTGCGTGTATTATGTGATATGGCTGTGGGGCCTTATCGTGGAATACATTTGCAAAAGGTTTCTTGGGTCCAATCAGGCTCGTTTGTATCACCTTTGCTCATCCCTGGGTGGCTGTGGCTTCGAGCATTAAGGCTTCACAAAGGAACTTAGTGTAAAGCATTAAACAGCATCAAACAATGAAATAAAGTCACATAACAAGAAAAAGACACAACAATAATTTATAACAATAAACCAAATTTTTATATCTTTTTAGAGACCTTGATTATTAAAATCCACCAAAGGGTTCAAGAGAGGCAGATCTTTGAAGGTATATATACTTTTAAATGCAATTGCAAGCAAGCATTGGTCAACAAAAAGTTTGGACATTTTTGAAAAAGTTTGAAAGAGTTAGTTCGGCAACTCAGGCCTGGCTTGGGTGACCAAATCTGGCAGGATGAAAGTCCAGGGGGTCAGAGAGGATACTTTGGACAGTTACCTGGCCACCAGAGGATTTTTAAGGCAAGTTCCAAACTTTACAGGATGACCGCCATAGACTATAAAAGAGTGGTCCTGATGCTGAGGATGCAGGCAAAAAGGTGCTCAAGGATGCTCTGGTTGAGTTGCGGTCGATGGGGGTGCCTTTGTGGTGAGTCCTCGGTCCACAAGTAGTGTGATGTGACTTTGGTCACAGAGGTCGGGGTCACTCGAAGTCCTCTACTTTGCAGTAGCTGGCCAGCTGATGCTGGGCTACTAGTCTCCTTGCACCACGGTTGGGGCGAAATACTTTGGTGGAGGCTGGTGTCCCTCTTTGTTGATGGACCGAGACTTTGATGACATTCCCTGGTCCAGCTGACTCAGGTGCAACTTTTGGCTATTGGCGATTAGTCAATTTGGATGCCCGGTGGCAGGTAGCGTCAAAAGTTCTCTGGTGGCTACTAACTGCTGGTCTGGGCTTCTTCAGCTCCTGTGTCCCTGGAGCTAGATCCAGGGAATCAGCTGACTGATCCTTGGAGTCACTTCTTTGATCTGGAGCCAGGAATCAACTTTTCCCCTTTTCTAACCCAAAGTGCAGCAGATGATGTCCTTCCGATTGGTGCAGCCTCTCTCCGTGCATGTTCAATGGCAGCAGGGTAGTACTTCTACAGTCCTTTCTTCAAATCCAATGTGATCAGGGTGCCAGGGGTTCGATATTTATCCCATGAACGTGCCCTGAGGGGACCACATGGTCACTAGCCAATTGGTTGCTTGGTCACCTCCCTTCTGGTGACATGTTTCCTGCAATGTGTGGCATCTGGCTGTCCCAGAGTGCACTATTCTAGCCACTGTCAAAATGTCAGGACCCTTCCTCGGTTCTCAGGAGCTTGGTAGTCCACCCTAGAGGTGTGGCTATCTGTGGGCTACACGTCCACAGGAAAACCGGTTTGAGGGTGGTTTTTCCCTTTCTGTCCCTGTCTCCAACTTATCTGCAGGAACAAAAGGCATCCTGCTCGGGTGTGTTGCCACAGGCAGCCCTTCAAGGGGGCTTACCCTTTGAAACTCACCTTTTGGGGTTACACTCCAAGTGGCCTTACTGTGACAGGTCACACCTCACTCTGCGGCAACTGCCTTTGTTCCTAAGCCTGCGAGTAGTTCACACATCTCCCAAGGTGCGCGGAAAGCTGTCTGTGTGCTATAGCCTTTGTGAGGTCACTGGAGAGAGTGGCAACTTTCTAAAAGTTGCATATCTTCAATTATGATAGTAAATTCGACCTGGGCATCAGGTTGGCTTCACTGTCACAATTAATTTGACACCTTACAGTACCCAGTTAGGTAGTCCGATTCAGAAGCTAGCCAGGCTGGGGTGCCAGCTGGTAACCCTGAGTTAGCCAATGGGGCTACTAACATTTCCCCAGCAAAACAACAATTTCGAAGTGTTGCTGGTAAGACATATGAAAAAAATATATGTCCTTAACAATATATAGATCTCTGCCATAGGGCTCCATAGGCCTTCCTTAGGGGAGACCTACATATAGGGTTAAGGGGGTGATGACTTTGCCATTGGTTTTAATGGTAAAGTCGAACTAACAGTGTACACACATCTCTTCCAGTCTGCAATGGCAGGATGGGAGCCATTTTGTCCTTTGTCACACTCAGGGTGGCACAAGCAGTGCTGCAGCCCTGGAAGAAAACTCTGTCTTACATGCCCTGCGTACCATACACTAGGATCTTAGCAGTACGTCAGCACTTGCCAATTGGATATAGGCAATTCGACATACACTTTGTAATGGTAAGAACACTGACGTCTGGTTAGCAGGCCTCATTGTACTCTCAGAGACAAAAAAACAGCAGCATTCATCCAGAAATGTGGGGGTGAACATACAAAAAGAGGCATTTCCTTACAAACAACATAAAACATTTTGGGGAAGGTGTTGGTCACTAAAGTGGTGACCTTTACTATTTCCACTCCAATCTAAACCGTTTTAGGGAAGGTGTTGAACACTAAAGGGGCAATATATAATAATTCCACACCAATCTAAATCATTTTGGGGAAAGTGTTGGAAACGAAAGAGTCAACTTTTACTGTTCTCACTCCAATCTAAACCATTTTGGGGAAGGTGTTGGACACTAAAGGGGTGACATTTACTATTCCCACTCCAATCAAAACCAATCTGGGGCAGGTGTCAGACACTAAAGGGGCGACAATTACTATTCCCACTCCAATCTAAAACATTTTGGGTAAGGTGTTGGACACTAAAAGGTTTGTGTACACGATCAATACACCATAGTCACACTTATTTTTTATGTATGAAATAAAATAAAAAGTACTTAGGAGACACAATGACCCATACTAAAAACGTGTATAGTTAATGTGAAACATTAACATATAAAATTATTTTAATTATTATTTAAAAATAATATATTTGTATTATAATTTATTAATATTCCTAATTTTAAAACATAACATAAAAAATAAATACATAATTCAAATTTTAAAATCAATGAACATATAAAAAACATATAAACCAATTTTTATAATTATATAATAAATATAAATTGTATTACATTTAAATTAATAAATATTCGAATATATACTCCCAACAACAAAACGTATTCCAAGACTATAAAAAATAAAAATGTCATTATTAAAAAATGTTATTAAAATTTAAACAGAGAAGCAAAGGCTGACAATAGATGCCTCAGCCAAAAAAACTCAAAAGAGCATCTAGCACCCAGGACAGAGGCACCTGGAAACAGGAGACAACGTGGAAAATTACCCACAGCATCTTAGAGGCAACAAAATTCAGAACCAGAACTGAAACTCACACACAACATGAAACAGACATTCGAAGTGGTTCACCATAGAGTGGAAAGAATCCTGAAAAAGACGCCAGAAGGTTCTCTGTTCACATCAAGAGGAAGGTTGCTAATAAAGACCTGGCAGAAGACACCACACCACTAACAAGACAAATAGACCGAAGACACAGTAACACAAGTCAGAGAAACCATCTTATGAAGGAGAGAAGAGGAATATGTTCCTGCAGATTTTCTTTCCTTTAAAAGGCATCCCACATTCCATCTATGGAAGGACCACTCAAACTCTTATACATCATCATCTCCTTGTAGGAATCTCACCATCTAGGACTGGGCAGCAGAAAACGGGACTCGAGATGGTACCACCCAATCCCAGTCCCAAAGGACAGAACAGGGGATTGTGGCCCACATCCGCTTGAGCACTTGAACTCTTGCCAGATTGAGAGTCAGCAATCTCAGCCTCTAGACCAGGAGGTACTCCATAGCTCCTAGGAACACTACAGGACTACACTACAGGACTACACAGAACTTCCTGTTCATCAGCTGCCAGTCAGCCAAGAATAATAATTCCACATTTGTAAAGTGCTAAATTATCACCCCTAAGGGTATCCAGGCACTGGGGGCCGTCGGCGAGATTAAGTGAACTATTGCCCAGAGTCACATGATGCTGAGCCGAGCTGCTGCCGGGGATCAAACGTGAGCGCCATGCACCTGGAGTCTGCTGCTCTGGCCGCTGCGCCACACCTCTCCCCTAGAAGATCTAGGGACAGAGAATGCTGACACCACTTCAAAGATCCAGACCCAGAAACACAACTGACCCACGCATTCTTTCCAAACCTCCCATAAGCTCCAGAGCATTACCAGGTCAACCTAAGCATCAGAAGCAGTAAGTCAAGCCAGTCCCCGTACTTACACAGGACACCTGCGTAGGCTGTGCGCAGAAACCCTTCCACACAGCTACAGCTGCTGAAGAAGGCCTGTGGTGCACAGTCTGCAGGCCCGTTGGAACCTCAATCCAGAAAGGAGTCTTCAAACGTTGTAACCACAGCCCACACACAGTCGCATTATCTCCTCATGCAAATCCTCCAACGAATTCAGGCACAAATTAAAAGTGGTCTCTCATATGCACAGACAAAAAATGGATTTGTCTGGGTGTTTCCCTTCAGTTATAAGTTCCACAGGGGAGGGTGAGTCTTCTAGGTAGGTGATCCAGCCAATCAGTTAAAGGTTTCGGAAAGAGGAAGCTGAGGGTTTCAGTAGCTCTGATGGGAGGCTGCATGCCTCACATATACATGAGTGGCAGGCAGATAAAACGAGGGGCGGCTGATTGTATATGTTGCTACAGATACAAGAAATGAACTGTAGTCACTTACAGTGCGATACTTTGAGCTGATTAATTGACCTTGAAACGGGGAGCTTAAATTTCAGAGTTTTTGCCAGACAAACATTCGACAAAAAAAATCAACTGATGTACATGCCAGCATTGCTCATTTTATTTTTAAAGATACAAGCTTGAAATTGGGAATTAGGGCCCCATGAAAGGAGTAGTAACACGAGCAGTTTGTCGTTGTTAGACACTGTGGGGCAGATTTACAAGCCCCTTGCGCCACTTATGCGTCATTTTTCCCATGTTAAAAATGACGGAAAAGTGGAGCAAGGGGCTTGTAAATCTGCCCCTGTGTGTCTCAGTCTGGCAAAGGATGTTGCGTACTGAAAGCAAATAATGCATTAGTAGAAAAACAGTCGCGTTGTTTGTTGCTGGAAGAAAGCAGTTAACATGTTACCAAAGTATCGGGTGCAACAAGATACGTTGCCTTGTCCATTGTAACCCTTACAATTTGTTCAGTGCGGAACTTTCCATTTTGTGCCAAACTGCTCTTGTTTATTCGGACACTTATCAAATCATCAGAACATTTGGCACGCGCTCTATCTCACATGGTCGGAGCTCATGGGCGGTTTCTTCTGAGGAGAGGATTTAACTCAAAAACAGAGATCCAGCAGCGTTTCTGCTTAACTGGATTTTTCGATTGCTCAGCAGTACAACTTTGCCCACAACCAGCAATCGGTGAGTAAACATTTGTACACATCCATGTTTATTACAGCATCCGGAGAAAATTGATGCAGCCGGGGATTTTTTCACGCTTTTCTGTCTACTGTTTGAGGTATGGAGCAAAAGATATTTATTCTGCAATATGGTATTTGTGCTATTTCCAAATAGTTTGTGTAACACAAAGTTATAGCAAAGCTGATTTAGTAGTGTCGTTGTTCGAATTGAAAGCTGACGTTCCCAATTTCACCTCTGTGCATTGTTGGCATGTTGTTTAAGGTCTCCACAGATGACAAGGTGAGCCCTGATAGGTACTAATTAGAAATTACAATAAATGTTGATTCTCAGAGCCGAATGATAAAACGCGACACCTTGGTCCATCGTGAGGAAATGAACTGTAGGTTTGCAGGCAGCACTGGTCCAGTCGGTGGCAAGCAGTGGAGGAGGACAGGTAAGTCTGGCTGAGGGAAGGATAGGTAGGTGAGACATGTGGTCTGGCAGGGCACCTGGAATGGTCAGAGAAGAAAGAAAGATTGAGATAGAGAAAAAATGTGGGCAGGTGAGTGACGTTAAAAACCAAGAGGTGGGCTGATGGGCTTATGGGTGTGGAGAGGTAATAGAGAGAATTTCTTTTTATAATTTTTTTTAGATTTATTGTATTGTATACAGTAATAAGGTTGAGTTATACCCTCACACAATAAAGCAAACTTTTATGGACAGTAAAGAAGTGATTAATTTGAACCTCTGGTTGTAGGTGGGGCACACTGGCACTCAGTTTTGGGAATTGGTACTTATTGTTCCTCATCAGAGTTTGACCCACAGCAAGAGAGAGAAAAGCACAAAAGAAGGAAACGTAGGTGCTTGAAGTAGGGGTGTGGTTAGTGCAGCAGCACCCCCATGAATGAGTAATAAAGGTGCTTTACATTTTATTTTCCTTTTGTCACATTTGCTGTGCCTTCATAGACAGAGTGCAAATGTCAGACTATGGGGCCAATTCCGATGTCGGACGGACCAGAGTCTGGAACTGAATGACCTCTTGTCATCGGTTCCAGACCTGCAAGTAGGATTGGTCGCAATCCTATACTTATCAATGGGAGCATGCATCCCTAACGGAATGCATGCTTGCATCGTTAAGTGCAGAGGGGCAGTTCATCCCTGCACCACGTGGCAGGCACACCAAGGTGCCTGCCGCCGGGTGCAGGGATCAACAGGGGGGCACCATCGGTGCCCCATCTGCTGCCATTCGACGGCCTCACACCCATGGGGGCCCCGAAAGACAGTTTCCCACTGCCTTTCTGTGTCGGAAAGGTCGGCACAGAAAGGCAGTGGGAAACTGCCATCGTACTCCCTTTGCCGGAAAGAGTTGGCCGGGGGAGTACTGAAGGGTTTCCGGATGGCGGACGGGCTCAGAAGCCATCCGTAAAACCGAGTCAGATTCCTTTCCGACCAAGCCCATCAGAATGGCTCGGTCGGAAAGGAATCCGAACGGGCAGGTCCGATGCGATTAGGATGGCTCTGACCGAGGGTCGGAGGCATTCCTAACCGCATAGGAATCGGGCCCTATGTGTTCTGACACATTGCTGCTTATTCTTTTAACATGGAGACTGGTTTTTACTTTTCTTTCTCTAACTCCAAATCGAGAGGATTTTGTAAAGTGAATTATTTGACAATCCTTCTGGGGTACAGGGAGTGTGAAAGGATAGGCCATATGATGTCTATTTTTTTTCTGTTTTCTAACACATAATTTAAATACCTGTAAATGAAATGAAAAAATATTTCTTAATCTATCAGAAGTTAGGAAAGATCAAATTAAGCACTTTTTATAATTCTGAAGTGTGATAGAAACAAAGATTTTAATAGGATCAAAACAAACTTACATGGTGATGTGCTAATGATAAATACTTGCAGAAAACTGTTTTCCACATGTTATCATTTGTGCACTCTATAGTTTTATCAGTAAACTGCATGTCACTTCGAATTACGTAGCCATTTCAATGGAAACTCTGCTATCTGTAAACAACACCATTCTTTAGTAAATATATATGGGACAGTGTGCTCCAATATGCACACCAGCTGCATACCATATTCTTACCACTTTCCTGCTGAACGGGCATTGCTCAATTGCTGGTCTTGTTCTTTGTATGACCCTTGATTTTTCATAATCACTATGACTTCAGGAATGTAACATTCATGGCAGTACCCCCACTCTGAAAACTGTTCCAGCACCACTGGAGGGAAAGAAAGAGGAGGAGAGATAGAAAAACAGCAACAAAAGGGAAAAGCAAGTATGAAAAAGAGCCTACAAGAGTGAGATAAAGAATCAGAGAGTGTCTGGTGGTGGATCAAAGAGGCATAAGGTGGAATAAAGACTACACTGCCTTGTTATTTAGCACTCGGACATTCAATAGCGTGGGCTATGGGTGTCTGAGCAAAACCTTGGATTCTGGCACATATTCTTTTAAAAATTAAGCACTGCAGTAGCAGTGTGAGGCTTTGACCTGAGCAGCGAGTACAAAAGTTCAAGTATCACTGTTGGAAAGTGGGTCATAGGTAGTGGTAAGTATGCACCTACCAGTAGTAATAAGGCCACTAACACAGTATAGAGTCCAGCAAAGCTCTCAGTAAATTAGCCCCTTGCTCAACCCTTGGTAGCTGACAATAAGCTGTCAGGCCTAACTTAGGAGACAGGAGTGTAACGCATTTAAAAACACCAATACATCAATTAAGTAAGACACAACACACAATAAAAATCCCACACCAGTTTATAAAAATAGGAAATATTTTTATGAACAAATAGAACCAAAGTTAAAAAAATCCAATTTAGGGAACCGGAGAGATGAATCTTTAAAGATTAACCACTTTATTGTGCTTAAAATCATATAGCGTCACTCTGGGACATCTGGCAGCGCTTGACCAGGACAAAGTCAAAGTTTGAGGCCGACCACGATGGATCTTTGGTCGGATTCCCTAAGCGGGAGGCCCCGGTCAAAATTTTATCTAAACACATAAACTTTTCTGAAGCTTTTTCTTCCAATGGAGCTCGACCCTCCACAGTAGGCAGGATTCAGAGGGTGTTCGCTGCCTTGACTTTACGCAAGGTGTCGGTCAAAACATGGAGGTTTGGAGCTCCAGAGCTTTCAGCAAGACGAACCTAAATTCCTGGCCGGGTCGTGGTTGAAGGTAGCCAGCTTGATTCTTGCTGTTGGGTCGGTCACCTTGTGGAGCTTTTCCCCAAAAGTTCTCCATAGGTCTCCAAACTTCAGGAGGTGCTTCCGGAAGGTCTCCTTGTAGATTCAAAGTGTCCAAATCTCCAATCCAAAGGTCTGGAATCTCCTAGATGGTCTCTGGGATGTCTGGATCCCAATTCCCACAATGCACCTGGCACACTCCGGGATGGGGACTCTTGGTGGAGATGATGCAGATGGGCTCTGTTAACCTGTAGCTTGCAGGGAGTCCACTCCTTAATCCCTCTTGAAGCAAGGCACAGTCTCCAGGGCTGCAGTATCAGATTGTGCAGCAGGCTCAGTCATTCAGAGTGCATGCCTGATTCCAGCAGGGCATTCCTTCTTTTCCTTGTAGTTTCGGGAAGCAGATCTGAGAGGCTATATAGCTCTCAGATATTTAGTCAGTGTTCTGCGGTGACAAACAGGGGGCACCTCTGTCCAATGAGATGTTGTCTTTCAATTTGAGAGGGAGGGCATAGGCAGAATTGGTGGGTGGCAGGAAGTCAGGTATTATACTTCTTTAATATTTGGGAAAGGAAAGGGGGAGTAATGCTGAGGATGGTGTGGAAGCGTACCATGATGCCAGGGACCATTTTCAAAATTTGGGTGGAAAAAGGGAGGGATGGCCAGAGGGTAATGAGGGGTGGATGTCAGTACACCTAGTTTAGTAAGAGGCAGAGAGCAGGTGCAGATGAGTTCATGTTGAATATGGGTCTCCTATGATTTTTCATTTCATGCACAGCTGATGTCAGCAGGGGGAGATGAAAAAAGGGGCCATATAAAATTAAAGATGTGTTTCTCTGAATAAAGGGGATATTTTTCACCTCAGGGATCGCTCTCATTGTTTTTTTGCTGTCACTCAGAAAACTTCCCAGTTGTTCTCAGTTACCCATCTATTATTCATTATTCCTTTAGAATGCCATTAATGTGAACAATACAGATCGAAAGGCAGTTATTCACTGTTATGACATAGCAACTGTGGGAAAAAAACTTTGTTTACCGCTGGTGTGATGTCACCAGGGGAAACATTTACTTACTCTGTGTTTCACCTCCTCGAAGGGGGGAACGACCCGAAATGGGTGAATGCCAGCTGGTGGTTTCACCCCCCTTCTACTGCTTCTCTCATGACTCCAGAGATCCGAGTGAGGTGGGAGATTGGGGACAGTGTGCTGCTGTTCTAACTGCCACACTACTCTGTCAATGTGTGTCTCTGCAAACCTGTGCTGACTGGAAAAGTATCTGTGCTGATCATTGATTTTGTGTGAGCCACTGGCAGTGCGGCATTAGCTCTCCACTCTCATTGTAAGAACAGAGAGTAGGGCTTTAGGAAGCTACTGGTGGTGGGTGGTGGGTGGCAGGAGGCCATGCTTTTCCTTCACATTTAGGGGCCTATTACAATGTCGTCGTAATAGGCCCCTAAGCCTACGACCTTGAGGTGCCTGCCACGAGTACAGTGATTAACACAATCTCCCATTTATCTATGGGAGCTTGTGTTACAGCTGGCTTACGGCCGTAACCCAAGCTCCCATAGAGAAATGGGAGAATGTGACCGCACCATCACCGTGTGTGGTAGCATCATAATTAGGCGGTCGGGACCGCCGACCGGAGGTCGGTCGGTCCCGTGTCAGCCACGGTGTCGGTCAGAGGAAACTCCGAGCAACCTCGTAATCGGCCCCTTAGGCATTTTGTGCAACTTGTAAGGAGTTATAAATTAAGAGATTAGTGGGGGTAGGTGGCAGGGGGCCAGATATTTACTTTTATCTTTGCGAGGGAAAGGGGAGGCCATGTTATGTGCGGCAAACATATATCTTCTCTGCCCCAGCATCGATTTTGAAAGCAGGGGAAAATGCTTGAGGGGGTGCCTACAGTACATAAAATTATAGGTGGGTAAAAAGTGAATAGTATGGGTCTATTTCTGAGTGTTACCATAGAAAACTCAAGCTCAGCTTTCTTTTCTATTAGATGTCACTTACAATTCCACAGTGAAAGGCGCCCTTGTCATTCACTGCTATCCCTGTAGAGAAAAATGAAAAATGTTAAACAGGTACAATTGCACCCCATGAGACATTTTTGCAAGCGCAAATGTCGGGTATGTCCAATTAGCCACTCAAGAAAAGGCTTTTTCTCATTCATTTTAATTTCCCAAAAAATGTCCAGGATTGTTCCTTGGAGCCTGTGTCTGTCCCAGCTTCCCTTGGATACTCCTGGCACCCTTGAAAATACTATGTGAAAACCTAGGAGTGTTGATTTGCAAATGTCTTTGATAGTAGAGATATCAGAATATGAATATGCAGTTTGAAATCTATTTACTCACATGTAATTGTACCCTGGAGCAGTGTAATCTCATGTTGAAATAAATATCCTCTCATTGTCGGGTGGGGTGTTCTAGGATGGGGATCTCCATGAACCTTTGCTCACACTCATAACGTTTTAAAGTTCTGGGAGGTTTTGCAAATAATTTCTCAGGCTATTCCAGCCCTGAACATTTTTGGGAGATTTAATATCAAGAGCTGGAGGAAATTCCTTTTTAGTGTGGGAATGGTTAGAGAACATTTGCTGTAAATGACTTTGGAGGAGAGCAAAGGGATTCTGTAAAATTAAAACATTATATATACTAGCGCAAGACATTTCCACATCTGTAATTATATATTATAGATTTTGAAATTACAATGCTCTAAATCAAAATGCAGTGTCTTAGAGTGGTTGCCTCTACATAACTGTATTTTGTTTCACTTTGCAGCATTTTTTCCATTGCCACTGAAGCACACATTTGACCTCGGTATTGCCAATAAACATAAGCATACCTATATATAAAGATATCTGGAGAAATGTGGTCCTGCCGTGGAACTACTTTCGCTCTTTTGTGTCTCAGTATTAATGCTTGGTGGGTAGCTATTGCAGCTAAAGGTAAGAAAAATAATGTTGGCCTATTTCCCAATATTTTTGATTGAGCCAAATTATATCTAAGGTGATTTATTAATATTTTTAAAATTATTGGAAACTGAAGTTTTTATTTTTACATCACTGTTCATTACTTTTTAATGCTGACAGAGACACAAACAAAGCCTCGTAAATATAATTCATGTTTATACACATCTCAGAAGCTAAAATGTATTTGTGATCACCAATGTTCAATTTCCACTATACGGCTCAATAAAATGGGTCACTGTCTGCGGTTTTAAGGTATAATCTAACCTCCACTGGAGACCTTTTGCACCCTCCATGGTGGGTTTTGAAGTTGATTACATGTAGGCTTCCCACATTCTACGTTTTCACAACTTCAAAAAGTTAAGAATACAGCTACCAGGATGTTGCTGGAATCCGTACATTTTACCACATCGCTCCACAAGTGCGTTCCTTTCACTGGCTCCCTGTCATGCAGCGTACTATGTTCTGATCATTGCACCTAGTCTGTCCCAATTGCAAAGATACTGAACTGGTGTTCAGGTTGACAAACTTCAAAATTTCTTCTGTGACAATCTCTGCAATCCAATCAGACAAAATGATCTTGTCACACCTTCTTATTACTTCACCAGACTAGGGGCCATTCCCTTTGAGTCCGCGGCACCCTAGAACTAGACACTCTACCACTGGTATGGGAAGTAGTGACCAGTGGTTTGTATGAATTATTTCTTCCAGCTGACACTTAGGAGTAAGGAAAGGAAAGCCTTTGATTACCGCAAGAAAAACAAGGTCCAGCAGCCTTAAGATCTCTCTTTTTGGCATTCTAGTTGCAGGGAGTATAGATCAGATGAAACAAACATTTCACATTAGTAGACCAAAAAGAAATCAGGAAACTTCACCTGTCTTTGTGAATGGTCAACCTTCTTGACTTTTCCATCAACTCTATTGAAAATGTGGCTGTTCTCAGCGGTTTAGTATTAGTACTTTACTCGTTCAGCTGTACAGGTATAACTTGTGCAAAGACAGCCTTCGAGGTTGAATGCTACTGATAGACATTTCAGATAGCATAATATAACCAGAGGCAGAAGGATTTGTTCTGTAAATTAAGCTCTTCTCACTATTATTCTAAAAATAATGGCAGGTTTAAATCTATTTTCACTGAAATCCAGAATTCCTCTATATCCGTATTTCTTATCCTGGATAAAAAATTTATTACTGCAGCAAAATTCCAGAAGGTCCGTGAAAATAACACTTTGATTTGTGTTTCTCCGTCATTATTTCATCAATTCACCCCTGAAGTTTCTTCCTGAGCAGCTCCTCTTCAATTAACAATTTGCAGAGCTATTTTTGTGCCTTCCACCCAGCCCTGATGCTGCACTGTGGATTTTCGAACACACAAATATAAAGTTGCTGGGGATTTACAAGTGTCAATGCTTTGCCATTCTGTAAAAAGCAATAAAACGTAGAAAAGTAAACAACAGGAAGCACAAATCTGAGGTACTTCTTTAGGTGAAGATTCATACCAATCAGGGTTTTGTTTAGTAACAAGTTCAACCATTTCTTGGACTGCAGACTCCACCCACAGACATTCGAGGTTTGTAAACTCTTTCGGGCCAGCTCTGTAGTAGAGTATAAGAACAGGTTGAGGAAGAGTAGTGAACAGGCTGCTGTATCCTCCAAGCTTATGATGCAGGTGAGCAACCTTGGTTGCTCCTGTTGGATTACTTGTTGGAAGGCATGTCCAACATATGTCAGGATGGATCTATTCCATATTTGCAGCATAATCACCAACTATGCAAATAAGTTCCACTGAAACTCACTTTATGATATGTTTTTGCATGTCTGTCCCAATAATCTGGCATGGAGCAGGCACCCCTGGACCTACTTTGGGCACCCCTTGTCTATGGGTGGGTCACATGAGCAGGTACGTTTACCCCTTTACTCTCGGGTGACAATTAAAGCCCACCGGTTAGCTTGCTTGACTGCTACACAGGTCTTTCCTCTCTACTTGAATGTAACAAGTAATGAAATGAGGACTAACCCGACTTAATACAAGTAAGTGAAAGCCGTTTTCATGTGATGTGTTTTGCCTGCACACCAAACTAATTGTTACCTGTTGAATCTGTTGCTCCTCTGTTTAATCCATACCACACCCTTTGAATTCTAAATCACAAACTAATTTGCCTAAGCAGTTTAAGCTATATTTACATAACTACAACAAACCGCACTGTATCTTTTTTATTTTAATTCTGTTTCAGAGGCTGTATATCAGAGTATACCTGGCAAAATACCGTGTAGTTTTATTATGATTAGCTTTAGGGGGACGATATATTTCAAAATTATACACAATTTTTAGGTCAGATGATTTTCCATTGCCACATCTATCAACTTCCGGTAGTTCGACTCTTGTCTTTTAGTTTTAAACTATCCCGACCAACCTTCCCCTTGCTGTTTATTTGCAGAAATATTAGGGCAAACACAGCTAATCTCCATATACCACATGGGGTGTATTGGGAATTATTCTTTAAAAACAGATTTATAGAATTAGCAATCATGGTTCGAAAGGCTTGTGCGCCCTTTGCCTTGGTTATGAATTGTATCTACTGAGCGAATGCAGCTCAGACTTTGGAATTCCGGGCGCAAACAACATTTAGTGCCAAACACTGCATTTCACGATAAGAGGCCTGATTATTTTCTGTGGGGAAAGCGGTATCTTTATTTGCGTTTGTAGTTTATCTTTCAGTGAAGCACGCAGGAGTGAAACTTAGGAAACTTAAACAAGTATTGATGAAGCCATTAGGGATAGATTTTTGCAGTGGGGTTCTTTTGTGAGTTCAGGACAAGTGAAGTTTTGGTGGTATCTTTAAATAGTGTCAACTCTGGCGCTCCCCTCTGAAAGGTTTACCAGATAAAGGGTGCCATTTTGGAAAGGGCCTGTGCCTTAAAGTTTTACATGAGGAATTTAATTAAAGCGCTTATCTAGGGAAGTGTCATTCTTGGGTGTTGTTGTCTTGTTAATTGTGTTTGTGCTTTTCATGGCCCTTCCAAGTGAAGAATCATTTGAGGAACATTTTAAATGGCATTATCAGGGTTAATTCATTGTGCCTGTATTTTTAAGGCCTGTCCAGTAAAGTTCAGTGAGTGCACTCTTCTTTAATAACCATTTCCAATTAGTGTCCCAATTGCTTACCAGTTATTCTCATTATTCTCAACCCTTCTCATCTGAGTCATTATTTCTGAGATACATCCAACCTTGAGACCGGACACTCTAGAAAGAAGCTGCAAATGCAGAACCGCCCACCCATAGCTGGGCCCCTTAAATGGACAGGCATTCCTAGCTTCCTCCTGAAAATACAAAATCGCCTCCAAAGTTCTAACCATCCAAGAGAGGATGTGGGGTTATTAATGACAAGGTTGAGGACGAGTAGGACTAGCTGAAATAACGATTATTTGTAAGTAATCAGGACATTACCACTTCATACCTTGTTCCAGTCATTAGTTGTGAGGAATAAATGCTAAATCTTCACACACTAAGTCACCAATGTAGCAACCAAGTGACTTGAATGAAAAGAGTACTCATCAGTATAGAATAGAACTGAGTCCATTCACACCACAGTACTGACAATAACACTCCAGCGATAGAAGCCAATAGTGCTAAGGAACACATAGGAAGATGTCCACTCACTAACTATATAAATATCACCCAAACGAAAACCTTAAAAGTCCCTCTGGAGATAGCCAGACCCCTTGTAGACCTGCCCTGGGGCCACAGAAACGAATCAGACCAAGGATATTTTCCAAACAAGGGCTGATTGAAGCCACTTTCAGACAGACATGTGAGGCAACCTGGTTGTGATCTACTGTCCTAAAGGTTACAAAGAAACAATTGTACTCAAGAAGGATTACAAACGGACCAGGTACACAGGAGGGTCCCAATCAGAAGCAAGGAATTCAACAATTGCTACTGAGATAGTTTGGAGACGGAAAAATATTGGCACTACAACACATTGAGGAAAAGTATACAAAACAACCATCAGCAAGAACCACGCCTAGGATGAAGGATCAACCCTTCATCCAAGACCACAGTCCAACAGAGTATCAGACATGGGGGGCCTCACCTCCAAACTCCCTACTACCAAATTTCAGGCTGAAAACACAAACCCTCCAGCAAAGGACATCCCATGGAATGGAGCAGGACCAAAGGAAACTAGAGGAACATCCAGTCCTGTGGGGCCAAAAGGGTACCAACACAATAACTTCCCGTATGTCCATTAGCATCTATCTAGAAACAGAGCTTTAAAGGGAATGGCAGAAAGACATGAGGAGCTACTTGACTCATCTCTAGGACAGGTCCTCCAACTTTCACGTGCCTCCCCCACAGATGACAACAGAAATAGAGTAACTAAACATTGATCAGGAATGTGCATTCCCAGAAATGAAGAACCATAAATTTCACAGACCTTCCAAGACAACTGGAGGAAATAGTTTCAAGAGGACGAGAACATACTGTTCAGGCAACCACCCGAACGTACTATACTCTGGCCTGCAAAAAAAGGCAGACATAGAAGTGACAGTGACACTCTCATTAGCCTGGTAAACCTCACCAGGCTCAGCAAAGGGCACAGAGGATGCTGCTTTTAACAGAGCCTGTTTCCCCAGAGAAGAGACCTAAAGCCTCACAGAGTCCTTAAGCTGACAACTTCCTCTGAATCACGGAGTGATAAATCTACTGCCAATGACCTATGTGCAGAAAGTCCCCTAGTGCTGTCCCCTGTCCAAAGCCACTGGTATCCGGTCACAACAACAGCCATCCCAGAAAGAAGCATGTCTTTCAGTTCAGATCCACCAATACCTGAGTAAGCCACCACAAATCCATAGCCACAAAACCCAGAGACTTGAAAGACACCTAGGAGGATTACTCCAGAGAACTACAGGAAGATATTGGAATCACAAAGACTTTGGACAATTATTTGGCTATCTCACCAAATATCAACGCTCAACCATCCACTGAAGCACCACATACCTTGTTTATAATTGGTAGAGAATACAGCTGGTGTCCCAACCAGCTGCCTTGTAAAACAATACCTACTTCATACTTAAAGTTCTTGACCTGAATCCCAGCCAACCACTCATACGAGCAATACTGCCAATGTATCATACCACCACTGCCAGGACAGTGATTCAATCAGCCTTTTACAACATACCTCCAGGCCACAGAACCACTAACAACCACTTCCGAGGTGAACCATGAGACTTTCCATCACTGAGCAGGCCAGCGAAACATAATCTCAATCCAAATTGAAGATATAAAGAACACAGTTGACAACACCAGCTGCAGTCTCCAGGTTACAGGCAGGTAACTATTCCACAGCACTCCCATAACCTGAAGCGCCTCTAGAAAACCAAAATATGCCTTCAAGCCCTGCAGAGGAGAACAGGAGAAATAGTAAGCTAATATGAGAAAAGAATGTGTGATATGGAGGTAGTGTGTTGTTTTTGCACCATTCTTTACAAGTCAATTCAGTTGATTGTTGTTAACTTTGTGTTTTATGTTTCAATAAACATTTATCTGATTTTGCATAACCGAATAACCCCAGATACCACAGAATTCCCTCTGAAATCAAGGAGTATGAAAACCCCTAAAGGACAGATCTGTGATCATTTGGTGGAGTGACTGACAATGCCCCCTCCGGGAACCTGCAGCTCACAAAATCATAAGGGTTCCATTGAACGTGCACACATCCAATCAGTCACTTGGGGTTATGCTGAGCCTGGCCCATTGGGACATGTGCCCTATCGGGAAAGGCTCACTCTCTTCACCCTTTATAGCTGTCTTCTTCCTAAGTTGTATGTCTTTGGCTGCTTTGATGAGAAATGTTGTGCTGTACTGCTGCTTTTTCCAGGTGAAAGAAATGCATAGTGGATGGTTCCATCTATAGGACACTTTGTTGGGTCTCAAAAGCTCAGTTAAAGGTGGGACTCTTTGTGTCTCTTCAGAGTCAGCTGAGAGAAGTTTTGGTAAAGAACAATTTTGGTCCCTGCTAATTTAAAATCCTCTTAAGATCTGGCTGTTGACATTATTTGTTCATTCAGCTGGAAGTGGTATTTTAGTCAAGATATCTCAAAGATGATTGGCCACCAGCCCTGGTCTCAATGTTCTGTGTGTCCTGTTCAGTTATATTTTTTCAGTGTGGACCTTCAGCAGCACCCAGAACAGCTGCCCTATTTATTCTTTAATTGCTGTGGCATGGAAAGTTCCCCAAATGTTTTAATTTCTCTTGAAGGATAATGTTCTGGTCTTGGACAGTGAAAACATCCTGCTTCAAAAAGTCGTCCTTGTTTAATCTGTCATCAGTATTCTACGCCAATTGAAAGACCCTGTTGACCATTTCTTTTTGTAACTCATGTGAATCATCGCTAAATTCTTCCCTAAGTGTGACTAGTTTGTCTCTCAAGTTTCATAAGTGATGTTCCATAAATTCTCTTGTAACTTCTGTACTGGTCCCCTTTTTTTACACCAGACTGTCCTTCAGGGAATCGCCCAATGGTGTGGACTCCTTAGCATCTGCACACTGCAAGAGATCCTTCGCACTTGATGTACCTGTGGACGTCTCTCACTGTTGATTCCTTCTTGCTCCTTTCCTGGAGGGCATGATGCCACATAGGGGTCCCCACTGAGCCCCCATGTGATATTTTGTTGGCTTTTCCTGGTGGTCATAACAACACCACCAACCTTAGGGAGCAGAACTTCTCCTTTCTTCTTCTTCCCTGGTTAGGGCCCTCCTTGCTCGTCAACTCAGCTGAGCTCTGTTTCCAAACCCTTGGCAGTTGCCCTTGTTGTTTTGTAAGAGCTAGGTTCATCACTAGGTTCATCACTAGGTTCATCACTAGGTTCATCACTTTGTTCTTCCTCCCAACTGGTGCACCATCACTCTAGTTGACTCCCACTACTCTGTGTCTGGCGCAGATTCTGCCCTTGGATGGGTCAGGACTTCTGAGTCTCCCTGACTGGCTCTCTACCGGAGCACTCCTCTCGATTTGGGATGCTACTTCACAGCCTCTGTCCTCTACCATGCTGTAACTGGTGCCATTTTTCCCCATTCCTTTCAGCCCACTCATAGTGCTTTGGCCCTGTGTTCACAGGAGCATCCTTGCCTCTTTCCCACCGAAGCCGGTTGCCTTCGTTCTTCACTCCTCACTGAGTGGGCTGAGTCAGATACTGACTGGCCACCATCTTGTTCAATGAGCCGGCTTCTTTAAGCATCTGGCAGGTGACAACAGCTTCACCACACTGAGGCGGGACGCCAATCTGTGACCCATTAGACAACTTAAGTGCTCAATCACACCTCTGCAGTCAGATAGCACACAGGGCTCATCCCTTTCCCCTCACCTCTTCACCCTTTACATCCACACACAAATCCACTCTCTCAAAGAGATGAAGTGCATGATCTACAACTATGCGGAAGGCATGCAGTTACTGTTTAGAATTGATTACTCCCAAGAATCCAAGGAATTGTTTTAAACCACAATGCTGTTTATCCGCGACTGGAATAACAGCGATCACCTCAGATTAAATTTGGATGAAACCTAAATTGTCATTACTAAAAGTAAGATTGATGTCTGGACAGCATCATTTCCCAATCTCAAAAAGATCAGTAAAGAGTCTCAGAGTGATTACTGATGACAAACTCTCTATGAAGCCACACATTGGAGCAGTAATCTCTGGATTCTTCTTTATGCTCTGGAAAATCAGGAAAATAGCAAAATTTCTTACCCCAGATGCCCTCATTCAAGCTTTTATCCCATTTGTCATCTCAAGGATAGATTACCCCAACTCCCTATATGCTGGTCTCCCTAAATGCCTCATCAATAGGCTACAAATCGTCTAGAATCAGGCAGCCTGACTTATATATAAACACGGTGCCACATTAAAGCCCTGATGAAAAAACATCACTGGCTACAGGTCTCTCAGAGAACATTATTCAAAACAGGATGCATCATCTTCAATTTAACCTCCCATTGCATCCCTATCTTTAATCTATCCTGCCATATACTTAGCACAGAGGCAGTATCCTTACTCAGCAAAGGCCTATCCTGTGTCCCAATAGAAAAAACAGACTACTTTAAACTCCAATCTGAATTACATAGATTCTTCAGAACAGTCAGACTTAAACAATTCTTTTCTGACAAAAATACCCCTCCTCCTGTTTCCCTCCTTAGGCCTCCTTCCACCTTTATTCCTCCCAATGCAAAAATGGCAGCAGAGATACTGGCATTTGAAAAAGTAGTCCTTAATGACATTAATACCCTAAGAACAACAAAATCTTTCACACCATACAACATCACATTGCCAGAAAGACAGGATTGAATAAACTTAAAAAAGAGGACTCTATTATTATTAAACCTGCCGAAAAAGGTGATGGAATTGTTATTCAAGACAGAGAAAGCTATGAAGCTGAAATAAAGAGACAACTGTCCAACACCAACCACTATAAAAAAAATGCCCTCAAACCCTATTCAGGAGATAAAGACCAGAATACTAGAATCCACAACCAGAGCATTAGAATCAGGTTTCCTCACGAAACATGAGTTCAACTTTTTGAATAAAAAATGTCCCCAGACCCGTGTCCTATATAGCTTCCCAAAAATCCACAAAGATTCTATCTCCCCACCTGGGAGACCGATTTTGACAGGGTGTGTCTCGATTCCTGAACCACTGGGAGAATATATAAATGTCTTCATCAAAGACTTTGTTCCCCTCCTTGACACATATGTACGTGACAGTACCTTCATGATTAACCTCATTGAGGGTCTGACATTTGATGATATGCAGGAAATACTAGTGACTCTACACATAGAACCATTCTACACTAACATTCCACAACAAGAGAGTATTGAGGTAATAAAAAAGATCTTCAACACCCGACCAGCTCCAGTTAATGAACCCACTGACTTCATCATAGAACTTCTGTAGATAGCCCTTACGACAATCTACTTTCTGTTTAACCAAGATTATTATCAGCAGTGCTCGGGCACTTCTATGGGAGCAACTTTTCTAAAAATCTAGCAAATATTTATGTAGGCCAATTTGAAGATGAGTTGGTCACGATTGAGCAAAACCCCTTCTTAGCCAGTATCCAGTGCTGGAAGAGGTATATTGATGATATTTTTCTTGTATGGAAAGGTACTCAATCTGACTTGTCCGCATTCGTACAATACCTTAACAATAGCCAACCCTTTTTAAAATGTACATCTAACCACAGCAATCAGAGCATTCCCTTCCTTGATTTGAAGATAAGACACTATGAAAACCATCTTATTGTCTCTCTATTTAGGAAGCCTACAGAACGTAACACCCTACTCCAATATAGTAGCTTTTACCCTAGAGCCTTGAAAGATGGTCTACCTTATGGACAGTTCCTCAGACTGTGCAGGAACTGTACCCTTAAGGAAGATTTCTTCAGAGAAAGGACCATCCTTAGTTACAAACTTCGTGAAAGAGGCTACCCAAACACCTACTGAGAAACTCTATGAAAAGAGCTTGGTATAGCCCAAGGGAACAGATTCTCCAGACACAGTTCAACCCTAAAATGGAAAAAGTTGTTTGCGCCACCACATTTTGCCCAGAAACCAATAAGATAGTGAAAATCAATGGAGACCTTTAATGAACTTTCCCTCTTTTCTTATAGAAAGGATAGAAATATCAAACAATCTCTAGTTCATGCCAATACAGACAAGATCAAACAGAACAACACCATACTGTCCACATGGGGCCTTAAACCCATTAAATACCATTTCAGATGTGGGGGCTGTACCTCATGCGATTTCACATTGAACACTAAAATGTTAATGTTAAATGTTAAAACAAAGTTACAACAACTTACGAATTGTGCGTCCCCTAATGTATAATGCACATGGTGTCCTTGTCAATTAATCTATATTGGCCAGACAACTCAATAAATCAGAGCAAGGATTTCCCAACACAGAAGCAGAATCCAATGCTCTGTCGTCACGGAACCTAACGTTCCCAATTTCCTGGAGAAAAAGCACACAGTGGATAACATCAAATGGTAAGTTCTGGAGCAAGCGACTCTACCACCCAGAGGAGGAGACCTCAAATACCTCCTTCAAAGACTTGAATGCAAAAGGATAGACTCCTGTGACGCTATAAAAAATGGTTTAAATCCAAATAAAAGCATGGCATCATTTTGTAACACTAATGAACGGATATGCTGACCCCTGTCCAATGCCTTTAATCACGATGTCCTTATATGCTCAAGACTGTTTGTCTTCACTCTATGGCGGTTGATAGCGGGCGAAGGGGTTGCAGGAACTGTGGCTTTCTGCTGACACCGGGTGGGGAAGAAGGGGGAAGAGGGGAAGTATTGAGAGCAGCTAGTGCCCCCTTACTCTGTCTTTCCCTTAATTGCAGATCGCTTAGTAAGCATAGTTTAGAAATCCATGATCTACTTATGGACCAAAAACCGGCTGGGCTATTCCTAGTTGAAACCTGGCTTAATGCGATGTCTGCCCCGGATATCCTGGACGCTTTACCCGAAGGCTATGCTATCCTTAGGGTGGATAGGTTTGGTCAGAGGGGGTGGGGGGGGGCTTGCTGTGATTTTCAGGAAAGAATTACAGCTTAAAATGTCTAAACTGCCGATGTCTAGCTGCGAAGCAGCCTTTTTTAATTTGACCATCACAAGTACAAAATCGATTGTAGGGCTTCTTATCTACAGACCCCCTGGTCTGGCAAGAGCTTTTATTGATGAGCTTTTGGAAATACTATCCCCCTACGCTATTCGCTACCCCAATTTTATTCTCTTGGGTGATCTGAATCTTCATTTAGAAGATAAAGAAAGTAAAGAATCTGCGGAGCTGACCCTAGGACTCCAGGCAATGGGTCTTAATCAATTGGTCCATACTCCCACACACAATAGGGGCCATACGTTGAATAATATCTTTACTAATAGTACACAGGTAGATGCCGTGTTACCAGTCCCTGTAGTTTGGTCCGACCATTATATTCTCCCTTTCAGGATTTTGACCCCTGGAAAGGCCCTCTGCAAGCAGGGAAAGCGGTCTGAGCCCATGATGGTTCGGAAATGGGCCGCGTTAACCCAGGACTCCTTTGAGGAGACACTGGCCTGTAGTACCCCTGATTTAGGGATCGAAACCCAGATAGCTGATAACCTAGTATCCTGCTAGATCAAGGAGGCTGTGGACTCCTTGAATCCGCTGAAACCATGCAAAAGCACTCATCTGACAGCTTCTGCGAAATGGTTTTCAGAAGAATTAGCACAATTGAAAACGGGATGTAAGCGCCTTGAACGCCAGTGGAGGAAGAGCTACCTGGATGAAAACAGGCAGAATTACCTAAGGGCTTTGAAGTTTTACCACCTTCAGATTAGCAGAGTGCGGAGGGAATATTATACAGAACAAATTGAGTTAGCTAAAAACTCTACAAAGAACATCTTTCAGGTCATGAAAAAACTGTCCTCTTTGGAACGTGTGACTGCTGCACTTCCTGCTTCTACATATCACTGTAATAAGGTCACAGATTATTTTATGGGCAAGATAGATAAAATATATGCTACCTTTCCGGAAAGTAGCAGGAATTTTGTCCCCGCTCCTGTCGTGGAGGCCCCCTGGACCAAGGATGAGTTTGTCTTTCATCCTCCTATGGAAAGTGAGGTTCTAAAGTTGATGGAGGTTGTTAAATCAGGGTCACCGTTGCCCCGGTTCTCACTACACTTCTGAACATGTCCTTTAGCACGGGGCAAGTTCCCAGTAATTGGAAACATGCTATGGTGGTTCCATTGCTGAAGAAACTGTCTCTAGATCCCGCTCTCCCTGAAAATCTGAGACCGATCTCTCTGCTCCCCTATGTTGCTAAAATTGCGGAGAAACATCTAAATGGCCAACTGTCTATGTTCTTGGAAGAGAGACGGGTTCTTCATGATACCCAGTCTGGCTTTAGGCCACTTCATAGCATGGAGTCGGCCCTTCTTCTGGCAGCAGAAGCACTGAGAATTGCAGCCGATGAAGGAAGGACAACTGCTATGATCCTTCTAGACTTGAGTGCTGTGTTCGACACGGTCTCCCACGGCCTTCTGCTTGAGAGGCTGCGGGAGGCCGGGGTCGACGGTGGCACATGGGAGTGGCTGAAAACCTTTTTGCAGAACAGATCCTTTCAGGTTCTGCAACACCCATTTAATTCTAGAGTCTGTCCTCTGTCGCAGGGGATGCCGCAGGGTTCGGCTCTTAGCCCCACCCTGTTTAATACCTATATGCGCCCTCTGACAGATATTGTAATGAGGCATGGGATAAAGCTGGTGGCATATGCTGATGATACTCAGCTGATTGTTACCCTGGAGCAAAAGGAGTCTGGAATGGCAGCTGATTTTAAGATCTGCTTGGGGGAGCTTGCGGACTGGATGAAATACAGCTGCCTCCAGCTGAATGGGGGGAAGACAGAGGTGATGGTTGTTGGAAAGCAGCCCTCTCTTTGGTCACAGCGATGGTGGCCTGAGGTACTGGGACCTTCTCCGGCACCGAAAGCAAAGGTGAAGAATTTGGGAGTATGGTTCGATGAAAATCTGTCTTTCTCTGATCAGATAACCTCTGTAGCCGGAGCCTGCTTTGGCATTCTTAAAATGCTACGCAAAATTATGGACCTACTCCCCCTTGACGCCAAAAGAACTATTGTACATGCTCTTGTTACATCTCGCCTTGATTACTGCAACATATTGTACCTAGGGGTGACCGCCAGAAATTTGAACCTCTTGCAGAAGGTTCAAAATGCTGCAGCCCGACTGATCCTGAACATCCCTAGGCGGGCCTTGGTTGGGGAAGCTCTGAAGAAACTTCATTGGCTCGCAATACAGGCCAGAGTTACCTTTAAGGCCCTATGCTTTGGTCATAGGATCCTTAGTCAGAAGGGGCAGCGATTCTTGCTCCCCCTTCTTACAGTTTATCGGCCCGCACGGGATTTGAGATCGCTGGGCTCTGCTAGGGTGATTGTGTCCAGGGTGCGGAAGGTTCGAGCTGGAGGGAGATCCTTTGGCTTCCTGGCAGCTAAGGCATGGAATGACCTGCCTGTGGATCTTAGGACCTGCGTGTCAGAGTCTCTGTTCCGTAAAAATTTAAAAACCTGGCTCTTTCGACACCCTTTTGGTGAACAGAAGTAATATTTCTTGACTTCTATTGTTTTGATAGTCATATGCGCAGGAAGGGCGTTAGTTCTGGACAGTCGCTGGGGTTTTGATGATGTTCTAGCGCGGGGACACTCCGTTGGAGTAACCAGGCGCTTTACAAGCTAAATAATGATAATAATAATGTGATAGTCTGTCTCTGTGTTTATGTGGTCCTCATTATCCATGCTGGCAGCATGCACACTCTTTCAGTAACAGTGTCTAATGATGTTATATTTTATCTTCTTTTGTTCATGTATTCATCATTATCCATGCTGGCAGCATATACACCTTGTCAGTAACATTGTCATGAATGACATAACTGTGTAACACCCACAAAACGGACATAATCACCATTTCTTTGAGCCTATAATTTTGATGTATGTATCTGTTGAATGGCTCCTTTTATTTATTTTCCATGCATCATAGGTATACGATCTGGGCTATCATGCATTTATGGTTGGGCCTGTTACCTCACACAGCAGCCTTATAACCATTTTTTTCACCCCCTCGCAATTCCTTCTACATATGCATACATAACGATATTATCAGCTAGACACTTCTAGTGGCACAGTAATGCCTTCTCCGTTCTGCCTTGACTGAGAAAAGGCTGATTGCCCATACATTCCCGTTCAATTTGTTGGGTCCGTTTCATTCCTTTCCAATACAATATGCCCCAGACCCTCCTTAAGTGTTGATTCGAATGCATACTGATGGCCCGTGCCCCTGGATCAGGTCCACCTTAGCCCTTGTAGCACTGCATTGTTATGAGCTCCAGGTTGAGCACTGGTTTGCTCCCACTTACATAGGTCTAGAGCCAGCCCACACTAGTTGTGTCCTGGCATAGCACAGAGGATTCTACACCTCTAAGCGCTCACAGGCCCAGGGTTCATATCCTGTAGACCCATCTTCCTTTAATTTTTATTTGTCATTGTTATAATATTCTTACTTGCAATTTCAAATATCAGGAATTGACCCTCTTTTCCTGTATGCATGATATCCGCCACAGCGGTTCTGTCGGTACCGCTCTTCGCAATTCCTCCACTCTAGAACGTGCGGCAACCATACCCTTGAACACTCCCCCTCCACGAAGACGTTGAGCTGACAGCCATCATCCCTTTATCTTCCTGACTCAGACGAGCCGGCCTCATAGATTGTTATCTCGCAGGGAGATCAGCCTCGTATAGAACCACATGGCGGTTTCAATAGGGCATAAATTTGCCCTATAAGGTAAGCAGCCTGGACTACCCAACCCTTGTTAAATCAGAGTGTTCTTCATTTTACTTCATTTTTGGTTTGTAATCCAACCAACCGCTCTCATACTTTTTTACATCTTTAGGTTATTGCCATGTTCAAGATAGTCCATCCCATTGGCTATTCTAATCTAGTGCCTCGAAACCTTGCGTCTATTGAAAAGAGCCTATCATAGCTTCTCCATTTTCTTCTAAGGTGAGCTACTTTTTTTTACCCTATTTGCTCACCACAGCAAGTTTGTTGTATAGAATTTATTTTATGCACAAGCTCCTCTATTTTTACAGGAACTAATAAGGGGACTGCCGCCCCCTACATGTCCATATTAGATGATCTTTCACCAACCAGGAATGATCACTGTTGCTACTCCCTAGTGGTCCCTACCTTGAGGATCAGTTCTTCTACAATCCCAGCCAGTATGTATTCTCCTTTTTACACCTTTCAGCCCCCAGGCAATTTCAGTCCTGATGAGACCCTTTTATCCTTCCAAGGGTCGAAACGCTGTTGGCACATGTACAAAGACAGATTGTTTTTCATTATTGCGATACAATGATTTATTTCCTGTGTCTTTAATTGTACTGATTATAAAGTGCTGTCTTTTGATATAAAGCAACCAATGTACCGTATATGTTCATATTTTACTTCACTTTTCTTCTTTGATTTCAGTTTTGGTTTGTCTTTACACCTGGGGTCCACTCATTCTTTCCTTCTATTCCCTTGAGAAACACTTATAAATTGTTTATCTGAATAATCTTCATTCAATAAAACTCGGTTCGGCTGAACTGTAGCTACTCACAAATATTGGCTGTGCTGTAATCCTTCTACCAAATTCTGATTTAAGATCATTGTTGATTGAATCAAATATGCTGTTATAAAGATTTATTCTACACAGAAAGATTTGTGATACTAAAAAACTTTTCCAAGAATGAGTTCCAACGTGAACGCTTGTTCCAAGAATAACTTTATACCGCTGATCACATGGACATAAGGGTTGCTCTTATTTCTGTTTAAATGCATCATCTTCAAAACATTCAACAATAAAAGCCCAGTGTTTATCACTTCCTGAATTCAAAAGTACACCCCCAGTGGCACTTTGCCCTCCACATACTTGAACTATCTGTCGGTACCCAAATTTAAAAATAAGATGACTGGCGGAACCAGATTCTCAGTTTTTGGGCCCAATATCTGGAGTTCTTTCCAGGGCCGGACTGAGAACTCAAAGCAGCCCTGGCAATTTTATCAGACCGGCTGTGGGGTGGGGGGGAGGTGTCATGGGCGGTTGTGCAAGAGTGAATTGTGAAGACTAGCTCCCAGTAACAAAACCGGCCCCCAACCTTCTAGTACGATGCCCGCTACGGCCAGTCCGGCCCTGGTTCTTTCCCCCCAGAGACAAGATCTGTCCCTTGTTATCAAGAATTCAGGAAACTGTTAAAAACCTGTTTATTCAGCCAATCATTTAACTAAACCCTTGCCCACAGCAATCTTACATTACTGGTATCACTTCAGCGCCATGAAACCGACAGGTGTAGTGCGCTCTACAAATAACGCTAACATAACATAACATGAAATGGAACTCAATGTCGGAGGCACGGGCAAAGAGGAGAAAAACACATCTCACCCCGCGCCATCGTGCCACGCTCCCTTTGTGTTTCGTCAAAGGTTCTGTGTACTAAATTTTGTTTAATTGGCCTTTTCTAGAAATGGTTCTTCCAATCAAGTGGCATTAATTTTGCCTTATGCACCCAAGAAGGTAATATTGTCCTTAACCGAAAGGAAATACACATTGACAAAGGAGTAAAATGAGAGGCCATGATGAGCGATGGTTGAGTGTGCAGTGCGAGCAGTGCATTGTGAGTGCAGTGTGATCAGCAAAGTGTGGGTGCGATGCGATCATTACAGAGCAGGGTAGTGTACTGTGCTACAGTCTGAGAAGTGCTGTGTGAGTGTACTGTAAATGGTGCAGTATGAATCAGTCACAAGTGAAATAGTAGTGCAGTGTGGAGAGATGAGTGCGAGAGCAGTGGCAGGAGAGTTGTGCATTTGCAGTTTGAGCAGTCGATGTGACTGGAGTGCTAGTGGACTATGTTAGTGCAATAAAATCAGTGAAACATGAGCTGTGTGAGAGGAGTGTGGACAATGCAGAGTGCCCATGCCATTGTAAATTCACTATGAAGGGAACTGTCGGTCAATTCAAATTGCATTATGGGTAGTTAGAGTTAGCCCTGCAGTGTGAGACAGAGATTATGTGTCATGCAGTGCGAGAAATGGACTGTGAGCGCAGTGTGAGTAATTCAATGTAAGCAATCCCTGTGAATGCTGTCTGAATGTAGTGTGCACATAGTGTCAGCAATGAACGTACGCGATGCAGTGTGAGAAGTGCTGTGTAAGAATGCACTCAGTTAAGTTAAGCTCGTTGTCGTGCAGTTAGTGGAGCCGTGCAGTGGAACTGGGACTTGGGTTGACTGTAGTTTCTTTGTGTTACATAATGAAAGTGGAGATATCAAAATCAGTGGATGAAGGATCACTGTGCCAACATTAAGAGGCTTCGGGCTGAACCTTTTACCCTCTGATCCCGCAGGGCTAGTTATAGTTCTGAACCTTATAATTATTTATCTCACAACTATATACTCCGAGCCAAGTCACAGCAAGTAGAGTGGGCAGAGAGAAGACATACACAGCACATTATTGTTGGACCTACATATTGTATGCATCCCCACAAATCATAAAGTGGGTCAAGCGTGCACACATGCATGATAAATGGGAAATGTAGGATTTCGGTGTTTCTTCAGCAATTGCAGATTTGTGATGGTCAGATTTCTAGTGTGGGGGTACCAATCCCTATGGGGCACAACAATAAAGAAACAGGAGTTCTAAGGCCATGTCAAGAGAGTGTCTATGGGAATGCAATGCAATCCAAAGTTCTCTCTCGCAGGTAGTAAATTCGCCTACTGTGCCAATTTAGAAAACCTGAGCCCCACATCCATCCACCCATTGTAACTTACTACCATTGCACTGAGGTCATATTACATGAGCCATGCGGTCCTAAGCACATGAAATGGCAAAGTGCAACACAGTCACAGCCTTCAAAAGTGGACACAGCAGACAGACATTTCCAATGACTACTGTATCACTCTGATGTCTAAGAGGAAACATATATCATTGAAGTAGAGAAGGCAGCCAAGAAAGAGAAACAAAGCTCAATTGAGTGAAGGTGCATGAAGGCAAAGGCAATTACTGACCTCAGCTCATACCCAGAGTCCCACTCACCAGCCCAGCCAACGTGAAAACTATTAGAGCTGCATGATCCTCTATGGGAGCTTTGCCAAACTAGCAGAGTCAGCCATCATTGCTATGGTTCTTGCGATAAGCCTGACATGAAATAGAGAAATACTATAAATGCAATGTGCTACATTCTTTGATATCTGAGATAGATTTTTGGTGGGTAGGTTTCAGTGACTACCTTATGTGACCTTGGACACGGGCAGGGAATTTGTAGAATTCGCTTTACCAAATCGCACTCTTATGATGTCCCTTTATATGCCAACGTATATGCTGAGCTCTATTTCCTGGCAAGTGACTCATTTCAAAGGGCCACTGCCATCTGACTGGACAACTCAAAGGCCAGTCAGTGAATGGGGCTGTCTAGATTTTACATAATTTGAACTCCTACATGCAGTAGTTGTCACCATGTTACAATACATTGGGAGCCGGTAACACATAGCCCACAATTCAGCCCTATGAGCTGTTTTCTATATGTGCTTCATATGATGAAGTGCGCAGACGCTATATTACAGCCTTTTGGAATCAGGGCACATCTTTATATGAATTGACACCACTGCAATTCCAGCAATTTATTGGTTGTCACTGTAGCATGAAGAGATGGCCTGGTGCAGGGGACATTCATTGCTGTATTGCAGAGATATAGTCGGGCGTCACAGATGTTTGTTGTTGGAGCTTCATGTTGGCAAGTCACCACAGGCTTTCGTTGCTGAAGTGTAAACTGCAGATCTTGCATTTTCCGTCATTGCTGGTGGTCGCTGTACCTCAAAGATATGGTTTTCAAACATCCCAGTGGCAGAATCTTGGCGCTGTGTGACCTGTGACTAGTACTTGTCACCACTTCATGAACTGCAAAATAGACTGTGAAACAAAGACAGTGCCCTCTGTCTGTTGTTGGTACCTACTTCCCTTGGTTTCTGTCTGAGCAGGACGGGCTCTGCTTACATGGTGTCATGGTGACACCCGATGCAATGACCTGCACAAAATTCCCTTGATCAAATAGTCCAATGTGCAAGGACTTCAGTGGTGCTCAGTGGCCTTAGATGCGGAGCACAGTCTTTGACCATATCCTGCTCCCAATCCATGTGCCCCTAGATCCTACTGCACTTTATAACCATCTCTCAAAGCAAACACTCAATCAATCAATCAATCAGGGTTCTTGTAAAGAACGACTACTCACCCAATAGGGTCTCGTTGAGTGGAGATGTCAGGTGGGTATGTAGTAGGAGAGGCGGTCGTTGAGGTATGCAGGTCCGGTGTTGTGAAGGGTTTTGCAGGTGTTTGTGAACTAGATTCCAGTTCTTGAATTAGTGACCTGGCATATATTTTCCTATAAAATAAAGGACATCCCCACAATTCTGTAATGTATACTGCTTCACTTTGTGGTTCAGATGCGAGCCACCCCTTTTCCACACTTGATTTCGTAGAGTTTTTTTAAAAAAATGTGGGGTTGGAAAGGGTTTGAGAACCTCTTACATTCTTTAATGGTGGCCATTGCAGAATGCTTGAATATATGAAAATCGCATGCATGATGTGGAAAAAAGTTATTTCAGACAAAATTGGTTCTTGAATTAGTGTTCCGGAGCTCCAGACTGTTCCCAAACCCAACTGTCAAGATATTTTTATCATAAGTCCTTCAAAGAATGTCTAACAAAGAGTGTCTGCCAAATATCTAAAAAAACTACTGAACAGGGTTGCCTCAAATTATTGTGAGTGATTTCCTATCCCTATGACAATATCAACGTACTCTTCTGCAGAGGTTTTAACTGTAAGAACATCATACAGGTGAGAAAAGGCATAAAAAATAGAAGAATAGACAATAGTTGCACAAAGTAATTTGTCTTTGCCTATATTCATATTGTGAGAAGATTGCCTGGTGTATGCTGTCCACTAATGTAAGTTGGCACCCTGCACCAGTCCAAACAACCCTTATGGAGATTTAAGAGGTCAATGATAACCTTAGAAAGCTATCCAAGTGGTAGCTGTGGAGAGCAGCCTTCAGGCTAAGTCTTGAAGGAATGTAAAGCAGCTTGTTTTACCAGAATGCAACCTTATAGTATTGACTAAATGAAAGGAGAACCACACAGTAGTTATAAAAATATGTATTTATTAGTATAACACTATCTAGTACGACACAGTATCTCCTACACTGAGATAATCACAAGCACACAATACTTTAGCAATGAAATGACAGTAAATAGCACTAATACACAGTGGGCCCCGGGGGGGACCAAACCATATACTAAGTATGTGGTATAAGAGCCACGACTCAAGTCAAGACAGTGTCGAGAGGACGTAGAATTGCTGGGACCCCAAGGAACCACCCAAGGTGAGTTGATAAGGACCCCACAGTGTGCGTGTGCAGTGTGGGAACATGACCGCGTACTCCGTACAAGTCTATGGGCAAGTCGCGGTTGAAGTTTTAGTTTAAGGACCCTTCCCAGTGGACTCAGAAGAAACCCCATGCATGACAGAAGGTTGGAGAGCCACCCCACCCGTGGATACCGAGGTACCCAATTTACCTTTCCCAGGGAAGGCGGGTGCATAGGTCTGAAGTGGCGTTGGAAACCACCATCGAACCCAATGGAGGACTTCGAAGAAGAGGCGCTGCTGGAAAGGAGAAAAGTGTCCGCTAGAATCCAAAGGTGGATTCTTGTCGAGGAGTACCTGAAAGCAGAGGGGACAGAGTCTGGGTCACTTGGGAGTGACCAGGGGCTCAGTAGACGAATGCTCACCGATGTCGGGTGCTTCAGGTTGGTTGATGGAGCCCTTGACTCTACAGCTGCGGGGACCAGGAGATGTCGAGGACAACCAGGAGCTGGATGCGAGCTGTCCCACAAAGGATGTCGAGTGCTGAGGGGTCGGTGTCTTGCAGGAACACCAAAAAGCCTTGGCAACGGCTACCTACGCAGAAGGTCAAGGCAGTGTACGATTCGGACCAGCAAGGCCCAGGAGACTCACCACGCACAGGTGAGTCAGGGCGAGCCTGGAGCAACCAGGGGAGCCCAAGAAAAGCAAAGTTGACCCTCAATTAGACCCACAGGCCGGAGGCACAGGAGTTGCGAGAGGACTTCAAGCGATTTCACCAAGCAACAGCCCACGGAGCACTCAGTGCGAGTAGGTCGAAGTTCTTGGTAGGAAATGGTGTCAGAGATTGGGGCTACTTGGAGCCCAATGCACTTGTTCAGGAATTGCCACTTGCAAATACACGCGGTGCACAGGGAATTCGGGTATTGCAGCCCCCACGAGGGACACTGGCCTCAAACTTGGTAACAGGGCAGCTCGGGCCTCGAGGGATGTACAAACCCACCTCCTGTGTTGCTGGACCCTTCGGAGTCTGTAGGAGCTCAGGATCAGCAGACCGGTCAGCAGTGTTGAGGTGCCTGCGAATGCAGGGGAGTGACTCCTTCACTCCAAGGGAGATTATCTTTGGTTATCCTTGATGCTCCACAGGACCTAGACGGATCCTGTATGGTGCACGGGCATGGACGATGCAACAGACTGAGAGGGAGACGAAGTCGGGTCCAAACGAAGTCCAGTGTGTCCAGACAGTCAAAGAGCAGTGGTTTCTTGTTCAGAATCTTGTCCACGTCGAATCTAGGGACCTACAGCCAGGTAAGCCCTTATGTACCCACAGGAGGGGGTTGGAAAGATTCAGGGGACCCTCCCAGGGGAGGGTCTGGACAGGGGGGAGGTTACTCCGATGTTCTTTGTCCGGTTTCGTGCCAGAGCGGGAGCCAACAGCTCTCAGGACTGGTTTGAACTGGACTATGCACAGGGACACCAAATGTGCCCCTCATGCAGACTTTCAGTCGCTGGCAAGCACACCCACCCAGCCCTAATACACTAAATCCTGTCTGGGAGGTGGTCACACCTCCCTGTGACAGGATGCCTATTGTTCTGCCTTCCCCTGCTCGAGCTTGGCTCAGCAGCAGGGGGGCAGAAATGTGTCTCTGGTCGGCAGCAACCATTTTGTGCTGTACGGGACTAGAAGGCTGGTACCGGGAACACCAGGGACCCCACGAAGCTCGCTTCGCTGGTTATCGGTATGGGGGTATGATTCCAACATGTTTGACACCAAACACAATAGGGAGTACATGGCATAACAGTTTAAGGAGAAAGCAGATAGACTGGGGTCCTGATTAGCAGGATACCAGTCAGACTAGTCAAAAGCAGTATTACATTTAGCAAAAAGTGGGGTAACCATAAGAAGCAGATCCTACTTTCCTACACATACAAACAAACATGTTTGAATCATGTAGAGGATGCTCAAAATCCATAGCCTGCAGAAAGATGTTGTCCTGTCTACACATTTACATCATGTGTACTTTCATCAACATGATTAACTTCATTTTTTACTTCCAGTAAGTCCTGATAAGTATCAAATCACCCTTCCATTTCCATGCTGTAAGGAAATGCCTCTTTTTGCATGTTCACCCCCACATTTTTGGTCTGATGCTGATGTTTTTTCAATTCTGAGAGTGGACGCGGGCCTGCTATCCAGACCTCATTGCCAGTGTTGTAACCCATTACAAAATATATGTTGAATTGGATATACTCAATTGGAGGGCACTGGCTTACTTATAAGCCCCTAGTATATGATACCCAGAGTACCAAGGGCATGTAAGGCAAAGTGTCCACTCAGGGCTGCAGCACTGTTTGTGCCACCCTGAGTGTGACAAAGCACAAAATGGCTCCCAGCCTGCCACTGTAGACAGGAAGACATTGCTTGCACTGTCAGTTTGACTTTGCCGTTTAAACTAATGGCAAAGCCACTACTTCCCTTAACAATATATGTAAGTCTCCCCTAAGGAAGGCCAATAGAGCCCTATGGCAGGGAATTATATATTAAGTAAGTGGAAAAAATAGCAGCCCAGTTGGCTAACACAGGGTTAGCAGCTGGCATCCCAGCCTGGCTAACTCCTGAATGGGACTACTTAACTGGATACTGTGAGATATCAAATTGATTGTGGCATTAAGTGCAACTTAATAGCAAAGTCAAAATTAATATCCCTTTGAAAGTTTAGCAACTTTTAGGAAGTTTTCACTCTGTGCTCCAGCTAGTCCAGTGGCCTCACAAAGGCCCTGGCACACAGACAGCTTTCTGCCCACCTGGGGAGACATGCAAACGACTCCTAGGCTTAGAAACAAAGGTAGTTGCTGCAGAGAAAGATGTCCACTCAGGGTGTTAGCTCAAAAGGCGAGCTTCAAAGGGAAAGCCACCTTTGAAGGGGAAATTGAGACAACACCCCTGAGCAGATTGCCTTTTGTTCCTATAGACAAAGTAGACACAGGGACAGAGAGGGAAAACATGTCCCCAAACTGGTTTTCCCATGGGCGTGTAGCCCTTTGGTAGCCACACATGTAAGGTGGGCTTCCAAGCTCCTGGCAACTAAAAAAGGGTCATGCCATCTTGAAAGGGGCTAGAATGTTGCACTCCGGGATAGCCAGGTACCACACATCACAGGAAACTTGTCTCTAGGAGGCAGGGGACCCAGTACCCATTGGCTAGTGAACGCGTGGTCCCCTTGGGGCTCTTTCCTGGGATAAATATGGCACACCTGGCACCCCGCCCTTTAGTACACATTGGGTTTGGCAAAGGAACCTAAGAAGGACTTCCCAGTTATCCTTGAACCCGCACAAAGAGAGGCTACACTGTCGGAATGACTGTACCTGCTGCACTTTGGGATACTGCGTTTTGGACTGTGCTGGTGGATCCTGACTCAGGGAAAAGTTGATTCCCAGCCCCAGATCGAAGCAGTGACTTCAAGGATCAGTCAAATGATCCCCTGGAACCAGCTCCAGGGACACAAGATCTGAAATAGCCCAAACCGACAAGTTGGTAGCCACCGCAGACGTTTTGACACCTATCAGTCACCAGGCACACCAAGGAACAATTCTGAGATAGCCAAAAGTTGCACCCAAATCTGCCGGACCCTGGAGTGCTGCCAAGCACCAGAAGTGTCCACCACAAGGGACACTAGCCCACACCTAAAGATCTTTCCCCAACCACGGTGCAAGGTGACCAATAGCTCAGAATCGGCGGGCCTGCTACTGCAATGTAGAAGATTTAGAGGGAGCCCCGATCTCTGTGGCTAAGTTTGTCCCACATCACCCGTAGACCAAGGAACCAACACAAAGACACCCCCATCGACTGCACCACACTGGAGCATCCTTTGAGCATCTTTTGCATGTATCTCCAGCATCAGGACCACTCCATTGATTCCTATGGTGGTCGTCCTGTAAAGTTTGAATCTTGCCTTAAAAACATTCTGGTGGCCAGGTAACTGTCCAAAGTATCCTTTCTGGCTCCCTAGACCTCTGTCCTGTTGGAATTGGTTGCCCAAGCTGGGCTGAAGTAGCCATACTAACTCTTTCAAACTTTTCAGAGGTTTACAAACTTTTTGTTGACTAATGCTCGTTTGCTGTTGAAATTAAAGGTGATAAAATCTTATAAAATCTGTATCTCCGGATCCCTCTCGTGGAGTTTGCTCATCAAGGTCTCTAAAATATATTAAAATTTACTCTATTTTTATAAATTGGTGTCCGATTTCTTTTGTGTTGTGTGACCTTCTTATTCCGTTGTTTGTTGCTGTTAAATGCTTTATACTAAGTTCCATTGCTAGGCCTGCTCGCAGCCACAGCTACCTAGGGTTGAGAGTAAGGAATAACAAACGAGCCTGACTAGACCCAAGACAGTTTTTGTGAGTGTAATTCACGATAAGTCTCCACAGCCATATCATATAGCACACCCAGATCCTCACTTATGCCATTACAGAGCCAGCAATAAGAAATCCAAATAATATAGTATTTTTTATTACAGGACTGTGATCCCAGTCCTCAAACTACCAAATCAAGGGCATACTCAGATGCAATGGCAATGGGATTTTTGACAAATCACGTGCTTCCAGGTTCCACAAGCTTGTAAACATCTACATCTTAGAAATAATTATGAATTTCAGGATGCAGTGTTCTGCATTTCTTTGGCCAGCGAAGTAGGCTGCACTGTTTGATAAAGTGGTTTTAAGAATTAGGCATCTGGAAAATCTTCAATTAGTAGTTTATACAATTCAGGCCACCCATCTCATTTCACCACTCCTAGTCCCCACAGTATAATTACAAGCCACAAACCAGCCATAGGATTCTTGTCAACAATAACAATTTTAAAATAATTCAATAATTCATTTAAGTATGGCAAAATGTGTAGCTGGTTTTGAATGATATTGAAGGAGCAGAGCTTTCACTCCTAATCTTCTGCAAAAAATAACTTGACCTTGGAGACTTTATGGGCAATGTTAAATTTCCCATACCATAGTATCTTCAAGAGGGATCGTTGCATACATTGAACCCATGCCCCCAATCTCTTATTCCGAGAAATATGGCCCACATTTTGTTGTTACATTGAACAGTTTTATAAGCCATGCCTTGGAAAATACTATACATATACCCAATAGGAGCGTAAAAAACTAGTTTTGGCATTCTTCAGAATCAGCTTGTTTGTTCGATAGTCTTGAAAATAGGCCAGTATTGTTCAAGGATGCGCACTCACTTTAACTTTAATATGTGGCACTTGATGGGCTTGGGCAATAAGTTCAGCAATTTGTTCTAGGACTTCTAATTTGAATATTGATTTGATTAACTCAGATGGACATTTTTCAGTATTTCTACTTCTTTCAACTTCTTTCAGAATTTCTAAAATACTTACATTTGACTGCCTGGACCCAATTTAAAAATCTTCTGTTTTTAGTTTAAGCTTTTTAATACTCTTCTTGTTCACTTTCTGATATGCTGCACAAGTGATTTCCATATGGTCCATTCTTTCGTCTACTTTTGTTCAATGGTTGGAAAAGCTAACTATCTTCTGGTCTACTTTTTCCACTTTTAGATTAATTTGTTTCACATCTTTCCGAGTTTCCTCCTGTACTCATATGAACTTCTGTATACTTAATAAAATCTCCTGCAAGGAACAATGTATTTTTAGATGTATCTTTTTTAATTTTCTCTCTTAAGTTGAGGTTCACTCCTAGAATCCTTTTTTACTACAGGCTCTTAATTTTCGGCCTTTCATCGTCCTTCTATATTTTCAACTGTAACTTCATATCCATCACTTTCTCCTAATTGGAGGTTTCACTGCCTTCACTCTGACTTAGTTTGCTGAGTTTTGTTGCATTTTTTGTATTTTGAGGCCTTGTGGTATTTGCTATGCAGAGCAATGTTGTTATTAATGTGAATATACTGAGATGCGCTCCAGCTAGCTATCAATATAGCTCTTGCTTTCTCCAGTAGTTTAATAGTCTTTTGATCCATACTGAATTTGAAAGCAAAGGTATCAAGGTCATCTTGGTTTAACATAGTTGCACCATCAAGAAACACTTCATGTAGAATTGATGTTGCAGAGGTAACAATGGAAGACTCTGCCTAGTAGTGGGGCTTGCATGTTTCTGTGTACATATTGTGTCTTTCTAGTGGTCTGATTTTCTGTCTTCAAGTGTGGAGGGTTTGTCTTGTTTGTCTCACTGAAGACAATTTGTACTATGTGAGAGCACCTTCTCTTGTGATAACTGCAAGCCTGCCTTTTCATCTGAGTTATTTTGTCACTTCATGATTCTAATAGAGAGAGATTTTCTGTGGCATCATTTACTTCAGCTTCTGATACGACTGCCCTTGTGTCTTTATTTATTCTAGATTATCCTAGATAATTCCTAAATATTAAGTGAAATTATTTTGGGAGTCCCAATTTCATTATTATCTTGATATGTTCTGGTAGCCTTTAACTTCTTGGCCATTATGGGTACTTCGACTGTAATGACTCTTCTTTTGTGGATGTAACAGATGTACTGATCGTCAATAATTCTTATTCACTTTCCACGTTCTTTTCCAATTTGAATTGGTCATTTCCAATAAATATAGTTTTAATTTTAGTGGAATGAAAAAGTTTATTGCACAGTTACTTAAAACCATTTGCAATGTATCTTGCATCAATAAGAATGAAAAAAAGACACAGTTCCTAAAAATCCTTCATAGTATATCTTATATCTAAAAAAGTTCACATAAAATTCTAATCGGTTTCAGTTGAGAGAAAAAGAATATTTGTATTAAAAAACCGTTATATAAACAACATTGCGACAGAGTTCCATGTATCATTTGAAAATACGCCTTATTCAAATTAGCAGCAAGTCTGTTTTCTATTTAAGGGCTTGCTGCTATTCAAGACTCCTCCAGTGTTATCAGGACCTTCTTCTTCAATAAGTCTGGTGCACAGCTCGCCCATTTATCTCCCAAATCTGGCCAAGTCTATCGGTACGGTGCAAGAGAATAGAACCAAAACTGCTTTTTTCACTGTCCAAACTCTTTTGCATAGCCACATTGGCTTTAGAAGCTTCTGACGACACTGTGACAGGCCGGGGCAGCAGCACATCAAGTGCAGCAGGGATTCTGTTTTAAAATTGCAAATTCTACTGTTGGTTAAAAGATCAAGGGATTTCCACCCGGGATTTAATTCTTTAATTGGAAGGGGCACTAGTCTTGCCCACAGAATATTTTTTAGGGCCTTCCTCCCTAATGCTTGGCTTAGTTAGGGCTGTGTTTTATGCTCCATATATGTTGAGATCAGCCCATAATGACCTCCTCCCTTTTTGTAATGTGCTAAGTCAGTTTTACGTGACAGTTGGTAGATTTGTTTGTTGATTGCATTTTCAATAGCCGGGTAGTTTATGTCCTCTTGACCTCAATTCTGTATTGCCAGGTCCAATGTTTCCACCGCTTTCTGCATATGGATTTGCCATGGGTTGGTTGTCCCTTCATAGATTGGTTTTAGCATGTTCTTCACGCTTCCAACTTGGGCCTTCAACACTTGGTAATAGTATTTCGCCTGCATGCCCAGGCATTCTTTGTTTTGTTGCACCAGACCAAACTCCAGGCGAATCTGGCTATTACAAGTTTATTTTGGTCGCGTGAATATACGTTTATACGCCTGGCATTGTGCTTTTTAGTAACATAGTGTCCATTTTACCTGGGAATGACTGTATTCATTTTAGTGTGTATATTGAGATTTCTATTAACAGGGCCACAAGGTTCCAATTATATTTTTTTTCATTCTCTTTGTGCCCACTGCTGGAGCAATACACTGTGAGATTCTGCTTTAATCTTTACATTTAAAGTAGTGTTTCCTTTAGTAATTCATTCTTGTACCCAAACTTCTGTTTTGCTTTTTATGTTAAAGTCATTGTGTTCCTACCTTTGGTCTTAACTGCGCTAGCAAAAGTGCTTCTTGGTGCCTCCTTTTCAACCTAAGCACCATACTTTTCTTCAAAGGTCTGAAATTCCTGGACTAATAGTTCTATTGCAGATTATTCATTGCATGTCCTGATTTTGCCTCCTAGGAAATCAGATTGCACTATTTGTGGATCCCCAGTGGTAAAGTCAGCACAGTCTGCATCAAAGCTCAGTATTGGTATCGGGCTCTGACTGACACCTCCTTCCATTGTGGAGCCCACAAATTCACTGGTAGATCACTCATTGGACTGTCTCAGGCTCAAATTAGATTCCACTCCCCCAGGAGAAAAGTGCAGCATTCATGGTGTACTCCATCTCTTCATCATCAATATACCACCACCCAGCAGGGGCCCATGCAGGTAAGAGCGGTGGGGCCGGGTTGGGGGTGGGATTTCACAGATGACCATGAGGGAAAATTAGATAAATAATTAATTTCCCCTAGTCGTCGTCTGTCGAAATCCCCCCCCCACCCGGCCCCACCGCTCTTACCTGCATGGGCTGCTGCTGCCACCACCTCAAGCCTTTCCAATCAATTCAGAGAATGACAAAAGGGAGATCCTCAAGCACTGCGCCCGAGAAGCTAAGATTGTGGTGGTAAGCAAGAGCATCCAGGTATTTTTACAATACCTCAAGACATAGTGGTGGTCGTACTGGTGGGAGCCTCTAAACAGTGATATTGTTTTCTTTGTCCAGCTCCTACGCACCCGGCACTGCCACCTCCATCCTTCTTCATGTGGCTTACAAATGCTGTGATTTGTGTCCCTGTGGGAGTTTTCTACAGCATCCGCATGCAGTTTCAGACATGCAGCTCCCTGTGCTGGAATAGTGCAGCCCATGGAGCCTAGACAGCATCCTGCATCTCTCAGAGCTCAGCAGCCATCAAAAATGTTGATGATTCTTAAAATGAACAACACTTGTTTTTAACCTTGCAATTTACTTTGATGCTGAGACCGACCTGCATTAATCAATCTTAACATAGTGAAACTAAGTGGAACAGACCTGACCATTCTAATTGTCTGACAGATTTTGCTAAAAATCATTAAATGGTGTTAAATTTATTAGCTAATAAAAAGGCCTTTTTATTAGAAAGGGTAACTTAACCGTGACAACAGAGACAATTTTGATGACTGTATTATAATATATTACAATAAAACTCTTCAGTTAAGGGAATATGTTGATTACAATCCAATACCTAAATCCCCTGAAATACACCAGATATGGTTAACATGTACATGCTCATATAGAATGTCTATTGACCAACAATGCATGGACCACCATTTCTTCAAACTCAACGTGAATGAAACTAATTTGCTAATCACTAATAACAATTCAGGCCCTTAGGCACAATACCCTGTAGCCTCTCTGATCCGCGACCTGCAATGCCAAGGTGGAGCCCCATAGAGTAATTCTGGATCAGTCGTTCTACTTTAAGAGGCAGATGTATATGTCATTCCCCTCCACTTCCACTTCAATGTCTCCTCTGAAAGATTCTGCCATTCCTCCCTCAAAAATCTCACAGCTCTGTGTTCGCCTCTAGCATACTCTCAAAACTAGTTTATTGTAAGAGTCAGTACCCCAGACTACCTGCTTATGTGCCTGTGAAACTGAAGAATGTGCCAAATATTGCAGAGTGGATAGTTTGGAAACTGCATGGCTGGTGTAATCCAGAGAATATAAGCACTGCAAATTGAGCAAAGTCAGATCGAAACATGAGCAAAATTAAGTGAAATAAACCTGAGAACATTTGATTGTGAGAGGTACAGTATACTAAAAGCTTTGGTTGTAGCACTGCATGTTCTTTAAAAAGTATTCATATTTAAGGAAAGAATGTATAATATTTATAATTTCATTTTACACAGGAGAAGAGGATAAACACCCACTTGTAACATCAAAATATGGTCAAGTTCAAGGAACACAGCTCGGAGTTAAGGGAACAGACAAAGCTATTAATGCATTCCTTGGAGTTCCCTTTGCAAAACCCCCACTTGGAGCATTGAGATTCTCTCCTCCAGAGCGTCCTGAGCCATGGAACAATGTCAGGAAGGCAACGGCCTACCCTCCAATGTAAGAAAGCAATGCTTGATTGTCATGTGTCAGCCATATTCAATCTGATATAAAAGGTCCTGATACCCTCGATGAAAGAGGCTTTAACACACTGTTCAGGGGAGAACATTTAGAAAGCTTGGAAGCATCTCCATCGTAGAAACAATTATTTATTTCTGGATGCACTGTTCTGCATTACCTTGGTCAGGGAAGTAGGCTGCACTGTTTGATAAAGTGGTTCCAAGAATTTGTTTTCTGGAAAACCTTCAATTAGTATTTTATAAAATTCAGCCACTCACTTCATTTCATCACTCCTAGTCCCCCAGTCACCTTACAAGCCACAAACCAGCCACAGGAATCTGATAAACATGAGCAATTTTAAATTAATTGATAACTCATTTAAGTGTGGTAACCTTTTGTAGCTGCTTCTTGAATGATATTCAAGGAGCAGAGCTTTCACTCCTAATCTTTGCGAAAAATAAAAGAGCTATGGGGCATATGTATCAAGAAAGCGTTTTGCGAGTCCTCAATAGCGAATTTTAGCGATTCGCTATTAAGGACTCGCAAAAGGCAATGTATGTAGGATTCGCAATATTAATTGCGATTCCTACGTATTCCTTAATTGCGAATCGCAAATTGCGATTCGCAATTAAGGAATGCCTTCTCATTCATTCCTATGGGCCTAGAGGCCCATAGGAATGAATGGGATGACATTCGCAATTTGCAAGTACACATTAGGTACTCGCAAATTGCGAATGCAATTTCAAGGGTGCAAGGGTGTCAAAAGCACACCCTGTTGCACCCCTGAAATAAGCATGTGTGTACATGTGGCGCACATACATGCCCTAAGGGCATGTATGTGCCCACATGGCACTTTGAAAAATGCAAAATAGTGCATTTTTCAAAGAAATCGCAAATTACCACCAACTTGAAGTTGGTGGTAATTTGCGATTTCTAAAGGTAAAATCGCACAACTTGGGTGCTTTCAGAATTGCATTTAAGGAATCGCAATTTGCGTTTCCTTAAATGCATTTGCAGAATAGGGAATCGCAAATTTTGCGATTCCCTATTGTGCAAGGGCCTTTTGGGATGATACATCCCAAAAGGCTTTTTCCCGTTCGCAAACGGGCCGATTCTGAGAATCGGCCCGTTTGCGAACAGGAAAAAGGCTTCATACATATGCCCCTATGAACCCTGTCAAAGAAACTATTGCAGTACACAAGTTCCCGACTTGCCAATTTAACTCTTAATTTAAAGAAATTGAAAAAAACTGAAACTGAAGCCCTGATGTAGTGGGGCAGCTGGCAAGTCAAATGAATGTGCCAATTCAACCATTATTGTTTTAATTTCAGTTTTAGCTATTTACCCGGCCGCCAGGTAAATAGTGAATTTCTGCATCTATTTACATGGTTGCTGGCTAAATAGCCTCCGAATAAATAGCAGAGATTATGTTCTATTTGCCCACAGCTGTGCAAATAGCAAAGAAACCACACTATTCATCCGGTCGCTGACTAAATAGCAGAGATTATGTTCAATTTAGACAATGGCTGTGAAAACAGCACAGAAAAGTCACTGTTTACCCTGCCATTGACTAAATAGCAGAGATCACGTACTATTTGGCCAGCAGCCATGCAAACAGCAAAGAAGCTTCGCTATTTATTTGGACTCCTATAAAATAGCAGAGATTAAATACAATTTTGTGAAGAAACCTTACAATTTAGGATTTATCCAATTAAATGCAGACTATTGGACCTGGCCCTTGCTGCTGGATCACCCCCTCACTTTTTACCTTGTACCTCCACTTTTTGTTTAACCCCTTCGCTGCTAGGCCTTTTTCCCCCCCTGTGCTAAGCCTTTTTTTGGCTATTTGGGGTAGTTCGCGCTTAGGCCCCTGTAACTTTTTGACCACATAAGGTATCCACGCCAAATTTGCGTCCTTTTTTCCAACATCATGGGGATTCTAAAGGTACCCAGGGTTTGTGGATTTCCCTGGAGGGGATCCAGAAATTAGCCAAAATACAGCAAAATTGTTTTTTTGGGGGGGAAAAATGGGAAAAAAGGGCTACAGATGAAAGCATCTGGTTTTTTCCCTGCAAATGGTATCAAAAAAGTGGTTGTGGTGCTGAAATCACCATCTTCCCAGCTTTCAGGGACAAGCAGACTTTTGTCAGAAAACCAACATTTTTTACACAGTTTTGGCATTTTTCTGGTGACATAGCCTATTTTTGCTATTTTTGTGCTTTCAACCTCTTTCCAGTTAATGGTAGAAATGGGTATGAAAGCAATAATGGATCCTGGAAAGCTATACATTTTAGAAAAGTATTCAAACTTCTGAATTCAGCAAGGGGTCATTTGTGTAGATCCTTCAAGGTTTCTTCATAGAAACTAACAGTTAAATATAGGAACAATTGAAAATTAGTTGAAAAAAAAAGCCATTTGTGCAAACGTTTTCACCTGTAACTTCTTCTAATTATGACAGTTGTTTGAAAGCAATATACCATTACATCCACAAGACCTTTCTGGTTGTGGGGATATATAGGATTTGTAGGTTCACCAAGAACCCGACGAACCCAGAGCCAATAACTGAGCAGCGTCTTGCAATGGTTTTTTATTATGTACCGGGTATATAGCAATTCATTTGGGAAAATGTATACATGGAAAAATTGGTATGAAGGACACCTATGTATTTCTGAAATGGGAACAAAATATAGAGTTTAGAAACAGTAGATATTAGCACATTTCCGAAATTGGGAGTACCCATACTAGCATGAGAATTATAGGTCATTTTTCAAAATGACTTCTTTTTTACACATTGTCTTTCATTTGGAAGGCAGAAATGCATCGAAAGTCAATAGGTAATAACAGTTGCTCTACAATTCTGTGTTACACTAAGTCTCCCGATAAAAATGGTACCTCACTTGTGTGGGTAGGCCTTGTGCCCATGACAGGAAACGGCTCAAAACGCAACGTGGACACACCACATTTTCACAATGACAAATGACCCTTTTTTTGCAAAGTGCCTAGCTGTAGTTTTTGAAGCCTAGCTCTGCCGGCACCTAGGGAAACCTAGCAAACCTATACATTTTTGAAAACTAGACACCCAGGGAAATCCAGGATGGGGTGACTTGACTGGCTCTCACCAGGTTCTGTTACCCAGAATCCCTTGCAAACCTAAAAAATTGTCAAAAAAACCACATTTTCCTCTCATTTCTGTGGTGGAAAGCTCTGGAATCTGCGTGGATCCATAAAATTCCACCCACCCCGCGTTCCCCAAAGTCTTCCGAGAAAAATGGTATCTCACTTGTGTGGGTAGGCCTAGTGCCCGCGACAGGCAACCGCCCAAAACGCAAGGTGGACACACCACATTTTCACAGTGAAAAATGACCCTTTTTTTGCAAAGTGCCTAGCTGTAGTTTTTGAACCCTAGCTCTGCCAGCACCTAGGGAAACCTAGCAAACCTATACATTTTCGAAACGTAGACACCCAGGGAATCCAGGATGGGGTGACTTGACTGGCTCTCACCAGGTTCTGTTACCCAGAATCCCTTGCAAACCTAAAAAATTGTCAAAAAAACACATTTTCCTCACATTTCTGTGGTGGAAAGTTCTGGAATCTGTGTGGATCCACAAAATTCCACCCACCCCGCGTTCCCCAAAGTCTTCCGAGAAAAATGGTACCTCACTTGTGTGGGTAGGCCTAGTGCCCGCGACAGGAAACGGCCCAAAACACAAGGTGGACACACCACATTTTCACAGTGAAAAATGACCCTTTTTTTGCAAAGTGCCTACCTGTAGTTTTTGAACCCTAGCTCATCCGGCACCTAGGGAAACCTAGCAAACCTATACATTTTTGAAAACTAGACACCCAGAGAAATCCAGGATGGGGTGACTTGACTGGCTCTCACCAGGTACTGGTACCCAGAATCCCTTGCAAACCTACAAAATTGGCAAAAAAAACACATTTTCCTCACATTTCTGTGGTGGAAAGTTCTGGAATCTGCGTGGATCCACAAAATTCCACCCACCCCGCGTTCCCCAAAGTCTTCCGAGAAAAATGGTACCTCACTTGTGTGGGTAGGCCTAGTGCCCGCGACAGGAAACGGCCCAAAACACAAGGTGGACACACCACATTTTCACAGTGAAAAATGACCCTTTTTTTGCAAAGTGCCTAGCTGTAGTTTTTGAACCCTAGCTCTGCCAGCACCTAGGGAAACCTAGAAAACCTATACATTTTTGAAAACTAGACACCGAGGGGAATCCAGGATGGGGTGACTTGACTGGCTCTCACCAGGTTCTGTTACCCAGAATCCCTTGCAAACCTAACAAATTGTCCAAAAAACACATTTTCCTCACATTTCTGTGGCGGAAAGTTCTGGAATCTGCGTGGATCCATAAAATTCCACCCACCCCGCGTTCCCCAAAGTCTTCCGAGAAAAATGGTACGTCACTTGTGTGGGTAGGCCTAGTGCCAGTGACAGGAAATGGCCCAAAACGCAAGGTGGACGCACCACATTTTCACAGTGAAAAATGACCCTTTTTTTACAAAGTGCCTAGCTGTAGTTTTTGAACCCTAGCTCTGCCGGCACCTATGGAAACCTAGCAAACCTATACATTTTTGAAAACTAGACACCCAGGGGAATTCAGGATGGGGTGACTTAACTGGCTCTCACCAGGTTCTGTTGCCCAGAATCCCTTGCAAACCTAAACAATTGTCAAAAAAAACAAATTGTCCTCACATTTCTGTGGTGGAATGTTCTGGAATCTGCGTGGATCCACAAAAATTCCACCCACCCCATGTTCCCCAAAGTCTTCCGAGAAAAATGGTACCTCACTTGTGTGGGTAGGGCTAGTGCCCACGACAGGAAACGGCCCAAAACGCAACATGGACACACCACATTTTTACAGTGAAAAATGACCCTTTTTTTGCAAAGTGCCTAGCTGTAGTTTTTGAACCCTAGCTCTGCCAGCACCGAGGGAAACATAGAAAACCTATACATTTTTGAAAACTAGACACCTGGGGGATGCCAGGGAGGTATGGCTTGCATGAACCCCCAAACGTTTTCGTACCCAGAATCCCCTGCAAACCTCAAATTTAACTGAAAAAATCACTTTTTCCACACATTTTTGTGTGGGAAAGTTGTGGCATCACCTGGCTGACACAAATTTCCTACCACCCAGCGTTCCCCCAGGTCTCCCGATAAAAATGGTGCCTCACTTGTGTGGGAGGCCCAAGTACCCACAACAGGCAAGGGCCCAAAACATATTGAGGCGACATCAAAATTGCCTATCACAAAACGACCTGGTTTTGCAAGGGGGGTCACCTGGGTTTTTGGCCCCGTGCTCGGCGGCCAGCTAGGGAAACCTACCAAACCCACACATTTCTGAAAACTAGACACCCAGTGGATTCCAGGGAGGTATGGCTTGCGTGGATCCCCCAACGTTTTCTTACGCAGAATCCCCTGCAAACCTCAATTTTAGCTGAAAAAAATCACTTTTTCCACACATTTCCTACCACCCAGCGTTCCCCCAGGTCTCCCAATAAAAATGGTGCCTCACTCGTGTGGGAGGCCTAAGTACCCGCGACAGGCAAGGGCCCAAAACATTTTGTGATAGGCAATTTTGATGTCAAAGACTGGCTATGATTTTGGAGGGAGGGGGCATTGGTATGCCCATTCTGGGCAGCCCCCACCCCCACGCATAAAAAAAGCCAGCGTAATTGCTGCCGCCTAGTGGGCTTTCTGCCCCCCCGGGGGCAGATCAGGGGCCACTGCCCCCATCCGCCCCTCGGGGGGGCAGAAAGACTGTTGCACTTTTTTGGGGAGGTGTGGGCATTGGCATGCCCATTCTGGGTTGACCTCAACCCTGAATAAAAATTTAAAAAATCCTGAGGCCTAGTGTGCTTTCTGCCCCCCCGGGGGGCAGATATGGGGCTATTGCCCCAATATGCCTCTGGGGAGAGGCAGAAAGACTGTGGTAATTGTTTTTGGGATGGGGCATTATCATGCCCATTCTGGGCAGCCCCCACCCCTACATTATAAAAAAAAAAATCCCTTGTGCCTAGTGGGCTTTCTGCCCCCCCGGGGCAGATCAGGGGCTATTGCCCCATCTGCCCCTGGGGGGGCATAAAGACTGACATTTCCCAGGGGGGTGGGGGCATAGCCATACCCTTTTTGGGCAGCCCCCACCCCAACATCAATTATAAAAAAAATCCCTGGTTTCTAATGGGCTTTCTGCCCCCCCCCGGGGGGCAAAAAGACTTACATTTCTCTGGGGGGGGTGGGGGCATTTCCATGCCCTTTTTGGGCAGTCCCCACCCCAACGTCAATAAAAATAAATCCCTGGTTTCTAGTGGGCTTTCTGCCCCCATCTGCCCCCATCTGCCCCCTGGGGGGGCAGAAAGACTGACATTTCTCTGGGGGGGGGGTGGGGGCAGTGCCATGCCCTTTTTGGGCAGACCCCACCCCAACATCAATAAAAGAAAATAATCCCTGGCTTCTAGTGGGCTTTCCGCCCCCCCTGGGGTGGCAGATTGGGGGCTACCACCCCCTTCTTCCCCCCAGGGTGGGCAGAAAGACTGTGGTGCCCAAACAAATATGGGGGGAGCAAAGGCCCTTGCCCAAGGGGCCGCTCCCCCTTCCCTGGTGTCTAGTGGGTGGATCCCTGCTTGGGGATCGTCCCCCTGGGGTGATCCCCAAGCAGGGATCCACTAGGGAAGGGTACCATTGGAAAGGGGAGATTCTCCCCTTTCCAACGATACCTCTCCCATCTTTTTCGGTGCTCGGGGGCCTGAGATAGCCCCACGAGCACTGAAACACTGAAACTGAAACTAAGTTTCAGTTTTGTTTTCGTTGCAATGACGATGGCACGCCATGCGCGCGATCGTCATTGCAACTAAATTCAAAAAGAGGCCTGGGGAGGTTGGGGAAGCTCTTCCCCACCTCCCCAGGAAAAAAAAAAAAAAAGGGAAATCCCTCTGCTGTCTGCAGCAGAGGGATTTTCTGAGCATGTGCTCATAACGGCATGGTTCCGTCATGAGCACACTGGAACTTGTGCTCATGACGGAACCATTCCGTCATGAGCACTGAAAGGGTTAACTCATTTTTGTTGGCTTTAGGACTCTGTGCACTTTACCACTGCTGAACTGCTTGTTCTTTCTCCTCTAAACATGATTTGATTGGCTTACACCTGAATAGCATATTTAATTTACTTATACGTCCTTAGTAGAGTGGTATACTGCACATTTAGGGTCTGTAAATTAAATGCTACCAGTAGACCTGCAGCACTTATTGTGCAACCTACTTAAGTAGCACTTTAAATATGTCCAAGGACTGAATTTGTAGCCTGAATACAGCTTTAAACTGACAGCTGGTAAGCCTCCTCTACTCCCACCCTTTGGGACAAGTGCTTATCAACTGTGAATTTCCAGTCCGACTCGGAACCAGACAGGGTTGTCTCCTATCCCCTCTCCTCTTTGCGCTTTGCATAGAGCCCCAAGCCCACATAGTGCACTGCGATGCTGGCTGCTGGGATGGAGATGGAATGAATCGATGGAGGATAGAATTGCCCTTTATGCGGATGATGTCCTTCTCTTCCTCACTGACCCTTCCATTTCTGGCCCCCGCATGCTCAAAATCCTGAATCTCTTCGAAGAAGCCTCGGGGCTCTGGGTGATCTGAAGCAAATCATTCCTAGTCCCCTTGCAGGGTGACTCTGTAGCGGTTACCTGGCAATCTGATATCCCAATCTGCGGCCTTAGCTTTAAGCACTTAGGTGTCCACATAACGATGATACCCGAGATCACTCGCTCCTTAACCTCACTCCCCTCCTTCGAATAACTAAAACCAGACTTGCCACTTGGTCCTACCTTCCCCTCAACATTCTCGACCAGATCACACTCATAAAAATGATGCTACTCCTGCACTTCTTATGCACCCTACAGAATTTTCAGCTTCAAATACCTAACACTTGGTTTACCGAAATTGAAGCACAACCCCATGTACTGTTCTTGCCATATGTCACTGCTCTGTCTACGATGAAGGTATAAGAGCAATAGATGTCTGTCTATTCTACTGAGCCACCTAACTCCTGATCATCAACGATTGACTTCCTGGAGGTTGGAACGACCTAGCCTACCGGCTGTCGCTAGCTCACTTTGCTCTGGATGGGGTGATGCATTATCTCTATGGAAGGCCCATTCCTGTTTCCATACCAGAACTTACTAGGACCATCTACCTGGTATGGCGTGCTGCCAATAGATTGCTTGAGTGGGATAAGAGACTGACCAAACTGACCACTGGACCATAGAGCGCGATTGCAGGGGTTTCAACACTAGGACTGGATCGGGATTACAGTGTTAGGTGATGTGTGGTGGGGGTCGCATATATGTATCTTTGCAGATTTACAGACCGACTTTGCACTTTTCCCCACCCAGTTACATAGATACTTACAATTCAGACACACACACCGGCACTATCAACCTGACTTAACTGACCTGCCGGATTTCAGACCCTCAGAGCCTAGATTATTGATGGGCAGCCTGAGTCGGGAGGGATTTCCCAGCTCTACTGTTCCTTAGTCTATAATGCCCCGACAGGATTGGACCATCTTCGGCGGAGATGGGAGGGATGGATTGAAAATCTATGGGATACAGAGTGGCTGGAGGCTTGTATGGTTCCCAGAGAGCTTGTCATCTCAGCACGTTTCAAATTGATCCAATTACACAATTTACCCCTTACATGCAGGACTCCCCAGGTGCTTTGGCATGTGGGCCTACTACCTGAACCCAACTTCACCCACAGTACCTCCCCTGGGGCAGACTTTTTTCACATGGTATGGCAATGCCCACTGATTTCCCGATACTGGTCCAAAATCGACAGATGATTGTCCAGAATCTTGGCTCAACCCATAACTTCGACACCAAAATTGCCCTCCTGGGATACTTAATGGATTTGGGGGACCTAGGGGTGACTGAACATTAGTTGGCTTGGCAATGTTGGTGGCCAAGTGGGATATTGGAAGAAATTGGAAGTCGGCGCAACCACCTGGTTTCGCACTGTGGAAATCTGCCATGGATTGGTGCGCTAAACAAGAGGAACCAATCTATATCGCAAGAGAATGTCCTCAGACGTTCCTCAAGAATTGGGGTAAATGGTGGGAGTATTAGGGTTTGACCCAAGCATGGGAGGATATAAGCACATCTGACTAAACATCTGTGTAACCACTGGTTTGTGAGCGGGCAGATTAATGGGAACAAATTGGTTAGCAATTGATTGTTATTGTTTATTTCACTGTAGCTTCATTCTGAAACAATAAAAAAATGTGGTTATCAAAAACAAAAAAACTGGCATGTTGACTTGCCATTAAAACTGCCTCGCCAGCCTTAAACTCCTCTTTTATTACACAAAAGTCAACCTTAAGGTAGGCCGTAGGTAGCCCATATGGTGGGGTGCTGTGAAATTAAAAGGTTGGACACATACTTTTAAGTTTTACATGTCCTGGTATTGAAAAATTCCGACATTCGTTTTTCACTACTGTGAGGCCTACCCCTCCCATAAGATAACATTGGGGATTTCGTATTATATTTAATAAGCTGTAATTCCCAATTAGGGGCAGATAGCCATGTCATGTTTAGTGTCTTTGGAATTGTAATGAGAAACTTATTTAATGATAAAGTCAGATTACAGTTTTGAAAATGTCACTTTTAGAAAGTTCGCATTTTTATACCCTTAGCACTTTTGTGCATGTAGCATGTCTTGGGTCACATGACTGGGTGTAACTGATAGTTAGACTTTGAGCATTCCTCCCAGACAGTCACACAATAGAGGGAATAGGTGTGTCTGGATGGGCCATCAGCTGGCATGGTTACAACAGAACAGGGAGTGCTCTGCCCTCACACAATGGACCAAACACCTACAAATTGTCACTGCAGCCAGCTTGGAGCCAGGGCAGAGGAGTCGTGAAATTCTATGCACTACAAAGTCACTGTCTAGAAGCTGCTCCCATCTTCCAGAAGAAGCGCACAAGGTTAAAAAAGGGGACCTTAGACACCAACTCTTCAGTTCACTCCTGTACCTGTGGAAGGACTCTCAGAGGACTGCCTGCTGCTGACCTGCTGTGCACTCTGTAAGACTGCTTTCCTGTACCTGGAAGGACTGCTTTGCTGCCTGGAGCTTGCCTTAAACCCTCAGAAGCCAGCCCAGCTATTAAACCCTGCATCTTCACCAAAACCCAGGACTACCAGAGTGGCTCCAAGGGCTAGTTTGCTGGCCTCCTGTTCAGCGCCACAGGAACACAAAAGACTCTACCTGCACCTGGACCGAGTATGAGTGAATCCTGACCCCCAAGAAATGTCCCACCAGTCCTGAATCTTGGCTGTGATGCTAAAGGTGCCCAGATGGCCAAATTCCATAACTGATCTGAGAACCAGGAGAAGACTAGGACCAACCTGCTCACCTATCCACCTGAGGTGCATCGCTGGTCGGATTGACTTCACGGCTTCTCCCGCTACATTCTTCTCCTCAGCAATAAATCCTTTCGCCAAAAGGGTATCCGGCCTTGTGGCACTGTCTTCGACTACAGCCCTTTGCCTCATCCACTGGTAATTTTCAACTTCCATTTCAGAGACTGCCTTGTGGCACTGTCTTCGACTACAGCCCTTTGCCTCATCCCACTGGTAATTTTCAACTTCCATTTCAGAGACTAAGTCCAAATGTAGAAAGTTCACCCTGAAAGGGATTGTGACTGTTGCATCACCAGGGCTCACATCAACAGTCAAACAACAAGCACATTTCTCACATTGGTGTTTAGCAGTGTGGACCAGAACTTGTGTTTGTGCAGTGTCATACAGTGATTTGTGTTACACTAAAATCTGAAATAAGTAATTTGACATCATAGAGACCCCTTTTTAAATGTTTTTTTAGTTTTCCAGTGGCTGCTTTCTCTCTTTTCTATATTTAGGTACCCCTACCTTCCTTTTTTATCTTTTTTTTCCTCACCATGGAAATGGAGCTGTGCAACTTTGATTACCTCAGCAAGGCTGAGCTGCTGAAACTCTGCAAACAGAGGGGGCTAAAATCAGACAGGAGGTCTACCAAACTGGATTTCCACGCAGACCTCAGAGCCTTTGAGGAGGTGCAGATATGGCAGTGCGCCTCAGGAGAGGATGAATGTGATGGCAACAAGGAGTAGGGAGCCCTGACAGAGGATGAGGTGAGAGAAGACCTAGGTCAGGGGCCTGAGCTGCAAGAAGAGCCCACCTCAACCCCAGCAGATGGCCAGGATGCCCAAGATGGAGCAGGGAGCAGTGTGTCTGCCAAGGGCCAGGGACAGCAACATATTCCCAAACCAGTTGTGGATGGACTTCTTATTCTAGTCTAGGAAGGCACTGAAGGGCTGGGTGAGGAGATCAAGGGGATGATTGTGTTGGGCTGTACAACCTGATTTTGATGAAGCACATGCTCAATACCTGTTTTACAGAGCTGTGTAAACAATGGTAGATAGCAAAGTTGCTGACCCCAGGAAGCTTGCTGAGTAGGCGGACCTCTGGGTCAGCACCAGAGTGTCCAAGAAGGTACCCTGGGGTAGCCCCAAGAAGGATGGTTCAGGTTCTCCCCCAGCAGAGTGAGGGTGAGGTTAAGGGAGACACAGACAAATCACAGGCTCAGGGGGAAGTAAAGAGTTCCCATGCCCCTTTTGATGAGAAGAAGGGAGGTTGTGATGGGCAGTGGCTCAGGGCCCCCAATTCCAGCCCTGCTGCTTTGATTGTTCTTAGCTATGACACAAGCAGTGGGACTCTGTCTGTCCAAAGAAAGCACCCATTGCTGGAAACTCTACAGGGTTGGCTAATATGGCCATGGAGGTAGGTAGCCCCCGGGGGTAGGATGTAGATCATTCCCTAATCTCCATTAATAGGGGGGTAAACTCAGAGGGTAGACTGGTGATCTCTGAGGGTTGGAGTTATCACTTCCACCAAGTCAAAGTAAATAGGGTCTTGGTCACTGCTCTGAGGGACACTGGAGCCAGCTGGACCATGGTAGTATAAATGCTGGTTTCCCCATAGCATTACACCTGTCAGGTATGTAGGGTAACCTAGGCCCGGGGGCAGGTCTTTATCCATCCCATGGCCCTGGAATACCTGGAGTTGGATGGGGAGGTGACTCAAAGAAGGGTCCCTTGAAGCCCATTGATTGTATTCTGGGGAGTGAGTTGTCACCAGTGATAGAAGAGTTAGGAGGGGTGGCCACCCTGGGTGCCTGAAAGCTCATGCATCTGGGGGTACCACTCCCAAACGGAGAGTACACCTCAGACACCAACCCTTCAATTTAGTCCCGGACCTGCGGAAGGACTCTCAGAGAGCTGCCTCCTGCTGTGATCTGCTGTGCACTCTGAAAGACTGCTTTTCTCTACCTGGGAGGACTGTTTTTTCTTCCTGGAGCCTGCCTTGAACCCCCCTAGGCCAGCCCTGCTGTTGAGCCATGCTTCTTCACCTGAAACCAGGACTACCAGAGTGACTCCAAGGGCTAGATGCTGTCCTTCTGTTCAGATCCCCAGGAAACAGAAGCCTCCCACCATCTTAATCCCGCACCTGGACCCAGCCTGAGCAAGTCCTGGACCCCCAAGACGTGTCTTACCAGTCCTGGACCCTTGGATGTGGTGCCATAGATGCCCAGATGGCCAAATCCTAAAACTGGGACTAGGAAAACCTTTGGCCCAAAAAACCAAGACCAACCTGCTCACCTATCCACCTGAGGTGCATCGCTGGTCGCATTGACTTTACGTTCTTCTCTGCAGCAGTAAAGGGGTATCCGGCCTCATGGAACTGTCTTCGGTTACAGCCTTGTGCCTCGTCCCGCTGGAGATTTTCAACTTCCATTTCAGAGACTAAGTCCAAATGCAGAAAGCTTCAGCACAGCTTCCACCCAAGGCTATCCAACGATGACGCTCCCTCCTCAGCCTTGCCCCGCTGAACTTTACCTTCTCAGACACTTTTGCTCAGAATTTCTTCTAAGTCTGTAGGTAAGAGCTGACAGGGCCCAATTTACTTCTTGTATCTGAACCGTGTTCCATCGCAGTCGGCCATATATTTCAACTTTTACCCAGTCTTGTGCAACTAGATGTCCGCCGTTGGCGCTTTGAACTTTTCGGAGCTCGTTTTCACTAAAAACTTTCAAAATTCATAACTCCGGTTCTACTAATTGGATTTGTGTTGCTTTGGTGTCAAATCATTTATTAAAATGTACTTTATTTTTCTAAATTAGTGTGGGTTTTTTCTTGTGTTGTGTTTTTACTTTATTACTGATTGTGTGCTGCATAGATACTTTACACATTGCCTTTAAGGCTACACCTTGCCTCTAAGTTAAGCCTTACTGCTTTTTGAGCCAAGCTACCCAGGGTTAAGCACAGGTTAATTTAGTGACTTTTTGTGGTTCACCCTGCAAGGAATTATGGTTGTTGCTTGACCAGGACTCGCACCTCAACCCAATTTCACACTGAACTAGTAAGCCTGTTGCCAGATAAAGACTGAAGTTTCACTGTAGATTAGGTGCAGTGGGTTACTACGGTAGTACTAAGTGGGGGGAGGAAGGATGTTGTACAAGTGTTAGTGGACTGCCACAGGAATGGTTCTTAACATGCTGGGACATGATGCACATAACTGGAAGCCTTGGGCTCTTAGTTCATGTTTGAGTCTCTGCTCTTCTTCTGCAAACCTCGGCCTGCTTCTGCTACCACCAGCCTCTGTCCATCCATGTACATCTTTCTGATGTCTCAATCTCTCTCTGACAGTCTTTTGTTTTGATTTCACATACACTCCAATTCAGTCTGTGCCCTGTGATTTCCTCAGTGTTTTTCACTGTAATTCTTCACACTTTTGGATTCCTACTGACTCCTGACCATTTCAGGCTGTCCCTGGCAGTGTCTGCACAAGCACAGGCCACCCTGATCCCCTTCAGTTTCATAGTTTCATGATTGTTTCACATTGTACCTGCTCCCCTACCTCATTCTTGGACTCCCAGTCTTTGTGGTGATGGTTGGTGGGTGTCAAAATTCAATTCAATTCAATTCAATATTTATTAAAGATTTGGATCTCAAATGAGGTCCACATAAAATATACATACAATTATTACATAATAAATATGATATAACATAAGGTCAATTTATTTGTCAGTCCATTGATAAATATCGAGACCCTTCATAGCTAGTCTTGGATTTTCCACTAACATAACATAGATGGATATTGTCAATTACCCTAATGAGCAAGATACAAATAAAGGTTCTCAGCATTAAGGCCAAATAGCAGCAACAAAATCCTAAATAAAGACTCTACCAAAACACGTGGCACAAGTTTAGGTCCATACTATACAATAGTAGCTTTGTGATAGTTTCAGTTTATAATAATGTACATCACATCAGTTGCTTGGTAAAAACAGAAACATTTTCTGAAACGACCAGCGTATTTGGGTAAAAAATACATTTTCCTTTAACAAAAAGCCAAAAAATAAATATATTCTAATTTTGTGCAAAAACGCATTAAATAGCAGCATCTACATATGCAAGTTTCAAAAACATTATACAACAACATATAATAACAGCTTCTGTAGAAAATCAAGTTTAAAAATAGCAGCAAGAGTGTGGGAGTACAATATATCCCAATTGTGCAAAGAGCAGTTAACTAGCAGCCATAGCATGTGCAAAATACAATCCAAAAAAGAGTGCTCAGACTCTTTTAACCTTAAAAGACACCAAGACTCAGAGATTAACAGCATAATTGGAGGGAGAGCCATGTGTCTAAAAGGAAAACCCATTTAAAAAGATGTGAAAGAAGTTAAAATATATTCAAAAACTCCCTAAAGAAGTTGAATAGTTTTACACAAACTGCTTCGTTCTTCGGACAAAAGAGAAATTCACGGGCTGAAGTTACATTTTTGATACAGTTTTGTAAAAACATTGGACAAAGCCAACGACGGCGACCCAAAACCAATGCTGGGCAGACAAACAAGACATGATCCTGGTTCTAAATGCTCAACTCACAAAAGTTACAGATCTTTCCATTTTTCATGCAATGAGACCAATTTGCTGTTAGGTCATTTAAAGGTAAAAGGTTCATGCAACATAGGGTAAGCCGTCGTCGAATTCCATGTTCTAGATTCCAAGATAAATATTTCTGGGAAATTCTCGGTGAATTCGACCTGGCTAATACCTTTAAACTTTCTTTACAATTGCAAAATTTAATATCTCTGTTATAGCTGATCTTACCACTTGTAGTTCTTAAAAGGATTTAAATTCTAAAAACGGGAGGGTAATCACTGACTCTTCCTGTGCACAGAAACCTTTTAATGACAGAGAAAAGTCACGAGAAAGGGAATATTTACCTACTATACCTCCAAAAAATTATTGACACATGAAACCTCTTAATGTGTATGACTCACTATTTTTTAACTGATATCCCAACACAAAATCCTGGCTAAACCTTGGATATAGGAGCTTATCAAGCCAAATTCCAATCTAATAGCAGCTATTGGGACTAGAGTGTTAAAATTACATAATTTACGTAAAATCTGGCCTTCAATCCTATCTAAAAAACTCCAGTCCTTTACAGGAATTGATTCAATAGCATAAAGCAAGGTCGGAAGGATTTTTGCTTTAAAAACAGTGAGCAGATGTAAAAAATGCCTTCGACCCATTGGACTATAAAAAATATGCAGGCCATTTGCGTGAGATGCCGCTTTACAAGAACTGTGTTTGATATGAAGTTTATTCTTCGTATTGCCCGCTATTAATTTCCCTAAATAGAGAAAGGAATTTACCACCTCCAACTTTTGATGACCAATTTTCCACTTAAAATTACATAATTTTCTACTTCTGTTACATTTCATGATTAAAATTTTGCTTTTCATAACGTTAATCTTCAAGAAGTGTGCCACCGTGTATTTCTGTAATTATATCAACTTTTTATTCAGCCCATTATTGGTTAGATCCATCACTGGTGGGTGTCACAGCATATGACTATCCTTGCAGATGAATTGATGGCCAAAAAAACTGATTGAGCCTTTCATTCTTCCAAGATTGTTCAATTGAGCTTGGTATGAACACTGGTTATGTAAAACATTCAGTAGCAGCTATTTAGCTGGCCACCGAGTGAATTTTCTCTGCTATTTACTTGGCAGCTGGCTACATAGTAGAAATTATTTACTAAACAATTATTTTCCTGACTACTGGTTTAATAGCAAATATTAAATACTATTTCAGCGGTAGTCTGATAAATAGAAAAAAGTCCATATTTACCTGGCTACTGGCTAAATAGCAGAAACCATATACTGTTTGGCTGCTAGCTTTCCAAATAGAAAAGAAACTTCAATATTTCTTGGTGGCTTGCTAAATAGCAGCCAGTGTGCACAACCTGGCCAGTAGCCGTACAAATAGCTTAGGAACTTCACTGTTAACCGTGCTGATGTAGAAACAGCTTAAATTGTGTGTTATTTTGCCTTATGCAGATTTTAACAGGTGAATATTATTAGTATCCATCTCCTTATGAAAGTTAGGGTCCTGTTGTATTTTTATTTTATTTGTAAAATGTGGTTGCATATTGAACACATAATTGTGATTGGGATAGTGTTTTACAAACCAACCTGTGAAATATTAGTTCAGTTCACAAAATACTTAATCACACTGGGTTCCAGAATGACCTTCCGTATTAATATTTGTTAGTCAGGTGACCCATCTGTGATTGGCTGTAATCGCAGGGATGGTGGATTGCAAGGGACAGCACACCACCAGCCCCATGACTGCCATTCCAAAATGGTAAACTCTTTTTTCAAAGCAGTCTGTGTTCCATAAAGAAACCAGTGCTGCTTTTTTTAAAAATGGTTTCCGTTTTGGAATACTCCTTCCCCATGTGGCTGCCAACATGATTCCCAAAGAGAGAGGGCTCCTAAGGGGACCGCTTCTGCTTTGCAAATTAGGTCCCACCCCAACTCAAGGGTCTTTAGCTCATCTATGGTATCTGACAGCAATTGTAGTCATAACCTATTATTAAATTCCTTTCCGAATTTGAAATTTTTTGACGCTCTCTATATGTAATTTTGAAAAGATCACAAAAGTCCTTTTATGAGTCGAAAGAAATTTCAATGGTAAAGGCATTTTGTGCATAATAATAAGCACTTTAGTGGTCACAAACTCTGTGATTTTGCAACATGAGGCCCTTACTGCTAAAATGGCTTAGATGCAAGCACTAACTTATAGGTAGGCCTTGGCGAAATGTTAATTATGCTGCAGTAATTGCAGTCATTTCAGTAATTCCGCATTACTCTTGCAATGCAGAATTACCGAAAAGTACATGATCACACCCGCTCATGTAATTAAGAGCAATATAGAGCAGAAATCCTACCACCGGAGTGCAGAAGCAATGAAATCAGCGAGCCCGAGTGGATGCTGGCTAGTGCTGTTCCTGTTCGGTTGCATTTAGCACTATATTCTTAGCACAAGATGCATACATGGGTCCATTTTCGATGCAAGGGTGCATTATGCACTAATAAAACAGCTGTAAAAGCTGGGTTACACTCCTCACGTAATTCCGCACAATTGTGCTGTAATTCTGTGTAATTACATTACAGCAAATTCCATAAGTTACGCCCACCCTTGCCACAACACAGCAACTTGGGATGCCATTTTTGGAGCTGTGTTCTGCTCCAGACGTGCTCCTAATCCTTTAAGTTTACCTGCAGAGGTGTCTAATGATAAAGATGATTAGAACCTTTCCAAGACTAGTTGAAGCTGTTTACGCTTTTACAGCTATGTTCTCACTTTTACTCACTAAGCCATGGGAATGTACCAGGGCCAGATATAGGATTACCAAACGGCTTTGTGTTATCAGTACACCTCATATTCTGAAGCAAATCTGTGCATTCTGGAATTATTCAGTCTGGTTCAGTTCAATTAAAAAAATCAGACTGAAACACCTGAAAACAGTGATATGTAAAATCAGAGGCCAGAACTGGAAATTGTGCATCCCTGAGGCATAGTGCAATCTGATAATTAGGGTGATCTTATCAAAATAGATTATTTTAAGAGACAACGGTCCCTGAGAAATTGATTGAAATCAAATAAATATAGCCCCAATCGGTACTATATTGTAGCCATTATTCCATCCGGAACAGGGCAATTTTAATATGCAATTTTAAATGTACAAAACATAAAATTAATAACAGTAGGACACAAGCCTGTATCCAGAAAACTCACATTACAAAAGAAAACAAGAGAAGGCTCAGGCAGCATGCAGTTGTCTGCGTCTAATCAATACAATGGAGCAAACAGCAATAAAAGGAAATCACCTTTACACATAATGTAGCTAAGAAATAACAGTGTATAAGGTTGACAGTTTCGTCGACGGCGTTTCGATCCTTAACAAAATTATCGGATCATCATCAGGACTGGCAAAATAGTGCCTGAAAACATTTTGCCTGCAATTAAATAAATTGTAAACAACACGAAAATAGAAGTATGGAAAGGAAAAGGGAAACCAGGATAGAAAACAAAAATTAGTGAGGGCTATAATAAAGGAAAGCGCGCGTCAGCGACAATCGGCCACTTATGTGGAGTGCGGGTTCCATAGGTAAAGACCAAGCGCTAAGCAGCAGTTAACGGCGATGTGCTACTAAACGGTGTGTAGCATACTCATTCAAGTGCGACATTATTGCACAGTAAGTGTCGATGAAGTGTACTAACCAGGTAACAAGGAGTGGCTTAAGGTTCAATAGGCAGAAAGGAAGCTGTGAACAGCGCGAAAATGAGCAATTGACGGCGATGTGTAGCATAGGTGCACATTCAATTAAGTGTGACACAATTTAGATCAAAGCAAGTGCCGACAAAGTGTGCTCACCAAGTAATAGGAATGGGCTTAAAGGCTGTAAATGTGCCTTAAGTGGATGCTTAGTGAAGGGCAGGACAGAAATTGAGGGTTACCTTGGGGCGAGAACAGGGAGCAGAGCAGTGCGGGATAATTGATGAGCTTCCAAGGTGACCGGGAGCGATCTCCAAACATATCAAAAGGGGGGAGGAGAATCAGCGCATAGAAGGGTGGGGGAACCGGTACAGAGGAAAAGCGGGAGCAGGAGCTTACCTCGTATTAGGTGAGGTAATTGGCCACGTAAGATATCACATTGGATTGGGAGTACGTAGGGAAAGGGGCCGCAGGCATCCAAATGGGCGGCAAATGAAAATCCTGGAAACATGAAGAATGGGAGATGCAGGGTTAGAACAGGTTGTCTCGTTAATGCTGAGAAGGAAAGGAAGCTGGGAACAATCCCAGGGGACTTACCAGTCACAAGGGGGAAGGCAGCATAGTGGCATCTGCTGTCCAAAAGGCGTGAGGAAACGACTAGGGAAGGTGCTTATGGGCTGTGCAGCGCGGTCATGTGACCGCAGTTGCATGGCGGCTATCATGGAAAGGCCTACCAGGGGCGGTGAGGTCATGTGACCGCCATCTTAGAGTGGGAAAGCCTCCCAGGGGTAGTAAAGGAGGACTCAAAGCCTTGGTCATGTGATCCAGGTGACGCGGCGGCAGTGAGAGAAGAGGAAGAGGATAGCAAAACCGGAGTTTTAAACCTTAAGGTTAACCATTGGACCTTAAATAAAATTAAGAACAAATAAATTACAGAAATACATTTAGAGTTATAGTGGAATATTTCACAAGAAAAGCCATGTGCTGCATGTTGTATCTTGGAACCTAAAAACAGATATTAAGGATAAACATTTGACCATAAGTATAGTTAACGATCAAGAATAAACTAATTACAGAATTACATTGGAATTATTGCGTGACAGTTCAGAAAGAGGTGCAGTCTAAGTTAGCCAGTAGGGCTATGTTTGTCTGAGCAACTGAAGGCAGAAGTTAGTGATATATCATGATTACAGTAAAGTTGTCCAGTCCTCCATGCGGTTCAAGCCAGTGTGGATACTGCCAGTGCGCAGGATCCATTTTAATTCTTCTTTGTTCATTAGTTGTGCGAGATTAGCTCCTCGTGGAGGCAGTTTGACAGTGCTTACTACTGTCCAGCGTATGTCGTCCTCGGTGTGACCCATGCTTTGAAAATGTTCAACTAAGGGTGCATTTGGCGTGTTACACCGTAACCTGCTTCTGTGTTGGCAAATCCTTATCCGGACCTTTTGTGTCGTTTGTCCGATATAGATCAGATTGCAGGGGCATAGGATGGCATAAATCACGTTACAAGTGTTGCAGTTTGAAAAGTCTTTCAGTACACAGTATACTAGTTTGTATAGGAAGCCCACAGAGCGTAACACACTGCTCAAATATGACAGTAATCACCCACGAGCACTTAGGGACTCACTTCCCTATTCCCAGTTCTTGCGGATCAGGCGGAATTGTTCATTGAAGGAAGACTATTTTTCCGAGGCAAAGAACCTCAGTACCAAATTAACCTCAAGGGGGTATCCACGCAGACTTGTACGGAATGCCCTAAAGAGGGCATGGTATTGCCCCAGGGACTGTCTACTGGTACCAAAAACCAAACAGCCTCAAAACCGTATTGCATGCGTAACTACTTTTTCACCTGCCTCTAACAAATTACGCAAAAGCATACTCAAACATTGGAATGTCATTAATGCTGGCATCCTAAATCTGGATCGCCCCTTTTCGCTTTCAAAAAAATCAAAAACATCAAAGACCATCTAGTCAGGGCCGCCTTACCCAGCACCACAAGTACAGGGACACTGCACGACCATTGGGGTCTCCCTCCACTAACAGGGCATGCTAAATGTGGAAATTGTACAGTTTGCAGATTTACCATTGAACGTAAAGAATTTGTGTTTGGCACCATCAAATGTGTACTGAAAGACTTTTCAAACTGCAACACTTGTAACGTGATTTATGCCATCCTATGCCCCTGCAATCTGATCTATATCGGACAAACGACACAAAAGGTCCGGATAAGGATTTGCCAACACAGAAGCAGGTTACGGTGTAACACGCCAAATGCACCCTTAGTTGAACATTTTCAAAGCATGGGTCACACCGAGGACGACATACGCTGGACAGTAGTAAGCACTGTCAAACTGCCTCCACGAGGAGCTAATCTCGCACAACTAATGAACAAAGAAGAATTCAAATGGATCCTGCGCACTGGCAGTATCCACACTGGCTTGAACTGCATGGAGGACTGGACAACTTTACTGTAATCATGATATATCACTAACTTCTGCCTTCAGTTGCTCAGAAAAACATAGCCCTACTGGCTAACTTAGACTGCACCTCTTTCTGAACTGTCACGCAATAATTCCAATGTAATTCTGTAATTAGTTTATTCTTGATCGTTAACTATACTTATGGTCAAATGTTTATCCTTAATATCTGTTTTTAGGTTCCAAGATACAACATGCAGCACATGGCTTTCCTTGTGAAATATTCCACTATAACTCTAAATGTATTTCTGTCATTTATTTGTTCTTAATTTTATTTAAGGTCCAATGGTTAACCTTAAGGTTTAAAACTCCGGTTTTGCTATCCTCTTCCTCTTCTCTCACTGCCGCCGCGTCACCTGGATCACATGACCAAGGCTTTGAGTCCTCCTTTACTACCCCTGGGAGGCTTTCCCACTCTAAGATGGCCGCCATGCAACTGCGGTCACATGACCTCACCGCCCCTGGTAGGCCTTTCCATGATGGCCGCCATGCAACTGCGGTCACATGACCGCGCTGCACAGCCCATAAGCACCTTCCCTAGTCGTTTCCTCACGACCTTTTGGGCAGCAGTTGCCACTATGCTGCCTTCCCCCTTGTGACTGGTAAGTCCCCTGGGATTGTTCCCAGCTTCCTTTCCTTCTCAGCATTAACGCGACACCCGGTTCTAACCCTGCATCTCCCATTCTTCATGTTTCCAGGATTTTCATTTGCCGCCCATTTGGATGCCTGCGGCCCCTTTCCCTACGTACTCCCAATCCAATGTGATATCTTACGCGGCCAATTACCTCACCTAATACGAGGTAAGCTCCTGCTCCCACTTTTCCTCTGTACCGGTTCCCCCACCCTTCTATGCGCTGTTTCTCCTCCCCCCCTTGATAGGTTTGGAGATCGCTCCCGGTCACCTTGGAAGCTCATCAATTATGCCGCACTGCTCTGCTCCCTGTTCTCGCCCCAAGGTAACCCTCAATTTCTGTCCTGCCCTTCACTAAGCATCCACTTAAGGCACATTTACAGCCTTTAAGCCCATTCCTATTACTAGGTGAGCACACTTTGTCGGCACTTGCTTTGATTTAAATTGTGTCACACTTAATTGAATGTGCACTTATGCTACACATCGCCGTCAATTGCTCGTTTTCGCGCTGTTCACAGCTTGCTTTCTGCCTATTGAACCTTAAGCCACTCCTTGTTACCTGGTTAGTTCACTTCATCGACACTTACTGTGCAATAATGTCGCACTTGAATGAGTATGCTACACACCGTTTAGTAGCACATCGCCGTTAACTGCTGCTTAGCGCTTGGTCTTTACCTATGGAACCCGCACTCCACATAAGTGGCCGATTGTCGCTGATGCGCGCTTTCCTTTATTATAGCCCTCACTAATTTTTGTTTTCTATCCTGGTTTCCCCTTTTCCTTTCCATACTTCTATTTTCGTGTTGTTTACAATTTATTTAATTGCAGGCAAAATGTTTTCAGGCACTATTTTGCCAGTCCTGATGATGATCCGATAATTTTGTTAAGGATCGAAACGCCGTCGACGAAACTGTCAACCTTATACACTGTTATTTCTTAGCTACATTATGTGTAAAGGTGATTTCCTTTTATTGCTGTTTGCTCCATTGTATTGATTAGACGCAGACAACTGCATGCTGCCTGAGCCGTCTCTTGTTTTCTTTTGTAATGTGAGTTTTCTGGATACAGGCTTGTGTCCTACTGTTATTAATTTTATGTTTTGTACATTTAAAATTGCATATTAAAATTGCCCTGTTCCGGATGAAATAATGGCTACAATATAGTACCGATTGGGGCAATATTTATTTGATTTCAATCAATTACTCAGGGACCGTTGTCTCTTAAAATAAGTTAGCTCCCAAGGTCCCTGACCGATCAAATTGGGTTCCCTTGTACTTTACATATATACTTATCAAAATAGAAGCAGTTGCGCCGGGTCCTTCACGAAGTCACTAACACAGTACAACTAGGAGGCTTCATTAAAATCTAATGATGGAAGGAAGAAAAACTAATGGCCTGATTTAGAGTTTGGGGGCAGACAACAATACTTCTGTTATCCTGGGGAACCTACAGCTGCAAACTTTTGGGCCTTATTACGAGTTTGGCTGTCTATAGGACAGTTGAACCTGTGGTGGCGATCTGACTACCGCCACACTGCTGGACCACTCGCAGAATTATGACTGGGGCAGTAGGACCGCCACAGGACCGCTGCAACCGCCAGGGATCCTGGATCCCGCAGCGGTCCCACAGGGGTTAGATGCTGAAATATGTTGGCAGTGCCGCAGCGACACCGCCGAGCATATTTTGAGTTGCATCTCCACCACCCTTTTCAGGGTGGTGAGCCCGCCTTGAAAAGGGTGGCCGAGAGGCAACAAAGGGGGCCTTAACAGGGCCTCCTTCCTCCTCTGAGCCTGGGGATGCTTGCAGGGGGGCACATCTAGTGCCCCCCTATATTTTCCCCCCCGTTCCTGCACGGTGTGGCATGTATGCCACTCTATGCAGGAATGTGCAGTCAGTGCTCTGAGAGCTCTTCTATGAGCCTAACAGACCGCAGCTGTCAGACCACTGCACAACCGCCCACCAGACTAGATTTAAACTCCTAATCTGGCAGGCGGCAGCACCACGGCCGTGGCGGTCCTACACCATGTTGCACCGTCTGCTGTAGGACCGCAAAAGTTGTAATAAGACCCTTAGAGTTGTACCGCGGCTTGTGGACAAATCTCTACAATGGCAGAAACTGCTGTCTTGGCAGGTCCTGTCTATGAAGGAATACTTTGATGGAGAACCCCGTTAGACAAGTTGACTCGCTGGCCCGCAAACTTTATAAATGTTTTTTGTTTTTAAAAAAAATCTACCAAAACAAATGCTCCCCACACACTGGATGTTTTCTGCCAGGGTGTTCGGTCATTATTTTTTTCTTGCCCCTTACAGCAAAGTTTTACCCTATGTAGGAGGGACAGTGTAAAGTCCATCCCCCGATATCCCCTACTCAGTGAGGCCACCAGTGGAAGTATTGCTTTGAGAAGTCATGAGTAAAGGAATTGGACTATAATTCATTGTAGTGAATGTCATTGGAATATGAATAAATATTCCCAATAAATCAGGGAAAGATACATAGTCATCAAGGACACGGAATAAAATAAACTCACAGTGATATTATATTTATTGACTTTATTACAAATGCTGTAAGAAATAAGACACTGATTAAACAGAGACATTTTTTGCCTATGTTATTGTGACCTGTGGATCGATCATTTCATATTTCCACTCTTTTACTCATTTTCCATACAGGGGATGTGGTTCCACTGTTGAGGTTTCAGATCTGATTTGGAGTGATTCTCTTTTAAATGTTATTTTCTGGCTGTTGCTAGGCACACCCTTTGTGCTAGGTGATGGTTCTCAGAGAAGTGGCAATAGTGTTGGCTCTAAGCAGGAGTATCCAAAAACAATGACGCGTGAGATCTCAGCACCTGGCTTTTTTTAGCCTTCATGAGCAGTAATCAGGCACAGACTAAAGGGCAGCCATGATGAGAAACTTTGTCACTTTAACAAGAGAATCGTCTGAATTACTCCTAACATCTACCCTATGTCGTCGCTGAGGAAGACTTAATCAACAATCCTTTGCTAACAAGGGACTTACAGAATTTCTTTGGCAGTCTTTTATCCACCCTCCCTTATCTCAGTGTCTGGGTCTCCACCCTCCAGACACAGGTATGCACTTCCACTGTCTACGTTAGGTGTATCTACTCCCCATCACATCATGTAAAATGCATCCCACTGGTCCATGCACCACACACTGAGCCTTACTATACACACATTCTACATATCCACTACACATGCAAGCACATGGAATGCCAACTTAAAGTCTGGCAGACACACTCACTATTCGAGCGATCTTAGCACTCATTGCCTCTTTGCTGGCCTTCCAAACCCTTCTGTCACATATATATCTCCATCACCCTTCATCTAGGCCTTAGAGTTTCACAGACCACTACTGTGGCGCTGAAGCTATCACTGCTGGCCTTGGCTTACAGTGCTATCACAGCTGGCACAAAGAGCCCTTTCTTAATCAGAATCCATCTTTAAGCAATTTGAGATGATCTATCTGGAGTCTTTCTCATCTCGTCTGCTGATCTGAGACTTCATATGATTCTGAATTACCCTTTGCTGATTGCCGTAGCCCTTTGACCTCCTTTGTTAGCCGTTAACCGTTTTTGCTGACTTCAGGTATTTAAGTGTCTCAAACCCTTTCCGCCATCCTTCACAGGCCCTATTCTTTTTCACCTATCCATCTTTAGATCCCTCTGCCAAGTTTCAGTCCCTCTGAAACCAGATCTACCCTCTCACTACTGCAACAGCATCAGACAACATCTACCGCTCAGAGGCCAGAGTGCAACAGTCCTAGCTTTTTATTCCCTTTGCATGCTCTGATTTTTCAGCAAATACTTACCAGTTCTAGATGTGGGCTGAAAAAAGGTGGAGGTTTCTGGGGGTTGACAGCATAAGAAGTATGTGAATGGGCAAGTCCTCTGCAGGTTAATAAACTTGTACCCCTGCCCTAAGTGCCCAACTGTACTGGTGTATGGATCTCTAGAGCTGATTTCTTGTCATAGGTGAATATGGATCATAAGTGTGCGCCTTGACATAGGCCTATCTCACGGATTGCGGTCTTGTGATACCAGGGGGGAGCCCAAAGTGCTGCCCTCATAATAGTAGAAGGCTGCCACCATTACCAGGAGTTAAGCAGCACAAGTGTGGTGGTGTCAGCATACCGTGTAGTGATCAGTAGTAGTGAACAGGACCTTTTTATCCTGTGCCACCGGAGTGAGACTTATAGGCTCACTCACCTTTTAAGGGTTCTGCTGCTGTGTGCTTAACTCAACCTTGGTCTAAATCAGGTAGATGTAGTGTTGCACAATCCAGGAGTAATGGCTCTGCTCTGGGTGTATGAATGTTTGGGAAGGGTATTGTAAGAAAACAGTGCTTTATGTAGATACCTCCCCCATTTCTTGCACCCAGTTGAACTACTGGATGCTGGTTTTCGACTCTGACAGTGCTCTGAAACCTGTTAACTAGGCTCCAGTGCCAGTGCTTTTTCCCTAAAACTGTTATATTGTTGTATTCCTCTTAGGGTGTCCGTATATAGGTTTTCCTGTATCATGTCCTTATATAGGCACAATTCACCCTGCCCTTACATAGGCATAAAATCCCAGTCCTTATTTAGGCATTAAACCGTGCACTTCAAATACAGGCATGGTCTCCGACATCCGTCCACCCTAACGTCACAACGAGTTCTTGGAGGACAGACTCTTAGGCTTTGGGAGTTTCCCTAGCACAGGACTATTGATTTCTTCAAGGACTCATCTATTATGCATGAACCGTTATACCTTAGGGGTTCATTCATGACGTCTTCCGCTGTCCGATTCACGTCAATGCTAATATTCTGAGGTACCTCTCAGGTATAAATATACCTTCCCTAGCCCCTGTAAATCAGAGGAGACCTCGACTTCAGAGGAGCCCGTTTCCCGGCCTGACGCACTGAGAAGACGCTGTCATCCCTGCACGCAGAGAGTCCAGCTTCCAGTGATCTGACTTCCCTCGCGGGGTGTTGGAGTTCGAGTCTGGCAAGAGATTCCCACCTCTCTCATTCTTAAGGTATGGAGCTGACTAGAAACCTAGAGGGACTCTTGGCATACTAGGCATACTAGACTTAACATACTCTTAGTATACCATAGTAAGGAATACTTCACCTACTTCATACCTCTCCCTACACCTAGGTTAAGTTAGGTACATTGGGGTAGAACTAGCTCAGAAACGCATCGTATGAGTACTCGCATTTTTAGTCTATGTTATTTATGTAAATGAATATCTACTAAAAGATCATGCTAGCGCAGTATTATTTATTTCTACTGCTTACGCTGTACATTATTTATCTTGCATACTGTCTTGTGATCGTAACCGCACACATTACTTACACGAGAAACAAGACTGTTCAATAAATCTTTTATTGAAATGCCCGTCTATTCTTTCTGTGTAACTTTGAGGAAAACTAAGTATGCACGAGTGAGCTGAGTGAAACGGTTATCTATTGTTTCCACGACTCTGGGACACGTTCTGATTCTAAAGGGAAACAAAGTGGTCATGTTTTGCGGCTGCCAGAAACTACTCCCTTCTTGTTTGTCAAGGAGTTTCTAGTGGGCTCTGAGCTAGCTGGCACAAGTAATTAAGTTGAATATACTCGATAGGGACATACCGACCTCAGTCCTATGTCAAGCCTATAGGGTATATTATTCCAATGCGCAGAGCCTATTAGGGAAATAGGAGCTACACTACATGGCGCCCAACGGTTTGGTAAGGCGGTAATTTAACGCTAGATACTGAGTAACTCAGCTGTGCTTTTTCTCTCAGAGACCCCTACCCATATACTCCAAAAGACGTCTGGAGTGGGCAGGGTTAAGTATCCACCATGGCTACATAGGGAAACACCCTATATATTAGCTTCTTTGGTTTGCTCAACGTTGAAGGATACAGTGTTCCAAAATATTGTGCACCTTATCTTTGTTTCCTTGAAACTTGTTCTACATTTTTCAAAAAGCAAATGTCCATACACGGGGACGATACCACCGAAACGGTGGAGCTGCGGCTGATCCAGCCCTAGCAACAGCTTTTAACATTACAGGTTTAATTGAAACCGAGGAGGGTGTTATAAACATCCCTCCAAACTTAAGAAGAGCCATCACTCTAAAACTCATAAAACACGGCCTACCACCAAGAGGCGGTAGAGCAGTTTTCGTGATAGAGGCACACGAATCCTTTCAGACAGAGGTATTCTATTCATGGGTAATATTTCCTGAATCCAATCCAGTAACACACATGTTTCACTTCTACAAAGAAGATGATCCACCAGAGGAATATATTCCTTTCGAGGATATTGAAATTCCACTAACATACCAGGAGCATCAGCTCTGGTTTAAAGGCGCCCTAAAACATCACAGAAACATTACCAGGCTCGGTCCACTAGGTAGACCAGGAGCAACATGGCCGATTCTAGCCGGCTACACACCTCATCCTGAACTGGATATAATATCAGATGAGGAATTACTTACTCAAATCACAGAGTTAATAAAAATCTACAGACAATTGGTCTGATATGTTATGCGGACTTTCACAGTCCAACCACCATTAACCATTCCAAATCAAACCCCTCAACAGGGGAGTACACTAAAAATTACACCACAGACTCTATACGCAGTCATGGGTAAAATGCCCACAACACGTGAGCAAATTCCATTCTGGATAGCTCAAAAAATTACTCAAATCGAAGCAGTATTTCCAAATACTAGCCCATATGAGAAACACAGAATCCTAACAATCAGTTTACCGATGGGGATCACACCACAACTGGAAGACTGCACCACTTGGGGCTCAGTCTTTGCTGCCATCTATACTAAAACACATGGTATTCCATCAATTGCGGTAATACCTGATGTCCTGAAACAAATTCAAAACGAATGCGGGGCAGAGCTTGCTCTAAATTTAGGTATGAAATTACTGAAGAATTTCGACCAGGTCTCAACAATAATATTATCTAATATTAAAGGGGAGGCAGCAGCAGTGGCGATCCGCCAACGATTAAGGGAATTCGATGTTACAGAACATCAGACTGAGCTACCCAGAATAATTGAACAATCTTATGCAGAATTAGGCAGAGATAGTTTGGGTGGAAGACCAGTGAAGCCGAAACTATCTGAAAGTCCTGAGAAGGACTCTATTAAACAAACTCCTACATCTTCTAAAAGAAGTGGGAGACTAATAAACAACATTCAACCGAGAAACGTTCTCAATCCCGAGGTAGGTCTCCTCAAAAGGAGCCCTCTGAAAGGAGGTATAACCTCAGGAATAGGGATAATTTGAGAAAGCCTGACAGGTATCAAAATACTGATACACGTTCCTCTCGTCCCTTTCAGATCTCGTCACAGACTTCAGAAAGAAGAGGACGGTCAGAACATAGAGAAGAACGCGTGAAATCCAAGGAAGAAAAACACGCTACAAAAAATAAAACAAAACCTCAATTCTCCAAAAAGAAAGTAGCAGGTCTGAAGATCAGACATGCCGAGAATACTGAGAACACAACTCAAGAACGGAGAATGGGCTCAGACAATGCTGGACAGTGCAGCAGAAGTCACAATAGCTCACCAGAACCTGAAGGAACTTCTGGAGATAGTGGACTTGAATGAGTACATTACAGTCGAGACTGTAGACACCAGGGTTAGTACTCCACAAACGTTATATGAAATAAAACTCCGGATGGAGGGAGACATACCTAGACAGGTGAAAGCACTTTTTTGGGAAAAACTTTCAAGGGGCTATGACATACTTCTAGCAGAAAAAGACTGGCCACCACAATTTGTCAGGGAGTGCCCACATGCTGAGGACATTATTATGCCTGCCTTCTCCAACCATATTCCAATTCACCTAAAATATACATATGCCAGGAAATGGGCAGTAGCCCAGGCCCCAGCATTATATAAAAATCATGTAGGATGGGATGAGGACTCACCTCACCATAAAATACATCTGAAACATGAACCAACTGCACAGAGGCAGTACCCAATTAAGCAAGAGGCTAAAAAACAGGTCAGGGAGATCTTAGATCAACTTGAATACCAAGGGGTGATTGAAACATGCACCTCCTCAATGAACAATCCTTTGTTTCCTGTCTCCAAACCAGACAACACCTATCGTCTAGTTTTGGATTACAGACACTTAAACACTTGTTCTAAAACATTTGCAGTGCAAAATGCACATAGCACAGCATTAATGAATAATATTGTGCGTAAAAAATATAAAACCACATTAGACATCTCAAATGGTTTCTTTTGTCAAAACATAGCACCTGAAAGCAGGTACTTAACAGCATTCTCCATAATGGGGACCCAGCGTCAATTTTGTCGACTCCCGCAAGGGTTCAAGAACAGCCCGGGGTTATTCTCAGCGAGGGTAACGGAGTTACTACAAATTTATGACAATGAGGCATTGTCCTATGTCGACGACATGTATCTGACAGACGATGACCTGGACAAACACTTGAACAGGGTGAGCACCATTATACTGGGCTTCGCCTCTGAGGGCTACAAGTTCAACTTTAAAAAGTCCCGAATTGCCCATCTCAATGTCCTATTTCTAGGATATGAGCTTTCAAGTGAAGGCAAGAGCTTGGCAGCTAACTTTCTAGAGAAATGTGCGCTGCTCCAACCTCCAAAAACGCAAATAAACTTACAATCCATCCTGGGTTTCCTAAATTTTGGAAGAACATACATTCTAAATTACGCAGAAAGGGTTAAACCTCTCTACGCATTAATCAAACCTGATTTTTCAATCAAAAATTGGACACATGAACACACAGAAATCTTGCGTTCACTCCAGGCTAACATGTTAGCAACAAATCACTTACAAACACGCGTAAGTCAACGCAACCTGGTGATCCGAATAATTTCGGGTCAATGCGGATTCACCTACTTAACATTTAATGAGGGTGAAAAAATACCAATCGCATACAAATCTCATTTGTACACACAAGCGGAAATGCGCTTCACTTCAACTGAAAAAATTCTGACAGCAGTTCAAACCGCTGTAGCAAAAGAAAGAGCCTTAGCCCAAGGGAAACGCATTATTGTCGTAACCCCAGTACCAGCTTTAGAAGCGGTCACAAAAGCAAGCATTCCAAATGCTAAAGCATTACATCCAAGATGGATACAATGGGTTAATTCTCTTGCTGCAACAGATGTTGAATATGTTTTTGATCCCGATTTAAAAACACAAGCGTTCCTGCAATATGAACAAGAATGTCCTCTGCCCACTGAAATCCTGCCTCTCAATCAGTACGAATTCATAATTTACACTGACGGATCCGCACAACCCGCAACAGGGAGTAAGCAAGCTTACAGTGCAGCGTGTGCAATCGTTAAAGGTCGCATGCGAGATGGCATCTTCAGACCTATGGTCACAAAAATTCAATCTCTAGGGGATTGTACAGCTCAGCGAGCTGAACTACAAGCATTCAAACTGGCACTTGAAAGTACAGATCGAGAATTCCCCACGCTAATAGTGTGCGATTCCTTTTACTGTGTTCAGTCGTATAATGAATATATACAAAACTGGCTTGAAAATGGTTTCAAAGATGCGAAAGGTGGCACAATAAAGCACAAAATGCTTTGGGAACAAGTAGTTCAGTTGAAAAACGAACTACCAAAGGCTCACGAGATCCACACACTGAGTCATCAACGTGATGGCGTTAACGTTGCAGGGAATTCATTGGCTGACGAAGCCGCAAAGGGGGCTGTTCAGACGGCTTCCGTAGCTGCGATCACTCGTTCAAAAACAAAAATAGACAGTGAGATAATGTTGGCTGTCAATGCTACAAGCAAAGGCAGTGGTGCAGCGTTACCAAAAAAGTTTCCACTCAAGTACTCTTATGTAATTGATGCGAACAACGTTCCTTTTGCTCGAATCCCTGGAGTGGGGGATTGGGTAATCCCAAACAAGGAACGTAGATTAGGACTAATCCTAGCAGCACACGAAGGGATAGCTTCTGCCCATGCAGGTGTTTCTGCAACAGTATCTTTACTAAAGCAAAGATATTGGTGGCCTGGCATTCGGAAACAAACAAAGAACTATGTTTTAGATTGTGATATATGCCAACAGATGAAAGTCTCCACAGTGAAACGCCCTGCGCAGACACCCCTGTTAATTTCAGACAAACCATTAGCTTGTGTTTACCTGGACCACTGCGGTCCCTTGCAAAGGGACAGTAACTATAAATATATCATGGTTGCAGTGGATTCATGCTCAAGGTTCCTATGGATATGGCCTCAGCGCTCGGCTGACGCTCGAACTGTTATAAAAGATTTGCGAGTCTTTATCGGCACATACGCAATAGGCACGCTACGTTCTGACCAGGGCCCTGCGTTTTGCTCGGGCTTACAAAGAAGCCATGGCCAGTCTGGGCGTTGCATTGCGGTACTCCTCTCCATTCCATCCTGAGGGAAATTCAGTTGTGGAAAGGAAAAACCGGGACATAAAGCAGTCTATAACAGCTAGGGTATTAGGTTCGGGTGATGGGTGGGTCAAACATCTTTATGGGGTCCAACGCTCATTGAATAACCTGCCAAGAAGTTCTCTAGGGGGGGTCACTCCATATGAGGTCCTATTTGGGACAAGAATGTGGGTACCAGACCTCGATTACGTAGGCACAGTGGTGGAAAATAAACTGTTTGATATCAAAGATCGTTTGGCTGTTTTACAGGAACTCAATGAACTAAGATCGAAACAAAGCAACGTATTCCTGCAGCCAACCACCACTGCGGAAAAACCGGCGATCCCAGCAAGGCCTGTCTGGATTCCAAAAGTTGGGGATCTAGTCAGAGAAAAGATTGCGGACAAGAAGGAATTTGGACCTTCTTACAGACAACCAGTACCTGTCCTAGCAGTTCAAGGAACAAGAACAGTACTTCTGCCGCCCCTTGCTGGAAGAAAGGAGAAAAGATTTGTGTCCATCGACCTCATCAAACCACAGTATGTGGCCAATACTAAATAGTAGGCCTCGTGGACTCCGACCTAGTAGCAGACGCACTCCTCTCGCTACTATCCAAGAGGTTCAGACTGAAAGACTGATAACATTCGAGAATTCAGCAGCAACAGATGACGGACTATGCAACAATGCGATGGAACTCATCCCTCTTGAAAATCAAGTAACAGTTCGTCCAAATACACCTGTCTACACCAATGTAGCAAGTGATCGACTGGTTCCAGCGATTTCTACGAATCCTGATGCAATTCCAACAATTGACAGAACTGCTTCTGGCTATTTCATTAACTTTGATACGTTCTCAGAAGATCCGAGTGAACCTGAAACGACGCCAGCATCATCAAAATTCAAGCAGCAAGTACAAGACTTTCTTCACTTTCTGAAAAAGACTTATCTGGTTTCACCATGGATTGAACTCTGGATTATTTCTGGAATATTTGTTTTCCTGCTTTGGCTAGCTTTGGTTATGACTATGAGCGTGCTTATAAATGGCAGATACATCCATGTGAATACTGAAGGAAAAGATGTGAACGTACTTTTGAAACCTCATAAATCTTCCCATCGTGAAGCAAGAGACTTGTCAACAGTAAACATCACAGCTGTTCCTATACAGGATGGTATAGTGTGGGACAAAACAGATTTTGATATTTTTGGCCCGACGGAGAAATTGAACATTCCACATTTGTTTAAAATTTCACTAAGTGATCTCATTTCGTCCAGTACCTATTCTGATGATTGGGACTTTGAGACTGTTAACGACATAATGTTTGACCTAGAAAGATCTGCTGCATTTTCTAAAAATGAATATTTAGAGGGTTCATCAGACTATGAACAACTGTATTGCTATAATCACTATGGTCATTATTTGCATAAATCTGCATACCCTAGAAATGTGTTTATGTTTAACCAATGGGAGCATTGTCCTACACCACCACAAGGTAATTCAAAAACATTTGCTAATAAGTTTCCATATTTTTCAGGTTACAATATATCTGATCCAGAAACGTTTTACTATAAAAATATAAACAAAACAGGACTGAAAATTATGTTAACTAATACAAAACAGATTTATTCTGTTGCATTTATTGCCCAACTGTCTACACAAGGTTTCGACTTATGGAAAGACAAAATAGACACAAAATCTGTCTGGGGTACTAAAGATTGGCAAGTGCAGGGGATAGAAGCTTTATTTAGAGCCTGTATCATCCCTGAACAAATAATGTTTTTGAATGAAACTGTCCAACAAACATCTTGTCTTGGAATAGCCAAGATAAAAGAGATGAAAATACCTTCTGTACCAACACCTGCAAGTGATAACAAAACACATGCAGCGGTTACAGTTGACCAAATACTACAATTCAACAGATCTAATACTGATTGGAGAAAATGGTTGATCTGGCCCACAGACACGAACAACTGTCAGGAAAGATTCCTGAATAAAACTCAGGGCTTTACTATTCATAGGCCAGACCCAAGATACGTCCAAAGACAGCATCCGGGGGTAGTAAGAACATACAGTGTAGGTAAATGATGCCTCGATTGGCTGCAGAAATCTACACTACAGGATGTGAAACAACACTTATCCTTACTTAAAGAAGACGCAGAACTTAGGGAATTCTTGCTTGGACCAAGAAAACCGCGTCACAAACGTTTCATATATGCCAGCATCTATGCTGCTTATAATGAAGCATGGAAAGTGTCACAGATGGAGGCCTCAGAACGAATACGTGAACTTGATCGTATTCATTTAGAGAAAACACTCACTGTGGTCGACAATGGGTTAACAACTTTGTCCTCCAGAATATATTCATTGGACAACATTGTATCCTCTGCTATCGACATACTAGAACAAGATTTGGCGATGTTACAGCAAGGCCAGTCTCAATTACGTTCTATTGTGTTATTAAGCTTGACGCTGCAATCCTTGCGCGCGGGCTATGTGCCTTGGCGTTTTATCAACATGTCAGCTCTGTTTGCAGAATACAATCTAACTGATAAACAGATCGAACTGGCACAAAGAGGAGCAAAGTATACAGTGCTGAGCATTGAGAAATTGGACAAATTACCATTCACAGTGGCAGAAAAACCAGCTACAGAATGGCTCATTCATGGCAAAATCACACTACCTGTGACTACTTTTCAGTTTCAGTATTGCCTCAAACAGATGCAAGCAGGCAAATATGAAAGGTTGGGTAAGGAATACATTAAGACATCTTGGAATTTACCGTATACATATAGATGTTGGAGTGGGGATCGTGAAGTGTTTTTGAGCGGTATACACTGTAAAAGTGCACTGAGCAGTTCACTTATATGTAAGGACAATTCTTTACACAGGGCTTGCAATGGTTCTGTGGCAAATTTGTCTTGCCACCAGCAGGGTACACCAGCTGCTGTGATTAATCCAACGTTTGGACAACTTTCTAATGGGAGTTACCTCATGTTGAATGATCAGAGTTGCTGCGGCATGTTGCCAGGCATCCCATATCTAGTAACGGTCAACTCCAGGGTCACTTGCTGTATGCAAGTATTGTTTGCCCCAATAGACACAGTCAGGGAGACGCCTTTGTGGCCTTCGCTTAACGTCTCTTTCATAAGATTTGATACTTTAAGCAGAATGAAAGCCATGCTTTTACAACAAACAGTGCCTTTGACCTCGGCCAAAGAAACCTATGATCTACAAGTAGCAAGGACTTCGGCTGAGATACAGACTTTAATACGTACAAACTGCCCTATACATTTCGTGGAAATGATAGGACGTATCTTTAACATGTCTGATACAAGCGGAATTGTACATGTATTTAAGAGCATCTGTTCCGGTCTGTTAGCACCTTTCCAGGCAATACTCGGAATCATCCCGAACTTTGCACATTCGGTGTTTGGTGGCATACCATTAATTCTAGCACTTGTTGCCGGAATTCTATTTCTCTTCCTGCTATTACGCTATGGCCAGCCTATTCGCAGACATCACTCCGAGCGAAATGGAGAAAGCTCTCCTTGAACGAAAGTGCTGTGAGCGAATAGTACAACTTTTGGGCATGACTCATCTACGGGACCTTAATACCACATGGTTCCTGTCGTTCAGACAAATCTGGCAAGATTGCATCTTACCTGTTCTACAATGCCTGCTATGCGGTGAAGAATGCGTGTTAGACACCTGTCTAACATTTCCATCAGCAACGCCAACGGATATCGATACTCTGCTGGACCCGATGACGGCCCATGCTGTGTTATCCCCAGAGGCTACCAATCCTGATGACGGCATTCATTGAGATCTCACAGACGCTTCCAGCTGCTGCTGAGGTACGAGATGGATCTACAGGCACACAGGTAACAACGGACGTGAACATTGCTGCGGCATCCTATGCTGAAAGCGATGCTTCACATCTCTGTGCAATTAATCTACTACACGAGGTGTTCCGAATGTCACCAACTACAGTGGACGATATTTTGTCTACATAAATAGATGATCTCATGTTTACACCAGACCCGTACACTGACTCTGATTCAACCCACAGTGTACCAGAGACGCAGTAAAATTTGGCCTTCATATATTTCGAAAAACTTGGAACTCTTCCCAAATTGAACTTTTTCCATTTTTCGAACTAAATGGCAATTCAGTCTGCTTGAAGTAGAACTATTCTTATAGTACTGACTTAGCGGCACTTCCCCAGACACTTTGTCATCTTATTTGTCTAAAAAGTTCATTTTTCCACATGACATGAAATGCTTTTGATTTTGAACAACTTATCGATCATTTTCTGTCAAATGTAAATGTACTGCTTATTTCATTCAAATTGCATTTAATTTCCAAATATATGCCTGAAATGAAAAGCAATGCTTAAAATGTACAGTACCTTTTGCATTCTGATATATATATTTTTTTTAAAATGCTTTTTAATGCTTGTAAGAAATATTTTTAGCAATATGCGGTACTCCATTTAATGTTTAGCATTTTACATGTTTAGCATTTTATTATTATCGTACACACGAAAGTGGAGTGGGTGTTGTATTCCTCTTAGGGTGTCCGTATATAGGTTTTCCTGTATCATGTCCTTATATAGGCACAATTCGCCCTGCCCTTATATAGGCATAAAATCCCAGGGCCCGATTCACAGAACTAACTTACGACAAAATCCTAAACTTTCTACCATTTTGGTAATCACAGAATGAACTTACTCATTTTGGTATTCACAGAATGAACTTACTCATTTTGGTATTCACAGAATGAACTTACTCATTTTGGTATTCACAGAAGGCACTTACACATTTTGTGTGAACTTACACATTTTGTGTAACTTACTCATTTTGTGTAACTTACACATTTTGTGTAACTTACTCATTTTGTGTAACTTACACATTTTAGTATTCATAGAAGGCACTTACTCATTGATGAGTAAGTGCCTTCTGTGAATACCAAAATGAGTAAGTTCATTCTGTGAATACCAAAATGGTAGTAAGTTCATTCTGTGAATACCAAAATGGTAGTAAGTTCATTCTGTGAATACCAAAATGGTAGTAAGTTCATTCTGTGAATACCAAAATGGTAGTAAGTTCATTCTGTGAATACCAAAATGAGTAAGTTCATTCTGTGAATACCAAAATGAGTAAGTTCATTCTGTGAATGTCAAAATTAGTAAGTTTATTCTGTGAATACCAAAATGAGTAAGTTCATTCTGTGAATACCAAAATGGTAGTAAGTTTAGGATTTTGTCATAAGTTAGTTCTGTGAATCAGGCCCCCAGTCCTTATTTAGGCATTAAACCGTGCACTCCAAATACAGGCATGGTCTCCGACATCCGTCCACCCTAACGTCACAACGAGTTCTTGAAGGACAGACCCTTAGGCTTTGGGAGTTTCCCTAGCACAGGACTATTGATTTCTTCAAGGACTCATCTATTATGCATGAACCGTTATACCTTAGTGGTTCATTCATGACGTCTACCGCTGTCCGATTCACGTCAATGCTAACATTCTGAGGTACCTCTCAGGTATAAATATACCTTCCCTAGCCCCTGTAAATCAGAGGAGACCTCGACTTCAGAGGAGCCCATTTCCCGGCCTGACGCACTGAGAAGACGCTGTCATCCCTGCACGCAGAGAGTCCAGCTTCCAGTGATCTGACTTCCCTCGCGGGGTGTTGGAGTTCGAGTCTGGCAAGAGATTCCCACCTCTCTCATTCTTAAGGTATGGAGCTGACTAGAAACCTAGAGGGACTCTTGGCGTACTAGGCATACTAGACTTAACATACTCTTAGTATACCATAGTAAGGAATACTTCACCTACTTCATACCTCTCCCTACACCTAGGTTAGGTTAGGTACATTGGGGTAGAACTAGCTCAGAAACGCATCGTATGAGTACTCGCATTTTTAGTCTATGTTATTTATGTAAATGAATATCTACTAAAAGATCATGCTAGCGCAGTATTATTTATTTCTACTGCTTACGCTGTACATTATTTATCTTGCATACTGACTTGTGATCGTAACCGCACACATTACTTACACGAGAAACAAGACTGTTCAATAAATCTTTTATTGAAACGCCCGTCTATTCTTTCTGTGTAACTTTGAGGAAAACTAAGTATGCACGAGTGAGCTGAGTGAAACGGTTATCTATTGTTTCCACGACTCTGGGACACGTTCTGATTCTAAAGGGAAACAAAGTGGTCATGTTTTGCGGCTGCCAGAAACTACTCCCTTCTTGTTTGTCAAGGAGTTTCTAGTGGCCTCTGAGCTAGCTGGCACAAGTAATTAAATTTAACATACTCGATAGGGACATACCGACCTCAGTCCTATGTCAAGCCTATAGGGTATATTATTCCAATGCGCAGAGCCTATTAGGGAAATAGGAGCTACACTACAATATATCAATCAGATAGAATTTGTATAGCATGGCCCATCACCCCGGGGGGTATCCAGGTGCTGTGCTGCAAGTCTCAGACGAAGAGCCAGGTCTTGAGTCCCTTCCTGAAGTGGTTCAGCGAGGGTGCGGTGCAGGGGTGGAGAGGGAGGGTGTTCCAGACTTTGGCGGCTACGTGGGAAAATGACCGTCCTCCGGCACGACTGTGGTGGATCTGTGGTGTTTAAGCGAGGGGGTGGTGTACAGAGCGAAGGTTTCTGGAAGATTGGTGGAAGGCCATGCAGTGTTTTTTGTAGTGTGGTCCTTGGTCGTGGAGGGCTTTGTAGGCATGGGTCAGGAGCTTGAACTGGCATCTCTGGAGGCTTTTCAGATGCTGGGTAATATGTGTCCTCTTGGGCAGGTTGAGGCTCAGCCTAACTGCTGAGTTCTGGATTGTCTGAAGTCTTTGCATGAGTTTGATGGTGGTGCCGGCATAGAGTGCATTGCCGCAGTCGAGCAGGCTGTTAATGAGGGCCTGGGTCACTGTTTTCCTGGTGCTGATACGGAATCATCTGAAGATGTTTTGGATCATGTGAAAGCAGGCTGAGGCAGCGGCCTTGACCTGACGTTTCATGAAGAGTTTGCTGTCAAATATGATGCAAGGTCGTGAGCCTGGTCTTTTGGTGTGGGTGTAGGTCCGTGTTCCGCTGGCCACCAGGAGTCCTTCAAAAGGGTGGTGCATCTGCCGAAGATCAGGACTTCCATTTTGTCTGCGTTGATTTTGAGGGAGATGTTTCTCATCCATGTCGCAATGTTTCTTCATGCAGTTGTAAAAGTTGGCCTTCGTCCAGGTGGAGTTTGCTGAGAGTGAAAGGACAAGTTGGGTGTTGTTAGCATAGGAGATGATGTTGATGTTGTGTGATCTGATGTCTGCAAATGGTTTCATGTAGATGTAGAAGAGAGTGGGGCTGAGGGATGAGCCTTGGGGTACTCTGTAGATGGTATGCTTGGGGTGCGAGATGAAAGGGGGGAGGCGGACTCTCTGAGTGCATCCCGTGAGGAAGGATGCCATCCATCTGAGCACATTGTCTGTGATTCCGATCTGGCAAAGTCGATGGATGAGTGTGTGGTGGGTGACAGTGTAGAATGCTGCGGAGTGTTCCAGGAGAATGAGAACGGCCGATTCTCCTTTGTCGAGTTGGGCTCGGATGTCATCTGTTGCTGCAATCAGGCCTGTCTCGATGCTGTGGTTGGCTCTGAAGCCTGGTTGTATGAATTGGCAATCCCAATTGACAGAGACTCTATCCCCTTAAAAGTCCCTAGTATTTGGTACCAGGGGTATCCAGGGCATAGGTGGTAAAGGGGTCCCAAATGATGCAGCACAGTTTTGTACCACCCTAGGTGACCCAAGCAAACTACTGACAGCAGACCTGCCATTGCAGACTGCAAGAGCAGTGCGAACTGCTCAAACTTGACTGCACCCTCACCATGTGTGGCACAGTCAAATGCCCTTTATATAGTTTAAGTCCTTCTGTACCCAGGAGGCAGGGTGCAGTATATTAAGAGTGTAGACCTGTAAGTGCAAGCTTATTTGTCTGTATAGTGTTGTTGCCATTAAAGTACATTATAAATGATAGGCGGTCCATAGGACAACATTGGACTTGCACCCGGGCAGACCTGGGTTGCTAGCTTGATTATGGTACCACCAAAATATGTAGAGTTTAGTGTCCAACAATGTGCCTTCTCTCCCCTGACACAAATCTGGTGTCCAGGGAAGGCTGGCATACAACCAGGTGGCAACTTAGTGGTTACCCACCTGGTTGACCCAGCTTCACAGTGCTCTGGCTGACCAGACCGCGCTTTTCCCGCACCTGCTGCTACCAAGACAGGATTCTGACCTCCTGCCAGGCAGAGTGATTACTCTCAGGAGTCAGGAACAAAGGCTGGGCAGGAAGGCGGTGACACCTCCCCACCAGCAGGCTAGTGAAGTGACATATCAAAGAGGTGAGCTTTAAAGGCTGCACCGCCTCAGATATGCATTTGGGCTGTCCCCCTGAGGAGTACATAGCCCTCCCCTTACCCCAGGTGTGGTTAAACCCAAGCAAGGTGGGAAATGAGGTATGCAGGAGGTGTACACTTCCAGGCTGGCTGGCCACACCTCCATGGTGATCAGCCTGATCTGTACACCTAAAGTAGAATTTTGACATCTTTAGGAGGGCAGAAATAGTGGGTTCTGGGTAGAAAAGGTGACCTAAACCACCGGATGTGGTCCCCTCAGGGGCGGATTAGCTGCAGGGAATAGCTACCCATTGGCTACTATTTCTCACACCCCTAATTCCCCTAAATGTAGGATTCAAGGGACCTCCCTGACACCACTCCCTCATATCTGAACAACTTACTTCAATGAAGAACCAAGAGGAGACCGTGTTGCCAACAACAGCACTTTTCCCACAGCACTAAAAAAAATAGTGGAATACTATATCCTTGAGGCTTAGAACTGAGTGAACAACCCTCGTCCTTGGCTAACACCTGACACTCCCAAAGAAAGGGACCCTTGTGACAGCCAGAAGCACCATCAGTCTCCCCAGGACTACGGGCACTAGTCCCCAACAGACTGCAGGTAAAAACTCTCATCGGATCTAAAGAATCACGGGCCATTGGGCGCACCGTGGAATGCCCAAATCCAGGTGATCCAGTGCATTGTGGGAGTTATAGTCCCAGCTGTCATCAAGTTTTAGGCCACTACCTCACTCCCCTGACACCAGTGAAGTTCCAGAATCTTTTTGTTGTGTTTACCGCTGCCAAGACTTGTTGGTCACCAATCTGGTAACTGACCACCACACTTGACACTGCATCTACAGGGAACAATGTTGAACCATCATCGAATGTCAGCAGCTGTGTATCTGTTGTGTTTTTGCATTCTGTTTCTTGCAGGCCATGCAAGCGATAAAATCAGCATCACCTGCAGCTCCGTTCAGCCTCAAGGACAGCCAGAACAACTCTGCACCCGGACTCCATGGGCTAGGTAAAAGTTCTGACTGTTGTGGCCTGGTCCTGAGGCCCGCATGACCTTTACCCTATAAGGGTTCCAAGTAACTTGGATGTGGGATCTTCTCCTACTATGTCTCTTATATGCCTAGCAAGATATTTTGCAGAAGGGAATAAGTACCTTTGAACTTCTTTATTGACACCCAGGGCGGGGTCAATTCACCTTAGTAGGAGATGGGTGGGAAGGAACCTCAGAGTCTCCACAGAAGGATGTGGTGGACTATGTGATTGGCCTTAGGAAGCTAATGACGCAATACATGAGTTAGGCAAAGGAAAATCTTCAGGCTAGCCAAGCGCTGATGAAGGAATGGTACAACCAGAAAGGTACATTGACTGGATATCAGGGGGGCCAGGAGGTATTAGTGATAAAGTCTATTTGTCCCAGGGCTTTAGAGGACAAATGGTGGGGGCCATATGAAGTAGTCCAGAAGGTGTCTGAGGTAAACTACTTGGTAGAGACAGGAGCCACAAGGGAACCCAAGAAGGTGTTACATGTGAACAGGCTGAGGTCTTACCTCCAGTGAGACTACAAAGTGAATGTCATGGCTGTGGCAGAGAAAGTGGAAGAAGACTGTGAGCCTCTTCCTGACTTGCTGCATAGTGATATGAGAGATGACACTGTGGAATGGGTGCAGTTATCCCCTGAGTTAACCCCTAAGTGGAAGAGAGAGTGTAGAGAGGTGTTGCGACATTTTGCCAACCTCTCCTAGCTAACTCCAGGGTTGACACCTGTATGTGTGCATGACATAGACACGGGTAACAGCCTGCCAGTGAAGGGTAGAATGTACAGAATGTCTGACCTGGTTTATGGATGCATTAAGGTGGAAGTTGCCAAGATGTTGGTTCTGGGAATGAATGAGAGATCTTGTAGTCCTTGGACAAGTCCTGTGGTTCTAGTACCAAAGCAAGGGTCTACTGACTTGCCGTTCTGTGTGGACTACCGAGCCCTCAATGAGGTAACAAAAACTGATGCCCATTCAGTCCCCAGAGTGGATGAGCTTGTGGATTGGGTATGTCCTGCAAATTAATTGAGCACCTTAGATCTGACCAGTAGATATTGGCAGATTACTTTGGCACCAAATGTGAAGGAGAAGACTGCATTTCTACACCAGGGGGGCTCTATCAGGGCCGGACTGCCCGTAGCGGGCATCAGGCGTTTTCCCAATGGGCTGGAAGGGTGGGGGCCGGTTTTGGAGTGGTGGGGGCCGGTTTTGGAGTGGTGGGGGCCGGTTTTGCAGCAGTGCTGCCATATCAGCCATATCGGCCCCCTGTGACAAAAACTGCAGGCTCCATCAGCTTAAGGTAATGCCCTTTGGGTTGAAAAATGCTCCTGTCACTTTTCAGCTCCTGGGGAACTATGTTCTTTTAGGGCTGAAAGAGTTCTGTGTGGCCTATTTCGATTATATTGCGGTGTTCAGCAATTCATGGAAGGACCGCCTGCGGTAGCTGAAACAGGTTTTGACAAGGATACATGAGCCGAAACTGACCCTCAAGGCAAATAATTTTCAAGTGGGGCAGCGCTCTGTAGTCTACCGTGGCCATGAGGTGGGGAACAGGAAGCTTCGCCCTTTGGATGCCAAGATTCAGTCTGTGATAAGGTGGAAGGCTCCTACTACCCAGACTGAAGTGAGGGCCTTTTTAAGACTCAACAGATATTACAGAAACTTTGTGGCCAACTATGGAAGTATAGTTGCCCCATTGACTGCTTTGACGTCTAGGAAGTAGCCCACAAAAGAAATATGGACTGCAGAGTGTCAAAAGGCATTTGAGGAACTGAAGAAGGCACTATGCACTGCACTGGAACTGAAAGCACCTGCCTACAGTCAGCCTTTCATTGTACAGACGGATGCCTCTGACAAAGGAGTTGGAGCGGTGTTAGCTCAACTGGATGACACAGGTAGAAGCATGTGATAGCATTTAAAAGTAGGAGATTACTACCCAGAGAGCAGAATTGGGCGACTATTGAGAAGGAGCTCTTTTCCCTAGTGTTTGGCACTAAGTAAGCGGTGCAAACAGATCATAAGCCGCTGAAATGGTTAATGGCTATGAAGGGAGAGTCCCACGTTGTTGAGATGGTCTATTTCTTTGCAAGGGTTAGACTTTGTAGTGGAGCACAGAGCCGATTGAGCCACAGGAATGTTGATGGACTTTACCACCACTTTTACTGTTCTGAGCACCCAACCTCTCCAGGTTAGCAGTTGGTTCAGGATCTTCTGAACTGGCAGGGGCATCTGTTTGGATGGAAACTTCCTCTGCATGGTAAGAGACATGTACCTCTGCTCTGAGTGCCCAACTGTACTGTTACTTGGAACCCTAATGCTGATTTTTGTCATAGGCGAACACAGACGATGCATGTGCGCTCTGACATAGTTCTGTCTCATAGAATGCAGTCTTATTGGACTGAGAGGGGTGCCCGCAGCGCTACCCTCGTAGTGGTGGGTTCTACCTCCTTCACCAGGAGTTAAGCAGCACGAGCGTGGTGGTGGCAACATACCGTGTAGTGATCAGTAGTAGTGAACCGGACCTTTTTACTCATGGTCATTCACCTTGATAAAAGTTCTGCTGCTGTGTGCTTAACTCATCCTTGGCCTACATCAGGTAGATGCGGAGTGCTGCACAGGAATAGTGACTCTGGATGCATGTGTGCCTGGGGAGGGTACAGGGTACAGTACATGGATAGAGCAGTACTGTACATTGCATGTGTGAATAGTGCATGTACTGTTGTATGCATTTCTGTGAGGGGGAATACATTACATGAGAGATGTAGAGCTGTTCAATGCGTGTACAATAGAAAGCTTGTGCTGTGTGTATGTCTGCTTGCATGAAGTAAAAAACATGAAGGGAGAAGAGTTGTGCAGCATGGCAGTGTGTGTGTGTGTGTGTGTGTGTGTAAATAGCACATCCTGGTAAAACACAGAAAAGCTTCAGTGCTGAATGCTCACGTGCATGTAAGGATGTATTGCATGGAGGTAACAGTGCAGGACAGAAAGTGAGCTTTACACTGAGTAAGTGTGCCTGCTATGGTACATTACATGGAGGACCCTGAGTTACATTTTGGGAAGGCCATGCCTGGCTGGTGAAGACATGAGAAGGAGAGGAATCCCCCCAGACAGATTTGTGTATTGCTGCATTCATGTGAGCTCGGTGAGACACACAGTGGAGGAAAAAGGAAGAGACTTCCTTTACACTTCAAAAGACTGATTTTTGATTCAGTGTAAGATCACTAGGAAGAGGCTTGGACACATATCAGGAAAGCAGATGGGGCTGATAAAGAAATCATAAAGAGTAGGGCTGGAGTCTGGGTTTAACCATTTGATGCACATACCACAACATGAAACTTTGAAGACTCAGACACCAATTTATATTTTGGTGTCTGGAAATGGACTATAAGAAGGGGAGTTTGAGACCTCAAATGTTGTCATCTGCCAAGCAACCAGGCGGGCTTTGTGAAAAGGGGAAGCTCTGCAAGACTTTTGCCAGTGACCAGGACTGTAGGCAAAGGCCTGCTATCTCCCTGCTGTGTGAAGGGACATCACCAAGGACACCAATATCACCTGCTTTGGAGACTGAAGCACCAGTGCATGCCTGCTTGCCAAGATCAGAGTGCCCTGTGAGGAAGAGAAAAGCATTGGTGGGAGTGAGGTCCAGTGGGGAGCCCTGAGAGAGGATTCCCTGAGTGAGGTGTGAGGCGGTTCACTGATCGAGTCATTGCCTTTGGTTGACGAATTGGCTCTGAGACCCCCGTATTCCAGAAGAGGGCTGCTGGAGACTGAGTCAAGACTGAAGCCCTGCGTGGGCCTGGGCAAACACATTCTGCTGCACTGAGGTTGCCCTGTATGTCAGAGGAGGCCACACGTAATGTTGTCACTGCTGAATCGATGGGACGTGGCATTGTCTCGACTTTTGTATCAAAAAGGTTCGTGACCATATTTTCAAAGTACTGCGACTACCCAGTATGCCAGGAGGGGCTGCTGGTACTAATGTGCCAAAGGATTTGGGTCATTACCCAAAAGTGAAACTGAGACTACATCTCTTGGGTTGAACCCGCACTGTGAGGGAACTGCACCTGCCGGACCGGAGGGCTGCAGAAGACGCTGTGGATGACATCAAACCCCCACTGGACTCTAGTCAGGAGTGAAGAAAGGATTCAACCCCCCCACTAGGTAAAACCAGCTTCTGCATTTCCACGAGCCAAGAGCTCCTCTGACAACTGAGAAGGATTCCAGCAGCACTGCACATGAGAGAAAGCCTGCGCCGCTGGGTGCTATTACGTGGGCCATGAACACCTGACTTCTACGAACTCACACGTGCTTGCTCGGAGGGCACCCACTGCTATGCTGAACTCCTCCGTGCTGCAAGCGTGAGTAGGACAGTTGGGCCCTGGCGGACTTGCTGCTAATGGTACTGTGGCTTCATGGACACTTTTGACTAAAATCCTGAAGAGTCAAAGGGTACTCTTGAGTACAGCCTAATAGTGTGCATTTCCTGGATGCAGCCACCAGTGAATGGGGAATGACCCCGAACCAGTTACATAAAGGAGGGTAGGACAGGGATTTGTCTGACAACTGCTAGAGTCCTGACTTCAAAGGGAATTGTTTTGTATACATTTGCATGTGTAAAGTTAGAAATAGAATTCTTTTTTTGTTTACATAAAGGCAAGTATTTGACTGGACATTGATTTATTGTTCATAGTGTGTAACCTTCGACTTATGAGTTGTATTCACTGACCTGTATATACACCCCGCCCCCCGGGGAAGCCTTGACTGCTCGACCACAGCTCCCACTGAGAGTCGAGTGCAGAAAGAGTACTTGGTCCAGTTGCTCGGGATCCGTAGTAGGTCGGGCACCAGGACTTCATGAGTAAAAGGCCTCAACTACCATGGGTGGGCTAGCAGAGTAGCCCTGTGTGCCCTGTGGCCCTCTGAAAGGGGTTCTGACACGAAGCATGAATAACAACTATTTACAAAAGGGATATCCGAATACATGGTGGGTAGCATCACATGGTGGTTCTCCTGCTCCTGGTCTTCTTCCTTCTCCTCCAGGTCCTACTGTGCCTACTGGTGTTGCTTCTCCTCTGTCCCTGTTCCAGGTTCTCCTTTTATGAGTTATTTTGGTCTTCCTGGTCCTCAACCTGTCCATGTTCCACCTAATTCTGGTCATCCTGATACTGGTTTCCTCAATCTGGGGTTCTGGGTTCTAGTCTTTACTGACCCTTGCCTCCCTGGCCCTGCTCCGGGCCCTTCCTTCTATAACCCTTCCTGGTCTCACTGATCCTGGTACTACTGATCCTCACCCTGATACTGCTAGTCTGCTGGGTCCTTCTCCACCTAACCCTGTTGTCCTGGTTCTCTTAGATTTGGCACTCCTTGTCTTCCTGGTTCAGGTCATCCTGATTCTCCTTGCCCTTGTCCCTGTCTTCGTGGTCCACTTGAAACAGTGTCCATGGGTTGTGGTCTTCCTCAGTAGGTCCCTGTGGGCTGGGTCTGTTCATTTTGGTCCTGGTCTGATCCATTGGTCCTTGTGGCTCTGGTTGTCGTGATTCCCCTGATCCTTCTGGTCTGGTCCTGCGTCAGGACCTGGTCCCCTTTTTGTGACCTCTCTGGTCCTCCTAGACCTGTTACTGGTCCTGTTATTCCTGGTTCCTTTCATGGCCTTACCCTCTTAGCCCTTGCCTTTCTGGTGTAGACCACCCTGCTCCTCCTGGCCCTGTGCCTTGCCCTCATGGCACTTCTAGCACTGCACTAAATGGCCTGGGCCCTCTTGGTCCAGGTTCTCTTTGTCTGGGTCCTTCTGAGCCTTTATCATTTTGGTCCTGATCCTCCTGGACATCCAGGTCCAGTCGCCTTCATCTACCTGACTCTGGCTGGCTGTTCTGTGCCTTCTGATTCCCTCAGGCCATGGTCATTCTGCTTCATATGCTTCAGCTGGTACACTGAGCCCTGGTCCTATTGTCATGGTCCCCCTGGCACTCCTAGGCCTGTTCCTGGTCCTCTTAGTGCTGATCCTTCTTAAACTCCTTGCTCTCCTCCTGGTCCTACTCGTATCCTTGGTACTGGCCCCCTCACCTTCCTTGCTTATTATAGTCCACTGGCCATAATCCTCATGCCCCTAATCTTCCTAGTTTTCTAGTAATCTGGTCCTGTTCCTTCTGCTCTTTGTCCACATGCTTTTACACAGACTGATCTTGGTCCTCCTTGCTCTGGTTGTTCTGGGCCTGGCTATCCTGTTCCTCATCTTCCTGATCACCATATTCCTAGCCCTGCAGCCTTGACCTCCCAGTCCTGATCTCCCTGCACCTGATCCTCTTTTTTCTCCTCAGCCGGCTCCTCCTGATCCTGCTCCTGATCGTATTTGCCCTCATATTCCTAGCCCCCCCCAGTCCTTTGTTTCCTGATCCTCTTAGTACTTTTCCTTCTGTCTCTGGTTGCCTGTGTCCCTAGCATCCCCTCCCCGGCACTCCTGACCATGGTCATGCTAGTCTCGTTTTTTCATAGTCGTTGTCCTTCTGAGATTATGGACTGTCCATTGACCCTGATCTTCTTGGTCCTGGTCCTTATAGTTTGGTTTCTCCTTTGGCTTAGTTCTCATGGACCTGGTTCACCAACCATCCTTGCCTTGGCCTCCTTGGTCCTGGTTGGCCTGGTCCTTGTTGTCCTATTATACTTGTTAACTTAAACCTTGCCTTTTGGCCTTCCTGGCCTTTCCTGCTTCCCCAAGTCTTGGCCCGTCTGGCTCTGTTCCTTTCTGGTATTCTTGGCCCTAGTCATCTGGTCCTAGTTCTTCTCACAGTGGACCTCCTAGCCCTGGTACTGCGAGTCCTGGTCCATTTGGCCTCTGGTGTCCTGACACTTTTAGTCTTTTTCCTCCTGATTTGGATTGTCCTGGTCCTACTGCCTCTGTTCCTTACCCTCTTAGTCTTACTCATACTGCAGCCGTTGATCCTGGCCCTCTTGATCCTTGTTCAGGTGCTCCTGAGCCTGGCCGTTAAGATCCTGGTCCACCTGGCCACTACTGTCCAGTCCCCCTTTGCTCTGCCCCACTTGGTATTCTGACCCTTGGTCCCTAAGCCTCCTAGTCCCATTGTTTTTGCCTCCCCATACTAGTCCTAATAGTCCACCTGGTCTCTTGGTTTGCTTGTTCTTGTCTATCTGACCCTCGTCCCCTCTACCATGGTCCTACTAGTAATGGTCCTCCTGGGTCTTGTCTTCCTGATCTCTCTGGCAGTGTTCCTACTAGTTCCCATGTTGAAGGTCACCCAGGTTCATCTATTCCTTCGTCAGCCTGGTTTAGGATTCCTCCTGAGTCTGACTCACAAGAACCATCTCATCCTGGTCCAACTGGGCATGGACGTCCTTGTCTTTTATACCCTCATGGTCATTATAATCTAGGGTCTCCAAGTCTCCAGTTCCTTTCTGGTCACAGTAATCCAGGTCCTGGTCTATTTACTTCTGGCCCCTTGGTCCTCCTAGATCTGACCTAGATCTGACCTCTGTGGTTTTGGCCTTCCTGTCTCTGGTCCTTCTTTCCATTGGTCTCTTGGTAATGGTCCTCTTGGGTCTGTCTAACTGTGTCTACTATTCCTGGCCCTGGCCGTCCTCATCCCTCTAGTCCTGGTCAGTGCCCTCAGACACTCCTAGCACTCCATGTCATTATGTTCTAGGGCCTTCTGTTCCTTCTAACCCTGGACCTTCTGTTCCTTTTGCCATTGTCAACTTGGTCCAAAGCCACCTGTGCCACATCGTCCTGGCTTTCCTATTCTTATCACCCTAGACTTGGCATTGGTAACCCTCATCCTCATAGACTAGCTCTCCTTAAACATGTTTCTTCTTGCCTTGGTCCTTGTGGCTCTGGCCATGCTAGGCCTCCTGGTGGTCCACCTCCTGGCCCTTGTTCTTCTACTTGTCATTGTCCTCCTTCTACCTGTCTGCCTCCCTTCTTCCCTAGCACCCCTGTACAATGATTTTAGTCAGGTACAGCCTCCAAGCCTGTCACTTAGCTTTTTATTTTTTTTGGCTTCCAGATATCATTTGCTGAGCCAGCACTGTCAAAGACAGAAATGAGTGCTCAGTAGAGGCAGCACCTTGCCCACTTAAAACAAAATCAAAACTACCATTCTCAAGATGCATTGTGCAAGTGACTAAAATGTCAGTGTGGCTGAAGGAGCCACTCGTGACATGGTACCAATAAACATCTATACATGAAACACACTCTGCTGGGTGAATAGTATGAAAAGGTGTGTTTATTCACAGGCAGCGGAGTGAACTCCTGTGAATTACCCACATGATTTACTTCCATGTCTTCTGGTTTCACTTACCCATTCCACAAATACCCATTACTGTGTCACACTCAATATATCTCCTGCAAGTGCCTCAAAGCACTGTGCTCCCAAGACCCAATTTCCTATTGTCCGTGTCCCTCTCTTTGGCACACAGATACCACCTATCTGTCTGTATTCAACTGAAAAAACATTTTTTTGTATCACACCGATGAACAATCATTAAAACCTGCAACCTAAGTTGGTGTCGTTTTTTGACGTACACAGTCAAATGATAAGAAGTGGCAAATCAAGAATGTATTTATTTGTTTCCTCAAAGCAGACTGCAGAATCTCATAACATCAGCACTTGGGAATTTTAACTCCAGCTTATATTCATTTGACACTTTCTTTTGGAATGTGCTCTCCTTCCGCACAGTGCCAATGTACTACCTCTGTCACCTGTTCATCTCCAAGTTTCACTGCATCCAGCTTTAGTTACCTGCAAGCCGAACCTGTACTTGGTTGCAGCCAGACACATTTTTTTGTCTAGTATGATGCTTTTAGAATTGTCGCTCACTTTTCTTGATGTAGTGGTTCAGAATATGATTCCCTTACCTGTGCCAATTCTTCTCTGATCTTATTATTACACAGTCATAGCAATTTAAAATTCAGCCCAAATGTCACTCTCGATGAGTAAAACCTTTGTGTATCTCATCCGGATCAATTCTGAATTTAACTAAGAATATTCAGAATTTCCTGAAAGCAAGTGCATTAGAAAAACGTTCCTGAACTCTCTCCTATACTTCGCTCAATTTTGATCAATGCGTTTCAATGTTATTTTCGTTCTCAGTTTTAGCCTTGAAATATCACTGACTGGGTAAGATGTTTGAAAGGTAGCCACGGTCTGAATGGTGTCTGACTCCAATACTGGTCTGAACATATTAAATAATGTTTCACGGCCAGATATTGGAGGAGAGATAATGGATGTTTCAGTGTTATTTCTGAGGGTAACAAAAGTATTGGTGGAGAAAGATATTAAGGGCCTGTTTTGGAGTTTGGTGGACAGATTACTCTGTCACAATGTGGTGGATATCCCATCTGCATATTACAAGTGCCAAAGGACATAATGCACTTGTAGTAAGATAGACAGGACATCAGTCATGCTTGTGACGGAGTAACCCATGCAGCAAACTCTACATCAGACTCAATGTTATCGCTGAAAATTGTGGCAAACACGATGGCTGGTAGATTAAACCTATTTGTTGCTAACACGCTATACTGCAAAAATAACAAGGTGAAGGAAGGAATGCTTGAATTAATCTCAGCCACTGGCAATCACTCTGTGATGCATTCAAGACATCTGTTTCTTTTTTTCCCGGAGCCATTTGAGACAGGGACCTACCTTATGCAAATCTGTCTTAGTCCTGCTTCAGTAGGCACTGTCTAGCCTGAACTGCCAGGCCAGATACCCTCCAGATGGGAGCACAACCAACCCCACACTGGATTCAACCTGTAGGTCTCATCAGTGAGTTATAGCTTGAGTCTTCTGGCATATTGAGCATGGAACCCATGTCTGGGCATACCCGTCCCAATTAGGGCATCCACTGCACAATCAATATCGTGATAGAAGGAGTGCTTGAATTAATCTCAGCCAACCACTCTGGGCTCCATTCCAGACCATCTTTATTTTGCCCACTATGCCATTCTAGATATAGACCCGCCTTACGCAAATCAGCATTGGTCCTGCTCCAATAGGAACAATCGAGCCCAAACTGACACACCAGGTACCCTCTAGATGGAAACACAAGCAACCCCAGACCAGTTTAAACATACTTAAGTTTCATTAGTGAAGTATAGCTTGAGTAATATGGCACAGAAAGCAATGGACCCTGTCTGGGCATTACTGTCCCATTTTGGGCAAGTAAATGATTGATTGGGATGCGACTCCAAGTAATTACCAGTGGCTGAGATTAATTCAAGCATTCCACCCATCACCTTTTTGTATACTTCAGTGCAAAGCCGTAAGTGCAATGGTATGCAGAGACGTGGAACCCGTGCTCACTGTACCACTGGACCAAAGCTACACCGGACCGAAGAGCACCAATCAGGGTGAAACAGGTCTTGGTGTGTTTGTGTTCCAGTTCAGGGGGGGCCTGGCCTGGCAGTTCAGGTGGACTGTTCTCATTGAAGCCGAGCAATCCTGGTATACATATGGCTGTGTCTAAACTGATGTGGCAGGGTGTGCAAAAGAAGGATGGACTGGGGAGGGGCCCGAGTAATTACCAGTGGCTGAGGGTAATTCAACATTCAACCCACCACCTTTTTGTACACTTCAGCTAAAATACAGCCTTCATACAGAATAGAAAGTTGGCCTGCAAACTGTCTTTGGCCCACCATCTCTCGAGGTCTCTGCTCCTTTATGTCAACTTGACAAGGTCTTCATTGGACCATGTGTGCTATTGTGGTAAAGATTAACAATTTAAGGTGGGTTCTGAAAAAGTTTTCTTCTCTGACACCTAAAGAGAGTGGGAGAGAACAAAGTTAGCGTAGGTTTTCTATGAACAAAACTACTGCTGTTCCTTTAATCTGGTAGCTGAACCAATGCTCCAAAGCACCATTGCTCTGTCTGAGCTTGTGTGCATCTTCAAAATATGAAAAATCCATCTATGCTGCAGGAAACCAGCCATTTTGTGAAGCGAGAGTAAATCTTCTGAGAGCCAACAAACATCTCGTAGACATGCGTGCTTGCCTTCATGAACATAATAACATGCAGCACATTTGAAAGTCAATGATCATTCCGTGTTTTCCTTAGGGCATCAAAGTCAATTGAAATATTATCAATTGCCACAAATTCCTGCTGACTATAGGAGGCTTTATCCACTCCAAATCTACCGATCAATGTTAGAACAATGATACTATTTGTAATAGTCTCATGCTGGGCCCTAGGCCCACAGGAAGACTGGAATGACGGACACAGACACCAAGGGTTACTGGGTAGCAATGGCCACGAGCACGTGCGCTCGGCCCCTTTTATTGTCAGGGTCACCTGACTGGTGACGCCTGTGAGGGGTGGGTGTACAGTGTGGTTGAGGCACAAAGCAAACACTAGACCGGTGATCAGGCGAGCACTACATCCCTCCTAAACTTTCTTTAAAGTCAAAAACAAAGTCCAAACCTGTGGGGAGGAAATAGGATTGAAACACAATATAATACAATAACAAAACTTCCACGAAGCCTCTTTAACTGCTTGCCATCCGCCGACAATGGAATCCTTGCAGGCGGGATCACTAGTTCTCTTTTGGCACGATGTCGGGGTGCTCTGTGGACCTAGTCTTTCTTGGACTCCATAATGTGGACGGGTACTCCTCAGTCTCTCTCTTTCTGTTCCATGTGCAGTGAAGGTACATGTGGAGTGATGGTGGACGAGGTATGTTCGGTGTTCCACCACACAGTCCTGGTCGGGTATTCGCTCCATATGAGTAGTCGCAATTCTCTCTGCAGATAGGTATGCAGTTGCAGGATGTCCCTCTCACGGATGCCCCTCTCTCGTGGGTCTCCCCTCTCACCGGATGACCCTGAGGCCCTCTTTTGCCAGGCTTCCACTGAACTGGGTGGACTTTCGCCGTGTCATCCAACCATGTTGGAGGAATCGCTACGGGCCACCTCTCGTGTCCCACGCTCCGCCTGAAAGGGTTGTTGTTGGCTCCTGCCCTTTCTCACGAGACCTTCGTCCCCCTGGACCCTGCAAACGAGCGGTTGTGGATCCATCTCTCTTGTCGGGACCCGCTGCCACCGGTGTCCCTGAGGCCCTTGCCCCTTGGATATCCACGGTCTCCCGTTCTATCCCAAAGGTAGGTGTTACCAATGGACCCTCCTGCTCGCCTCTGCCGTTACCAGGAGATCTGGGGACTCGTAGGTAGATGTCGTAGATAGGCGTTGACTCTCAGTATCCCTGATATTCTCCAGGCCCGGTGTTCCGATGGTCATGCACTTTTCACCTTCCCTTCAGGTGTTTGGTGTTTGAGTTGACTTGTTACACACCTCATTACTCTTCTCCTTTGCTTTTCTTCCTCACCATGGCGTCTTGCCGCTCAACTTCTCTCTTCTTTTTCCTTCCTTCGCGACGCGGTCTGGTCCTCTCTTATACTTGTCTGCCCTAACCAAGCTTCTCTGTGTAGCGTGCACTCCACACGTGTCTTCCCGGTCTTGTCCTAACACTCTAGGACACTGCCTTTACTTCGCTCTGTGACTGGACCTGTCGTCGCGACCTTCGTTCATTCAATTACTTCCAATCAATATTGTCAGACTTCTCTTCTGACCTCTTCTTGGTCCTCTTCCTGGACCTTTTCTCGGTCGTCCTCTTCACGGACTCTTCCGTCATTCTTCTTGCCGGACTTCTTGTCAGATCTCTTCTCTCTGACTTCTTTCTCGGTCACGGCTGTCTGACCTCTTCTGCGGTCACTGCTCTCGGACCTCTTCTGCGGTCACTGCTCCTCGCGCCGGCCTCCGCCCCGGTCGCTTCTCGAGCTTCTTCCGGTACCGTCCGCGTCCGGGGTACCTCTTCTGCGCAAGGTCGCTTCTTGCGCTCTTCTTCTATTCGCGGTGGCGTCCTTTCGCCGCTTGGTGTGCCCACTGCGCACTTACTCCAGTCACTCAAACTGGCTGCCTGGATCGGCTTCTTCAAACTTTTCCCATCCAAGTGCGTTGCTCACTGCTGTCATCACTCCTGCGGCGACTACCCCTGGCCAGTAGGCGTCACCGCACCTCACGCAACCTTGGCAACCGGTCCTTTTGAGGATTCCTTGCAGGCTTACTTGTGGAGGTCTGCCACCTCCTCGTAGGCAGTTGCCCAGTTTGTCCCTATCTGCTTTACTGAGTAGCAGCTTTCCCAGAGCTGATGTGCATTTCTCGCTGTCACCTCGTGCTGCTCCTCTTTCCCCTGGCACTTTTGGGGCTGCTGCAGCTACCCCTGTGCTGCATTACTTTCTTCCTAGCACACTGCTGCTTCCCAGCTCCCTAGCTCATGCCATTTAGTGCAGTTCTTGCTGTATACTCCTTTTGTCACACTGTCTTTTATTCAGTGGGCGTCATACTGCGCTTTGGCCACTAGATGGCAGTGTGTCCTTCCTTCAAACACGATCCCGCCTGGTTTTCAGACTCTGAGGCCTCGCACTTTTCTACTCTTCTCTGGGCGCGACCACGGCTACTCCTCGTCACTTTCCCCACAGGGCACAGGCACTCGCAACCAGGTAGGCGCTTTACATACTTTGTCCCTCCACTGTTCACTGTGTGGAAAATTCTTCTATTTGTACCCTCATGATCGGGGCACTTCTCTGCTGCGATTAGTTACAGGCCCTGCAGCGCTCCGATCATCCAGAACAGCTTCACTCACGCTGCGGGCCTTGCTTCATTGCCTCCTTGCTCTCACGGCCGCAACTGCCGCCCGCTTTCACTCTCTCTTCTCCCCTGGCAGCACTGAGCCTTCTCAGCAGGCGGGCGCAGCCGGGGTCTCTCTCTGGGCGGGGCACTGGCACCTCCGGCTGCTCTCCTTCATGCATGCAGCCGGAGGCTCTCTCATCGGGCAGCCACACCTCCTCCCCACTCACCCGGTAAGTTTATTGTGCTTCCTCGGGCACTGTGGTTCAAGCTCTGTAGGGAAGGAGGGTGAAACCACGCAGGCTTAGGCAGTCCTTGGGCGATGCTGCGGCAGCCAGCCGCTCACCGTGCTTGCGGGCGTCTTGCTTCGTGCCCTTCCCCTGGAGGCGGGCCGCCTCACCGCCTTCTCTCACCCGTCGGCAGCCCTGTATTTCTCTTCTTCAGTCCGCTCGGGGCTGCCGGGGGTCAGCGCACCAGGCTCTCCTTCGTCCTCCCACCGCCGCGGGCTCACGGCTCACACGCTGCTAGGGAGTGGGGGGGGTCTGGCTACAGTTCATGCCGGCCACTCTGATCGGCCGCAGGCCGCACGCTGGCTCTTTTCCACTCCTGCACCCCCGCCGCAGCAGCTTCTCACAGTTCTCACGCTGCGCGGGGTGAGGCAGCAATGAGGCAGCAACAGCTGCCTGGGACTGCGGACTTCGCTCCGAGGCTGTCTCACTCCTGGCCTCCTCCTTCCTCTACCCCCACCGCCGCAGCCTCGCTCACTTCACTTTGCTGCGCGGGGGTGGCCTGGAGCTGGCCCTGCAGACCTCTTGATCCGCTGTGGGGCAGGGTTCTTCCTCCTCGCGGGGACGGGGGAGTGGGTAGCTACTCCACTCTCCGTCCTCCCGCTTTAGGTTCACTTCACTGCCCCTTATGCCCGCACTCCAGCTCACCTTCTGCCAGCAGATTGTCGCGAGCGATGCGGGTGGGCTCCGCTCAGCTCCCACTTCCCTCGGGCCTCAGTAGGCTGGTGGCAGGCACCCCACTGGTGTCGCTCTCCGCCACGTGGTCTCTCGCTTTCCGCCACGCAGGTCACACCACGGACGGATTAGATGCCGCCCCACTTTCTCGGGCATCGCAGGTGCAGGGTGGGCTCCCGATCACCTCTCTTCACGCCTGGGGCTCTTCACATGCCCCGCAGGCGATCAGGCGCTTCCCTCGCCTGCTTCAGGGGGTGCCCTCGCCACGAGCAATACTCTCCCCCTCACCACCTTCAACAAGGCGGCTGCACACGCGGGATTAGCCCGCTCGTCGCCAATGTAATAGTCTCATGCTGGGCCCTAGGCCCACAGGAAGACTGGAATGACGGACACAGACACCAAGGGTTACTGGGTAGCAATGGCCACGAGCACGTGCGCTCGGCCCCTTTTATTGTCAGGGTCACCTGACTGGTGACGCCTGTGAGGGGTGGGTGTACAGTGTGGTTGAGGCACAAAGCAAACACTAGACCGGTGATCAGGCGATCACTACACTATTAACATCACTGCCAAACTTTGAGGTCTGTTTGATTGATTTCCCTAATTAAGATTACACTTCAGCTCTTAAATCCTTTCTTACTCATGTTCATGGTTATTTACTTTCTTGACCTACTGTTAGCCATCAGTGTCAAGGCCACTACTCTGTGGCTCAGGATCTCACAGCGAGTGCCGTTGGGCTCAGACATGGTATTATTATTTACAGAGTTATTTGCTGTACGAGGAACATTTCTTTGTTTCTTGTGGCAGCCTCGAAGTCTGCTCCTAAAATTAGACTGCGTGCAAGCAATCTCATTCTAGGAATTCTTCACATATTTGGAACAAAAGTATATTTAGATTGAAGGACTCGAGGTAAATGCTCTCCATAACCAATAAATCTGTGGGTATCTTGTAGTAAAAGCCTGGCAGCCCCAAACAGAAATAAAACTAAAAATGACATCTAACACCAAAGACGAAAACTCCTAGGGTGCCAGGGACACTATTGTTTTGTTTTTCAAGAACAAACTCCTGATTAGGGAGTTTGAATAGTTTGCTAGGTGCTGTCTGAAATTGGCAGCCACCATGACTGTAGCTCCAACTTTGGACGTTTGTTATTGAAAAACAAAAATGTTTGCTGTTTGGCCGCATGAAACATGGTGGCTGCTCAACAAACGTACGGCATCTGTAGAGACCTGGCAAGCAAAGATCTCTAAATATGATGGGCTGTCATTCTCCATGGCAGCTGAGTACATGCCTCCACTGCCCAGATGGAATGAAGTACACTCTATTAAACACTAAATAAACCCTAAGTTGTCAAAACAAAGGAATCAAGAACAACTAGAAAAAACAACTCAAATCCTAGCAACAATGCTTTCACAATGTGGCATGCAAGAGCTTTCTGTGCCCCACACACCCCCAACTCCTCAAATCTACGTAATCAGAAATGCTAGTCCTTCCACCTGGACTGTCTGATTGATTGAGGCAAAAAGGGGTCAATATTCAATTAAACAAGTTAACATTAGTGCAACCAATTTGGCTAAACAAGGAAGACTAGGAATCAGAGGATACAGTTTAGTAGATGTATTACAAATTTGCAATTGCTCCAGAATTTACGCATCATAATTATATCACTGACTTACAGGATTAGAATAGGTAAATTCAAATTTCGGAATAAGTTCAGCCATTGAAGTAGAAGGCATGAAACAAAAGCTACCACAAAGATACAGAAGGTAGCAAAGAACCTTTTATGTTCCTGAAAGGAACTCCGGTTCTCTTCATTAAGCATAAATTAACCCTGGGCGGTGAACTCCACTCCGCTCGCGGAGTTTGCGGAGTTTCCTGCACTCCGCGTTATGTGGAGATCCGGAGTTCCGAAAAACTTCGCTTTGCATTGCGTAGCGGAGTTTTTTTCCTCGCTCGCGTTCGTTAACGTCAAGTTGGCGACCGCGAGCGAGGAAAATCAACCTCCCGGCGAGATTTTTCCTTGTTCGCGATCGTCAACATCAAGTTGGCAAGTGCGAGCGTGGAAAATCAACATCCCGGCGAGATTTCTCAACGCGGGGGGGTCAGGTTTCTCATTGCGAGTGGTCGCGTATGCTCGCGACAGCTCGCGTTGAGAAACTGCCCATTCGCGTTGAGAAAGCTGCCGCTCGAGTAAAAATCTACTCGAGCGGCAGAAAAGGAAAGCAGGGTCCGCTTGCACTGTGCATGGTGCCGTTCGCAATGATTGCACAGTGCGGACAAGCATCCGGCACTGTGCAATCACCGCGAACAGCATTTTTCTATTGTACTCCGCCGCTCGCGTAGCTCCGCGTAGTGCGGCAGAGTTTTTTTTGCACTTCGCATAGTGCAGCGTAGTGCAACTCCGCGAACTCCGCCCAGGGTTAGCATAAATACTCTTTGTCATTACGTTAAAAGTCCAAAGTTCAGGACAGTTGAACTCATCTACTCTGAGTTCTAAGCACCTAATGAGCAGTGGTATTTAGTTGGGTAAATGAAGGCGCCACTCGGGAGAGATAACACAAATATTTGATATTTACTTGCTGTATTGATCACGGTGCTGCAAGGTGAAGAGAACCACTGACCTCCTCAAAACACAAAATGGCCTTGGCCAATTGACAGATATACAAAGGAATTCCTCAGCACACGTCTGTTATGTCACAATATACATAAACATGCTTGATGTGAGCATAAGTAAAATACAAGTAGGTAAGTTCTTATTTCTTTTTTCCTTTTTATTTTCCGATGTTCAGACAGCCGACACGTGTTTCGTCGCTTACATGGGAATTAATCCCGCGACTTTATCAAGGCTATTGTCTTCCTGTGTATAACCTTTATTAGTGGTGTTAATTCCAACCCACACTGGGATTCAATATCTCGCGACGTCTCACTTCTCAATGTTAAATCCAAGGGATCCCTGTATGTCCCAGAAGTCCAGAATCTTATTTCTTAGTAGTTTGATCCCACACACGGACGTCGCTCCTCGTGTTGCCGAGTACGGTTTAACATTGAGAAGTGAGACGTCGCGAGATATTGAATCCCAGTGTGGGTTGGAATTAACACCACTAATAAATAAGAACTTACCTACTTGTATTTTACTTATGCTCACATCAAGCATGTTTATGTATATTGTGACATAACAGACGTGTGCTGAGGAATTCCTTTGTACTCTGAGTTCTAAGTTGAGATAGGTGCAATTCTAAGCATGGGTCTCTAAAGAATCAGGAGCATGAAGGAAAGGTGTCAGCATTGCGGAATCTTCTGTAGGTAGTATTCCAAAAAAAGAACAAGTGTTAGCATGCAGTCAGACACAGAAAGGAATATGGAAAGCAGAGAGGTCTGTAACTCTCAAAGTCCAAAGGGGATCTGCTTTTCTGTGAACTGTGTGTATACCAGGATAAGAAAACGTGAGATTCAGATGGCATATCTTGGTCAAACCACCATCATCCAATGAGAAAACAGTGTTCAGGTGCTCTGCAACATGGCTCTTCTTTCCCAATATCTAGGCTACGACAGAAGTTCTCAGCCTTGAATAACTTGCCACTCTTGCTACAGGATGAGCAGGAAGCCTTCATGGAATATGTTAGATCATCACATTCTTGCCAAGAATCCTTTCCCAGCCTTGTTATCACTTGTTTATTGTGGTCCTAACTCTTGCTAATGAATCCACGAGAAGGCTCCTGCAAGGGAAATCGTTATTGCAAGCTAAATGAGGAAAAGACATCTTCACGTTTTAGAAATACAGGCCTAGTTAAGCCAACGTTAATATGAAACCGAAAATGTGCACATTAAGGGGTCGATTCCGATTCGGGCCGGAAAAAGCACCGACCGACTCGGAGCCGCAATTTATACCGACCGACACGTACCTGTGGCGCCCGACACGCCAAGTACGATGCAAAGCGTGCAAAATCCGACCGACACGTACAGAACCCAAGCCGAACGACCGAGCTGCACGGAAAACAGCAATCCGGCCGGAAAAACACGCGAATCGAACCGACCGACACGCACCCGGAACAAATCCGACCGAAACGTACACGCGAACTCCAAACCGCAAAGTACGATGCAAGGCGCGAAAACCACGACCGAGTCGGACGGAGGACAAGCCGCACGACCGACACGCATACAAAACCGAGCCGAAGCAACACAAAACACAGCGACCGACGCGTACGCAGCATAGAAAACTGCACAAACACAGCGTGAACGAAACGGAGAACACCGTACGAGACAAATGCAGGGTCCGACTCGGTCACAAGAACGTTTCCAACATGCACAGACAGTACAAAGGAAAAATCACACAAAAAAAGGCCAAACAAGCAATTACAAAGCCAATAAATACTGGGGGTGGGGACAGAGAACAAAGACACACCCACAACTCCACCCATATAAAGGACACAAATCACAACCATGATCCTTTGCAAATGCCATTCCACTGCCAGCACCCAAGAGACAGCAACCACACACCCACAGCTCATCCCTCACACAAGCCACACACCATCAGCACACCAACAAATACCTACCTCACATACACCCAGCAAAACACACACACACACACCCTCACCTGCACACCAACACACACATCACTCACCATCACCACCCATCACCATGCCCCCCAAGAAGAATCACAAGTTCCTAGATTGTGAATTGGAAGTCATGGTAGACGAGATCCTCAGGGTAGAGCCACAGCTGTTTGGCACACTGGTCCAACAGACCCCCATCTCCCAGAAAACCAAGATGTGGGAGAGGATCATCAACAGGGTGAACGCACAATCACCATGTCTGCGCACAAAGACCGACATCCAGAACAGGTGGTATGACGTGCGCAGGAGGGTCCGGGACCTGCTCAAGAAAGACTACCTCCTGAGCCAATACACCGGCAGTGGCCCTCCTGCCAAGCCAGTATACCTCAGGCCCTGGGAGGAGAAGGTGCGGGCCATCCTTCCGCCAGTGAGCGTATATGGACTAGAGAACATCCCAGAGCCTGGTGAGTACACAACAAATGTACACAATATTCTGCCACAAAACACACACACATCACTGTCAAGGGGAGAGTCAAACCATGCACTCATAGCAATTATACAGCAACCAGAACAGAATCATCCCAAAATGTGTATGTCAGTCAGATAAACACAACACATGCCATCAAAAAAGTTACATCCAACCATGCCATCACATGTACAAACACAACTACAACTACAGCTAGGCAGTGGCACAAATAGAACTAACAAACACATCCAGACATGTAGCCACCACAACAACACCAACACACAGTGAAGACCACTGAAAGGAAGGAATTCTGTGTATGATGGCCAAGTCAGTGTAGCCAATAGCATCATGGGAGTCGTAGTCACACATATTGCCCCCCCAACTGTCCCATCAACACCACCATGAACCATGCGCACATCACAGGGAGTGGAGAAGAACTCACAAGATGGCTGACACTGGCAACTGCTGTGGGGAGCACAAGGCCCTGCTGGCAACTGTGCAACAACAAACAGCAGGACACCACTTACTGACATCCTGAGAGACAACTTCCACTCCCTGCAATGCAAGCACGTTCCATGGTGGGATATCTGGCTGGCTGTGTGGGAAGGAGGACTTGCAGCACTGACCATAGTCACAAGCACCTCCCCTCACACCCCCCCCTCAACACAAACTCCACAGAACCCACCTGGTAGAATGCAATGCCTCCCATCCTAACTCAAGATCCCACAAAGAACCACCACCCTGGGTTATGTTGTCTGAAGCACAGGGACACTCTTGGGACTTTTAGCCAAACAACTGCCAGGACAACACTCCCAGCCATCCTGTCAGCACAGCCAGCCCACCCCACAGGGAAGCAGAGTCAAAAGGAAGGAAGCATGGGCATGCTGGGAAGGGGGGTGGAGGCAATAGCATGATGGGAGTGGTAGTCACAGATATTGCTCAGCCTCACAACTGGCCCATCAACACCACCCTGAACCATGCTTACATCACAGGGAGTGGAGAAGGACACACAAGATGGCTGACACTGGCTACTGCTGTGGGGAGCACAAGGGCATGCTGGGAACTGCACACCAACCAACAGCAGGACACCACTGTCAGCCATCTTGCCATTGCCCTCACACCCACACATACTGAACTCCCCACAAAAGCAAGTAAGTATGGGAATGCTGGGAAGTGGGGTGGAGGCAATAGCATGATGGGAGTGGCAGTCACAGATATTGGTCACCCCCACAACTGTCCTATCAACACCACCCTGAACCATGCTCACATCACAGGGAGTGGAGAAGGACTCACAAGATGGCTGACACTGGCTACTGCTGCGGGGAGCACAAGGCCCTGCTGGGAACTGTGCACCAACAAACAGCAGGACACCACTGACTGACATCCTGAGAGACAACTTCCACTCCCTGCAATGCAAGCACGTTCCATGGTGGGATATCTGGCTGGCTGTGTGGGAAGGAGGACTTGCAGCACTGACCATAGTCACAAGCACCTCCCCTCACACCCCCTCAACACAAACTCCACAGAACCCACCTGGTAGAATGCAATGCCTCCCATCCTAACTCAAGATCCCACAAAGAACCACCACCCTGGGTTATGTTGTGTGAAGCACAGGGACACTCTTGGGACTTTTAGCCAAACAACTGCCAGGACAACACTCCCAGCCATCCTGTCAGCACAGCCAGCCCACCCCACAGGGAAGCAGAGTCAAAAGGAAGGAAGCATGGGCATGCTGGGAAGGGGGTGGAGGCAATAGCATGATGGGAGTGGTAGTCACAGATATTGCTCAGCCTCACAACTGGCCCATCAACACCACCCTGAACCATGCTCACATCACAGGGAGTGGAGAAGGACACACAAGATGGCTGACACTGGCTACTGCTGTGGGGAGCACAAGGGCATGCTGGGAACTGCACACCAACCAACAGCAGGACACCACTGTCAGCCATCTTGCCATTGCCCTCACACCCACACACACTGAACTCCCCACAAAAGCAAGTAAGTATGGGAATGCTGGGAAGTGGGGTGGAGGCAATAGCATGATGGGAGTGGCAGTCACAGATATTGGTCACCCCCACAACTGTCCCATCAACACCACCCTGAACCATGCTCACATCACAGGGAGTGGAGAAGGACTCACAAGATGGCTGACACTGGCTACTGCTGCGGGGAGCACAAGGCCCTGCTGGGAACTGTGCACCAACAAACAGCAGGACACCACTGACTGACATCCTGAGAGACAACTTCCACTCCCTGCAATGCAAGCACGTTCCATGGTGGGATATCTGGCTGGCTGTGTGGGAAGGAGGACTTGCAGCACTGACCATAGTCACAAGCACCTCCCCTCACACCCCCTCAACACAAACTCCACAGAACCCACCTGGTAGAATGCAATGCCTCCCATCCTAACTCAAGATCCCACAAAGAACCACCACCCTGGGTTATGTTGTGTGAAGCACAGGGACACTCTTGGAACTTTTAGCCAAACAACTGCCAGGACAACACTCCCAGCCATCCTGTCAGCACAGCCAGCCCACCCCACAGGGAAGCAGAGTCAAAAGGAAGGAAGAATGGGCATGCTGGGAAGGGGGGTGGAGGCAATAGCATGATGGGAGTCGTAGTCACAGATATTGCTCAGCCTCACAACTGGCCCATCAACACCACCCTGAACCATGCTCACATCACAGGGAGTGGAGAAGGACACACAAGATGGCTGACACTGGCTACTGCTGTGGGGAGCACAAGGGCATGCTGGGAACTGCACACCAACAAACAGCAGGACACCACTGACTGACATCCTGAGAGACAACTTCCACTCCCTGCAATGCAAGCACAGTCCATGGTGGGATAACTGACTGGCTGGGTGGGAAGGAGGGCCGGCTGTCAACTAAATACAACCAATGCAGACCATGTTCACACCCCAACAAATACATAGAAATGCCCAAATAATGCAGGACAATGTGCCACACCAAAATCAACCCCTGACTGTGACGACTTAGGACAATGCAATGTACAGGCCCGCACCCAGAGGCACAGTCACAACTGTCAGGTGTGTCAACCATTGATGCCTGCAGAAACATAACATACATTGTGTGTGTCTCCCAAAAATAGGTGATGATGGGGACACAGCAGCAGACGCTGAGGAGTCCCAGTCCCAGGCTCAAGAGGAAGCGGAGCTCACTGGTGTCGTACAGCCTCTGCCCTCCTCGGACGAAGAAGACCAACCTGGCACATCCGGTGCAAGTCTACATGCAGCACCAGCAGGACCACCAGCTGCAGCACCAGCAGGACCACCAGCTGCACCCCTTGCACCCACCCCTCCAACGACTGTCACCACAAATACCATCCCTGCCGACATGGACAGAACAAGGAGCAACACCAGCACAGGGACCCTGGACCAACCTGGGGCCATGGACACCACCACCAACCCCCAAGGTGGACCAGGGTCATCTGTGCGTGCCACTGCACGCACTGCACATGTCAGCAGGGGTGGTGGGAGGGGTGGGAGACAGAGGTCGCTGCTTGCAGAGGTTGCTGGTGTGCATGATGACCCACAACTGGTACGCATAGCTGATGCGTACCAGTCCAGCACCGGAGACCTCAGCCAGGTAGTGGGGCTCCTCAGAGACATGAAACAGCAGCAGGCTGCCCATCATGCCCGCTTGGACTCTCACATGTCCCGCGTGGACTCACACATGTCCCGCGTGGAGTCCAAGTGGGATGCACTGCATGAGATGACGGTGGTGCACAGGGACATTTTACAATGCCTCCGCCAGATGAACAGCAACCAGTCCACACCTCCCTGTGTGCCAACAACATCTGGTGCTGAACAAACTGCAACTGCCACAGGGAGGGAGGATGACTCTGGCGGAGAGTCCCCTGCACCGCAGCAGCCTGTACTTGAGGGCCCCCCAAGAAGAGGGGTCGTCCGAGGAGGGGCAAGTGAGAGGCCGATGGCCAAGCGCAACTCCCAGGAAGCCTGAACCTGTTCTGGATGTTCACCTTTGTGCACAGACTGTTCACCCTGTTGACGGCAACACTACTCCCACACATTGCATGGGGAGTACAAGTTGGACCAATGTCTCAGACAACTGTGGCCCCGATACTGGGGATTTTGTCTACCAGGACTTTCAATTCACCTAGGAACTTCTGATTGCAAGATTTATGTACAGCACTACCCATCCTATGCACTATTCACACAAATGTATCACAATAAACACACTAATACACCATACTTGCCTCTGTTGTGATTCCAACGTGGGTGCTGTAATGGGGATGATGAACTGCAAAATTACACTGTGTATGCGAACTGCAACAGCAAGTACAACACAGGCATGTGAGTAAAGGCAACGTGACACATATGAGGGAGACACACCACCAGGGCTACACAACACATACACACCTAGGCCATCTGACTCATTGCCTACACTGATGTTGCCAGGGAAGACGGTGCAATGCACAGACACCACACCCATTCCCAGTTGTAGTCAAGTAGCCCACAGGTGCAGTAAGCAAATGGCAGTCAAATGTGTGACCACAGACAACGCACATCACAAAGTGAAGCACAGGTTTATTACACAGTTGCAACATGTCGTAACCACTACAGATGCAAGGTAATCCCACCTGGCAGCGGGCACACAGTCAACAACTGTAGACGGAAGGAAGTCCATGGGTGTGGCGCACATCACCTGTAGGGACACAACAGCTACCACCCTGGAAGTGCAATCACGTCGTCGGTGGACACAGTTGACCAAACGAATCTGAAAGTACCCTGTGAAAGACAGAAATGACACACAGTCAAAAGCAATGGAGAACAGGACAGAACAGCAATACTCATGCACAATACATGTTACAAGATACCCACCCAGAACCAAGTTAGCATGTCAACACTGTTGGGGAGTACAGACCACCTGTAAGCACACATCGCTACACACATCCAGTCAAGTAGCCCATGGACACACTCCAACAGCACCAGAGCACCACCTACATATATCATGCCAACTCACAACATTGACATGACACCTCAGGATACTCACATTCAGCTAAAGAAGTTGGTGATGAGCTGTGTGCGGACATCACCCTCATCATCATCATCATCATCGTCACTGGCATCGTGGTCCAGGCCAGGATCCTCCACAGGTGGCGGATGTTGGTCATTGTCATCCTGGATGAGAGGCAACTCCTTCCGCACAGCCAGGTTGTGGAGCATGCAGCAGACGATGATAATCTTGCACACTTTCGCAGGGGCATATGGGAGGGACCCTCCGGTCTTGTCCAGGCAGCGGAAGCGGCTCTTCAGGAGACCAAATGTCCGCTCAATCACTCTCCTGGTCCGACCATGTGCCTCATTGTAGCGCATCTGGGCTGGTGTCACAGGGTTCCTGAGGGGTGTCAGCAACCACGGCATGTTGGGGTATCCCGAGTCACCTACGGACAGACAAGTGCACATTAGCTGACTTGGAAAAGTGGGCGGAATACTACAGATCAGATCACACACAATGGCACAAAGTCAGTACACACCGACAAGCCAGGCACGCTGGCTCTGCATCTGTGCCATCATCCTGGGGATGCGACTACTCCTCATCACAAAGGCATCGTGTGCTGAACCAGGGAAACGGGCACACACGTGTGTGATGGTCATATCTGCAAGACACACCACCAGTGCATTGACCGAGTGGTAGTGCTTGCGGTTACGGTAGTCCTGCTCCTGGGCCTGTGGTGGTACCAAAGCCACATGTGTCCCATCAATGGAGCCAATGACATGCGGCATCCTCCCCTGGGCATAGTAGTCACTCTTCACGTCAGTGAGTCGTCGCAGTCTAGGGAAATAGATGTACCGGTTCAGGAATAGCAACATTGCCACCAAAACATCGCGGAGCACACGGCTCAACATGGTCTGTGACATCCCACCAGCAGTCGCCACAGTATGTTGGAAGGTACCGGTGGCAAAGAAGTGTAGGGCTGCCATCACCTTCACCTTGGGGGCCAGCGCTGTAGGATACGGCCGGCCAGGCTGCAAATGTGGGGCCAACTGCACTGCCAAATCCTCAATCAGCTGCCTGGTGAAGCGGTACCGTCGGATGCTGTCCCGTTCCACCATCGTTGCCAGGTCTGGGAATGGTCGATGGACAGCAGGAGCCCTGCAGTGCAGAGGAGAAGTAAGCAAGATTGTCAGTCAGCCCACATATGCGGCATTGAACACACTCAATATCCCAACATACATCATTATGAGGCACAACTACATGAAGTGTGCAGTTACGTAAGGACATGCATGGTACATACATGGCCAACATCTGTCATCACGGTCCAACAAGTGGCATCAATAAGTCCCAGGTTGGCCCATTGGATATCATGAGGCCGTGTCACAGTTCCCATCTCCAGCTGCCGTGTCACAATCACCCCCCACAGTGACATGTGAGGACAGATGTGCCCCAGGCATCACAGCTCAACGACAGGTACATTCCCAGGGGCCATGTATTGCCACATGGACACTGGCATTACATGGAGTATCATGTATACACCACAGCAAAACAACTATGACCCCCACAGGTAGTGGTCCCACTTGCCACTGCAGGACAGACATGGACGTCTGTGACACACACACGCACAACATCAAAGTCCATGCACACACAATGTGGATGTGGAGACTGTCTCCCATTGTGCACATGAAATCAGAGACATTGTAAACACTACATGCACACAGACTGTGGAGGACCATCACTATTGTGCCAATGGGACACCCTGGCTCAAACATACCATCCCACATGGGACTCACGGGGTATGTGACATGACATACACATACACCACTGTGAAATGTGACCATGGCACATGCACAGATATGAACAGTTGCACATCACAGTGGTCATGTACACGTAACACCCAGGAACCTGTCCCCATGAACACGTGCACAGCCTGGAGGTTGCTGCCCCCAGGTGACACCCACAGGACAACATGTACACCAACATACACACAATAGGAAATGCAGCCTTACCTGCCTTATCATACAGTTTGGACAGGCTGTCGTGTTGTAGGTGTGCCCCTCACTCCCTGGGAGCTATCTGTGGCTGGCATATGTCCATCTGAGACAGGCATGGTGACATATGCCAGTCACTTGTACAGGGATGCGTTAAACAGCAATGGACCGATCGGTGCCCCGGCCGGCCCATTGCATTCAATGTGTGCAGGTACGCGTTGTGCCCCTGTACGCGTTGTACCGCAATGGACCAATCGGTGCCCCGGCCGGCCCATTGCATTCAATGTGTGCAGGTACGCATTGTGCCCCTGTACGCGTTGAGTACGCGTTGTACCCCTGTACGGCGTTGATCAGCAATGGACCGATCGGTGCCCCGGCGGCCCATTGCATTCAATGTGTGCGGGTACACGTTATGCCTCTGTACGCGTTGTACCGCAATGGACCGATCGGTGCCCCGGCCGGCCCATTGCATTCAATGTGTGCTGGTAAGCGTTGTGCCCCTGTACGCGTTGTACTGCAATGGACCGATCGGTGCCCCCGGCCGGCCCATTGCATTCAATGTGTGCGAGTGCAGCGTTGTGCCCCTGTACGCGTTGTACCGCAATGGACCGATCGGTGGCCCCGGCCGGCCCATTGCATTCAATGTGTGCAGGTACGCGTTGTGCCCCTGTACGCGTTGTACTGCAATGGACCGATCGGTGCCCCGGCTGGCCCATTGCATTCAATGTGTGCAGGTACGCATTGTGCCCCTGCACGCGTTGGTACGCGTTGTACCCCTGTACGCGTTGTACCGCAATGGACCGATCGGTGCCCCGGCCGGCCCATTGCATTCAATGTGCGAGTGCAGCGTTGTGCCCCTATACGCGTTGTACTGCAATGGACCGATCGGTGCCCCGGCCGACCCATTGCATTCAATGTGTGCGGTGCACGCGTTGTGCCCCTATGCAGCGTTGTACCGCAATGGACCGATCGGTGCCCCGGCCGGCCCATTGCATTCAATGTGTCGCGAGTGCAGCGTTAGTGCCCCTGTACGGCGTTGTACTGCAATGGACCGATCGGTGCCCCGGCCGGCCCATTGCATTCAATGTGTCGCAGTGCAGCGTTGTGCCCTATGCAGCGTTGCACCGCAATGGACCGATCGGTGCCCCGGCGGCCCATTGCATTCAATGTGTGCGGTGCAGCGTTGTTCCCCTGTACGCGTTGTACTGCAATGGACCGATCGTTGCCCCGGCCGGCCCATTGCATTCAATGTGTGCAGGTACGCATTGTGCCCCTGTACGGCGTTGAGTACGTGTTGTACCCCTGTACGCATTGTACTGCAATGGACCGTCGGTGCCCCGGCCGGCCCATTGCATTCAATGTGTCGCGGGTACGCGTTAGTACCTCTGTACGCGTTGTACGCAATGGACCGATCGGTGCCCCGGCCGGCCCATTGCATTCAATGTGTGGAGATGCGCGTTGTACCCCTGTACACGTTGATCAGCAATGGACCGATCGGTGCCCCGGCCGCCCATTGCATTCAATGTGTGCGAGTGCAGCGTTGTACCCCTGTACGCGTTGATCAGCAATGGACCGATCGGTGCCCCGGCCAGCCCATTGCATTCAATGTGTCGGGTACAGCGTTGTGCCCCTGTACGCGTTGTACCGCAATGGACCGATCGGTGCCCCGGCCGGCCCATTGCATTCAATGTGTGCAGGTACGCATTGTGCCCCTGTACACGTTGGTGCAGCGTTGTACCCCTGTGCGCGTTGATCAGCAATGGACCGATTGGTGCCCCGGCCGCCCATTGCATTCAATGTGTGCGGGTGCAGCGTTGTGCCCCTGCAGCGTTGTACCGCAATGGACCGATCGGTGCCCCGGCCGGCCCATTGCATTCAATGTGTGCGGGTACGCGTTGTGCCCCTGTACGCGTTGTACTGCAATGGACCGATCGGTGCCCCGGCCGGCCCATTGCATTCAATGTGTGCGAGTGCAGCGTTGTGCCCCTGTACGCGTTGTACCGCAATGGACCGATCGGTGCCCTCGGCCGGCCCATTGCATACAATGTGTGCGGGTACGCGTTGTACCCCTATACGCGTTGTACCGCAATGGACCGATCGGTGCCCCGGCCGGCCCATTGCATTCAATGTGTGCAGGTGCAGCGTTGTACCCCTGTACGCGTTGATCAGCAATGGACCGATCGGTGCCCCGGCCGGCCCATTGCATTCAATGTGTGCGGGTACGCGTTGTACCCCTGTACGCGTTGATCAGCAATGGACCGATCGGTGCCCCGGCCGGCCCATTGCATTCAATGTGTCGTGGTACGCGTTGTGCCCCTGTACGCGTTGTACCGCAATGGACCGATCGGTGCGCACCCATTGACAATGGCCTTGCCTGGCAACGGACGCGTTTTCGAATTTCGAGCGAGTCGGTTGCTGGAAATTCAGTTGGTCACCCACAACAATGTTGCAAAATCATGTATGTCATGAAGTTGAAGATTTGAAGGATGCCGTGGGCGTGTATTGGTGCTGCTATTCCATGGATTGGCCAGATTCAGAAGATGCAAACGACTTGGACCTATCACTTTGGACACAAGGGACAGTATCTGCCTCTCCAGCACATATATATTGCTGGCTGTTCCCCTGAGAGCTCACTTGCCTGCACTACATGCTCCAGGACGACATCTGCCACTGCACTGCTGCTGTCTCTGCCCCCTCTGGACCCTGCAATGGCACGTACTGTGGAGAGAGCCCCAGCCTTCAGCCTTGAGGAGAACCAGGCCCTGCTGGACAGCCTACTTCCACAGTACAGCAAGCTGTATGGGACACCAGGGGAGCAGGTGAGTGTTCTGTGCACTGCCTTTCTGAATGTGCATTTTGTCTGACTAGCAAGGCTGAAAGTATGCACGCCACTGGCTAGCAGGCTCACTGAGTAGTTGTCACCCCCATAGTGTGTAGTGACATGCACTGGACAGGTATGGTGCAGTGACAGTGCATTTGAACAAGGTTTTACTTCCCATGCAATGATACCATGTAGTGACGTCTGGCAAAGTGTCCATGGGCAGCGTTGCACTGCCTGTGTACATCATGTGCCCCTGTGAATGAGACATGTATATACAACTGTGTCATGCACGGATATGTTGCATGTGTAGTAATGGCCTTTTCACTTTGTCATCCTGACAGGTTAATGCCCATCGGAAGCAGGAGATCTGGAAGGACATCGTCCGGGCTGTCCGGTCCGTGGGGGTCTACAAGCGCCGGATCCGCAACTGCCAGAAGAGGTGGCAGGACCTTCGGGGCTGGACCCGGAGGATTGCACGGGTCCAGCTGAAGCTGTCGCCTCCTCGCAGGAGGGGCAGAACACGGACCCTGACCCCCACATGCTCCAGATCCTGGCGGTGGTGTTTCCAGACCTGGATGGGCAGCTGAAGGCCAGACAGCAGCAAGGAGGGGGTGAGTCAAAGACTGCACTGTGAACTCTGTATTACATGCTTTGTGCCCTCCTCTGGCCTGGTTCAACTGCCACAGTGCAGCAGTCATGTTGTCCAGGAGCCATGTCCCTCTATTGTGCACTGCCCACTCCTCATCTGATACCCAGGTGTGGCCCTTACATTCAGGGAATTGTGTCACTTGGGACTGTGTCCTTGCAGTTTGCTTCACTAAAGGTGGGGGACAGCATCTGTTTCCCTAACTCTGTTGTGGGCATCATGGGTGGGTCCATTGTTCACACAACGCCTGTGTTCGGACATGTAATCTGCGTGTTGCTTTGATATGCGGTCCACTTGCTGAGCTGAGCCACCACATGTGCCTGGGGTATGTGGCACAAGCCCATGCAGCGGGTGGGAACAATGTTTGGGCCCCAGGAGTGTGCAGATTACGTGTGTCACACATACATAGCCAGCTATCCACTGTCCAGGGCTCATCCCTCATTCATGTGGGGCAGGACAGTCATGCCTACTCCAGGCCATGCAATGCACTCTGTACTCCCACTCCCGTGTATCAGCTGACACATTGTGCGCAGTGATTTGACCCCTCAGGTGTCTGCCTCTGTGTCAGTGTGCTGTGGATTAGTTGCCAGGACTGCTGGGGTGTTTCTCGGTAGGGGCTCAGCATGCCACTGGAGATGTGACCATAGGAGATGATACTTGTGTGTCACATAGGTGTTTGATCAGCTGCCCGTTCAGACTGGGGTATGCGAATGTGAAGTTCAGGCAGCTGATCCCCATTCACAGCAGATTGTGAGGGGCTCAGGTTCAGAGGGTAGTGTCACAGGTCTCCCATATGTCCAATCGGTATGACCTGGACAGATGAGGGTTAAGATGATGTGTTGTGTGGGGGATGTACATGTGCACTTGTGCAGCTCCAGGACTTGCATTCCCCATGACCTACTATTGTGACACAGTGCAGAGTGTTGTTGTCTGGCTGCCAAGTCATACATCACTGAGACAGTGATGTATGACTTAGCAGTCATGCCTCCGCCATGGCATGTGTCTACTTATTGGTGATCCTGCAGGGGAGTGACATGTGCTACATGCACACCATTGTGGCGATGGCTATCAGGACATGGGTGCATCATGGTGTCTGTCGCTGGTATGCATCACATGCATTTCCTATTTGACTCTGGGCATCCCTTTCATCCGGAAACCTGTACTGACTCAGTGGCAAGAGTTGTGATGTGTGCATGTCCACATGCTACACCGTGTCCTCTGCACTGTCCAACTACTGTGTAGTTGGTGCATGTGTCCACACTGGGGTGTTGCTATCCAACAGACACCAGACAGATGGGTGCAAGGCCATGTGGGATGTGAGTGCCATGGTTGGCATCAGACTGACAATTGGCTTCTCCTGTTCAGTTAGGGCACTTTTAGCAATGTACAACTAATGATGCCAGGGCTTGCTCTGTAATGTGCTGTGCTCACAGTGGTGTGTGCGTTTGGTGCAGGTGACTGATGTCTGTCTGTTTCCCCATTGTTTGCAGATACATCCACGGCCACGGAAGGGGACAGCTCCACGGACCAGGAGGAGCCGGAGAGCCAGACTGGGTCAGCAGCCGAGGAGTGGTCGGAGGGACCCAGTGGCACGGAGGGCGAGGGGAGCCACACCGAGGAGTCCTCAGCACCATCCACCTCAGCTGAGGACCAGAGCAACTCGGAGGATGACTCCCTTATGGAGGTGGGTGTCAGCAGCCACCACACCCCAGCTAGTGTTGCTGTCCCCGCCACCACCAGCACCACCACCGCCCTCCCATCGGCTCCCATTCCCCAGGTCCGTGGAGGCTCCCATGTTCGGGAGCGTGTCTCCTTTGGGCCAGGCACCGCACCCCCTGCCCCTGTGTCCCCTGCTGCCCTGAGTGAGGAGTCTGTGTACCTCCTTCGCCAGCTCCATGTAGGGCAGACAGCCATGCTGAGTGTCCTCCATGCACACACCGCTCTGTTGACTCAGCTGGTGTCGTTCATGGAGGGCATCTCATCGGGCATGTCTGACCTACAGAGGGGCAATAGGTCCATGGACTCCTCCCTGACGGCAGCAGTGTCCCTCCTCAGACAGTCCCTCACCCCTCCTGCCTCTGCTCCATCCACACTCCCCAGCACCTTACCCATCCCAAGCACACACACACCGGCACAGGCACACACCACCACACACACATCCAGCACACAGACACACACGCCACAAACAAAACGCACACGCACGCACAGTCAGGGGAGTGAAACCAGACTCACAGGGGATGGGGCCCTGGAACACACACACGCATCCACGAGCACTGCGCAGTCCTCAGTTGCCTCTCCCTCCAAAACACCCTCCCTTGCCTCACCTGCAACCCCAAAGACCCAGCGCCTCTTCCTCAGTGACCTCGGCCTCTTCCCCTCCGATCCAGCTGATACAGCATTCAGGGGGAAGAGGAAGCCCACCCACACGGAGCAGAGTGCCCCTCGCCCCCGGACACCCTCCCCCAGGTGCAGACAGACTGAGGCCCCCACCCGCAAGTCCCCCCGGAGTCGTAAGAGCAAGACCCCGCCGCCGCCCTGCAGCTCAGGCACCAGGTCTCCTTCCTCCATCCCTCAGGCCCCCACTCCACAGGTGCCCCCACCACACCCTGCCCCAGGTTCCCCCACCCACAGATATACCATCCCCAAGAGGATCCGGCCTTCTCCCCCTGCCACTTGCTCTCCCAGCACCACACCCCCGCTGCGCTTGTCTGTGCCACTGATGTGGTGAGGGTGTCCTCCCCTCTGTCCAGCCCACCTTGCCTGTTCCCCATTCTCCTCCCCTGGTGGTAGGCACTGCAGTGGAGTCCACTACCACCCTGTCTGACTTGGGCACTGCAGTGGCGGACCTGTCCACTTCATCTGCAGGGTCCACTGCAGTCGTGCCGGCACCCATAACATCTGAGTCATGCCCCCAGTTGTGCCGGCACACACCATGTCAGACACCTCCACTGCAGTTGTCAGTGGCTCTCCAGCACCCACCACCCCTTCCCTGCTTCCTCTTGGTGAGCCCTGATCCTGTCCCTGCGGTGCCTGGCCTGCCCCCCGGTTGCCCCTCCTAGTGGATTGTCCCTGGTTTTGTGCAGGCATGCGTAGGGTGACATCTGCCACTGTCACCAAGTTTGGACTTTGACAATGGACTGGCCATTGGCCTTTGTGTTTTTTCTGGACTTTGTTTTCATTCCACACATATGCTGAATAAAGCAACTTTCTGTTCTCTAGTGCTTATGCTTCTGATGTACATGTTGTTGATGATGCTAACCATGCCCTTGCTGCAGTGATGGTGATATTTGGTCTCATGATAATGAAGTGTTACTGTGCAGGAACCCATGTGGTCCAGGGGGAATGTGTCCTATCCTGTGGTGTATCCATGTCATCCATAGCAGCATCTGAGGGTGTCATGTGTTCAGTATTTGGCAATGGGATTTCCTACTTAGATTAGCTATTTCACATCTGTGGCTTCCACCCCTGCACATCTGTTGTGCCTGCCATTGTTCAATTTGTCTACTTCCCTGACCGTGTGGCCATCTCCACTGGACATGCAGGTTTGGGCATCAATGGGGAAGGACTCATCCGTGTAGTCAGTGCAACATTGCTATACAAGTGTGTTGGATCTGTGCTGATGATTCCGTTGGCACTTCCATGACCAGGCTGATGTGACGGGAGCCCTCATTTGGTGCTAATTGTTGATTGTTTGACCAAGTGCTCAGCTGACATGATGGGGCCCTACTGAGGCAACATATGGCACAGCTTTCCTCACACAGGAGTGGAGTCCCCTCATGGCAGTGTGTACTCCTGTGACATTGCCTGCACCCAAGGTGTGTGTTGTATGTGCATGTCTGTGTGTTCACTTCCGTTTAGCTGTGCATGCTGTGATCCCTAGTGTTGTACCTGTTTGTGATGCTTGCTGAGTTGACCTATGTTCCCCCAAAGTCTTCTCCCTGGGTTCTCTGTGATGTGGGTGCATGGCACATTACTGGTGTGTTTGCTGTCAGGGCTGAGTTTGTGTGCAGACGCAGATGGGTCACAGTCAGGTTTCCCCTTGGCACTTGTTGTTTGCCCCTGTCATGTGATTTCCAGTTTGTGTTATCTTTCAGTGATTGTGACACGTTGTGTGTGTGACTGCTGGCACTCCTCAGGGTCCGGGCTGCAATGTTGGTTGTTGTCTATGTGTGTTCTTTGTGGGTGACCTTGGCTTCTTCATTGGTGTGTGACTGTGGCTGGGATCCCATTGGTTGGTGTGGTATTGCCGTCATGTCCATGTACAGCGTAGTGTGCAGTGTGTCAGACATTCAGGAGTCTTGTTGATTGGCCATGTGTGATGTGTTTCTGCACCTTGGTTCCCACCCACCACCCTGGAATAGTCATGGGTGCATGTGCAATGTCACCAGTGCATGTGTGCTTCACTGCTGCACATTGTTGGAGGTTGAGGGGTGTGGTGTTGAGTGTGTGCAGATGAGAGTTGTTGCCCGGCTAGGCCCCTGCCTCCATGTTGGCCTTGGCTTACTGGCCATGCTGATTGATTTGTGCTTGTGTAGGTGTGATGGTAGTTTGTTGCTCAGGACACATGACTGTGGTTCACAGTGTGAACGACATTTAGCTTTGTCATCAGAGTGGGATTGTAATGCAGCCCAGGGTCACCACATTGTGGGGGCCCTGGGGGTGGTGCTGTGGTGTGTCTGTGTCTTGCTGTGTCAGTTGCTGTTCCTACGTGCCTGTGTGACATGTGTGATTTGTGCTCCCTCTCATCTGACAATGCCTGCTTGCCCACATAGGGGATTTGGATCCATGAGTTACCTTTGTGTGGCACTGTATGCACATCTGTATGATTGGTATTCAGGTCTCCTCATGTGTTGTGTGGTTGCCTGGGGACACTGGCACCCCCTCACCTGTTGTGTATGATGTGCAGTGTGGGTCTGCCTGTTTGTGTTTGTGCATCTGCACCACTGCATTGGCATATCTTGGGTGTGCCATTGGCTGTATGTAGTTTGGTGGGTTTCCCCTGCTGTCCCTGGGACTCCTAGGTCATCGGTCAGCACAATGATCATGGTTTGTGTGTCCCATTGCTGCCATGGTATGGTATCTGTTCACCTCACATCTGCAGTCTCCACAGGGTATCTGCATTTGTGTGCCCATTGGTGCAAATATGTGGGTCTGCATTCTGATGGTCACTTCTGTCATTGTGTCATTGATGAATGTTGACAGTGTCAGCCCCCATGGGTGTTGTTTGTCTGCACATGGCCAAAGGTATGTCTTATTTGCAATGCAGTATTTGGCTCACCCAATTTATGTTGCAATGGGACACATACACTACTTTGCCACTGATGTGTTTTTTGTTCTGTGACCAGGAATCATCCATGCAGTTTGGCAGTTGCAGCTCTTTCTTTGTCAACACTTACCTTTTGGTCACTGTGATGATGGGGGTTTAGACCCCATTGCCACAATGTTCAAAAGGTGCTTCAGCTATGGACCCCACACTTACATTTTGGTCACTGTGATGATGGGGGTTTAGACCCCATTGCCACAATGTTCAAAAGGTGCTTCAGCTATGGACCCCACACTTACATTTTGGTCACTGTGATGATGGGGGTTTGGACCCCATTGCCACAATGTTCAAAAGGTGCTTCAGCTATGGACCCCACACTTACATTTTGGTCACTGTGATGATGGGGGTTTGGACCCCATTGCCACACTGTTCAAAATGTGCTTCAGCTATGGACCCCACACTTACCTTTTGGTCACAGTGATGATGGGGGTTTAGACCCCATTGCCACAATGTTCAAAAGGTGCTTCAGCTATGGACCCCACACTTACATTTTGGTCACTGTGATGATGGGGGTTTGGACCCCATTGCCACAATGTTCAAAAGGTGCTTCAGCTATGGACCCCACACTTACATTTTGGTCACTGTGATGATGGGGGTTTGGACCCCATTGCCACACTGTTCAAAATGTGCTTCAGCTATGGACCCCACACTTACCTTTTGGTCACAGTGATGATGGGGGTTTAGACCCCATTGCCACAATGTTCAAAAGGTGCTTCAGCTATGGACCCCACACTTACATTTTGGTCACTGTGATGATTGGGGTTTGGACCCCATTACCACAATGTTCAAAAGGTGCTTCAGCTATGGACCCCACACTTACATTTTGGTCACTGTGATGATGGGGGTTTGGACCCCATTGCCACACTGTTCAAAATGTGCTTCAGCTATGGACCCCACACTTACCTTTTGGTCACAGTGATGATGGGGGTTTAGACCCCATTGCCACAATGTTCAAAAGGTGCTTCAGCTATGGACCCCACACTTACCTTTTGGTCACTGTGATGATGGGGATTTAGACCCCATTGCCACAATGTTCAGAATGTGCTTCAGCTATGGACCCCACACTTACCTTTTGGTCACTGTGATGATGGGGGTTTGGACCCCATTGCCACAATGGTCATGGCCTGCTTGCATTGTGGGGGCCACACACATATATGTGTGGCACATGTGCTAGGGAGTCACATTGTATGTTCAAAGTCATGTTCGGTGTTGTAGGCATTTGACACAGTCTACACACGCTTGTCATGGTGTTGGGGGATGTCTTTTTCTTGCATTCCCTAGGTTGTGGTGTGCTGGTTGTGTCATGCATTGTCCATCCTATGAGTGGGGGTGGTAGTGGTGGTAGGCATCCAGCCCCCTGGCTAAGGGTGGTAGTGGTGGTAGGCATCCAGCCCCCTGGCTAAGGGTGGTAGTAGTGGTAGGCATCCAGCCCCCTGGGTGAGGGTGGTAGTAGTGGTAGGCATCCAGCCACCCCTGGGTGAGGGTGGTAGTAGTGGTAGGCATCCAGCCCCCTGGGTGAGGGTGGTAGTGGTGGTAGGCATCCAGCCCCCCTGGTTGAGGGTGGTAGTAGTGGTAGGCATCCAGCCCCCTGGCTAAGGGTGGTGGTAGAGCATCCAGCCCCCTGGCTAAGGGTGGTAGTGGTGGTAGGCATCCAGCCCCCTGGCTAAGGGTGGTAGTAGTGGTAGGCATCCAGCCCCCCTGGCTAAGGGTGGTAGTAGTGGTAGGCATCTAGCCCCCCCTGGCTAAGGGTGGTAGTAGTGGTAGGCATCCAGCCCCCCCTGGGTGATGGTGGTGGTAGGCATCCAGCCCCCCCCAGGCTAAGGGTGGTAGTAGTGGTAGGCATCCAGCCCCCCCTGGCTAAGGGTGGTAGTAGTGGTAGGCATCCAGCCCCACCCCTGGCTAAGGGTGGTGGTAGGCATCCAGCCCCCCCTGGCTAAGGGTGGTAGTAGTGGTAGGCATCCAGCCCCCCCTGGCTAAGGGTGGTAGTAGTGGTAGGCATCCAGCCCCCCTGGCTAAGGGTGGTGGTAGGCATCCAGTCCCCCTGGCTAAGGGTGGTAGTGGTGGTAGGCATCCAGCCCCCCTGGCTAAGGGTGGTAGTAGTGGTAGGCATCCAGCCCCCTGGCTAAGGGTGGTAGTAGTGGTAGGCATCCAGCCCCCCTGGCTGAGGGTGGTAGTAGTGGTAGGCATCCAGCCCCCTGGGTGAGGTTGGTAGTAGTGGTAGGCATCCAGCCCCCTGGGTGAGGGTGGTAGTAGTGGTAGGCATCCAGCCCCCCTGGGTGAGGGTGGTAGTGGTGGTAGGCATCCAGCCCCCTGGTTGAGGGTGGTAGTAGTGGTAGGCATCCAGCCCCCTGGCTAAGGGTGGTGGTAGGCATCCAGCCCCCCTGGCTAAGGGTGGTAGTAGTGGTAGGCATCCAGCCCCCCTGGGTGAGGGTGGTAGTAGTGGTAGGCATCCAGCCCCCTGGGTAGGGGTGGTAGTAGTGGTAGGCATCCAGCCCCCTGGCTAAGGGTGGTAGTAGTGGTAGGCATCCAGCCCCCTGGCTAAGGGTGGTAGTAGTGGTAGGCATCCAGCCCCCTGGCTAAGGGTGGTAGTAGTGGTAGGCATCCAGCCCCCTGGCTAAGGGTGGTAGTAGTGGTAGGCATCCAGCCCCCTGGCTAAGGGTGGTGGTAGGCATCCAGCCCCCTGGCTAAGGGTGGTAGTGGTGGTAGGCATCCAGCCCCCCTGGCTAAGGGTGGTAGTAGTGGTAGGCATCCAGCCCCCTGGCTAAGGGTGGTGGTAGGCATCCAGCCCCCTGGCTAAGGGTGGTAGTGGTGGTAGGCATCCAGCCCCCCCTGGCTAAGGGTGGTAGTAGTGGTAGGCATCCAGCCCTCCCTGGCTAAGGGTGGTAATAGTGGTAGGCATCTAGCCCCCCCTGGCTAAGGGTGGTAGTAGTGGTAGGCATCCAGCCCCCCTGGGTGAGGGTGGTAGTAGTGGTAGGCATCCAGCCCCCCCTGGGTGAGGGTGGTAGTAGTGGTAGGCATCCAGCCCCCCCTGGGTGAGGGTGGTAGTGGTTGTAGGCATCCAGCCTCCCCTGGTTGAGGGTGGTAGTAGTGGTAGGCATCCAGCCCCCCCTGGCTAAGGGTGGTAGTGGTGGTAGGCATCTAGCCCCCCCTGGCTAAGGGTGGTAGTAGTGGTAGGCATCCAGCCCCCTGGCTAAGGGTGGTGGTAGGCATCCAGCCCCCTGGCTAAGGGTGGTAGTGGTGGTAGGCATCCAGCCCCCTGGCTAAGGGTGGTAGTAGTGGTAGGCATCCAGCCCCCTGGCTAAGGGTGGTAGTAGTGGTAGGCATCCAGCCCCCTGGCTAAAGGTGGTAGTAGTGGTAGGCATCCAGCCCCCCTGGGTGAGGGTGGTAGTAGTGGTAGGCATCCAGCCCCCTGGGTGAGGGTGGTAGTAGTGGTAGGCATCCAGCCCCCCTGGGTGAGGGTTGTAGTGGTGGTAGGCATCCAGCCCCCTGGTTGAGGGTGGTAGTAGTGGTAGGCATCCAGCCCCCTGGCTAAGGGTGGTGGTAGGCATCCAGCCCCCCTGGCTAAGGGTGGTAGTGGTGGTAGGCATCCAGCCCCCCTGGCTAAGGGTGGTAGTAGTGGTAGGCATCCAGCCCCCCTGGCTAAGGGTGGTAGTAGTGGTAGGCATCCAGCCCCCTGGCTAAGGGTGGTAGTAGTGGTAGGCATCCAGCCCCCCTGGGTGAGGGTGGTAGTAGTGGTAGGCATCCAGCCCCCTGGGAGAGGGTGGTAGTGGTGGTAGGCATCCAGCCCCCTGGTTGAGGGTGGTAGTAGTGGTAGGCATCCAGCCCCCTGGCTAAGGGTGGTGGTAGGCATCCAGCCCACCCTGGCTAAGGGTGGTAGTGGTGGTAGGCATCCAGCCCCCCCTGGCTAAGGGTGGTAGTAGTGGTAGGCATCCAGCCCCCCCTGGCTAAGGGTGGTAGTAGTGGTAGGCATCCAGCCCCCCTGGGTGAGGGTGGTAGTAGTGGTAGGCATCCAGCCCCCTGGGTGAGGGTGGTAGTAGTGGTAGGCATCCAGCCCCCTGGGTGAGGGTGGTAGTGGTGGTAGGCATCCAGCCCCCTGGTTGAGGGTGGTAGTAGTGGTAGGCATCCAGCCCCCCTGGCTAAGGGTGGTGGTAGGCATCCAGCCCCCTGGCTAAGGGTGGTAGTAGTGGTAGGCATCCAGCCCCCTGGGTGAGGGTGGTAGTAGTGGTAGGCATCCAGCCCCCTGGGTAGGGGTGGTGGTGCGCATTCAGGCCCCTGGGTGCATATGTGGCATTGGTGATGGGCATCCCGCCCCTATGGTGCTGCTGTTGCTGGTGTAAGTATATTCTGCATCCCTCTGTGTGTGTGTGATGTGTCGTGTACGTGTTGTATGTGTTTTGTGGTTGGTGTCTGACTTACCTTCTGCGCCGTACGCGTCCGTGCCTGTTCCGGTAGTAAATGTAGAATATTGGTATGATCGGGACGAAGGGATTCATGGTTGGTTCGTGTCGTTCGTCCTTCTCGTTGCTTCGCGTCGTCCTCGTCGCTTCGCGTCGTCCTCGTCGCTGGCGTGTTCGTCTCGTAGCCGTGTATTGTGTTGTGGCGCGAATCGGAGCTTATGTGCGCCTCTCCCGGATGCTTTGACGTGCCGTGCGTAGCGACGGGTTCGGCGCGTACGGGAAGCGCATCGTACTTGATCGGCCGGACGGAGCTGCATTTTCCCTTCCGTGCGACTCGATTCGGCATTTCCGGATTCGCCTCGGTCGGAGTACAGGACCTGGATTGGGTGAGTACTGCTCGGCCGGATTCTGTGCTGTTGTGCGCATCGTACTTACTCGTTCGGTGTGCTGTACGGATCGGTCGGGAAACAGGCATTCGCATGGCTTTTTTCCCGACCGAATGGTATTGGGTGCGCCTCCGACCGAGATCGGAATCGGCCCCTTAATATTTGGCTATAGGTGCACTTACAACTTATAAATAAATACAAACATTATTATTAAATCAGGATAATCTTCACGTTATTCGTTTAGTAAATGAAATATAACTCAAAATATGCAAATGTAAAAGTGAACAAGAACTACATGTTATACTTTTTATGAAAACATTAGAGCACATTTTGATGAATTAATCTCTAGTTTGTACAGGAAATACATTTCTAGTATGAGGATGGCTTTAATTAGAGACTACATGTTGCATTTCTCTATAAAGTGTTAAGGCACACAATATATATGTTGTCAAGTACACATACATAATGCACTTTCTGTGACCTGTAAGGGAGGAGCCTAAATTACGCTGCTTCAGAAAACAAAACACAAACATCCCCCACAGCACATCATTCTAATCCTCCCCAGAGAGGATGCCTCAAAATCTACCCATGACTTTACCACTCCCTCCCGCCTCACCTGCGCCTGTTGGAATCAGAAATGGAATTTAGCCGAGATTTAAAAACTTGGCTCTTCGAGCAGACATAACAGCCTGCATGACCCTCGCGTGAGTCCTTAGCCAGCACCAGGACACCTCCGCAGAGGTAGCTGTGTGCTCTATAAATCTTCATTCATTCATTCATTCATTCATTCACATGAGATAAGAGCTCAACCACATAAGAATGCAACCTTTTTTGGTGCATCTCCTCAAACTGTTAGCAAAGAAGGATGAGAAGAGACAGAAGAAGATAAGTAAATAATGGAAGCAACATAGCATTTCTTTTGGTACAGAATTTATACTGAGGTATCACACATCAGAATACCTCATTCTAAACATACTACATGTGATAAGGAACAATATCTAACCCAACGAAAATATAGAGAATGCCTTGCCTCCTGAAAATAAAAAGTGTAATGTATATTTAAAAAGTATGTATGTTTATAGGTATGGGTGTGTATATGTGACTTTCACAGTGCAAACCAGGAGTGCTGTTAATAATCGGATTTTAACAGTGGGTAGTTCAGAAGAAAGGGGAGATCGAGGATACTGGTACTATGGTGATAGTTTACAGTGGGAAGGGGAAGCGTGCTGATGTGAGGTTTACAGGGTGGATTATTACAGTTCATGAGTTAGCAGAGATGTGGGGGGAGGTAGGTTGTACTTTCATGTGGGTAGGTAGGCTGTCTATAGATGTGGATATAGTAGGAATGTCAGTTGTAGTATAAATTACTATACGTATTTCACAGCTAATTTTCAAATCTCAATATCCTGGCACTTACAATTATATTGAATTTTGAGGCATTGTGCAGCAAAGGTTACACAAGGCTAAGAACTAGCCAAAGAGTGCCAGTGAGGCTTACAAAAAGGCTTATGAAAAGGGTGCCAGGCCTAAGTAGCAGGAGCGGCTCCTCCGTCATAGCTGACGAGCGTCACCCCACTGAATTGCCCCCCGAGACGAAAAATAAAATGGTAATGAAGTTATGGATGGGGCAGGGACTGTTGAATGGAAGTAGCAGCAGGGAGGAGGGTGGGCTGCCTTTTGACTTGTTTAAAGTGCGCATGTGTCTTTGGCCGGCCGTCTTGTGACGGCCAGCCAGACATGTGCACTGTAAAACCTCTCACCAAGCTGTTTTAAGACGGCTGGGTTGAGAGTAAGTGCAGGTATCCAGTGCCCTCAGGAGCGCCGATGGAGGCTGCTCCCTCCAATCAGGGCGCTACTCTCATGAGCATGAGAACATCGCCAGGATTGGATTGGGAGCCTGCCTTGAGGAGAGAAGAAGATTGAGAACGTTGCGCTCGTTGCAGGAAGGAAGGTAAGTGTGTTTTATTATATTTAATGTATTATTTATTCTTTTTCTGCCACCTGCATCACCACCCTTAGGACATGCCAGCCGCCACTGCTAAGAGGTACACAGTGGGGCCCACATACTTTCAGACAGACAGTATTTTAAAAAGATATAATTTTAGAGCACATTTTGGGCATATCACAGAGAACACGTTTTGAGTTTCTGCAACAAATATTTCTAGAAGACAGACTGCAGCTGATAGTCCAAGCAACTCGCTGCAAGTGTCTCACCTACAGAGGTTTTCAAATTAGATTACTACAGAATACTGCAGCTAAGAGGCATTCTACCTTGGTGTAATCCTGAAGTAAGTGGAAACACATCACACTTATCAGCAACTGAGGTGTAAACATTCCACTCCAATTGCCTTTCCCATTGAGACGGACAAAGTTTCAAAGGGTTGTGAATGTCAGGGAATGTCTAACCAGAGACAGCTTTCCTGTGAAGAGCACAATTAAAATCGCCACTTTGCCACTTTACAAGCACGAGAAAACCAACTGGTTGTCATTATTTCATACTTTATAAAGTCATCTATTCTGGAAACATGCTAATCAGACTTAACCAAGACTCTGTCATATCCCTGAGATTCAGGGAGTTATAGATCACCCAAGGAGATCTCATATTACACTGGTTCTGAAAAATATTAACTATTTCTAATTCAATTCAGATCACAATATATGGCCCTCACACTGGCTCAAAAATCAGTTAATGACTCTCCTCCAGAATACCTCAAGAGTAGACTACAGAATAGGTTACAAATCCACTGTATAGAGAGATCGCTCAGATGTAGTAGAATCACCTCATAACCTCATAAGGGGATTGTGGAACTAAACTTGGACCCAACAAAGCCTTTCTGTAACAAGACTCATGCAAATAAATATGACAACACAACTGCCTCAGAGAATGCTCAGGAAGAGTTTATGCATCTCATTTTGCATATGCTGTTGGTCACTTGCTCACTTGCTCTTGATAAATTACAGCATTTCCTCCCTCTTCTCAGGACAAGCCCTTGATGGTGTTTCCCTTCCTAAGAGTAGATGTGGAGTTATCATCCCTTCTTTTCTCTTCTACTGTTAATGGAACCAGAGTTGGATGAGTGATCTGGATGAGCAGCCGCTTTTTGCATCAGCTATGGCAAGTCTGTTTCGGTTGGTTCACTCTGGAATACCACACCAGTTTCTTATTGCCTTTAAGGTATCTCTTTAGAATGTGTTGGTTGATTTGGATTGGTGTAATAGACTGGTGTGCAGTTCCTAAGTGAGGGTGGGAGTGTTCAGGTCTGTTAAGAAGTACCCTCACACACCCCGAAGGCTGTCATGCTTCATCATTGGGCCTGCTCCTCGTCGGGCCGGCGTTGGAATGCCCGACGGGCACCCGCAAAGGGGCTCTTTAGCGGAGATCTTTTGTTGATGAAGCCGATGGCGGGCATGTGGGTGTGTGGACTAGGTAATGCAGTGAGTGCGAAGTGGTGTTTAAAATAGGTCTAGGGCAGCCCTGTTGTCTAAATTTTATTCCTGGGGTGCTCTAACCTAACTAAAAGAAGGGAGCCCTAACTGGATACAATGGTCCTAAAGGGCCTGTGTGGTGCGTAAGGTCAACATGCTTCTTGCCTAGTTAGGTTACACACCCACATGCACCCACACGCGGAGGAGCAGGCCCAATGATGAAGCATGACATCCTTCAGGGTGTGTGAGGGTACTTCTTAACAGACCTGAATACTCCCACCCTCACTTAGGAACTGCACACCAGTCTATTACACAAGTTTACGTTCAAGGAGTACATGTGCAGGACCTGGTTAAAAAAATCCTGGTTCCTCTTGTTTAGAGATTTGATTTGGATTGGGACATGAATTATTGTGGCACATTTGATGGAGTTGTTAATGTCTGTGCAAACTCATCTCATCTGTCACATTTTTGCTCTGGTCCTTCCTAAAAATATCTGTATAAATTACATAAAATAATCTGACACCAGTTTATGAAAATAAAGCTGATATTTATATAAATTTAGACACCAAAGTAAAATCAATCTGATAATTATAACCAGAGTTATGGATTTTAGAAGCACAATTAAATTAGCGCAAAACACTTCTGCAAAATGTTATCATTGCGGTCAATGGGAATAAGCACTAGCGACAGTCGGTCATTTGTCAGTGGAGTTGCGTGGAATCCAAGGAGGCTAAAGGTGACGCAGGTTCCAGGACCAAGCCATGACAGTCAGTTTGATTTTACCTGGCTGGAGAAGCCCGGGCGCAGAGTTGTTCTGGCTGTCCTTGGTTCTCAGCAGAAGCCATTGGAGAGCTGGTTTAGCACCTTGCAAGGTGAGGAAACGGGTGCAAAAAGTCAACAGCAAAGACACTGCTGATGTCGGATGAAGGTTTTATGGTGTTCCCTCGAGGTGCAGCGTTGAGTAAAGGTGGTGGTCGCCATACTGGCCACCAACAAGCCTTGGCAGTGGTAAGCCCAGCAGAAAGTTATTTTGATGTCCGGATATCTGGGGAAAAATGGTAGCCGCCTTAAACTTTTTGGAGGTCAGGGCTCTGTTTCTCACAATGCACTGGACCATCTATTTTTGGGCAATCCCCTAGAGAGTCCGATGGCAAGTAATCTTTGGTTCCGGTACGTTGTTTTTACCTGCGGTGTGCAGGAGACTAGTGCCACTATTACAGGAGAGTTTGGAGTTGCCGTTGACTCTCACAGGGGTCCCTCTGTCTGGGGGAACTGGCCTTTTGTCGGGTACGAGTCTCATTCATGCAGTTCCAGGAAGGTTGTCACAGGTGCAGAGTATCACGCCTTTGGTTTCTGCAACTCCTGTTGTTGCAGACTCGGGTCTCTTCTGCATCCAATTGTTGCAAGACAGATCAGAGCTGTGGTTTTGGTGTCAGGGGTAGCCCTTAAATCCTATATTTAGGGGCAGTAGGGTTGTGGGGGCAAGTGTCCAATGTGTTACTAGCCCCAGCGGCTAATCCGTCCCTGAGGTGATCACATTCGGGGGAGGGTGTCACCTTTTCTATCCAGAACCCTCTATTCTGCCACTTTTAAACATGGCAGAAACCTTTCTTAGCTATACAGACCAGGTAGCCCACGCTAGAGGTGTGGCTAGCCTTCTTTTGGTGCACACCTCCTGAATGCCTAATTTTTCTGCTTGCCCAAGTTGAAATGTGCCTGGGGACAGGGGGAAGTCTGTTTCCTCCCTTGGGAGGAAGCCTGGTTGCATATCACAGGCGCTGAAGGCTTTGAAGCTCACCACATTGATAGCCTTCCCGTCCAGGTCATTGTTTCTGACTCCTGGGAGAGTTCACACCTCCTGGCAGAGTGTCAGATTCCTGTCTTGGTGGCAGTAGCTGCAGGCTGGCAACGACAGCACAGGAGAAGCTGAGGCAACCAAGTGGGCAACCTCTATCGTAGTCACCTGGGTGCATGCCACATCATCCTCGAAATAAGATTTGTGTCAGGGGTGAAGAGGCACGTTGTTTGATACCAAACATGATATATTTTGGTGGTACCATAACGGAGCTGGTGACCTTGAGTTTGCCCGGGAGCCAGCCCATGTTGTCCTATGGACCTCTTATCACTTATAGCAGCCTTTAATGGACATATAAGCTTGTGCTTACAAGTGCTCACCTTCAATATAATGCACCCTGCCTAGTGGGCTCAGAAATTCTTTCTTAGTGGTGCCTACCCTGTATTAAAAATAGTGCATTGACTTTGCCACACACGGTGAGGGCAAAGTCAAGTTTGAGCACTTTGCACTGCTCCTGCAGTCTGCAATGTCAGCATTGCTGTCATTAGTTTACTTGGGTCACTCAGGGAGGTGCAAACAGTGCTTCATACCATGGTGAGCCCTTTAACACCTATGCCATGGGAACCACTGGTACCAAATACTAGGGACTTATAAGGGGGTTAAAGCCCCTGCCAATTGGGGTTGCCAATTCACATGTATCGCTTTTAGGGAGAGAGCACTGGTACTGGGGCCTGGCCAGCAGGCTCCAGTGCACTTCTCCAGTGCACTTCAAAGTCATAACCATCAGCATTGGAGCAAAAAGTGGGGGAGGTGTGGCCATATAAAAGGGCACTTTTCTACAGTTGTTAAAGGTGGGCTACAGCAGGGACCAGTTCATCTGGTGGCCTTTGTTTCAGTATCAGGGATGTTCCACCAAAATATAATCTTAACAATTTCGTGAGACACACATATCATTACTTAAAATTTGTATTGTCAAAAATGTCATGAGACAGAATATCATAGGTAAGAATATAATTTTTTTACTACCTTTCAAACATTGTTATTAAAAATATCATTATCTGTTATATCATTATAATGTATATCATGTTTTAAGAGTAGTTGTTGTGTGTTATTTTTTAACTAAATCATTGTATTTTTTTAACATGTTTGTACATTTATACTAATTTTAGGAGCAGGATTGTTTTTCATCAGATTGTTATGTTTAAATTAGTTGTGATGTGTTGGTTTTAATTTTTAAATTATAAACAATTTTATTATTGATATAATTTTGTTATTCACTGAAAAAATGTAAATCTGTTATTATTTTTCATTAAAATCTTTTATATTTAATTTTATTAATTTATAAATGTTTTAAAATGTATTCCTTTTCTTTTAATTGAAAATAGTTTGCTTTGATATACTAATATTTTTATGATTTAATTTTTTAACTAATTTGTATACCATTGTTGTTTAAAGTATGGTGTTGTTGTAATATGTATTTTTTATTTTTTTAGAATTTACATTTTATATTTTTACATCGAATATTGTAAAAACATATTTTTGTTCATTTTTGTGATTGGGTTTTTATAATTTTTAATTTAATGTATTTTCCTGTTTTTATTATAAATGTATTGATATTTTAAATTAATTATATTTATAATTGACTAAATTAAAATATATTTTTCAATAATCTTTTTTTGATAATGGCTTACATTTACCATATTTAACTCTTATGTTTTTTTGGGAGAAAAAAAGTGAATCATCCAAAGTATTATTTTTAGTGTAATGTGTATTAGAAGTTTGAGGGCATAGGTAATTACGAATACTTAAATTCGAACACTTTTCCCAATTTGGAGTAGGAATAGTAAATTAGCCCCCACCACCCAAATTCCAACCCTTTATCCAATGTGAAGAAGTTTTGAGAGGTGTTAGTGAATCTATCCGATCCAATGTCCAACACTTTCTCCAGCGTGGTTAAGTTGGGAGTGGGAATAGTAAATGTGAACCCCCACCCTGTCCCCCAACCAAAGTCCAACACGTTCTCCAATGTGATTAATTTTGGAGTTGGAATAGCAAGTCTGCCCCCCCCCACCAATGTCAGTCCAACAGTTTTCCCAAATCCGGTAAGTTTGAAGTTGGAATTGTAAATCTGAATACCTGCAAGTCAGACACTTTCCCTAGCATGGTTAGGTTTGGAGTGGGAATAGTAAAATAGACCTTCCACAAAGTACAATACTTTTTCCAATGTAGATATATTTTTAGTGGCAATAATATATGTCATACCTAAAAAGTGTAAGCATTTGTTTGTACTTCTAACTTCGTAATAAGTAGTAACTTATAATATAACTAGTTTGTTTCTATATTAATATATTTTTGTTAATTCTAATTGTTTAGACTTTTTATTAGACATTTTCTAATATTCCTTTAAATATTCAGATTTTTACTGTAAAGTATTTTACAATAATTTTCAGTAATATTTTTATCAACAAGAAAAAATATTTTTAATTGAAAATTATTAACATTACACACATGATAGCTGTAGTGTGCATACATTTGTATCTGTTGTTCTACAGTTGTTTTTAGATATGTTGTATACTCATAGTTAACAAACATTTAACTTTATCACGTTGTTTATGTTTTTGAAAAAAATTAATATATATAATATGTTAAAAAGTACTGAGAAAAAAATTGTATTATTTGTACAAGTATTTTTTGTATATGTACAAAGCAAATGAGAGTCGAAAGTCTTACCTGAACCTTGAACTGGAGAACTCTATCCATCCATCTATCTATCTATCTATCTATCTATCTATCTATCTATCTATCTATCTATCTATCGATCTTTTTGGCATTGGTTTTGGAAAATTTAATTTGAAGTTTGTTAGTTTATTTTTTATTTTTATGTATGTCTAAGCATTATTTTTAATTTAACTGTTAGTTTTGTGCCTTAGTAGCAATACTTACTTTTGAGGTCGTATTTTTTTTATTTTTGTATTTGTGAAAGGTAAACTGCGCCTTTTTTTCTTTTCCTTCTAGCATTGTTTTCTTCTTGTAGAGGATGCACCTGTACATTGGAGAATTAAACACATGGCATTATGTAGCATAGTTTTAGTTACTTACTATTTTAAAATAGTTTTTTATTTGTTAGCTGCTATGTATTGTTTCCATAAGTTGACCTAAAGTTCTACTTTCGAATGTAACTCTGAGATGCACATTTTTCATAGGACGCTTCAGGAAAAATGCTAACAGAAATGATGAGAGGGTAGGAGATTATTTACTGCTGATCTTTAACCCCTTGACACTAGATTTAAAGGAAGTAGCAGATGGCTCAAAATGTAGTGTTTCCAGTGTTTCCAGTGCTGCAAAAGATATATCTACTAGCTTCAAGGATCGACAACCAATTCATGATGTACACATCTGAGGTGTCCACGGAGGCCTGGACCTAAGGGTGGCCCTGGCTGCACTGCAACTAGCTGCTCTGTGTTGCCTCTCATCACACCTCTTCTTAGTTGTCCCTCTATGTATATCCTTTGAATTGTTATTTATTTGGTAGCTTTTTTAAAATTCTTTCTGCTGCTGCTATACAGTACCCAACATCTCCCAGTGCAACACCTGTAACACCTCATACAAAATCACTCCCTAATTAGGGTTGGGCAGAATGTTCCATTCCGCCCGCGGAATTGGCGAAATTTAGCCACTCTGCATTACTCTTTGATGCAGAGTTCTGGAATTTTTTTTGCCAGTCACAGCACAGTGGAATCTTTCTTTCACAAGGCTCCAGATTATGTAAGCTGGCAAATGCAAGCGAGATTTGGCATCCCCTTGCATGATTTTGTAATGCGGGCAGTCGCCGGTGTACACAATCGGTCGTGGTGAGAGGGTTGCAGTTCGAGTAGATTTCCTGCCGCTCTAGTAGATTTTCTACTCGAGTGGCAGCAAAATCAACTTGAGTGTCCGTGTGCTCTTGCACAATGCATGGTGCCTTTCGTGCTGATTTTGAGCCCTGCTCATGCTAACGGCGCTAAATTGCAGCACGAGCAGAGCAAGCTTTATATTTTCCACTCATTGGCGGAATTCTGCGGAATGTTACGAAATCTCATGGAGTTTTTATGTAACTCCACGGAATTCCTCGGAATGAAACTCAGCAAGTTCCGTCCACCCCTATCCCTAACCCCTATGGGTGGTGTCAGTCACCTTGGCTGAAAACATATTCATTTTCACACAGGGTGCAGTACTATATGGAGTGAAACCACGATGAAAAGAGAAAAACCTTGATTCAATTGACAGTGAAAAAGTAGGGCGCCAAACTACAGGTGTCTCAGAGATAGACAACTAAATGCAAGTGCAAGCTGTTAAGAAAGGTGCATTCCTCTGCCTCAGTAATTTCTCACCACTCTACATGCAAACTCAGACTGTAAACACGCAATCGTCTGTCAATCGCAATGCCTCACACTACAAATATCAAATTACTTTTGTGTGGTCTAACCCAAAAAATGCAACAAACCAAATGCCTCAGGGGGTGTCAAACAAACTGCCAGTGTATGAATTTTGTCCTGCATTTGACTGACACCCAAACAGAGCAATGGCAGAAAGAAGAATATGTATTTAAGTATAGTGTTTGGGTATTATCATCAGTATTACTTTTATTATTATTATTATTATTATTGTTATTGTTATTGTTATTATTATTATTAATAATGTTATATCAATAACAACAACAGTAATAATAATAACAATAATAATATAATGATGATGATGATGAATAGTAATACATTATTTTTATCAATATTATTATTATTATTGCTTTTGTTGGTTTTGTTCTAATAAAAATAAGAGTGTCAAAGTTGTCTCTAGTGCATACCTACAATAATTTTTTAGATGGATTTCAGAACCAGCCAGAGGTACTACCTGTGGATAGTAATTTTGAATAAAGTGAATACATTCTATTTGCAGTTTCAAAAAGTGTATCAATTGCTGCACTTCTAGTAACATGAATACGTTTGTCATCGGATTTACAACTTGTGGTGAACTAATATTGAGTGACGTTATCTATCATTAGTTGCAGTAGGAAGGCTGACAATTTTTTTAAAGTTCTTTGCAGTTCTCATTAAGCCACTTTACTTAAGTCGCTTTACTTAGATTATAGTGTATTGCGATACATTAGAAATGAAAAATATGTGGCTTTCACTTCCACTACTAGTAACTATTGAGAATTACATTTTGTGTGGTGTTTTTATCTCTTTGAATACTGCCATATAAAGCTTTCCTTAGAAGATTGCTACTGCATAAAGAAATATTAGGTTACATTTATGGCAGAATAACAAGATTTTACCTTTCATTTTGTTATTGATTAGATGAATGTCTTGGTATCAGAACGAAGTACACATTTTTTTGGCCACTCTAATAAGCCACTGTTAATAATAATTGATCCAGATCCACATTCCAACTTTAATAAAACTCTAATTCTTTCTATTATTTTGCTTGGTTTTGTGGGAGATTTAGTTTGAGAAATATGTGTTGCATAAGATTCATATCTTCTGTTGCATACATCTAGTTGACTCCCATATCAAATAAAAACAATCATGCAATAAGTCACGGAACTAACCAGATTTTGTGTAGGATCAGTTGTGTTCATTATATTCCAGCAACCTCATCATCCCATGCATGCTTGTTAACCTCAATTAAACAGCAATACATTGTTTATATAAAAAAGGATTGTGCAACTAAAGTTTCTTGGTCGCTAAACAAGCCTTTTCATTGGCTATATGCTATTTCATTGATTGTCCACTGGGAGAGAAACAGTTTGGTATATGTTGGTAGCCCTTGCTTCTACTGTAAGCTTGAGTAGAATATGCAGTATCCAAAGGTGGAGGAAAGGATGAGTAGAGAACATGCCCAACAACGATTCTACTGTACAAACAGACAAAGGAGCCCAAGGATGCAGAGGGACCATGGGTATAAGCTATTTTAAAAGAACATTGGTACCTAAAAAAAGCATAATAAATTTTGAATAAATACATTTGCTATTGTTACCCTGAGGCAACAGGGTGTGGCAGATGCAAAACTCCTGAGATGTATGTGGGTCTAAGGCTCATTAGGTAGCACGTATGCCTTTTACTTCAAAGTGTGCTCAGTTGGGTACTCACCGAAATATTTGTAATGTTACTGTCACCAATGGGTTGTGTCATAGCTTCCACTTTATTGGCAATTGAGTAACCTTCTGTTTTATTTCCAACTATGTCACTTTTTGTCAATTTTATGCGAATGAAAAATTATTCCTTCGACCCTTAGTGAAACATTATTAACTTACCGATCTTGTGGACGGTTTAGACGTGAAATGTGATCCTGTTATAGCTTTCTTGCTGTTTTTTTGTTGATGTACACATGCACTGGGGGCATCTTCTGCAAATTAAAAGCATACACAATATTGCAAAAAGAGATATCTCCAGTGTATGCACAAATTTTGTCAATTGACATATGTGCTGCTGACAGCATAGAGCAGAAACACGAAGTAGTGGTTCACACACCACTCCATGGTTCGGTGTAGGTAGTTTCCCTAACCCTTGAGGAGTCGCAAAGCACCCATGAGAGTGTGTGCAAGTACAGACTTCATAAACTCATAAGAGGTCTATAGAGGACAGGGTGCCCTGGAAAAAATATTGAAAGTATAGCCCATGCTGCACTGACAGTTTTCTGCGCAACTTACATCTGTACTCCCCCTAGGAGTTTCTTGCAGTAACCATTGAGATCCTCTGTACCCTCTCCCACAGGACTGCCTGGGAAGCAGTGGTTCAGGAGCAACTTTCAGGGTGAGGGGTGCTGCCCCAATGGTACATCACTGAAGGTATTGGAATCATGAAAAATCCAAGTGACATTCAAGGAACAACTGTAGCAAATCAGGACACCAATTCAATAGGAGAGTGGTAAGAGTATGGTATGTTGCCAACGGTGTATTTTGGAGCACACTGTCACAACAATAGTACTAAAGCATGGTGTGGAGAGCCCTGTCATTTAGAGACAGCTGGCAATACGGACCACCTGCCCCCAGTAGAGACGCATCACAGGGGTTGCTGCACCACATGAGCCGTTTGTGTTGATTCCTGGCCCTGCGCAAATTACTGAGCTCCAAGGATTGTTCTAATCTATTTTGATTCTTCTTCTGGCATGAAGAGTTTCTTGCCTCATTGTTCCTTGGGTTAGAGTAGAAATTTCCTGCATCTTAGTTACAGTGTCCTGAGGAGTCCCAAAGGAGAGGTCGAAATACATTGAATTTTTATGTTTTGGAGTTCTTCTATTTAATAATTGGAATTTTGAGTATGGACACCATTAACCTCAAACCTTGAGCTCAAGATTGAGTTCCCAGATGGACCTGGTTTGAAGAGTAGGAGGAACTGCCAAGGTGGACTCTTTTCCATTAACAAATTAGGAGACATCTTAAGAAACCACTAAAAAGGACTCTTATGAATGTCAATTGAGTTTCTTTATGTATGGATATGCATGTGAATATTATAAATGTGCTGTCCCAAATAGGTTGAAACAGGGTCATACTTCTACTGGTCACATACATACAAATTATATTGCGTTCATGAATTAATGTTCATGCCATTAGTGAATAATTTGACAATTGTGGAATTCTCCAGAGTTATATATAAAGGTTTACTATAGAGAAACCCCTTTAATGTGCTGTCATTCACAGGCAGCACATTTTCCATTGATATAGCCACTAAGATTGCACAGACATGTTGTTTTGCTGATAAAACTATATAGGGCACAAACAATAGATCATTTTTGAAGTTTGAGTGAACATTTATCATTTGTGCATCACTAAGTAAAGTGTCTTTATTACATTAAAACCCAGTGGCAGCTCCTCCGCTATGGCGGAGGAGCATTGCCCCACTGCTTTCAAGCAGTGCAGAAGAGGAAACAAATCATGATAATAACTTTCAGTTATTATCATGTTATGTTTACTTTGCAGGTGGGAGGGTGGGCGGGGCTGCTCTGCTCATGGAGCAGGGCAGGGGCGGTGTGGTTTGCCCACTCAAGTGCGCAATGACTGCTTGGTCGGCCCTCTAGGGCCGCCCAAAGCAGTCATACGCACTTCCTTGTTCTCCATGCAGGCTACATTACAGCCTGCATGGAGAACATGTCCACCCCTACAGCCCCTGGCTGAGCGCCGTGTCACAGCGCTCAGACCAATCACAACACTGCACTGCAGCATTGTGATTGGCTTAGGGGAGGGAGCCTGGCTGCCTGCTTCCTATTCCTGGAAGCGGACTTAGAAGAACAGGAGCACAGAAGACGCGGGACACCGCCTTGAGGTAAGTTTTTTTTTTCTAATTTCTAAACCCCGTGCCCCCTCCCCCCTGCAACACCCCCGCGACCCCTGCAACCACCCCCACCCACCTGAGAGCCATGCCGGCCGCCCTGGTTAAAATCTTTGTTTCCATCACAATTCGAAATTACAAAAAAATGGGCTTCATGTGTGCTTTCCAAACTAGTGATATATACTGAAACCGGACCTCCCTTATAAGTCTCATGCACCGCAGGAGCTGGGCCAACATGGTCACAGGGTTGCAATTTGTTCTTTGCGAGCTTCTCGCAAGGTGGCATCTCAACCAGGGCTACTCACCCAGAGGCAGGGGTGTCTGGCAAGTTTATGCATCGGTGGGGTGGACAACTAGGGGGTGGGTGGGTGAGTGCATGTAGGCAAGGCAAGTGGCAAATAATAAAAAATAAAGTCACTTACCTTGCCAGCTGCACGTCCGACAGCCTCCTTGGTCCCTTGTCAGTCAGCTCCATGGGCTCCAGCCTCCAGGAAATTCCACTAATCAATCCTGATGCTACTCTCACCAAGATGAGAGCAACGGCAGTATTGAATGAAGCGTCCTGGCTGGATGCTACTTCAGGCACTTTAGGCCTGTGCTTGGTCTCCACCCAGCTGTCAAAGACAGCTGGGTGGAGAGCTTCAAAGTGCGCATGTCACTTTGGCCAGCTCAAGAGAGCACTTGGAGCATCCAGTCAGCCCTACTTCAGTCCTCCTCTGCTGCCAATCTGCAGCAGAGGAGGACACCCCCCCATTTCTCCCAGCTGGAGGCAGGCAGGCTGCTGCTGCGTGCTAAATGTGAAAAATAAAATGGCAATGAAATCATTTCATTGCCATTTTATTTTTCACATTTACACATTTCACATTTTCACAGCGGGCGGGGGTGCGGCGCTCCCCCACCCTCATGAAGAAGCAGCTGCTGCCCAGAGGTCCATCTTATACCTGAAAGCAACACATCTGTCAGCGCACTGCTTGGATATCAGGCAGCTTACTACAGCTCTGCAGAGGCTAGTCAGTCCAGACATTGCTCTCACTTCTCTGTTGGTATTATTCAGCCTTTCCTGCACAATTCATTCTCTTCGTCAGGCAGCTGGGTTATGGGTCGCTTTTCTAGGCAGCTGGTGGCTTATGGAGATGCCTCCAACACCTCTTTCTCCTCATTCCCTCAAGAAATCTTCCAAGAACTTTTATAAGGATTGTTATGGGACTCTCAGGATTGTTACTGACATGAGAAGGGGGTTAAATACCTGCTAAAAACATCAGCCATTGAACTCAGAAATCTTGCCCAGTCCACTGCATGGCTCCCCCTCTACCAGTCAATGAGAAGTCCCCATAACATCTGGGGGAAGCCATTCCATATTTATACTGACTAAATTAGAACCCTACATTGGGGATCCTAGAGGCCTATCATGGGTTATTCTTAGTCTCAGGCAAATGGATTATATTTCACGCTAGCTACTCAGCCACTTGACATTGTTTTTCAGATTTGGAAGGCAGAAGGTTGGGGATACTTATAACCTGACAAGGGCTTGTGAAACAATGGCACAAAAGAAGCAGAGTTTTCCTCACTTGGGTAATGCAGACGGGTAATGCAGAAATGGGGCATAGACTCGCATTACTGACCTTCCCTCCTGCTTTTCTCATAAGCCTGATCCACTTCAAAGGGCTCTCAAAAATACTCTAGGGGCTAACAGCAATTTGCATCCATCTAGCAGGCTCTCTCCTTAATTCTGTTAACTACAATTGCACAAGAGATCTATGATGGATTCCTGCGCCCCTGCAGTAACTCACAGGGAATACACTTTATGAATACTCTGCAACACAATCAGTGAGCTAACATATATGCACCACCAGTGCCTTAAGTGGATGGAACAAAGAACCCAAGTGAAGGCGACTGGGAGAATTGTTTTTTAATAGCAGTGATCAGTGGGCTATGCTCCCCATGCTGATAACAACAAACTGGCCTGTTCCTATAAATATATATAGGCAATTGTTGTTGCCACTATTATTATTTCTCAACCCAGCAAGAGGACAGTAGTTAGTGTCAACAAAGGAGGGGTGCACTTGGTGTGCCCCTCCTTGCCAAAGAGCCCCACTGTGGGTCTTATTCCATGTCACAGACCCTTACTTTTTATACCCTCCACTGTTTTCTATGTCACATCTATGTATGTCAATCTATATGTTTCCTTATTTGCAATACAATTTATAGCAATCGTGATGCTTGTCTTCTATTATTTGATTTCTGGGCTGGAGCTAACTATTTCTGCTTCCAAAAGCAGAGATGTTCTGTATCCCTATTATCCAATCTCAAATGTTCCATAGTTTATTGCTTATTCATACGTACACCTTGCATTGCCATTACTGGGTGTCATTACAAGAGGGTTAAGAGTTTGTGGCCAGAAATGGGTAATAACACTCAGTAACCGGGATTGCCAGGCCATTTAACACCTATTTTTCCAATTTCTGGGACCTTTTATGCTACGTATTTCACCTTCTTTTGGCAGGTGGACTATGTGGGTTGAAATGCATCTCTAGTCACCCCTCCCCCCAGTCTGAGGCAGGATGACAAATAGGCACAGGACCCTCATTCCCTGCCTCCTCGCTCCCCACGTACAGTACATGCACAAAGGCAATGAATAAAAATCTCTGCGTAACTGCTAAAGACCTACCATCTTTAATGAGGGGGAAAATGGGGCATCTCCCTGCACGGATCTTTCCAGCCTTGAAATACATATCCCAAACTTGGGGCCATATTCCATGGCTGTACCTCACTAACATTGGCTACAATATCCACCAAATGTACTAACTTCACCTCCTATGAGGTGTCTTACCATTTTGCAAGCCATATTGGGCTGTGCTTCGTCACTCTACAATATATCCTATGTGTTGAGGCATCTTCCACATAGGCCTTGAGAAGGTCCAGTTGGAGGAAATGTGTTGGCTGTACAGACAATTTGTGGCTTTATGTGTTCCTTCGTACAAAATATAGATACATTCCAAATCGAATCACTGTTGTACTTTGAACTTCGCTCACAGATTGTTCTCTTGTCTGCTCTGTTGCCATGCTCTGTTTGCTCTTGTATTAAGCTGAGGTCGTTGTGGCTGTCACCATATATGACTGTCCTAGGTAGCGAAGGGTCTATTTAGGCATCTTAGTAGCATCACTATACCCATTACCATATTTATCATAATTTCATGCTATGCAACGTAGCAAGACACCTTGCTGTGCTGCGTGAAAGGGTGAGGGCAGGAATGTGCCATCTATCAAGATATTGTGCATTCCTGCTCTATGCTTTCACTGGCACACAAACCGCTGCCTGGCACAAATGCAGGCACCCTTGCACCATGGTGCAGGGGTGCCTGCATTACAGGCAGGATTGTTTTTCTGCAGGACACATTCTTGCACAAAATCAATCCTCTGAGGCTTTTTCCTTTTTATGCAGAATGCAGCACACATAGAGGAAAATACAAGGAGGAATAGAGTTATTTCTCCTCGTTACACCTCCCCTTGGAAGGCACAGCAATCTGGGGCATTCCCATGTCTATCAGTATTGGTAAATCTGGGAATGCTTCAGAATCAATGGGTGGATGCGTGGGAACACCCACGCCCCACCCATGAAACGCCTCCCTGGGGCAGAGTAGCACAAGGCAGAGACTTGCGCTGCTTTGCATTACTCCAGAATCACCAAGCCATACAAGGTCACGCAAGGTGGCCTTGCATGGCTTGGTAAATCTCATTATGGGTTTTGCGTCACCATGCTCCTCCTTAAGTGGCAGAAGGGCGACGCAAAACCCTTAATAAATATGGCCCACATTGTGTATGGGCACAATCAATACAAACCCACACCTTATTATTGGATGCGTAGCAGTAATTTCCATAGCTACCACTTTTTTGCATTGAGTTGAAATGCACCTGATATTACTGGGTGTGGCATTATAAGGTGCTAATTTTCAACTGGTCCTCCTCTTAAAAATAAAGCAATGTATGCTCATATTATTTGGGTAAAATGGGTGAAATGTAGTGCTTTATACACTTTCAATTGTCTAGCAATAGATGTCAACAACCTAGGAAAGTGAATCTAATAGACACAAGATCAGAAAAAGAATAGAATCAGTGGTTTATTAAATAAAGTGGAGAATACTAATGGCAATTACCAGATGGAGTGCAGAAAGAGAAGGACTAACATCATAAACATGATATGGAGATTGAAAACTGGAGTTATATTAGATTAGCTTATTTCTACTGTTGCTCAAAAATCTAAGGGGCTCATTACGATGGCGGGCGGTCGAACGTCCGACCACCATCGCAGTGGGAATGGGTCTGCCCGACAAGGAGTCGGAGGTTCCACCTGCTGTATTAGTATAGGACCGTCAGCATGGCAGCCAGAATGTGCTCAATAATACTGCGGCTTGTGTTGCAGCCCTGGAAAAGGCTGCAGCACAAGCTGCAGCGTTATTGAGCACATTGCGCACGTTGATGGACCGTGAGGCTGGCACCATTTGGTTCCTGGCACACAGTGCATGAATGTGAGTGGGGGCACTACATGTGCCCTCAGGGCCACATTCCAGTGGCTCACGGGGGACGGGGGCCCTGCTTGGGGTCCCCAAAGACTGATTTCGACAGCCTTTTCATGGCAGTCGGACCGCCATGAAAACGTTGTCGGAAAGGGACATCCTAATCCCTACCGCGGAAGCCTGCGCAGGCACTGCTGCCATTGAAGGGATAGGAGTCCTAATCGCTGCCCCAATGGGATCCTTGATCTTGTTGCATTCGGCGGTCTTACTACTGCACTTCAACCGCCGGTATCGTGATCCGGTAGTCAGACCTTGGCCCTGGATGTCGGATGAACCTCCACCGACGGCCTGTCGGTGGCAGTCCGCCCGACATCATATTAAGGCCCAGAGTTTTATCTTTAGTCAGTCTGTTTCTAATGATTTATAGAATTCCTTTCTTACCTGTACCTGTACTGTCAACTATTAATCAAGAATATAATTAGTCTGTTCCTTTTTCCTCCATGAAACATCTCATCTAATTTCTTAACATAATTCAGACCTTATCTTAGCACAAGTTTATTAATGATTTTTTCTCTATTGTACTTTCATTTTTAATCCTTTAACTCTTAAACTTCAATATCTGTATATTTGACCTTCCTTATGTAATTTGCTTAAAACAGACACTCTCATATAGTCATTGCTTGACCAATCATTTCCGAATGAAATTCATCCCCCTTCTACTTCATCGCCCTCCCTAATTATTGCCTTTAATACATAAATTACAAATGTATTTGACATATAAAATGTTTCCCTAAATGTTGTTACGTTGCATATTTTTTCCCACCTTATTCTAGTTCTTTTATCTATTTGTATACCATATAGTTGATATAATTCAGAATGCACAATATTGTATTCAAACAATGAAAAACCTTCTAAAGAAAATTGATTTCCTCCACCATTGCTCATGTCTGACTGAAGCCAGAGTACTGTAATTATTACTTGAAATATTGATATACCTCTCTTTTCATTAACAGGTGTATTCAAGAACTTAAGTATCTTAATAACTCCAGAGAAATGACTCAGTCAGAATTTCCAGATTTTACTATATCTGAGGATTGTCTGTACTTGAACATATACACCCCTGCAGACGTGAGGAAGGATGACAAATTGCCTGTAAGGAAACAGAGATCGCATGTCTATCTTCAATTACAAAACTATGTAATAGCTTCATTAATGTGTGCATTAATGTGTTTACCGAGTAATGAAAGTAGACCTACTATATTTGCATTTTGTATTTCATTCACATAGCTCTATTGAATACAACACATACTCCCTCGAACTAAAAACAGACTTAAGGCGTAATTTAGACCTCAGCAGGTCGGCCGCGCTGTCTCTCATGGTGGCAGAGGTCATCTCCTCCACCAGTGGCGTAACGAAAGTTTAAGGGGCCCTCCTGCAATGTACACGGAGGGGCCCCCGCTCTGGATTTAATACGGAGCGCTCAGGCCCAAGTACTTTGCTGAGGGGGCCCCCTGCAGCTCGGGGCCCCCCCTGCAGCTCGGGGCCCCCCCCGCACCGTGGGGGATGTGGGGGCCTGTGTTACACCCCTGTCCTCCACAACGCTGGCCAGACTGCTGCCTGACAGATTAAGATTAAGAGATCAATATTTGCAGGCAGCAGAGTTGTACGAATAAATCATGAGTTCCTCCAGGCAGCCAGGAAAGACTTACTGGCATCCTAAGCACATTAATACAATCCTGTGTAGGCATTGAAACTAAGTTTGGTGTGTGGCTGCCATCTTTAAGGCCACCACACACCAAACTTTTTTGTTTTTGTTTTTCAGAAATATTTTCACAGTCGTTGTTTGTGTCTGAAAAAGAAATAATAATGGCCTGCACATTCTGGGAGTGTTTTTTCCCAGGATGTAGGGGTCATTATTTTTCTGTTGGTCACAGACAGGGAAAAAAGGACTGTAGTTCTCAAAGAACGACTCTAGAAGGTTGCCTGGATTTATCAATTTGGTAAGTGTAAAAAGCAGCATAACTAACCTGTGAAGCACTCCTTGAAGCGATCCAATAGCAATGTACATGAATAGAAAATCAACATCGGTGTACATTGTATCAAGAAACATATGTAATTGCTTATGCAAAGTGTTATTTCAATGCTAAAATTGTGGTCCAATTGCAACACGCACACATATATGTCCAGCAATGTATTCAATAATGCAACAGAGAGGTAGTTGACATATTTGCGCTACTCCCTTACAAGGAAAATAGTGTCCATAAGTACTTTTCCTTTGTTGCGTAGGTGGCACCTGATTTGTCCCAGAGAAGGTGCGCAGAGTTAGCATCAATGTTTCCATCTATGTTGTAGTCCATACACAAGACAATCCTCCGGACTGCAATGCATGTGGCAAAAATGTCCAAATTTTAGGTGTAGACAAGAATAAACATGAAACAAGGGCACACAGGTTTAGGCTACATCACAAACCATTTGTAGGCAGCAGACAGTCAAGAAAAAATCATGAGCTAGTCCTTATGAACAGGAGAGCACACTGGCAGGGCTCTGTACATGCATTGAAAGTTTGGTGTGAGGCAGCTGTCTTTTTGGCGGCCACACACCAAACATTTTTGTTTTTCTGGAAAAAAACTGATAACCCAACATTCTGGAGGTATAAGTATGCCAGACCGCCGCTCTAACTTGGGCAGGTGGTCTGATGCCCTTACATCTGTGGTAGCAGTCAAATATTTATCATCTTCTAGTAGCTCTCAACAAAAAACCACATATGGCTGTCCTAGATAACCTGAATAAACATTCTGCACTGTTGCAATTGTTTCTTTCACACTACGATCAAAAGTATGTTTGGGGTGTTTGTATAGTGAAAACCTATTCAAATGGCAATAGAGTTTACTAAATGTGCTGCTGATTTGGACGTGCATCTCTAGAACAAACATCTGTATCTTTTTTCTCATTACTTTTGAAACCTGATATGCTGGACAAGTTGTTAAAGATTCAAGGTTGCCCATCAAGGATTAGTAATGTGGATTCCCACAGTACCCAGGGGCAATTGGAAGAGGATAACCATAAAGGTTAAATGATGTCACCTAACTCACAATGTAGGCTCCTCTTCACTGATAGTGTAGGCAGCCAGCGCCCTGAGCTTTGGAGGTGCCCTCCTCATATGCGACTCACACCAACGTTTTAAAGATTTCAACTTGGGCAGTGGGCAAAGAAAGAGGGGTTTCCACATGCCAACTACTTGGCATAAGTGTGTACCATTATTTTTTAGGTTTAAGCAGTAGTACAAATTCAGCACCAACATCAGATCTTCATCTCCTGATGTTTCAGTCCATGGATGGACACAGTTTATTTGCTAGACTGGTTCCATCCAAAACTGATAATATATTGTAATAGGGCCTTAGTTGCAGCTGAGTGTTAATGAGACATTTCCCAAAAATTAGAGTTTGCCTTCTCTGTTTGTATCATGGTTCCTCTGCTTCATTTAGAGTTTATGAAAGATGGTGTGTGCTATTTGTGCTGGGCTGTCTTTTTCAGCTGTTTCTTTTCCTGTTCATGAGCTTTATGCTTGACATGATGGTTCTAAGGAGAAAAAATAAACATGTGTTGATAGTAAATACCCAGCATGTGAGGGACATTGATTTTTTCTTCTCTGAAACAGAACCCCATTTTGGGGAATTATCTTCTGAAAATAGCAGGCCTGTCAAAGAATGATGCTGTCATGGCATGATGAACCAGCGACACTCTTTGTTTTTACCAAAATTGCTCCCATATGTCAGTGTTAGAACTTTTGCATAAAAGGCTGTAGACACTCCAGCGACTCTCAATTTGGAATGGGGATGAGAATATGGAGGAAGCTGTTGTGCCTCCACTAGCACATCTGTTTGGTAGCCCACCACTCAAAACCCTAAATAAGGCCCATATTCGCTCATAAAGTTTACTTTGGCAGCCAACGATCGACACCTCTTAAAGGATATCACAATTCATAAATAAGCTTATTTTGCTCTGCTTGGTCTTGATAGATTTGCTTTGAGAGTAATAAAGTTTGAAACATGGTTGTATCAAGATTACATTTATTGTTGTTGATTAATTACAATCTTTACAGCATACAAAATTGCAACAATCATATAAAACAGACAAAGAAATAAAAGCAGACAATTACTTTGTTACAAAATCTAAAGTAGTTTAAAGATAGCCCTCCAAAGCTGATAATGAAAATCAAGTAGAGTTAAACAGATAGTGCCTCATTCAGAAAGATAAACTTACACTTTTGTGTCACTTTACATTTTTTAGTATTCACATAAAAAGACAAGCCAGTCCATCTTTTTATATGTGGATTTCTCCATCCCAACAGCTGAGTCTCCGCAGTCGAAAAATTACTATCAATAAAATTAAACTTGTAGTTTGTGAATAAAAACAAATAGTAAATATTAACAAAAGTGTAAGTTTACCTTTGTGAATCAGACACATAATTTAAGATAATATCATAAACTGTAATTTCATCACAAACAGTGCATGCCCATCATAAACGTAGATAATGATAGTGCTTCATACAATCTACAAAGCAGAGCATAAAAGATAAAGTTCAGGTTTTATTTAAGAGCCATTAGATGTAATTTAAGACCATTACGTTCCTCCATCCACAATCCTAAATCATTCTACTTTGTACCACTATTAATAATAAAGTAATCAATACTCCAATCACCAATTTAACACTGAACTTTACCAAAGACAACCACTGCTGATTTTGTAGGATTCACTAAAATGTATTGTTTGCATTGTATTTGTTCAATGCAAAAAAGGTACATTGTAAGTCCACAACAGTATAGTCTAGAAGGACAGTGTCATCAGCATACTCAAGTGCCAGCAGCCATGTAATGCCTAAAACAAGGGGAAATGTGGGTACTTCTGAAATATATTCTCCCATATGAGCAGTATAGAGGTTAAACAACCGGGGTGCTAAAATCTACCCACTTAAGTCCTCCTATTTTAAGATTTCTTTGACCAAGTGAGAGTTTTGCTCCAATCTGATCCTCATCCTCGTGTCAGGACATAGAAGTTGGATGTCTTTCAGGAGTAAAGGAGGAATCCTTCATTTTTGTAACTTTTTCCAACAAATGTAACGATATACACCATCAAAAGTCATTTAGTAATTATTTTCATTTTCTGCCAGTGTTTTGTTTGATATACTTATAATAGTCCAAATATTATACATAGTATTGCCTTGTGACTTAAAAATTGTTGGTTAGGTGGAACAAGTTTGTGTTTAGAAGCCCAATTCTTGAAAATCCCTATCAAAATTTGAGTGAACAATTAGCATCAACATCCAAAAAGAGGAGTAACCTATAATGTGATGGAGCCTTCAGGTACCAATTTTTAGAATTGCAGTAAAATCAAACCTTTCCAAGAATCTGGCATTGTTGGATGGTCTAGACATGATCTAAAGAGAAACATCAGCCACGAAGAACTATATGATGGATCCGATTGAAAAAAATATTCATAATTCCATCTAACCTCACTGCCTGATCATTGTTGATTCCACCTTCTCCAATGATATGACCATTTCATCTGCCCCACAAATTTCAAAATGCGTGTTTTCACCCTGGTGTACATTTAAAGGTAACTTATATGATTTTCTTAATCGCCTTCTGTAACTGAGTAGCCACCCTGCATGTGGTTTGCACCCAAATGTTTAAGTAAATGCCAAAACTCTTTTGTATCACCCCTCCTATAGATTCTTATACTTCCAACCATTTCTGTTCCTGGCCTGATCTGTTCACTTTCTAGACTATAAGATCCGGTTATATACTGAAGTTTTCTGTACATTTGTTAGTACTAAAATAGTACTACAAAATGCTATTCACATACCTATGTGAGGCGGTCTCTGCCTCTCCTATTTATTCTGTGCAGAGATCTCTGCCCTGACTGGGTAGATCTCCACACTTATAAGTATACATTTCGGTAAAAAATGTGGGAGGGACAGGGCGGGATGGCTAGAAAATGGAGAATACTACAACTAAAGGGGAGAGGTTGAGAGAGGATTAAGGATTGTTTTAGGGAGGCACAAACGCCCACCCACAAAAGAATAAGCTAGTTGATATTAACACCTGCCCTTCTATAGGTACTACAGCGCAAAATGACCACAAACAGTCCTAAATGTACTTCAGCTCAGAGCTTGAGTAAGTCCAGCACCACACATGGCCAATCACTCATGCTGCAATACCTTTGAATAGAAAATAATGAAGTTAGGGACTTAAAATAAATGTAATTTTAAAATAATTGAAATAATTGAAACTTACGAAAGCTATAAATACATTCTTTTTGGTTTTTTTAAAAGTGTTTATAAATAGAACTATTATTTAATTTTAAATTACTTTATTACATTATTTCAAGTAAAAAATGAATGTAACATTAATATTTATTAAAAACAATAATTACTTTACTTTATGTGGAACTTTCTTTAAACTTAAAAAATATTTAATTTAATATATTCAAAAGAATTACATTTTACACGTAAAACTAAGCTATTAATGCTATAATATTTTATTTATACTGTTGTATGTTTAAAATAAATGTGTAAAAAATAAAGAACCATTGATGAAGTAAAAATATATTTCCTAATTTGTTAAAACGCTCAGTACATTTTAAAGTTTCCTATACTTTAGAATAGGGAGAGCTCTGCCCTGGTGGCAGAGACCTCAACTTATGTGTGAAAAGTTACTCATCATAACATTACACTAGTAAATTAGCCTGCACCTCCAGAAACCCAGGGGGTGGAGACATGTAAGTCTATACTTTGTAGCAAATTTGCAAATGTAAATGGCGAATAACCAAAAGCAGTGCATTTACTACAAAGTGTTAGAGTAAACGTACACGTGTAGATGTACTCACTTCTAAGTCTACTTTATGGAAATGGCCCCTCTGGTGCTTAGCAGCAGATCTTAAGTCAGCAGCACTATCCATTGCTGATACAGTGACTAGTAATTTCCTAATATTCATTAACTCCCTATTTAATTTCCTTTTTCTGTTCAAATTCTGGAGAAAAAGAAAGAACTGGAAAAGGATTCAGAGCTTCTATGATTGTAGCTAACTGGATTAGGCCAATGGAAAAATCCAATAAAGCATTTGTTACCAAATTTACAGAACATGAGTCATTTCATTTCAATCATTTCAAAATGTTTCTAAAACTGCAGCAAGTCCATTTGATAATTCCATCTTATTCTGATAAGACCCTTCATGCATTGCTGTGCCACCATCATTGGTGGAGTTTAAGTTAAATTAAGTTAGAAAAAACATTGACAAGGGACATATTACATATTTGAGTAAAGAGATTTACTTACCATAAACACCACCTTTCCACCTTATATAAAGGAATATTAAAGGATTTCAACTGACAATTACAGCAATTGAAGAGGAAGTAGGCATGATAACCATCACAATAGGCCTCAACATGTCAGCTATTTTTGGATATTTCTAAGCAATATCTGTAAAGTAATTTTTTCCAATTTATAGTTTCATTAGGAGGATGCTTCAAATTCCATCTCAGTCTAGATACCTTGTTGAGGAGAAATCCTGATATAATAGGCAGCCAGCTTACACATTGGAAAAAGTTGAAGGTCTCTTGCATTACAGTTTAAAGCTAGTGCAATCACTGGATCTAGCTCACAAATCACAGTATTAAACTAAATGTATGTTCAATAGAATCTTGCTTGAAATACAGTTGAGGAAATCACCAAATAGTGGTTTAACGTAGGTCTTGATTATGTTTGTCTCAATAAATTCAAACAACCGCGGAAGCCTATGTTTTAAATTTGCCAATTTTATATGATTGTCGAATTTTCCTGTAATCTATTTGAGTAGGTCAAAGCTGCAGAAATGTAGTGGTGGAAAAAAGCACAGTAATTACTGTACATGTGGTTAAAAAAGGTCTGATAAATTCTGGGACATGCAGAGCTTTGTGCAGAAAGCACTAGAAATACACAGTATTCTTATCTTTTAACAAAAACACTTATACTTGGAAATATTTATTGCATGCAATAAATGTACGATCCCCTGGATATTGGCACTTATCAGGTTTGACAAATATTGCGTGAATACTGCGACACTCATAATCAACATTTTATTATCTTTGTTTTTGATCTCTGAGTGCACTGTCTTTCCCATTCCAGCTCAACTGAGTTCATGCTATGTCAACAGTATAAGAAATTCTATAGGACAATTTAATTCCCTAGTTTGCCTCTTTGACCCTTACATTGTGGATCGCTGCTGTGGTCTGACTAGGTCCAACAGCACTTTAATTGGTCAAATGCTTTTGACCTCCATGTCAACAGTGGTTTAAGCTGCACACTGTTGGCATAGAGGTCACATCAAAGCACCAAGCACCATAAGAGCTGCTTTGTCAAAGGGGCAGTTTGTGAAGGCACACTTTATGTAATATATTTAAAATTCACTGAAAAAACAAAGGTGCCCTGAAGTAAATATAACTCATGCTGCTGGCATGTTATTATCAATGATGTAATTTCAGATGTCATTAGAGATGTTATCAATGTAGTCACTGAACATTTCATGGGTGATGTAGAATGTTCATACAAGGGGTATGAGAGGCAACATGTATGTACAGTACATTACAAGGTCTATGTTTTGAAAAAAATGAGTCCACGTTGCTGTTTGTAGTCTTGGTGTGTCTTTATTAGAAAAGTGCTGGGTTTTCATAGATGCACAGCCAACGCGTTTCGCCCACACATGGTCTTCTTCAGGGCGATCAAAGGGTGCTGTACTCTCGCCAGGGTAAAAAAGTAGGATCCGCAGAATTTCTAGTCCGTGTCAGGACGTAGAATATAAAATGGTTCCCTCAAAGTCAAGGTAACTAATGGTCCATAAAGTCAGCGACCAAGGTTCTCTGTCTCTGCCGCGAAGGTCCGTGTAAGAGGCAAGGGGTGGTTGTAAAGGCGAATGAAGCGCGATCCGTGTTCGGTGGCGTCAGGTTCAGGCGGGGCGAGGTAAAGTGATGTAGAATGTGAGGGTACATTACAAGCAGTGCATGGTGAGGGCACAAATTATAGTTACTTGAGATACTTACAACTGGTGAATTTCAGTGTTTTCTAAAGTGTAAATCAATATGTTTCACCTAGCCACAAAGTCACTTTAACCTTTGGTTTTCTTAGTGTATTTATGCATTTCTATGAAAGTATTAATAGTAAGGTGTGTCATGTTAAGTAAGGCAGACCTACTGGCTTTGGCAATGGATGAGAACACCAAAATATAAAAGGCATGTCTATTGGCTTTATCAGGAGGGGAGCCATCAACATATATAAAGCAGACCTATTGACTTTGTCAGAAAGTCACCAATAGCTATAATCAAATGTATATTTTACAAATACACACACTGCATTGTTTAGGAATCTTGATTGCCACAAAAAATTTTCAAAAAAGTATTTAATAAAAAACACAAATATGTCTTCAAGTCTTTTTTTAACATTCTTTGGGCCATTGCCGACAGCAGGCCTTCCATGCAATGAATCTGAGGGATTACTTTCTCTATCCTTCTATTTCTTCCTGTTTCCCCCACGCCTTCCTCTCTATTTATTAAAAACCACCACTCCGGGGCGTGGCCGGGCAAGATGGCCGGACGGACGTAGCTCGTCTCAGCTCCCGGTCCGCGCTTTAGTCCTGAGCTGTAATCGGCGCTTAATCAGAGGGAAAAGCGCCACAAGAACCGCTGTTGGATTCCGGAACGTGGGGAGCATGTAATGCAGACCTGACAAGCTTCCCATTTTGCCTGGCGACCTGACACGGAGCCCCGACAGAGAAGGCCCGGTGCGCGGCAAAATGGAGCCCGCCACCCTGTGAGAAGCACGGACTCCTAGCACACTGTCCACCGAGTGCCGAGCGGATGCGGTGACCGGCACTGGCGCTAATGAAGGAGGCTGGAGCCTGCGGTGCATTGGGGCGCTTTGGAGGAGTCACGCTGCCGCTAACGAAGCCGACCTGGGAGGCTCCGACCGACTGGGCTGAGATGCGACGCCCGCTGGGTATGTGGAAGATGTGAAGGGCGACCGGAGCACTCCCAGATCCTTGCCGGTCGGGATAGAGACAGAGGCATCCCCTACCTGCTACCCGAGGGCTGACGATTTCGCTCACTGCTTGAGCCCCACGCCATGCCTGACCCTAAGATGGCGGCTCCGCACTGACAGCGTTCTGCGAGGGAGGCCTTTTCTCCGCTTTTGCGTCCACACTGCGGCGACATCAAGACACCCTGCCGATTGAGGACTGCTTCCCGGGCTTCCTCCCGAAAGATTGCAGGAACCCCCAGATACTGGGCCCCGTGACCACACCGTCTGCAGTGCCCCCTGAGTGGAGACGGAGTGTCCTTGAGCATCTGGGGGAGTTGAGACATGTGGTGGTGAACTGGTCGGCCGCCAGGTGTCCTCCTGGTGCTGGAGGGTCTCCCACACGAGAACTGGGTGCAGTACCCCATCGAGTATCTTGCCGCCCACCGGTTGCGGGTTCACCCCTCTTCTTGGTCAACCTCTACTGGCTTTGCTGAGACTATACCCCATACGCAAAGGTGACTGGCACAGAGTGGGATATCTCTCAAGTGATCAGCTTACAAGTCCCGGCTGGGCTGTTGGCGGCATCACCCATCCACTACTGAACAGGATCTGGACGGACACCCAGCATCAGCACCTGGCCCCCGGCGCGGGGACCTCCACGCCGCCTGCCGCCGCACTCCCTCAGTTCGACCACCACAGCACGGGGGTCCACCTGGACCGGCCTCTATGCCGCCAAAGAAGCCAACGAGTAAGGCAACAACCAGGGTCTCTGACTTCTTTGCGCCAACGGACAACCGCCTGCCAACTGGAAGGGACGAGAGTGCAGGCGACATGGCCCTCACTAAGGACGATCTCCTGGCTACACTACGGGAATTTAAGACGGAGCTTAGGAACGAACTGGGTCAAGATCTCCGGGCTTCGATCGACCAATTGAAATCTGATCTCACCGGACGACTCGCCTCCCTTCAACAAGATGTAGACTCAGTGGGCACGAGAGTACTGGACCTAGAGGCGCAATCCCAGGATACCAAAACACACGCTACCACCATGCGGGAAGCCATCTGTATCCTTGAAGACCAACTGCATCAGACGCAACTAAAGGCCGAGGATCTCGAAAATAGGGCTCGAAGGGAGAACCTACGAATCCGAGACCTGGAGGAGGGGGCAGAAGGATCAGATCTGGAGGCCTTCCTGGAGGGGCTGTTCGCGGACGTCCTCGGCCCCCAGACCCTCAAGATCAAACTGGAAAGAGCGCACCGAGTCGGAGGTCAGCCGACGGGAGAACGGAAGCGGCCACGAGACGTGTTGGCTAAATTCCACTCCTACAAAGTTAAGGAAGCAGTCCTGATAGCTGCCAGGAAAAAGGGAACTGTCTCCTTTCAAGATTATTCATGCACCGTTTATCAAGACCTGGCGCCGGCCACTCTGGCTAGGAGGCAATTATTTCGGCCCATTACATCGAAACTACGTGACGATCACATCCGATACAGATGGACATATCCGTTCGGATTATCCTTCGAATACAACAACAAACAGAGACATATCTCGGAATTGCGGGAGGGATTGGATCTCCTAGGTCTTCCCTCTGACGACCATGACTCCGCTAATGGCAAGACGCCAGACCCGCCACGGAGTGGCCCTTCAAGATATCAATGGTCGACTGGCTCCAGGAGGAGCCGTAAATGAGGACTGACGAACTTAACTCACTCTATCGTTGACTGTCACAGTGGCGGTGCTGCAACCGACTGTTGCTCATACCAGGCTACGCTGGTGTCAGGTATACTTCATGCTTATGGGTGTCAGCACTCCCGCCGAATTGCTATTGCTGAGCACACGGATCTCTCCTTTATGTTGTGCTAACTATTTGGCTACTGGCAGCTCTCTCTGGCGGACACTTTCTGCAAACAAGGCCACCTAACGCTTATCACTCAAGGAGGCCTCGCCTCAGAACTCGACAAGATCCATGGATCTGACTTAATGACAATTTCAGGCACGATTGGCTCCTAATTGACGCTTGGGCTGAGCTGCTTTGGGCTCGTCTTGCCAGGCTATACAGACTGCGCCAAAAGTCAGATGCCGTACGAATGAATCAGGACGGGCGCGGACGGGGACCTCGGTCCTTCTGTCCCCCCAACATACACACCGGAGACACTTGATCTCTGGTCGGGACACGGTCATTGGTGTCCTCAGCTGTTGTTGGTAATGTTGGTTCTTCTTTTATTTTTGTGGGTGGGGGGAGGGACTTGGCGATGGTGGCGGCTTTTTAATTGTGATGTGCAGGCATATGCTCTAATCAGGATCCTTATCTCACAAACACTCTGTAGGAGAAAACGCCATGCCTGACTGGCATGGCCGGCCCCCAGGTAGGCTCCGCAGGTCTAGAGAGAGGGGAGGGGAACACACAACGGTTAAATGGTACTCTCCATAGGCTCATGGAATGTGAAGGGTCTTAATTCCCCCAAAAGCGACAGAAGATCTGGAAATATCTTACAGATCATCACCTTGATGTAGTAGCCCTCCAGGAGACCCACCTCTCCAGGGCAGAGGACTCCAGACTTCGCCATCGACATTATCCACTGATTTATCGATCCTCCGCACTTACAAAACATCGGGGGGTCGCCCTTCTCTTTCACGGCTCCACGAAATTCCAGCCTAGGGATGTTTCGACAGATAAGGACGGTAGACTAGTTATGGTCAAGGGCACACTACAGGGGATATTATGCACTTTTATCGCAACATACGCCCCCAACACGGGGCAGTCACACTTTTTGAACACGACCCTGGGGAAAATACGAGACTTTGCAGAAGGGAAGACGATCATTTTGGGCGACTTCAATCTGACCTGGCAGGCAGATATAGATAGCACCCACTCACGTAGAGCAGACCCTAACTCTTTCTCTGCAGACGCTAAACAACAGCTTCAGGACATGGGGTTTTTAGACGCCTGGCGCACCCTCTACCCCCAGACAGGCGATTATACTTTCTACTCCCATGTACATCGCACCTACTCCAGACTCGATTATATTTTCATCAGCCAGAATCTGATGGGTGCCTTACGGGAAGCCAAGATCTTTCCCTCTCCATATCGGATCATTGCATGATCTCGATCTGTCTGTCCTGGAAGCATATTGCACCCACTACCCCCAAATGGTACTTCCCGGCTTCACTCACCAGGGACAGAGCATCTTGCACTGCACTTCGCGAAACTATCTCTGACTTTTTTATCTTAAATGCACCTGAAGATACTACTGTCTTTAATAATTGGGATGCCTTTAAGGCGGTTTTTAGGGGAACTGCATTGCTTACAACTCCACCCTGAACAAACAACGGGCCAAAGAGCGGGTAGGTTTGGAATTTGAATTAGAGAAAGCTGAAAGGCAACACAAAGCCAACCCCTCTAGGGAATCCCTACGCACTCTCACCGCACTTCGAGGGAAACTTAGAGCTATCTATGATAACAGGGCAGAATTTACCCTCCTAAAATTACGTCAAACATCCTATTCCCAGGGTAACAAGATAGGCAAACATCTGGCCAGACAATTAAAGGAGAAACGTGAGCGGGAATACATAGGGGGAATTATCAACGAGAAGGGAAAGCTGACACACAGATTCTGAGAAAGCCGTTGCCTTTGGGGCCTTCTATCAGACGTTGTATATGGGGGACTCAAGAGACATTGACCTACAAGACAGCTACCTGCAACCGCTACAACTCCCCCGTGTCTCCCCTGAACAGAATGCCATTTTAACAGAGCCCATCACCTCAGAAGAGGTGAGCTACGCCATAAAATCCCTTAAACTCCATAAAGCCCCTGGGCCCGATGGCTATACGGCGTACTTCTACAAAACGTTTGCCCCGGACATTATACCCCATCTCACACGCCTCTTTAACAAAATGGCCACGGAAGGCATAGCCCCCCCCTCGATGAGCGAGGCAATAGTCTCGGTCATCCCCAAGCCTGGGAAGAACCCGCACCTATGCTCCTCATACCGCCCCATCGCCCTCTTAAACCTCGACGCGAAGATCTACTCGGCCATCATAGCTGCACGGCTGAATGACCTCACACCGGACCTAATCCACCCTGATCAATCCGGATTTATTAAAGGCCGCCAGACCCATGACAACACCAGACGCATAGTGCATTTGATAGAGAAGGTTACCAAACGAAAGATTCCAGCGGTGCTTGTAGGTCTGGATGCCGAGAAGGCTTTTGATAGGGTGGATTGGTCCTTTCTTTTTAAAACACTTACGCACTTCGGCTTTGCGGACGGATTTCTTACTATGCTGCGAGCCAACTATGCACAGCCGAGCTCTAGAGTGCAGGTGAATGGGATAGTTTCTGCCCCCTTCTCCCACACCAGGGGAACGCGTCAGGGTTGCCCGCTCTCCCCTTTATTATTTGCTCTCAGTATTGAACCGTTGGCGATGGCCATACGGCAGGCACCGGATATCAAGGGTATCCCCTTTAGTGGTGAGAGCCATAAAATCTCGCTTTTTGCGGACGATATACTTCTATCCCTTACTGAGCCAGTCAGCTCTCTCCCTACACTTCAGAATGAGCTGGAGAGATTCGAGGCAGTTGCGGGCTTCAAAGTCAATCTAGACAAATCGTACATCCTTAATCTGACTCTCCCAGTGAACGAGGTAGAGGAACTGCGCCAGCATACCCTGCTCCAATGGACGTCGCGCTCTCTCCAGTATCTGGGGATTCACTTGACGCCTAGAGTGGAGGAGCTGTATAAAGCTAACTTTCCGCCCGCCCTCAGCAAGCTCCAAGCGGATCTCACCAGATGGAAGCCTCTTTTATCTCCTGGCTCGGCCGAGTTCACGCGGTCAAAATGACCGTTCTTCCTAAGCTCCTATACCTATTCCAGGCTTTACCCATAGAACTTGATAAGGAATTCCTCCCTAAACTTAAATCTCTGATTCTACGCTTCATTTGGCAGGGGGCCGGGCGCGTTTTTCTTACTCGATACTTCGGCGATTACGAACAGACGGAGGGGTGGGCTTACCAGATTTTGGCCTCTATTATAAAGCTGCACAACTACGAGTGGTGACAGAATGGGCTAAACGTGAGTCAGAGAAGCATTGGCTCCATATGGACCGCTCCATCGCGGGTCGGTCTATCTGGGACCTCATCTGGCGTCCCAAAGGGGACAGACCACAGAATGCGTACTTGAGCACTCCCACACGCACCACACTGAAAGTATGGGATACCATCTCCACGAATGACCAATGGACCACTTTCCCTTCGCCCTATACCACACTGCATTTTAATCCAGATTTCCCACCAGCTTTTCGGGAGGGACCTTTCGATGCCTGGAAGGAGGGGGGATGCTTGGCACTGACGCACCTCTTCCATAACTCTGACATCCTCACCTTTGAGAACTGCAGACGGGACTACGGGCTGGACCCGACTGACGTTTTCACTACCTTCAACTCAAACACTGGGCCACTTCGCCTCAGATTCGGGACGCAGCCACCCGACCTCTCACAAAATTTGAAACATATATACAGAACACCACCTCCATGAAAGGGGTAATTTCCTTCCTCTACAAGTACTTGCTTACCACTATACACACCCCGCGGCCTAGATATATACACATGTGGGAGGGGCTCCTCCAACGCGACATTTCTGTCAGAGAATGGGAGGGATTATGGTCAGACATTACAAAATTTTATCACTCTGTGGAGCTACGGGAGGCTCATCTTAAAATCATGATGGACTGGTACTTATACCCCTCAAAACTTAGGCGAATCTTCCCCAACACATCGGATCTATGCTGGAGGGGATGCTGGCTGGTGGGAGACTTTCGCCACATTTGGTGGGACTGCCCTACAATACGTCCCTTTTGGGAAGAAATTCTTGCTCACATTAAAGATATGCTGGGTTACCCCATCCCGACTACGATGGCAGAGACACTGCTGGGTCTTCGCAGCCCTTCTCTGGAACATCAAACTAAATCAGATAAGGCCATTATGTGGACATGCATTGGAGCGGCTAAAATAGCGATAGCGGCCGCCTGGAAGAAGAAGGAAGCCCCCGCTATTTCACTTTGGCACTCTCGGCTCTGGAGGCTATTATGCCTCGAGAGACTATCTGACATCTTTCGAGATGAATACAAAAATTTTGAGTACAAATGGGGCCCACTAGTCACCTTCCTCACCCGGGGACTACCGCAAGCCGTCTGTCCTCCCTCCATTCGAAACATGCATCTTTTTCAATTCTAACAGCATACCAGATTGGATCCTGAGTTATCCTGACATTGGGTTGCCGCCACCATCTTATGTGGGTGGGTTTGCGGGTGGGTTTTTCTTTTTCTCATTTTGGTTTTTTGGGGTCTTATTTGAGTTGTTCAGGGGTTTTATTTTATTTTTCTTCTCGGGGAACCTTCCCAGTTGGGAGGCGCTGAGATATAAAACTCGTCGCAAAAGAAAGACGGGTTGAGTGTATTGTTCTTTCAACAGACTACCTCCGAGCTTGCAAGATACTGCAAACTGTACTTTTCTTTTAGGTAATAGAATGAGGAAAAGCTTGGACTATTCAATTTGTGATACACTGCAACCCGGGCCTTAATAGGCACTACTATGTTTTGTACTCTAATTTTTGTTCTTTGTTCTCCAGCTTTTATGCGACATTGTACTGCTATTTACGACGTCAATAAAAAATATGTTTGAAAAAAAAAAAAAAAACACCACTCCTGCATCCGCTTGCCCCCAGTCCTCTAGCACTCTTAGCTCTACCTGCCACGGTATCAGGGGTGGCCATCTTAAAATAATTTATAAAGCATTTCAAGATTGCCGTCAATTTATGTGCATGCTTACACATGTGTGGCAGTATTTTTTAAATGAATTTTCTTATGCTTAAAGAGATTCTATTGATTCATGCACATGTGCAGCAATCATATTTAATTGGATTTTCTTAAAGCTTATGAAAATGAATTTATAGATTCCTGCAGCACTTGGTTAACCATCTGCACCTGCCAACTTTGAATGGATTTTCTCAAAGCATTAAGTTACTCCTGCATTGATGACATTGAGGAAAATAAAGCATTTGCAAGGCCAATAGGTTTCCCAGGCAAAATTATTTGGCTTTGCTAATGCTCTTTAAAGTGCCAGTAAGGTTAATGACACCTTGAATTGTGTTTTCATTTGTTGTACACTTTAATGCATCAATGCCCATGCCCCACATAGCTCCCTATACTTGATATTGTTAAGCCTAGTACCTTAGCCCAGGCATTGTGGTATCTACAAATCATATTTTGTTTTGACACCAGCAACACCTTGTATATACTGGACATCTCATATCCTGCTTGATCCGAGATTTGTATACATTTCTCGAATTTCTCATTTTTGTTCAGGTGCTTATCACTCCAAATTTTATTGTGTGCCTGAGGAGGAGTGAAACATTTCTGTCTTCTAAAGCAACTATCAGTTCTATGCCACTCAAAGGACCTAGAATCTTCTTGATAAAAAATGTGGATTAATTTCAAAGCATCTTCCCTTCTTTTGGTGATAAAACAGTTGCATCCTCATTCAAAGATTTTAAAGATTAATGAAAGGAGAGGAGAACATTGTCAGTTGCTTTTCTCTTTCCCAAATGTCTAAGACTTACTTTTTCCTTCTTCCGGTTTTTGAATGCTAAGGCCACCTCCCTAACTTTGCTACGTTTTATTCACTCTTTGACATGTAGGAAATTGGATTATCAAGATATGGAAGAGAAATGCTGCAGTTGTTGATGTGAGCTTTGACTACAATGAAGTCAAAGCAATCTGGTTCATATTATGTAAACTGGTATCTCTGAGGAATTCCCACTCACCTTCTTGGTCAGTGTCACTTACTCTCCCCTGTGCAGCTCCACCATTAAGGCTCTGCGCTTGAGCCCCAGCTCCTTCCAGGTAGGTGTTTGAGGCAATCTTCCACCCACAGGCTCCTGCCTGTGCCTCATCCCTGGTGGTATAGTGGAAGAGCACCCTGCTCTTCTGCGATTTCACTCTGTGTCCTCTGCTCTCTTTTGCCTCTTTTCTCTATTCTTTGCCTCTTATGTTTTGCCCTGTTTTCTTGCCTCTTTTCCCTTTAATTTGCCTCGTTCACTCTTCCTTGCCTCTTGTGTTTTGCCCTTTTTCTTGCCTCTTCTCTCTTTAATTTGCCTCTTTTCACTTTTCTCGGCCCTTTTCTCTCTCTTTTGCCTCGCCCCCTCTTCCCGCGCTCCCCACTGCTGCTGCCCCTGCAGCCCCTCCCCCCCACGTGTCGCTCCCGCTCCTGCCTCCCAACTGATCACCCTCCCCCACCCCTACTTAATGACGGTTGTACCCTGGCGTGCCGAAGTCGCACCAAAGGTGTGCCCGTCTGGGCCCGTCTGTGACCGTCGGTGACCAGTGCCAGGGACCCTGGTCCCCCAACCCCCTGCCATTACGATCCCAGCACCCTCCATGCTCTCAACCCAGGACACAGCAACAACTGCCAGCTCTCGACACTGAGCAACACCCAAGCCTGTTCTCCTGCCCTCACTGCCGCCACACCTTCTCCCACCTATGGCCCCTAGCAGTACCCCCAGCCCACCAGATGCCAGCGCACACGAACCACTGAACTGCATCCTCCTCAATGTATGCTCCCTGCACAGACCTGCCATAGAAATCTGGGACCTTCTCAACACTTACACACTGATGTTGCCTTCCTCACTGAGACCTGGACCAACGCCAGCTCTGCACCCGACATTGCAACCACCAACCACGAAGGATACAAGATCCTGAGAAAAGACCGCCTAACCTGCCCAGGAGGAGGCCTCAACATCGTTTACAAAAGTTCCCTCCGATTAACAACCACCTACTCGGACGCCGCCTCACCCCCCCATGGAAAACATCCACTTCCAGATCCAGACCAACCCCAGAGCGACGCTCCCGGGGACACTTGCCTACAGACCACCTGGCCCCTGCTCCCCGTTCACCAATGCCATCGCCGACCTTATCGCACCCCATGCCCTCGCCTGCACAGACTACATACTACTCGGAGACCTGAACTTCCACCTGGACAACCACAACGACCCCAACACCACCGCCCTCCTTGAGAACCTCATCAACATAGGACTGAAGCAACTCGTCTTCGCCCCCCACACACACAGCTGGGGACACACTCGACCCGATCTTCGCAGGAGGAAACAGCATCTTCTTCAGCCACACCATGGAACTGCTCTGGACAGACCACCACTGCATCCTTTTCTCCTTTACTAAACCCACCGCACACAAGCACGCGCACCGCCTCCCTTGCAGAATCTGGAACAAAGTCTCCAAAGAACACCTTACCTCCGCCCTAACTTGTGCTCCACCCCCAACTACGACAGATGCCAACACCACGGCAAGCAACCTCCACCAATGGATCACCAACTGCGCTAACACACTCGCCCCTCTCCGGAACACCACAAGACAACACAACCAGAAAGCAAACTGGTTCACCACAGCGCTCCAAGAATCCAAGCTCTCCTGCCGACGACTGGAAAAGACGTGGAGAAACAGCAAAACTCTGGAAGCACGCTCTGCCTACAAAACAGCCCCCACGGCACACCACCACCTTATCAAATCCACAAAGAAGAATTTCCTCTAAGACAGAATCCTCTCCAACCTCCACAGCTCCAAGGAACTCTTCGCCATCATACAGGAATTTTCCAAACCCAACAGCAAAACAACTGACGTCCCTCCCTCCCAAGACCTCTGCAACAGACTCAGCTCCTTCTTTCACCTCAAGATCAAGACGCTCTATGACAACTTCAATGACCAAGACCTCTGCACTGCCGCAAACCCCAACCCCAGTGACACCACTCAACAAACCCTACTTACCTGGACCCCACTCACGACGGAAGACGCCCTAAAGACCATGAAGAGCATCCACTCCGGAGCACCTTCAGACCCCTGCCCACTGCACATCTTCCACAGGGCTGCCACAGCCATCGCACCTGAGCTACGGCAAACCATCAACTGCTCCCTCGAGACCGCCACATTCCCCGACAACTGGAAGCACACCAAAGTCAACCCCCTCCTAAAGAAACCCTCTGCAGTCCCAACGGACCTCAAGAACTTTATGCCCAACTAACTGCTTCCTTTCGCAGCCAAGTTCATCAAAAGGCTGTCAACACCCAGGTAGCACACTTCATCAAGGCCAACAAGATCCTGGACACCTCTCAATCCAGATTGTGCAGCAACCACAGCACCGAGGCCGCCCTCCTCGCCGCCACAGACGACATCCGCTCCCTCCTCGACCAAGGCCCAACGGCAGCACTCATCCTCCTGGACCTATCAGCAGCCTTCGACACTGTCTCCCACTGCACTCTAGCCACCAGACTCCACGATGCTGGCGTCCGACGAAAGGCCCAAGACTGGTTACGCTCATTTCTCACAAGCAGAACATAGAGAATAAGACTCCCGCCCTTCCTCCCTGAACTGACAGATCAGATGCGGAGTACCCCAAGGATCCTCCCTCAGCCCCACCCTCTTCAACGTCTACATGGCCCCCCTCGCAAACATCATTAGAAACCATGGGCTCAATAGCGTCTCCTATGCCGATGACACCCAGCTCATCCTCTCCCTCACCAAGGAACCTGACATCACCAGGCACAACTTCCAAGAAGGGATGAAAGCTGTTGCAACCTGGATGAAGAACAGCTGCCTGAAACTCAACTCAGAGATAACAGAAGTCCTCATCCTCGGCTCCACCCCCTCCACATGGGACGACACCTGGTGGCCCCCGCCCTCGGAAACCCATCCAACCCGACAGACCATGCACGCAACCTCGTCATCATCCTGGACTCATCGCTCACCATGAATTGCCAGATCAACGCCGTCTCCTCCACATGCTTCAATACGCTCCGAATACTACGTAAAACATTCAAGTGGATCCCCTCCAACTCCAGGAAAACGGTCACTCATGCCCTCATCACCAGCAGACTGGACTACGGCAACGTCCTCCACGCCGGAATCAACAAAAAACTCCTCCGCAGACTCCTGACCATCCAGAACGCTGCAGCCAGACTAATCCTCGATATACCACAGCACAACCACATTCCCCGGCACCTTCACGACCTCCACTGGCTCCCCGTTGAAAGAAGAATTACTTTCAAGCTGCTCACGCACGCCTACAAGGCCCTCCATAACATTGGACCTCAATACCTCAACGACCGCCTCTCCTTCCACTCCCCTAAGAGAAACCTCCGATCAGCCGACCTCTCCTTAGCCACCGTTCCACACTTCTACAGGACTAGAGCGGGTGGAAGATCCTTCTCCTATCTCGCAGCCAAGACCTGGAACGATTTCCCCCTTCACCTTCAGTGAAGCCTGACACTGCACCAATTCAGGAAGGACCTCAAGACCTGGCTCTTTGAATGACCCCTACGGAGCTGCCCCAACCCTCCCTCCAGCGCCTTGAGACCTGATTGACTGACGGTAGCATAGGACATGCAGCAATTCAGACTATACAGGTGCAACAAGAGCAAAACAATAAAATACTTCTAAACTCCAGTGTGCATTCAACTTTAATCATAGCTGCTATTTTCTCAACACAGGTAATCAAAATGCTGGACATGTGTGTAGGGTAGCATCTGGTGTCAGGATCTTTCCTCCCTACGGTCCTTTTCCAGAAGTATATTTTACTTCATCAGCTATTCCAGACTTTGCACCACAGAAAACTAAGATATCAAAAGGGCAATCACCCAGTACCACCTCCAAAAGATCAAAGAGAGTCTCCACCTTCTAGGCCCCATCAGCTTTCCATTTATTACTGTGAATGTCACTAATTGTTATGCAATGGAACCTCTACAAAATGAGACCAAATCTTGTGCCTTCGTTTCACAAGGAGAGATGAGCTGGGTGTGTGCAAGGTTAAGATTTTCACACTTACTGCATCTTTGCTTGAGTTGACTTTTAAGCCAACCAGTTTGCCACTGAAGCCAGATTATAGAGTAGGTGTGAATTTGGACAATGTTGTACAAACTATAGGATGATGAGGAAGGTAAATGTGATTAGCCTTTTGCTAAAATTATTGCTATGTTTAAGGCAAGTAATATGACAATCTGTACAACACAATCATAGAGAGCTGATAACCAAAATATGTTTAATTTTTGTAGTCATACATATTTACCCACATGTTGCAAATATTATGTTTGTAGTGTTTTTCCTTAACACGAGATTGGCAATAGGGCTTTTCTCTAGGTCATAAATTTAAGCACATTTCTCTGCAGCTGTGCTGAATTAGCGATCGAGAACATTTCATAATTTTAGATGGCATGGGGAAACATCTCCTTCAAACTTGCATCCCACATTTGAGCCTTGCTCAGCTATTCAAACCCTTTGCACATAACAACAACTGACTTACCTAAAAGTTAAATATAGCAATTTAAAAGCCATATGATGGGTTTTAATGTTAGAGAAAAGCACATGTACCAAGTATGTGTAGGCGACACCTTTAAAGTCAAATAACAGATGTGCAGAGAATAAACATCAAAAGAACTTTGAGGTATCAAGACCAAAAGGTGACGTATTTCATACAAACCTCTAAAGTCATCTAACGTATTGAAGAACTTTGAGACCTCATATAATATATATGTTCTCAACCCTTCTCAAAAAATGAGGGAAATGCTTATAGACCTTCTTTGATATAACCACGTATGGCCTTCCTTCAACTCCACCTAACCTGCATACCCTAACATCACTTTATCAAGCACTCTCCTATCCACCACATCCTCTTAGCTCCTTTCAAACAAAACAAATCTTGACATGCCTAGTACCCTCTGGAATATCCCTGCTGGCCTTCATAACAATACCCTTCCTCGTCTGTAGACTTCTCCTCCCTTCCCTATAGACATGGAGATATCCAGAGCCCACCACCTTCCTCAACTCTTCCCATTCTCTTTCTGTTTGGGCACAACCCTACTTTGACGGTGGCCATAGAGTGCCAGAAGCCTTCCAATTTCATGGCTCAGGGAGGTCTCTGGCTGCTGGTCCACTTCTACATCAAAGTCAGTTGAGGCTCTGCCGCTGAAATCAGAGCTGCCCCAACCTCTACATTAAGCATGGGAACTAAATGAGGATGGTTGACTGTGCTTTCTGTGTTTCTTGGGTGCTTCTATTTGTGTTGTTTATGTGTGGACAGGTCAGTGTGGACTTTTATGCATGGGTATATTCTTAAACGTTGGACTTTGTTCATGGAGGTCTTTATGTCTTCACTTTCTCTGCACCTCTACATTGTTTGACCTGTGGAAATTAGAACAGAAGTATAAAATGGTGAGAAAAGCACAGTCAACTACTTCAATATGGTTTCTTTCTGCACAAATTACAAATATTGAAAATATAGAAGTTGACTGATATTGTCATTGGTTAGAAACTACAGTTCTTGCCTAGCTTCCAGGAGCTATGCAAATGGCATTTTTGTAGCCATGGCTGCATTCAAGAACCACAAGGAATGTCTGTTTTTAAAGGATTCTAATTTACTCTTCTCTTTAGGTGATGGTATGGATTCATGGAGGTGGTTTAATTTATGGAGGGGCTTCGACGCTTGATGGGTCGGCTTTGTCAGCCTATGAAAATGTGGTTGTAGTCATAATTCAATATCGTCTTGGAACCCTTGGATTTTTCAGGTGAGATATCGTTTTAGAATTCAGTGTCATTTCATTAGCATTGGACTCTCTTTTTAGGTCTCTTCTGCATGGGATTTTAGTTGGCTGTTGTCAAATACCTTTTGTGAAAAATACTTACATTTGACTCCTGGAACAGTGCTCAAGGCGTCATGGAGATTAGTCTTAGCTTGCTACATATACCCCCATAAAATCACCACAACGACTCACCTTATGCAGTAGAAGGAAAAGCAAAGTAAGAGAAAAGAAAAACAAATACAGAATGATGAAGTGCAATCCATATACAACTGAAAATACGTTTTTTTAAACTCCCGGATTGATATGTCAGAGTAAAAAATGTATTATGCTAAATAATATATGCAAAAGAGAGGTAAAGCAGTACCTGTATCTGTGGACTCAAATGAGAAGTTTAGATGCTTCTGAGAGAAATGGCAAGAAAGACATGGGACCTTCTACAATCCTTCGAAACATGTATTGTTTACAAAGTTCAAGCACTTGGAAAGAAATTATAAAGTCTGAGAGTCCTGAACACATTGCTAACCTGGCAATTCTGCTCTATAAGAATACTAAAAATGCCTTCAAAGAAGGAAAAGACTGCGGACTTACTCTAGATCCTTCAACCAGAAGTGCATGACAAAAAAGGTAGCTTCCTCAGGGTGAACCTCATTGCCAGACCTTCTCACAGTGTGCACCTAAACCAAGGTCTGCCTTTTTACTACTTGCCAATCCTACACAGCCCTGATCAAGAACTGCAGGTTATCAATAAAGGGCAAGGGGAACGGTGCGAATCTAGTGCCACATGGGACACAGTACACACACAATTCACAACTCCCTTTCACTCACTATCTTTAACAGTCATGTTATGTTATGTTATGTTACGCTATGTTATGTTATGTTATATTATCTTATGTTATGGTATGGTATGGTGTGGTATGGTATGGTATGGTATGGTATGTTATGCTAAAGGTGGAATTTGCACTGGTTTTTGAGATCCCAAATGGTAAAGCTGGAGTTGGCCAATTTGGAAGAAAAGTACTTTTGTGCATTAGCGACTTCTTGGTCCTGAGCTCTTAGGTGTACCACAAACAAAAACAATTATACAAGTTGACATCAAACAAACGCAATGACACATGCTCAGTTATAGATCCATCAGCCAACAAGCCTATATTTAAAAACACACATAAAATGAATTGGCAATGATTGCATGATGCATAAGATTGTAGAGTGTGTTATTTCTAAAACTTTTAAAAACATGTGAGGATTGTATCATTCAAGTGCTTGACAATTGGTTATCCCACGCACAACAAAGCAGTGAGCACAAAAACTCTAATGGCATAAAATACACTATTTCATTTTATCACTGGTCACAAAAATGTGGCCCTTAAGGGGCCCGCCTTTTGTTTATTTTGACCTGTTCATTTTAGATACATTAAGGCTACGACCAACACATGCAGAAAAAAGGCCAGTTTCTGTGTCTTACATAGACATAGCAAGGGGAGTTAGCTAGCCAACCTGGGATAGTGACCAAAACGTTTTTTTTCTTTATCATGTTCAATCACATCATTTCTAGCACTAAAATTGACCTGGAAAACCCCTCTCTGTGCGAACAGATCAACCACAATATAGATAGTAGCTTTTCAAAAGGCATTCTGAGAAGGGGTTGTTTAGGTAGTCGGGATAGTAAGATTCTCCTCATTTATAAGTCTTTGGTATGGGAAATGTGGTACTATGGTAATGTCAGGAGAGCTTCACTATTGAATTTAGTCAGAAGCTGAACCCAGGAGAAAATTATAAATCAGGTAGCTGTTGGCCACTTCTTTTAAAACAGTAGAGGAAATCTCTTTTTCCAGAGCCTGTTGTGAGCCAGTCAGATCCACTGTGAATGCAGTTTGTTTTCCGAGAGCGTGGAATATGGGGCCTGTAGAATATCAAGAGCCTTGTTACGAGTTCTGTTGTTACAGGTTCAAATGTGGTGCTGAGGTTATTTTGGGGTTGAGGCTGATATATAAGAAAAGGATTAAGGCTCATAAATATGGCTGAAAGGTGAAGCAATAAGGTTTTAAGTTTGACACTCAATTTATCATCATTGGGGCCAATCCCGGAATCTACTAAATTAAGATTTAGGGAATGTATGGAAAAAAATACTTCCTGGAAGTCAGGCAGCTATCTCCAATTGAATTCCGGCAAGACGGAGATTCTGCTTTTTGGGAAAGCTCATTCCTTCTGGTCCAGTGATTGGTGGCCCATAGAACTGGGGTCAATCCCTACCCCAAAAAAGGTAGTCAGAAATCTGGGCTTTTTGATCAATCAGAATCTCTCTTTGAAAGAACATGTTGACTTGATCACCGGATCCTGCTTTGGCCTGATACAACTTCTTAGGAAAGCCTTTCAATGGCTCATACACCAGTGTCGGCCGGCATGACTTGCGGGTGGCTGGGCGAGGTCAGGCGCGGAGGAGGGGTGGGCTTGGGCCCACGAGGTAGCGCAATGAAAAACAAAAAAAATATATTTAAAAAATTACAACACTTACCTTGCTGCCAGTCCTGCCGCCACGTCTCTCCTCCTTGCTCCTGCTCTTGTCGTGGGACAAGAAGCTAGGCTCCCCTGACCAATCACAATGCTGCAATGCAGCATTGTGATTGGTAGGCCCCCAGGCTCCCCTGCTCAAAACCAATCACAACGCTGCAGCGTTGTGATTGGTTTTGAGCGTCCTGGTGGGACGCTCAACCAGGAAATGGGAGCCTGGGCTTATTCTCCATGCAGGCTGTAATGCAGCCTGCATGGAGAAAGTGGAAAGTGCGCATGACTGGTTTGGGTGGCCCAAGAGGGTCGACCAAACAGTCATTGCGCACTGAGGAGTGGGCAAACCACTCCTTTCCTGCCCTGCTCCCCGTGAGCAGAGCAGCCCCGCCCACCTGCCCGCCTGCAAAGGAAGGAAATATAAAATGATAATAATTAAAAGTTATTATCATTTTATATTTCTTTTCCGTTACACTGCTCAAAGCAGTGGGGCGACGCTTCTCCGCCATAGCAGAGGAGCCACCACTGTCATACGCCCATTTACAAAAATAAAGTTAATTTTAGTAAATAAAATGATACCAGAACATCAAAAATCCAATCAGTAGAACCAGAGATATTGAATTTTAAAGTTTTTTAGCAAAAAATAGCACCAAGAAGCAAAAAGCACTAACTTTGAGTATCTGGTCACTCTGGACTGGGACAATACACAAGCTCAGGCCAACCACAATGGCACGCAGGCCGGGCACCGAGTTCTGCCCACTGGGAGTTGTAGTCTATGTCCTTGATGCAAAGTTAGTGCAGAGGGGTCCTCTGTGTTGATTCCAATGAGGCTTTCAGCTGGTTGGCGATTCTTTTTGGGGTTTTGCATCACCCAGCATCAATTCCAATGAAGTTTTCGGCTATGTTGCAAGGCTTTGCCGGGGTTCACGTTGCCAGCTTCCATTCCAATGAAGCTTTCAACTGTGCAGCAAGGCTTTGCAGGGCTTGGCGATGGTTCTGGTGCAGTTTACAGATGGGATCTGCATGGCGTGACACTGCCAGGCTTTGCGTCGCCCAGCATCGGTTTTGGTAAAGTCTTCGGTTTGGAGTTACACAGCTTTGTGGGACCCTGCGTTGCTTCACGCTAAATCTGATGGAATCTTCACTTAGGCAGGGATGAGATCTCTCTAATGCCAGCCAAGGGTCCAGGCCAGGGGGGGGCGCCTCTTCGGTCAGGACTCACTCCAACAGAGTCCGGCAGCATGACTCAGGGAGGTACATTTGGGCCTGGTCAGTTGGGAAGTTGAAGCTTTTTCTGTTCCTGTAGCTCAAACAGGAGACCAGCCAACTGACCATTGGAGTCATTCTGTGTAGCCTGGGCTCAAGTCAAGCAGGTCCAATCTTCCTTCTTCAGATAGCAAGGCAGTCCTTCAAGAAGCGCGACAGTCCTTCTGGTAGCAGAGCAATCCTTCATCTGAATCTTTCACAGTTATAGGAGTGTTATGATGAGTGGCTCTGGAGGTCCAATATTTATACCTGGTGCCAGTCTATGTGTGGCTGATTCTCTGGCCTACCTCCAACACTGGTTCTGGAAAGCTCTTCCCCTTTTCTTGCTCCAGGTTCCAAACTGTCTGGGGTGATAAAAGGTAGGGCAGGCCTGGTGTCAGGTACCTTTGTGTGTGCCGTAGTCAAAGCCCTTTGAAGTGTAAGTGGGGTTGAGTGCAGCCCATCCCCAGTCATCCTGCCAGACTGGACCATCCTGTTCACACCTAAGCCTCATTTGAATCACTGTCTCTCAATAATACTCAAATTCCAACAGCAGAGCCATTCACAGTCATGTGACCCAGGACACTGGCAGAAGGCAAAGTTGATTGGGACAAGAAAATGGCAACTTTCTAAAAGTGGCCTTTTCAGAATTATAACTTAATAACCAACTTCACCATTAAAGAGGATTTTAAATTATAATTAACTGAATGTAAACAGGATATCTCTTTCTGCTCCCAATCTAAAATTAGCACTTCTTAAATGTAATAAGATTACCTATTGTTAGCCGATGGGAGAGATAGGCCTTACAACAGCAAAAAACGACTTTAGGAGTTTTTCACTTCTCCCTATGAGCCTTTAGGGCCTACCTTAGGGTGACCTATAAGTATTAAAAAGGAAGGTTGAGGCCTGGCATAAGGTTTCATTTTGTCAGGTTGTATCGTCAGTTTAAAACTGCACTACAGGCTGCAGTGGCAGGCCTGAGATGTGTTTTAAAGTGCTACTTTAGTGGGTGGCACGAGTGCTGCAGGCTCACTAGTCACATTTAATTTATAAGCCAAGAGTACAGTTAGTATTATTTACTAGAGTCTTACAAGTAAATTAAATGTGTCAATTCGATGTAGTCCAATTTCACCATGTTTGAAGGAGAGAACACAAGCACTTTAGCACTGGTTAGCAGTGGTAAAGTCCACGGAGTCTTGAATCCATTAAAAGCAAATTCAGCAAACAGGAGGGATGAAGGCAAAATGTTTGGAGGAATACCAAACCAAGGATAACAGTTCTTGAACTACAGATAACAAAATGGTGATGTATTTTGTGGTTTAAAAAGGCTATCAAGGAAGGCACTGACTTATGTTGCTGTTTGGTTAACTATTTAATCATTTTTGATTGGGTTTGTTTGAACCACTAGTGGTCAAAATTGAATTCTAGGAGCATTGATTTTCTCCAGAAATTAGGTATTGTTATCTCTCAGCGGTGGTGTGTGCAGATCATTTGGTTCTTATACACCGACTGGGATAGGGCTCTTAAACAGTTTGGAGGCATATAAGCCTGCTAACCTTCTTATTAGAAATGCCCCCAAATGTATTGTTTTGAAATTTGGATGTGGCAAGTCATAGCAGGTCGCTCAAAGGTGACAAACCTGAACAAGTAACGGATTTTAATTATTTGGATGTGGTTATAACAATCCACTTATAATTGGGACCTCATAATTAACCTCTGTGTCATCAAAAAAGTTCAGGTGGCAAATAGTGCCAACATTTTGGGCATGTATCTACTGACTTTCCTTTGTGAGAATTTTCGTAAGGTCTTGTCTCCAGTGATAGATTCGGTGGTACTTTATAACAAGACTGCAAGGGTGAGAAAATGCTTCTTTTTGCGTGGTCAACCCCATTCATTTGTGGTTTGATGCTGCTGACGTTTTGACTTGGTGCACTGGGGACACTGCCAACCAGGCCCCAGTAAATGTGCTTTGATCCCTAAAACATGTCAAAATTGGCTCAGTCCCAATTGGGATAGTTCATTTTTTTGTAAGGCCATAGTATATGGTGTCTAAAATAGAACCATGGTATAGAAAGGTAAATGTCACCTGTGAAATAGAGCATTACAGTGTCATCCACTAGTGTGACCAGGCAATCTATCACTGTAGTCTGGCTGCTGCAGTACCAAGACTGCAACCCGACCTGTCAAAAAAAACCATTCAGACAGGAGAAAATCTTTCTTTTAAATATTAATGAGTCAACCCTATGTAGACCTTGTAGCCCTCAAGACAGTTATGTTATGTCGTGGTATCTTATATTGATTTGTAAAGCGAACTGATCACCCAAGAGGGTAGCCAGGCACTTGGGCAAGTGTGTAGCTGTGTGGTCCCCATGGTGATTATACAAAGTGCCTGGTCTTCACCTTCTTGCGGAACCCATGAAGATGTGTTGAGGGAGGTTATTCCATATCTTGGGTATGATTTAGGAGAATGAGAGACCTCCAGTTTTGCTCATACGGATGCAGGGAGTGTGTGCAAGTGAGAGTGAGGCAGAGCGTAGGTGTCTGATGAGTTGGTGAGAGTGTATGCAGCTGTTCAGGTATTCTGGTCTTGTGTTGTGTAGGGCTTTGTATGTGTCAATGAAGTTTCCTGAGGTGCTGTGTGATGTGGGTGTAGGAAAGTAGGATCTGCTTCTTATGGTTACCCCCACTTTTTGCTTGATGTTGCATTGTTTTTGACTAGTCTGACTGGGATCCTGCTAATCAGGACCCCGGTCTATCTGCTTTCTCCCTTAAATTGTCATGCATGTACTTTGGTACACTCCAGATTGGATACTGGGGTACCCTTATCAGTCCCTAGTATATGGTACCCAGGGCATAGGTACCCCAGAGGCCTCCCATGGGCTGAAGCATGTATTATGCCACCCATGAGAGGCCATGCAAAATGGAACTCCAGGTCTGCTACTGAAGCCTGTGTAAGATGGTGCTTGCACCACTTACTTTAGATATAGGTTCACTATATCTATAGGTCACTACACTTAAAACGTATAAGTCACTCCTATAGCAGGCCTTAACAATCCTGAAGGCAGGGTGCTGGGGTTTTAGTGAGAGGGTGCCCCTGCATGAGAAGAGCCCCTCTGCAGCCTTCGGAGACCATTCTCCCGGGTTGTCTGTGACTCAGCTGGACATATAGGTAGAGGTGCATTATAACCTTGCGGTAAATGCTATCTCGAAAACAGCTGCATAGAAACATATCGTGTTTGGTATTAAACACCTTGGAATCATACCGATTCCACCCTTCAGAAGCGAGCTTCATGGGGTCACTGGCTATCCGGTGCCAGCCTTCTCGACCCGGTCAGCACAAAATGGATGCTGCCGACCAGAGACACACTTCTGCCCTCCTGCTGCTGAGCCAAGCCCGAGCAGGGGAAGGCAGCACAATAGGCATCCTGTCACATGGAGGTGTGACCACCTCCCAGACAGGATTTAGTGTATTGGGGCTGGGTGGGTGCACTCTGAGAGTGCCTGAAAGTCTGCACCCAGGGCACATTTGGTGTCCCTGTGCATAGTCCAGCTCAAACCAGTTCTAGGAGCCATTGGCTCCTGCTCTGGCGTGAAACTGGACATAGGTCCTGGGTGTAACCACCCCTCTGTCCTGACCCTCCCCTAGGAGGGTCCCCCAAATCTGTCCAACCCTCTCTCGTGGGTACATAAGGGCTTACCTGACTGTAAGACTTTAGATTTTACGTGGACAAGATTCTACAAGAAGAAACCACCGACCTTCGACCGTCTGGACATGCTGGACTTCGACTGGGCCCGACTTCGTCTCCCTCTCCGTCCAAAGCTTTGTCTGTGCCCTTGCTCCATACAGGCTCCATGCAGGACCTGTTGTGCACTAAGGAAAACTGAAGAATCTCCCTTGGAGTGAAGGAGTCACTCCCCTGCCCTAGCAGGCACCTTAACACAACTGACCGGTCTGCTGCTCCTGAGCTCCTGCGGACTCCAAAGATTTCAGCAACACAGGAGGGGGGTTTTCGAAGGTCCTCGAGGTTGATCTGCCCTCTCAGCAAGTCTGAGGCCAGTATTCTTCGTGGGGACTGCATAACCCAAACCCCTGTGCACCGCGTCCCTTTGCAGTTGCATATGCTTGTTGGCGATTCCCGAGCTTGTGCATTGGACTCCATGTAGTCCTGACACTGAGCAGTATTTGCACCAAAGAACCCCAGCCTCCTCACACCGAGTGCTCCCTGGGCTGGTACTTTGCAATCTTGCCCTAGGTCCCCTCGCGACTCCTGGTCCTTCGGCCTGTGGGTCTCTCTGAGGGTCATCTTGATTTCTGTTGGGCTTCCCTGGTTGCTCCATACGTGCCCTGACTCCCCATTGCTTGGTGAGTCCCCTGGACCTTGCTGGTCCATATTGTAACCTGTTTGACCTTCCTTTGTGGGTTGCTTTTGCCAAGGCTTTTTGGTACTCCAGCCGGACACCGACCCCTCAGCACTCGACATCCTTCGTGGGACAGCTCACCTCCGGCTCCTGGTCATCCTCGGTGTCTCCTGGTCCTCGTGGCTGCAGAGTCAAGCATCCCTTCTTCGCACCTGAAGCTCCCAACATCAGTGGGCATTCGTCTACCGAGCCCCTAGTCACTCTGAAGTGACCCAGACTCTGTCCCCTCTGCTTTCAGGTTCCTTCCTTCCCGAATCCAGGCTTGGATTCCTCCGGACCCTTTTCACCTTCACGGCAGCAGTACTTCTTTGCAGCTCTCCATTGAGAACGACGGCAGTTTCCGACGCCACTTCAGACCTATGCACCCGGCTCCTCTGGGATAGGTAACTCGGGTACTTCAGTATCCACGGGTGGGGTGGCTCTTTAAACTCTTAAGTTCCAAAGGGTTCGCTCGAAGTCCTCCTAGAAGGGTCCTTAAACTTTAAAAGTGTAACCGCGACTGCCCCATAGAATTGTACGGAGCCCGCGGTCGTGTTCCCACACTGCACCTGGCCTCCGTGGGGTCCCTGTCTAACCACCTTGGGTGGTTACTTGGGGTCCCAGTGATTCTACGTGCCCCAGACCTTGTCTTGATCTCAGTCGTGACTGTTATACCACTATTTTAGTATATGGTTTGGTCTCCCCCAGGAGCCCTCTGTGTATTGTGCTACTTACAACTGTTCTATTGATCTCGTATTGTGTGCTTTGTGTTCTATCCTCGTGTAGAGGATAGTAGAGAGTGTTATATTAATAAATACATATTTTTCTAAAACTACTGTGTGGTTCCCCTTTCATTTACTCAATATAGGAGGTGATATTCTGGTTAAACAAGCTGCTTTACATTCCTTCAAGATTAAGCCTGAAGGCTGCTCTCCACAGCTACCACTAGGATAGCTTTCTAAAGGTTATCTTTGACCTCATACATCATAAGGGTCATTTGGACTAGTGCAAGGTGCCCACTTTAATTAGTGTACAGCATATACCAGGCCAACTTCTCACAGTGGGTGCAGCGTGGGAGGTCAAGTATGAGTCTTGCAGCAGTGTTCTGGATGTTCTGGAGTCAGTGTAGGAGTTTTTTTGAGATTTCAATGTAGAAAGTGTTGCTGTAGTTCAGTCTGCTGGTGTGAAGGTTCGTCTGGTGTTCTGAGGCAACCATTTGAAAATCTTTTGCAGCATGCATAGGATGTGGAAGCAGGAGGTGCACACTGTATTGACTTTAGCTGTCATTTTGAGCTTGTCGTCTAGTATGCGTGGCCTGTGGGTGTTGATCCTAGCTCCGAAGGCCACTAGCTGGAGTCACGAGGAGGTCTTGCTGCCGAAGAAAAGTACTTCTGTTTTGTTGGAGTTCAGCTTCAGGAAGTTGGTTTGCATCCAGTCTGCTACCATGGTCAAGCAGTTGGTGAAGTTGGTTTTGGTGGTGGTTGTTTTGTCCGTCAGGGAGAGTCTCAGGTCTGAGTCTGATGCTACTGAGCAATGGCACAATGCTCAAAGGGAACCACCTCCAGGCATCATTGGGGTCCTTAAAGAAACTAACGCAGGACTCCTGAGATGAAGGAAGGAGTAGGGAAAGGGACTGCTGAACAGGAGGTCTGAAATGACAAATGTAAGAAAAATGTGGATATGTGTATGTCTTAAATTCTAAAATCACGTATAATGTACACCCTTATTATACTACTGGTACCTTCAATAAATGTCTTGGAAATCTATATTCCCAGAGGTAGATTTGCTTTTTTAATATATGATACTTATTGGTTTTTCAGGAAATGTAGAGAGAAGAAAGATTTGATACGGTTGTTCTTTTTCCACAATGTTCTCTCATAAACATAACTAACACACGGGCAACTTTGTTTCATTGACTAGATTCACTACTTACATGTAATTCTCACTACAGCATAGATTCTCAATCTGTCATAAGTACATAACCGTGTCTCCAAACAGCTCTCGTGTCATTCCTTTAACATGACAAGCTGTAGCCAGGCTGCGTTTTGTCACCACTTGACGGGACAGTGTCAGCTGAGTGTTCCAGTACTAAAGAGCTTTGCCTTTTTATCAATGTAATAGGACAGTGTGCACCCTAAGCCCCATGCCACGGTCCCTCGAGTTGAGACACGACACCCGACAATTGTCGGTAAGCTTATGTGACGTGTACGAATGCCACGACTGCATCTATGTTAGTCACACACTTTCATGGTGGATACATCATACTAGTGTTTAGGTAGTTGGTGGCAATATATTGGTAAGTGTTACTAACACTGTTGCAATAACCTAGTTGTCATATCTTCCTACAGGTCGTAACAAAGTGGATCCGCTGGTGATACATTTGTGGACCACTACCTTTGGTTCTGCATTTTTCCTATATATGCATGTTTCTTGAACAGAAGCAATACTTTAAGGTCCTGATGAATGCCAATACACCTCTTATGAGGGTCATGTTGACAGAAACATGTTGACCAATGATCAATGACACACAGAAGCAGGGTCAATTGACTGTTTCACTCTTATTTTTAATCCTGACCCAGGCATGCAAGAATAAAGTGTAATGCCTGCTCTGGAGTCAGTTTTAACTATCATCATCATTTTTTTCACATTTTGCACACTCTCCTAGCCTTATCACCCTTTAGATCTCTGTACGGCCTCTACCATATAACAAAACATCCAAAGAGCTCCACCTTCTAAGAGAGGGAGTTGCAGCCCACACTGTGATCTGCTGTCACAGTGTTATGGGAACCCCAATGATGAAGCATACCACTTTTGGTCGTTGAGGGAATTGTTCAGCCAGGTTTCTTACCATTTCTGATTCTTTGTCTTAGACCCTGGCGTGTCTTTGTGTGTATGAAATATTGATTGGGAGTGAACACCCACAAGTCTCTAATTCTCCCCAAGCCCTCCTTTTGTGTTTAATTACCTCAGAGGTTGCCCACCTGGTTGCCACAGGCTTTCCTGTGCCCCGGCTGACAGCCTGCAGCTTTTGCAGCCAAGACCAGGAATTTGACCCCCTGCCAGGCGGTGTGAACACTCCCAGGAGTCAGAAACAAAGACCTGGACGGGAAGGAGGTGACACCTCCTTCCCTGATAGGATGGCTAGTGAAGTGGCACTACAAGGAGGTGAGCTACAAAGCTTTCTCCACCTCTGAAATGTATCCAGGCTGCATCCCAGAGGAGGATTCAGTCGTTCCTCTGACCCTAGACACATTTGCTCCTGGGCAGGTGGGACAGTGCTGTAGTTAAGAGGTGTACACAACCAGAAGGCTAGCCACACCCCTAGGGTGGGGTACCTGGTCTGTACAGCCAAGGAAGAATAGGAGGTTCTGGTTAGAAAAGGTGACACCCCCCCCCCGGATGTGGCCACCTCAGGGTGGATTATCCACTGGGGCTAGTAGCCCATTGACCACTTGCACCCACCCCCCATAACACCCCTAAATCTAGAATTTAAGGGGCACCCCTGGCACCAGAACCTCAGTTATGATTTGAATTGCAAAAGAGGACAAAGAAGAGATTTGAGTCTGTGACTACAGGACCTGCACAAAGAAGAGGCAACACTTTGCCCCTGTGGCAACCACCCTGCAACTGCAAGACTGCTACTCGTCCTGGACCAAAGACCAGCTCCCGCAGACAGAGGGACCCCTTTGAGAGACAAAGGCAACTCCAGACTCCCTTGGGCTAGTGGTACTAGTCCCCTGCAGCCAGCAGGTAAAAGCACGCTCCCTGGACCAAAGAATTGCTGATCATCAAGCCCTCTGAGGGATCGCCCAAAAGTAGAAGATCCAGTGCATTGTGGCAAACATAGTCCTGACCTCCAGCAAGTTTCAGGTGGCTACCACTTTGCCTCGGACCTCCGGGCATCAAAATCGCTTCACACTGGCCTTCCCTCTGCCAAGAGCTCCTTCATTCGATACTGCAACCCGAGGGAACTTTGCAGCACCTTTAATCGACACCTCAGCGGCCCCGTTGTGAACTTTTTGCATCCGATTCCTCACCAGCACCGCTTGAGCGGTAAACCCAGCTCCCCTACAGCTCCCGCTTCAGTACCAGGGACAGCTAGAACAACTCTGCACCCAGGAACTACGAGCTGGGTAAAATTCAACTGACTGTCATGGGCTGGCCCTGGAATCTACATCACCTCTTCTCCCCAGTGGGTTCCAAGCAACCCGACCTGAAAGTGACCGATTGTCACTAGTGTTTTTTACAATTTACCACAATGCTAATGTTTAGCAGTATTATTTGCACAGATTGTTTTTCCTTCTAAAATCCATAACTCCGGTTATACACATCCGATTGTCTTCGGATAATAATCGAATAATAATCTGCTATAGTCGTATACATTGATTTTTTATGAGTTGTGTCATTAACTTATTGTCCATGTTGGTACTCTAAAACTGCTTAACACATGTTCCTCCAGTAAAGCCTGACTGCTCTGTGCCACACTACCAGGAATGAGCTAGGGATTTACCAGGGTGAATTTAAAGGACCTATTTTGGGATATTGTGAGAGAATTACATGTATTAGTGTGAATCCAAAGGACCTAATTTGGGGTATTGTGAGAGTATTACATAGTGATGCCAAACCAACCTCGCTGCATAATACTCCACTTTCTTACAATGATGGTGATGTCCTGTGATCAGATGATGTTGACGGGAAGTGTCATGTATATGTTGAAAATGGTGGGGGTGAAGGACAATCCTTTTGGAACTCTGCATATCAGTTTCTTGGTCTCTGATGTGAAGGGTGGCAGCCTGACCCTTTGGGATCTTCCCGTGAAGAAGGAACAGATCCATTTGAGAGCAGCTCCTTGTATGCCAGTCTTGTGGAGTCTTCTGATAAGGTTGTTGTGGGAGACAGTGTTGAAGGCCACACAGAGGTCAAGCAGGATGAGGGCAGCTGTTTCTCCGGTATACAGAATGGTATGAATGTCGTCAGTGGCTGTGATGAGTGCTGTTTCAGTTCTGCATTTGTTTCTAAATCCTGATTGAGTGTTGTCTACAAGAAGATGAAGTTCATGGTGAGTTGTGATTTGCTTGTTGATGGCCTTCTCATTCACTTTGGCTGGATAGGGGGGCAGGGAGATGGGTAGGAAATTGCTCAGTTGATTTGTGTCGGCTGTGGGCTTCTCAAGGAGGGCTTTGATTTCTACAAGTTTCCATTTATCCAGGAATTGGAGGACATCATAAAGATGTTGATGAAGTGGGTCAGGGTGGTGCTGACTGGTGATGTTCCCTTGTTGTAGATGTGGTGGGGGTATGGGTCAGTTGGGGCACCTGAGTGGATGGTCTGCATGATTGCCGCTGTATCATTTCTGGTGAGGGTTATCCTTTGAGCCAAGTGGCCATCTTCTTTGCCAGTGCGCACAGTATTTAAAAGCTGAACATGTAGAAATGTAAAGTTAACATGTCCTTACGGTTATTAGCACCTACAGGTTTTTCACTACAAGAAAGCTGGCTGGCCCATAAAAAAACACTGAGATGCGATATTAAATATTACTTCTGTTATCTCTGGTAGGAGACCAGCTAGAAAAATTACTAAACAACTATTTTTAATATTTGTCAAATGCTTAACTCAATGGTGAGGTTGAATCCCTGCCTGAAGCTCCTGGAGGCTAATTTGCATTAGCTGTCCAGCTATATCCCAATGAGTGATTATCCATCATGAGGTGTGAAAACTACTCTCACAACAGAGACAAAGTCCAAGGTGCGGGGAGGTATTTGTGTTCCTCTGGCAGGAAGGCTTGCTGGGATGTACCCAGCAGCTTAACATACTTCAATCAAATGTTAGCTGACACCAGAGCAGGTCCTCTCTTTTGATCTTCCAGTTAATTAGGCACCAAACCCAGTGGGGGGGGGGAGCTGCTCCACAACTGGTTTGGAGTGGCCAAGGAGAAGGGGGTTGTTCATTACCTTGGCCACACCTCTGGGCAGGCACACAGGCACTGCAACAAGAGGAAAAGGGTTTCTCCCTCTTGGATTTAGGCAGCAAGGAGCAATATGGGATCAATTGCAGTAGGGCAAACGGGAACTGTTGAAAAAGTGGGTAGGGTTACCCCTGGAAAGTTACCCCCACCCACTATTTGTGCCAGGTTTAAATGCAGCACCCTAAGGCTCCTTCTTCAGAACACTCTGGATGGACCTGTGGATGACTGAAGAAGGACTGCAGCTGATGCTTGAGACCTGTAAGGACACCTGAAGACCTGGAACAAAAAAATAAACTCAAAGGGTCAGTTGGCAGGCCTCCTGTGTAAGAGCCACAACAAGCTGCAAGACACCTTTTGTCCTCAAGTGCCAAGCTGACCAGTGCCTACTGGACCTTACCTGGACTTTGCTGGCTGCCTTTACTGGAGTGAGTCTTGACACCCAGTTACTGTTCCTGAGGTCTTGGGACACTTTGCTGTGTCTAATTGGACTTGCATCACCTCTGCATAGCTGGTACTTAGGAAAGTTTTAAGCTCCAAGACCTCCGGAGGTCTAGGACAAACCTGCCAAGCCAATCTGCCCAAGGTGCAACCTTGCTAGGATGTAAAAACAGGTTTCTCTCACTCAGAGCTTCTCCCAATTCAGCTGGACTTCATCAAGAAGGCATCTGGCCTCATGGAACTCACTGTCGGATGTAGCCGCAGCCCTGCTCCGCTTGAAGATTCCAAGCTCCAAAAACTGAGACTAGGTGCCTGATTTAGAGTTCGGAGTAATCGCACCCTGAATTTAGAAATGCCTGCTGGCCCAGCAAATATATATGACCTTTGCCAGGGAACACCATCACAGCGGTGCCTGTCAGTGTACTGAAAGTGTACAGTACAACTCTGTCACCATGGCAGACTTTCAATATGTTTTTTTGTGTTTTTAAAAAGAAAATCCCAAAGCAGTATTTTCTTTTTGAAAATTAGAACAACTAACAGCCCTATCACCATGGAAGTTTTCTCCCATGGTGTGGAGGTCATTTAAAAGTTTTCACTTTTACTTTCCACAACGTTTTTCATGGTGGTAAGTACCCTCTCTGTCAAACTCTAAATCAGGTCCTAAGTTTGAAGGTAACATTTTGACTAGGTGAAGACATTAAAAGTATCCAGCTGGCGAGAGGACTTCCCTGGGTTCAAAATTGGAATATTCACGCTTTGAGTTTTTTTCTGACAAAAACAACAGCTTCAGTGGAATCTCGTCCATTGCCTGATTTTGGGAGGACTCCCATTTCAGAGTCTAAGTCCCAAGGTAAATCTGCTGACCATGTCGGCTTAGTTTGGTGTATCTGAACCACGCTACATTGCAGTCAGCTTGAAAAATGACACCTAGGTCCCAGTCTACTTCGACCATTGACTATCTTTGACACTTTGTGCTTTTTTGGTGCTTTTTTTGCTTAAATCTTCTAAAATTCATATCTTTGCTTCCCTTTATTGGACTCCTGTCATTTTGTATATTAAATTATACTACATTTTTTAAATTGGAGTGGGAATTGTATTGTGTTGTGTTTTTGACTTTTTAACTGTTTTGCTATTTCTAAATGATTCACACTTTTTCTCTAAAGTAAGCCTGTCTGCTCTGTGCCATAGCTACCAGGGGTTGAGCTTAGGTTTAGATTAGTGAAACCTTTAACTGGACCTTAGTAGACCTTATTACTTGTGGTGCACCAACTCATGTATTAGTACATTTTTTCACAGCAAGTTAAAAGTTAAACTCAATTAAAAACAATGCAGTTTGACAAAATGTTAATCTAAGGAAGTACACTCTTCAAGCTCTATTCAGAGCAGAGCTTGTTACCATCACATCAGGTATGCTGGCTGATAAAATGGCATTGCTACATTTCTTAAAACTGAAATATACATTTATAGGGCCAATCACACCTTAGCTAAGGGAAAGCATGAAAATATGTGTGCACGCAAAGAATGCTGGCTTATCTGGCCAAACCGTTGGCAAAGTATGATGTAGGAAATTGGGTTACTGGCTGAGGGGTGAGAAACCCCACTCAAGCAGCAACCACAATTTTTGTTAATGTGAAACACAATTAAACCCCAATTTAACCTGTGCGCATTCATCTGGTAGCTTGGCACACAAGCAGTCAGGCTTAACTTAGAGGCAGTGTGCAAAATATTTATGCAGCATTCCAAACAGTAATAAAGTGAAAACACAACACAAGGAAACTCCGACACCAAACTAGAAAAATAGAGTACATTTAATAATATATTTGACACTAAAAATCCAATTAGTAGAAACAAATATATTCAATTAAAAGCACAAAGCACCAACTGTTGTTTATCTGGTTGTGCTAAACTGGGACAAATTTGCAAGTTCAGGCCAACCACGGTGGAGCACGGCTGAACACGGGTACGAAGTTAGGCCCACTGAACAAAGTGCCTTCAGTACTGGTTGAGGAGCATTGCAAGATCCTGCGTTGCACAACACTGGTTCAGATGAGCTGCGGGCTGCGTTGTGAGGTCCTGCGTTGAGGAAGTATTGAGCAGCAGTGGCTCTGAGAAGCTGCAGGCTGCGACTTGAGGTACTGTATCAAGGACATGTCACACAGCAGCAGTTCCGGGAAGCTGCAATGTGAGGCACTGCATCAAGGTTGTGTCACTCAGTGGCAGTTCCGACGAGCTATGAGGTCCTGCATTAGAGAGGAGTTGGGCTGCTGCGGACCTGCGAGGCGATGCATCACGCTGCAGTTAACCTGAATACTTTTAAAAAAGCACACAATTTGCCACACAGCCACGCTCTATTAACAAAAGAAATGCAGCAAATCTAGAAGCATGACGTGTGCTTTCAGAATCATCTGAAAACCAGTTGTGCTTCTAGACTTGCTGCATTTCTTTTGTTAATAGGGGCACGGCTGCAGGGCAGATTTTGTGCCTTTTTTAAAGTATTCATGTTAATTGCAGCGTCATGTAGAAGTATGACGGGTTCTGCGATTAACATGAATAGTTTCAAAAAGGCATACAATTTGCCCCGCAGCCGCGCTTCTATTAGCAAATGTAATGCAGCAAGTCCAGAACCACGATGGGAGCTCTGAGCCAAATGTATTTTGGAGGTCCCTGTTCAGAACAGCTTTGATTTTATGATACAGTTTCAGCTCTTTCATGCCCTCTTTGGTCAAATTCTAAATGTGTATACATCTGATATTCAGGGATAGTGATAGGTGTTTTCAGTATTGTAACACAGCAGCAGCTCACTAATATTACTGCAAATAATCTCTGTGACACCCTCCCATTTCTCATCTGTGAAGTACTGTACTGATCTAAAAGAAACATTTTATATGGATGTTGCTTGAAACATAAACACATTTTGTCTGCAAAATGTCTGTTATAGAGTCTCACACATTAAAAATAAATGATAGAAAAACGCTATTTACAACTATCTGTTTAAAAATTAATCAAAGTGATACCAAAGGGGATGATGGACTGAGCGTTAGAGCAAATCAAACACTCACCCTCAGTCAACTGATCTGGGTTTAATCCATCATCATTCTTTAGCTCACTCCACCACCCCAGTTCAGACATGGCCATATGCAAATCAGTCTGACCCTGTGCCTCATGGGAACAGTCCAGCCCGAACTGCCAAGCCATGTCTTCCCTGGACCGGAAACAAGCATCCTGGGACCGGTTTCGGGTTCAAAACCCTCATCAGCCAGGCAAAATTAATCAAGGTCATTAGAGCAAGACTCTCTGCAGAACATAGCTGGCTCTATCAGGGGGCCCCCTGAAAGGCTTGGGCCCTGGGCGAGAGCCCACTTTGTCCATGCCTTAAAACATCTCTGTTACAAGGCATGATGCTTTACATACAAATCACAATGACTTAGTTCCATAAGATGTGCCTTTGGGGCTGCATATGCCTTGCTAGTCCATATGTGCTATTTCACAGTAGATTTTTTACCTGGGTTTCTCCATTCAGCCACCTTACAATGATTAGAACTGAAAGTGCGTAGAATTAGGCATAGAAGTGAAGTGCAATTTTTATGAGTAGCACTAGCCACCTGTCTTTGGGGCCGATTACGATGGCGGGCGGACAAAGTCCGCCCGCCATCGCATTTGCAAAAGGGACCGCCCGCCATAGGTGCGGTGGTCCCGCAATACACATTAGGATGCGCCCGCCACACTGGCGGGTGCATCCCGTATATTTTACATTGCGGCGGCGGTGCTGCAAGCAGCACCCGCTGCAATGTAAAATAGACATGTTGTGCCTTTACATGCACAACGTGACAGGCACCACGCGGTGCCTGCCACATTGTACATGCAAATGCAGGGGGGTACCATAGGTACCCCCCATGTGCACCCACCACCCCCCCAACTATAAGGGGGCCCGCTACGGGCCCCAACAGCAGGAACCGCCAGCCTTTCCATGGCGGCAATGCAGCCATGGAAAGGCTGCTCTCACCCTGCATCGCAATATGGATGGCGGTGTCTTCCAGACACCGCCTCCATATTCAACACGTTTTCCGCCGGTCGACGAGTCGACCGGCGGAAAAGCGGCGGACAGTCTTTCCGTCCGCCGCAGACTCCCCAGCCATCATGATATGGCGGGGGTCTTTGCGGTCTGGATGGTGGGCGGATCGCCCCCGCCGGGCCGGCGGTGACTACCGCCGGCCCGGCGGGGGCGATCCGCCCGCCATCGTAATCGGCCCCTTAAATAGTTGAGCTCTATAACACATTCTGGTTCTTGTTAGAGGATTTATACAACCGTCTGTGGCCTGCAGTATCTGAATAACCTTATCTAGACCTGCATCATTTTATTCAATCCTGTTCAGTTCGTGGTAAGCATTGTTAATTGCGTCCAAATTCCATTTGTATTTATTATAACTTCAAAATGATTTTATGGAAGCCTGCCTTCACGCCCTTTGATGTCATGTTATGCCAAAGTTGCTCGAAATCTAAGGTAGAAGTAATATGTGAAGTTCTTTTGTACAGAACTTCAGCAATGGGGAGGAAGATTTATTTTCTGTTTTTAAAATTGAGGTAAAGCAATTACCAAACATTTTATGAATTTAGAGGAATTTTAAAATGGAATTGAAAAAAACAAATCTGGATCTATTTTTGTTGTTTTTAGCATAATATGTAGATAGTAATTATCTCCAACATCTATATTTTTTTAAGCTAAGGTCAGCCAACTTATAAGCATGGCCTGATAGTAAGTGCTTAGAGAAGAAAGGGCTATCCCTCCCTCCTCTTGAGATAAAGAAAGTACTAACAGCTCGGCCCTAGGTCACTTTGACTTCCATATAAAAGACTGAATTACGCCTTCTAGGGCTCCAAAAAAACCTTTGTTAGCTTAATTGGTACATTTGAAAAACCAAACAGAAATAGCAGTAAGAAATTCATTTTTATAAGAGATATGCGGCCAATGATTGTAGAAGAAAGTTTGTTCCAAAGATTAAGTAATGTTCAAACTTTATTTAATACAGGAGCTCAATTTAGCGCATATAAATCACTATAATTTGTAGTTACCCTAATCACAATATAGCTAATTGGACGTGTAGCTGAAAAAGACGGTTGCATAGCGATTGGTAATATCTCAGGGGAACTATTAAAAATTAGAGCTTCAGATTTTACTTGATTAATTTTATAGCCCCCTATGGCCCTGAACTCAGAAATCTTATTCAAAGCACGTCAAATCTTATCCTTATCTGCCTTTAAATATAAAACCACATCGTCCGCATACAGCTTAAGTTTTGGCGCAGCCCTAAAAGGTGGTTTAATGGATTGATCCAAACGAAGAGCACATGCCAAAGGTTCTATAAATAGAGCAAACAATATGGGTGACATCGGGCATCCCTGACGAGTACCACGACTAATATTTATGTCTCCAGCTGAAATATTATTAATCATTATAGTTGCCTTAGCCCCTGAATATAATGTTTGTAACATCAACAATAAACTAGCTGGAAAAGCAAATTTATGAAGTATTGCAAAAAGCACTCCCCACTCCACCAAATCAAATGCTTTCTCAGCATCTACATAATGGAAGTGGCTTTAATTTTCTCCATTGAAAAAAAATCTATAGCTTGTACTAAATAAATTGTGTTTGAAGTTATCAATCTCCCCTGGAGAAAGCCATTCTGATCTCAATGAACAACAGTTTGCGCTACAGCTGCAAGCCTTTTGGCCATATTTTTGGTAAACAGTTTATAATCAGTATTAAAGAAACTAATGGGGCGGTACGAGTTTGGATGAAGTTCCAGCTTCTCCTTTTTTTAAAAGCTGATTACTACGGACTCTGAGAATGAACTGGGGACACTGCATCCTTGCAAAATCTGATTAAATAAACAAACCAAAAAATGTACTAAATGTTGAGAAAAAGTTTTATAAAATTCGTCCGGCAAACTGTCTTTACCACAAGCTTTTATTTATTTGTTTTTTATTTGATGAGTTTTATATAGCGCTGGCTAGACCCTAAGGTATCAGAGCACTTTACATGAGGATACATTATTACAAAGTTACATCAGTTACAAGTTACACATTGTTCCAAGTATAGACAAAGGCGAGAAAACATGAGGTTATACAATACTATGAGTTATTAGCGTGTACGATAGCCAGGAGAACACATCTTAAGGGTAAAGGAGGGTAGAGGGGGGATGGGAAACAGGAGGGAGGGATGCAGATTGAGTCAGGCGGAAAGCCAAAGAATCAAGGAAGGAGGAGGTGGGGGAGGGAAGGAGACGCAACAGGGAGACGGGGAAAACAATGTCAGATGTCCGGCTGGATAGGTGACGGCCATGGGGGTGAACCTGAGCCAGACTCCTCTATAGCTGCATAGGACAGCTCCACCGGGCATCGGCCAAGGTTGCTCAGGCTCCGTGTTAAGAACAAAGTTTTTTTTCATTTATTTTTTTATGTATCCGCCCGGGGGGCATCATTATAGGTCATCGGGAAAAGGACCACCATGTCCTGGGGCAGGCCCGGTGGGGGGGAGGGGGGTATTGCTGCCTGCTCAATGTATCCTTAGGGCCCTCTGGGGAAGGCTGGTAATCCGTTCAGGCAATTGCCGGGGGGAGAGTCGGTCCTGGGGCAGCACACCGTCCTATCACTGCTGGGCCTTCTGTTGCTTTCTCTGATGGGAGCGAGGGGGGACACTGTCGCTGGCTCCATGGGGGCGAGAGGGTAAAAAAATGCGTGTCTTTGCGGTGGGGGAGGGGACGAGGGTATCCCCGCTCTCTTACCGTAAGCTGGCTGGTAGGCTCCGATGAGGTCGTATCGAGCACTGCGGGCCCGTCGGGAGGTCGTCCTGACCCCTACAGGGAAAGGCCGGGGTCGTCACCGAGAAGGCATTACTTTCGGCCGGGATCACTGCCCTGGTGTTGCTGGTGCTTGGACTGAGACCAGTGGAGCAACCCTGGGCCCCTACCCAGTGACCGCAGGTCAGCCCGCCGAAGGGGGGGGGAGCAGAGAGTCAAGAGCACGGCTGCTCCCGCCGGGAGCGAGACGGGGCCCGGGAGAGGCCCCGGGCCACTCTGTCCGAGACGGGGAGAGGGACCAGTGGTCTTAAGCCCAGTCCCCACACGCACCCAAGTGCCACCGCCCCCACCTCCCAGCAGCGTCTCCGATCCACTTACCCGGGGGCTTCATCGCGGTTGTCCGGCGTCTCAGATGCCCTCGTCGCAGCAGGTCCACCTCTCTCGGAGCTGCGCCATATGCCGGCAGCCACCGCAGCGGCAGTTTCAGTATGCTTTTTGACCGGCCCTGCCTCCGGCTCACGGCCTCCACAGGCATAATCCACCGAGCGCGGGCCGCTGCGTCTTGCTCTGGATTCGCCGCGGCACAGCAGCAGCCTCGGCACAGGCAAGAGCAGGCGGACCCACTCAAGGTGCGGCCATCTGAACACTCGCCATTCCCTCGGAGGTTGAGGGGGCAAGGTCTCGAGGCCCGATCGCAGGAACTTGGAGGATCGGGAGGACCGCAGTCCAAGGAAAGCACCGGTGAGCAAGAAGGTTCAAGGCGGGGGTCGATTTCCGGGGATTTCAGCCAAAAAGGCGATCCCTAGCCGGGAGCTCCCGGCCGGAGCTCCTCACCTGGCGGCCATTTTGGCGGTGCCATTGGGAAGGGATTTAATAGTTTGTTGTACCTCCAATAAAGTAATGGCCACTTTGATTGAATCCGCCTGGGCTTCTGTTAGGGTTGGGACTCCAATGTCGCCAGCCATCGTTCTATTATCTCTTGTGAACTTCCTATTTTTACAATTCCAAGACTACCAAAACGTACGCGCTGTAAGACACCTCAAAAAGTAGTAGAACGCACCAATTATATTTGGCAAGAATATAGGATTCCATATTATCACCCTCAGATGAAGTCAGAGGCATGTGTTGGTTTAGGTTTGAGCTTGGGGCACTCTATACTAACACGTTGGGTAAATATTGGATTTCGTACATGTGGCGATTTTTTTCACAATAATGGCTTTATTTCTTGGCAAAAATGTATTCACGAACGTAGATCATTGAGTCCAACACTCTTTTTTAGCTATACTCAAATTAAACATGTTTGTTCGTGTAATTCGGTTGAGCCGAACGTTATGGTTGAGAAAATAGGACACGCTTTTTTCGTTGCACAGCTCAGGGGAATCGGCAACTGGTACAGACTTCTGCATCAACATTCAGGATTTAAATTGATATCGAAGCACATTAACAGCATAAGTAATATTTCAGGTTGTAGTATTACAAAGGCACATTGGAATTATTATAATTGTTTGAGTAGAAAAGCGATCCGAGTAGCCAGTTTTAAGCGTATGAGCTTCTACTGTAAATGGATGCTCTACTATACCCTTGCAAAAATTTAAAAAATGTACCACGCTGCTGATCCCTCTTGCTTTAGATGTAGATCTCAGCCCGGGGACTGGCTTCATATGATAATCACCTGTCCTAAATTGAATGAGTTCTGGACAGGGATCTTTTCCGAAATAAGTAATTGGGCAGAAAGAGTGATTCCAACTGATCCAATGGGAGCCCTTTTTGGCGTCGGGTCAAGTGCTCATAATTTGACTACCGAATTGAATCAGCTTTGTTTTATAGCATCTTTGGCTGCCAAATCATTGATTTAGGAAAATTGGAAGTCGATTAAAATACCAACGATGAATCATTGGCGTAATAAGATGGATAAACTGTAACGCCATGAGTTTCTCTTTGCAAAGAGAGTAGGTGCTATTAAGCGTTTTAACAAAATTTGGTCTAGCTGGCAGAGGGCGTAAAGAAGCTATAAATTAAGTGCTGCTGTGTATAATATTTTAATAATCCAATAGTTCAGTTTTTATAGTGTGGCCAAAGATATATATTGAGACATCTTATGAATAATTATTTATGATTATTTGACATATAGAAATGCTTTATTACTAAATATTTTTAATATTTTTTGATTATGTAGAAGGAACATTATCATGAATTATCAGGCCTGGGCGTAGTTCGCGGAGTTTTGCTACGCGGAACTCCACGAAGTGACAAAAAAACTCCCCGGAGTTCCGCAAGGGGCGGAGTGCAGTGTGAACCGCCATTCGCGCAGGTCTTCCTGCCTCTCGGGTAGAAATTCTACCATTTGCGAGCACGAGTGGGGAAAAAACTCCACTGCACTACGTGAAGCAGTGGTTTCTGCATTCCGTGAGCTCTGCGGAGTGCAGAAAACTCCGCAAACTCCGCGAACGGAGCAGAGTTCACCGCCTAGGCCTGGAATTATTAACTGTGTGATGTTCCAAGTAAGTTTATTAATTAATATGTATTAGGAATAATAAGTATGAACCAGTAATATGAATTATGTATTTTGAGATGAGAATAATGTTGCTGGTTTTTTTCCAATAAAAAAAAAAATAGAGGAATTTAAAAATAAAAAACTCAAATCTAGCAACCAGATGTTTTGTGAATACAGCATGTTTTGAGTAGGTTAGGAAATTATTCTTCTCCCACTATTTAATTATGTCCTGCGCATGTGATACTAAACACACAATAGGCAACAGAGGGGAATGCAAGAGCGAAAGTGATATAAAACAATTGCCTAGGATCACACAGTTTGGTCAAGCAGGGAAGCCAGGTTGATCTCAAGTTTTCTGGTACCACATTGTGCAATTTAATACACCCACTAAATGTAACACCTCCCAATTCCCTGACCACCACCCTGCCGGCATCAGTGCTGCCCTCAGTCACACCATGACCAAACATTTTTGTCCCATGGGAAAATATTTGCGAGTGCCCATGGTCTGTTGTAATTGTGATTACATGCAAAGTGTGTGAATGAGACGCACAGCTGTTAAAACATTGACATGGCAAAAGGTAAAGGAAATGCAGGTGAGTGGCTGGATTGTGTGTGGAGGGATCAGTTTAGTGAAGGTGATACAAGAAAATAGAAGTGTTACAGAAGTAAATTATTTTTAATTAGAAAGTATTTTATTATATTTGTTGCAAACCACTTGCTGCTTCATGCCCATGTGGGATCTTTTGAAAGCTTGTGTGTGGCTCAGTCCTTCTTGTGAATTTCTTAGTACACCCAATTCAATCACTTGCGCAGTCTGAATGCCAGGGAAAAGCTGCATCACAGAAGGTGTAACACACAATGCAGATTTATAGACCAGTTTAGCGTAATGGATGCTAATAAAGAAGCACATGGGCACATACCTGTTTGGCCTAAACTGGAATCCCAGGTAACTATTTGGTCGCTTTTCCTATTTGAGTCTCTGGAACAGTCACATACATTATTTGTAACTCTTAGAGCCTTTGCTAAAGATCTTGCTTCAATTGCAGGTTTGCAGTCTGTAAGGTATTTGGATTTGAATGGTTAGACGTGAGTACCCACAAAGACAAGGTAATTGTGCTTACGTTACTGGTTGCATTTGGGAGTTCCTGGGTAAATAGATTTGCAATCTGCACCCTTTTTCTTTTTCAGGTTTGTGAGACCGTACTATGGATACAACTGCACAGGCAGACGTGAGTACAGGCAGAACAAACAGGTAATTGTTTGTTAGAGTTAAACTGTAGTGCGCCTTGCCATTGTAATATAGCAACATACTTTTCCCATGTTTTCTTCTGTTGCAGGTTTCGCAGACAGTACCACACACATATTTGAATGGCCATACGTGAGTACAAGCAGAGTAAACGGGTAATTGTCTGGTAGAGGTAAACGGTAGTGCACATTGTAATATTACAACATACTTTACCCATGTTTTCTTCTGTTGCAGGTTTCGCAGACAGTACCACACACACACTTGAATGGGCATACGTGAGTACAAGCACAACAAAGGGTAATTCTTTTAGTAGAGTTCCCTTGTGGTGCACATGGTATATTGCTGTATCACAATGTGCCGTAACAATCTTTACTTCTATTGCAGGCTGTATGGACAGTGCTATAAGTTTGGAAGGGCATGTCAGAGAACAGAAAAATCCAGGTTATTACACTCTACATTTTGCTAGTGATGCCTCAGTACTGTGTGACAGATTGCATTCATGAGCATAGGCACCAACTTTAGCCATGCTCTTTTATTTTGTAGGCTTTGTGGCAAAGCAGGCTAAAACCGGTTATCACAAAAATGTTCAAGCACAAAGCTTTAACTTCTGCAGAGTGTGGTGCTTCACCACAAAGGAAGAAATGTTGCCTTGTAGTCAAGGAACAGTGGATTAAAGAAATTGTGGAGGCTGAGACACAGAAATCACGAAGCAAGGTGTGCGCGCAACTCGGGAAACTATTTCAATACAGTCCAGACGTGGGCTTGATTTGCAAAGCATGTGCCGAAGCCAAGATTGCTGGGGACTTTTCTACAGGGAAGAAATGGAGTGATGGCTGGAAACTGGATTCCATGAAACGCCATCTAATTAGCAAAGTTCATGAGTCTGCTTTAGTGATACTGAGAAACAAAAGTGCTGCTGCCAGGGTTGGTTATGGAGTGTGAGCAATGCTGACAGAAACTGCCACCGATAAAGCGAGCAGAATAGAAGTGGTTGAACGATAAAGATCCCTGCCTGAGGAGATAAAGATTCTCATCAACAATGTGTTGCTAGCGTTCAAGATGAATACTTCAATGTTGTCTTTCTAAGACATCCATGACCACCTAGCTTTGTATGTGTAAGTCTGTTTTTATATAGCGCAGCTACTCACCCTTACGGGTCTCAAGGCGCTGGGGGCCGTAGTGGAAATTAAGTGAGCTATTGCCCAGAGTCACATGGTGCTGAGCTGAGCTGCCGCCAGAGCTGTGGATCGAACCGTGAACCCTGTGCTCCGAAGTCAGCTGCCCTGGCCGCTGCACCACACCTCTCCACCAAGTTAACCAAAACTTAAGTTTAGCTGAGACAAAATCCTAACTTTACGAGTTTCAGTATTCACAAAGGGCGTTTAGGAGTAGTAAAGTTAGGATTCCTAACTTTACTACTCCTAAATGCCCTTTGTGAATACCGAAAGACGTAAAGTTAGAATTTTGTCTCAGATTACTTTTGTGAATCGGGCCCAATGCCTTGGAGTTTCTTGAGGCCATCAATAGCGTGATACACTGTAAAGCTATGGCAGAACTTCACAATGCTCTGTATCACACATTGATAATTGATGAGGGCACAGATATTTCTGCTATAAAAATCCTCATCCTGTACTTCAAGTTCCGACCTGTAACATCAACAGAGCTCAAAACACTGTATGGGGGCACAGTGAAGCTGACTAGTTGTAATGCTGAGGCTATCACTTGTGCTGTGAAAGAATTCTACGCTGCCAATGAACTGGACCTTATGAAAATGGTCATGTTGACATCCTATGGTGTGTCTATGATGCTGGGCAAGAATAATAGTGTTGCTACTTGCCTTAAGCAATCCATTCTTCATCTAGTTGAGCAGCATTGTGTCGCCCATCAAGAGGATTTGGGAGTTGATGATGCCTGGACGAGGGTTTCGATGATTAAAGAGATGGAGACATTGAGGGCTGTCTACACTGTTTTCTCCAGATCTCCTGCAAGGAAGTCCAAGCTGGATGAAATCGCATAGGTGATTGATTGTGAAGTGGTCTCCTTTCGGCTATTGAATTAAGTCTGATGGCTTTCAAGGCATTTTGCAGTTGGTGTACTAATTCGTAATTATGAGGCTGTTCTTAAGAACATTGAGAGTGAGAAAGTTGAGGACAATGACCCAGTTGCTTAATATTGTTAGAGAAAGCCATCGGACTCAAGTTACCATATTTCCCTTGCAGTACTTAATGACATTCTAGGTGAATTTGCATCTTTGTGCAAACTGTTCCAAAAAAGTTATTTGACTACTGTTAAAGATGTACTGTATTCAAGAGCAAAGATTGGCCAAATTAAGAAACAGTACTTGGGGGACACTGTCTTTTGGAGCAGCATGGTAATAGATCTTATGGTGTTGTACAGGGAAGGACGAGAGTTTGACAATCGGCCTATTTTGTCTTTTGTTTCCCTTCTTTGTGAGCACATGCAAAAAAGGTTCCCTGAATATGAACTGAAAGAATGGGCAAGTTTGGAATTCCAGGCAGTAGCAACACAATCACATTCTGATTCTGGGACTTATAATGTGCAAAGACTTGTTGAAAAGTTTAAAAATGTCTTGGTCCTAGGTGATTGTGAAACACCAGAAGATGTTGTTCGACAATACATAGAACATAACTATGTGGTGCCAGAACATGTTAGGGGTGGATTATTTACCACCTTTCCAGACATGGTGAATTTCACTGTGTGCAATGCTGCTCAGTATAGTGTTTTGTCTCAGCTTGGTGATGTCTGCGCAACATTTCAAGCATCTAGTGCTGAATGTGAATGAGGATTCAGCCTCATGAACACTATCAAGAGTAAATTGAAAAATAGACTAGAGGAGAAGCATTTGGGTATGCTGATGAGGACAAAGGCCTACCTCCTGAATGAGAAAGTTGACCTTGATACAGTTTTTCAGCACTGGAAAAATGGCAAGGATCGACGTGAGAAGCAACCATGTCACCCATCTAGTAATGGCACTTGACTTGTGTGAATGGCCCTCTCCCACAGTCCATGTTTGCCTGGATGTCACATATTTCACACATTATCTCTCAGACGGGATATCCAGACATTACTCGGTAGCTTGCACATAAAATTGTAAATATATTATGTAATTGTATAACTTTTTGTGTATGTGCAATCTTTTATAGGCTTCCAACATTTCCCTACCCTTTGAACAGTGCTCCAGTTGAGAATCTTTAGTAAAATCTTATAATGGTACCACAATTGGAGTCCTGTGCTTTTCTAAACCCGAAGTGTACTTGCCTTTGTAAACAATTCATGTCATGGCGTGTGTATCTAAATTGCAAAACTTTTCACTTTTTTAAGCAAAGGTTTGGAGTGATATTTGCACTGATATTTGTTGTTGTACCCACACACGCACTCAGGTTCCTGGCGCACATAGCCTTGGCTGCAGCACACAGAAACCTTACACTGCCGCACACAAAGGAAAACAGTTAGAGGGAACTTTGCTAGGGACTTACAAGTAAATCAAATGTGCCAATTGGGTGGAAGCCAATTTCACCATGTTTAAAGGAGAGAGCACAAGTACTTCAGTAATGGCTAGCAGTGGTATTGTGCCCACAGAGTCCAAAAAGCCAACATAAACAGGTTCAGAACACAGGTGGGTGAAGGAAAAACGTTTGGAGATGACTCTGCTGAGAAGGCCAAGGCCAACATATGACCTTAATGGTATTTGTGCAGATGGGCAGCACTCTATGTTAATGAAAGGGACTTTGATTGCATCTAAAATTCAAGTACAAAGTTTGGAATTTTAAATAATACTGTTAAGGAGAATAAATAATTCTAGTGTGTCCAATACACTATTCTAAGACCCCGGTTCTACCTAATTAGGCAAGTGTATTCAATTGTTTCTGTAGGTTTTATGCCAGGGGCCTCCAACCATTTCTGCAATAAGAGCTACTTATGCACAGTAAAAATCACCCTGAGCTACTTTTATTAGTTTTGTAATAGTGATCACATCACACACGATTATATTAGTGGCTACCTCAGGCAAAATTACCAGCAGTGATCACCTCAGTGTATCAGGCAGGATTTCAACAGTAATGTAAGAAAAGTCTTTACCAATTTGGAATCCCTCTACGTGGGTAACTCATAACAGTAAAAACATCTAATTTAGTAGCCTGGACTGCATACAGGATAGATTCTTAGAGGTAATTGTAGAATTACCAGTAGCTCACAATATACTTGTTAGAGAAGCCTGGTTTATGCTCTACTATTTGTGATGAGTTGTCAGCATGGACATTCAGGCTTCGGAGAACAAGACAGATACCAAGTCTTGTTCATACCACTGTGTAGCTTGTCAACTGAATCCTTGCCATACCTATTATGCTTGTGTACTTGGTTTGTGGACCTTAGACAAAGTCTCCTAAGGAATGATCAAATAGCTCCTGGAATTTGCACTATTTTGGAAGTAGTCCATTATTCATGAGAGACTAATACATTTCGCCAAGTTGGTGCAATGTTTTGATCTGTGAATGAAATTTTAATCAAAATAAAAAGTGGAGAAATATTACTCTTCTGTATTTTCTATATCAGCTCATGGTGGATAAATATATCTAAGTTTATATTAAGAGGCCCATTGGTGTCATGTGAGAACCTCATGAATATTGTAGTTTTAATTTTTTTATATCATAAGAAGTGTACTGATGACATTTGTAATGTATTCTTTTTTTGCTGATGTTGTCTTGTTATTTGCTGAGGTAGGGATGTACCTCAAACTATAGAGAACTGAAATGTATTGACCTTGAACTCCTAGAGAAATGTGATGCATATCCCTTGTACGTTACTTCAAGTGCCATAGAATATAATGCACTTGTAATACGGCAGACATGCTATCCATCACATTTGTGATGGAGTAACCCATACATCAAATCCTAAATAAGCTGTCACGGGCCTTATATGCAGTTTTGTGGACAGGGACCCGATAACAAATATAGAGGATGTCCGGTTCATCATATTAAAAGGGTCGTTTACTATAATGCACTTGTAAGCGGTAAATAGGAAATATGTCAACTTTCTGACATGGTTCCCTGTCCGCCAAACTCTAAATAGGGCCCCAAGTGTAAAATTAGGTTTCTGTCCAGAATCTGGAAATTACAGTTGGTAGGTTGGCATAAGCGGCAAGTCTTTCCTCAGAGAATTGTGCTTAAACAGAATAAGAAAAACAACACTACAGTTGGGGAATAAAGAGGATGTGCAAGAAAACAGGGCTTTTTGCAGATGCCCCCCTCTTTTTGCCCCCATTTTGACCACTAGATGCTGCTTTTCAACTCTGACAGTCCACTGGATCCTGCTACCCAGTCCCCAGTGCCAGTGCTCTTGTCCCAAAAATGTTATGTATGAATTGGTAACCCTAATTGGCAAAGACTTTACCCCCTTATACGTTCCTAGTATTTGGTACCTGGGGTACCCAAGGCATAGGAGATAAAAGGGTCACCAGGGCTGCAGCACGGTTTTGTGCCACTGTGAGTGACTCAAGGAAACTACTGACAGCAGGCCTGCCATTGCAGACTGCAGGAGCAGTGCAAACTGCTCGAACATGACTTTGCCCTCACCATTTGTTGCATCGTCAATACACTAATTTTAATATATGTCAGACACCTATAAGTAAGGCCTCCTGAGCCCGGGAGGCAGGGTGCATTATATCAAAGGTGAGGACATATAAGTGCAAGCTTATATGTCCCTATAATGGCGTTCCCGATTGGAAAATACTATAAGTGGTAGCGGTCCTTAAGATAACATTAGCTGCCAACGGGCATTCTCCAGGTTGGCAGCTCCATTATGGTACCACCAAAATATGTCATGTTGGTATCAAACAATGTGCCTTCTCACTCTTGACACAAATCTCGTGTCCTGTGTGATGTGGCATGCACCCAGGTGGCTACCTTAGAGGTTGCCCACCTGGTTGCCCCAGGTTCTCTGTGCTCTGGCTGACAAGTCTGCGCTTTCCATAGTTACTGCTGCCAAGACAGAATTCTGACCTCCTGTAAGTCAGTGTGATCAATCCCAGGAGTCAGGGACAAAGGCTTGCGCAGGAAGGAGGTCACACCTCCCTTCTCCCAAGCAGGCTAGTGAAGTGGCACATCAAGAAGGAGAACTTCAAAGGCTGCGCCGCCTCTGATATCAATCAGGGCTGACTCCCAGTGGAGGAAAAAGCCCTCCACCTGCCCCAGGCACATTTGCACCTGGACAGGCAGGAAATTAGCTAGTCAAGGAGGTGTACATCCCCAGAAAGTTAGCTACAACTCCAGGGTGAGAAGCCTGGTCTGTACACTAAAATTAGATTGCCGCCATCTTTAGAAGTAGCAGAATAGAGACTTCTGGGGAGAAAAGGTGACTCACACCCCTAGTTGTGGTCACCTCAGCAGCAAGCTATCTGCAGAGACAAGCTGCCCATAGGCTACAACCACCCATATCCCTAACTCCCCTAAATCTAGGATTTAAGGGACCCCCATACCACCTCAGATCTGATCCAACTTGCATTAAAGAGAACACAGGAGGGACCTGTATCATCGATAACAGGAACTTGCACAAACAAAGAGAAAGATACTCTGGACCTGTGGCAACACTTCTTGGAACTGTATGAACAAGGCTTGTCCTAGGCTAAAGGTGAGTTCCCCCAGACTGAGGGACCCCTAAGAGAGCCAGAAGCAAACAAAGACTCCCTTCGACTAGTAGGACTAGAACCCTGCAGACTGCTGGTAAAACAGCGCTCCGGATCCAAAGAATCGCTGGCCATTGGCCCTCCTGATCGGCAAAAAGCAGATGGTCCAGTGCATTGTGGGAACTGTAGTCCTGCTTTCCACAAAGTTTCAGGCCACTACCGTGTTCCTCTGGACCTCCAGACGTCAAAGAAGCTCCCTGCTGAGCTTACTTTTACCAAGGCTTGATGGTCGCTAGCCGGGCAACTGACCTCTTCACTCGATGCTGTGCCTAGAGGACACTCCATAAGACTTTCTTCCAACGTCAGCAGGTATGTGGTTGTCAAGATTTTGCACCCTGTTCTCCCGAAGCACCATTTCAGCTGTAAAAGCAGCTCTCCTCTCCTGTTCAGCACCAGGGATAGCCAGGACAACTGTGCACCTGCACTCCACGGGCCAGGTAAAATTTAACTGACTGTTGTGGCTTGATCCTGGGACCCGCTCACCTTTACCTTCCAAGAGTACAACACAACTCGATCTGCAAGTGACCAATTGTTACTAATGATTGTTCTCTTTGACCGCAATGTTAAACGTTCACTGTATTATTTTGCATTGAGTTTCTATTACTTCTAAAATCTATAACTCTGGTTGTATGTATGCAATTTTGTTCATTTTGGTGCCTCAATTAAATTAAGATAAAAATACACTCTGTTTTTATAAATTGGTGTCATATTTCTCTCGAGCCATGTCAATTACTTATCGTCCATTTTGGTACTCTAAAATGCTTAATGCATGTTCCTCTAGTAAAGCCTGACTGCTCTTTGCTACACTGCCAGGACTGAGAAAAGGAGTTATTAGCATGAATCCAAGGACCATCTTTGGGGTATCGTGATAGTTTTACATGGTGAAGTCTAACCCCGACACCACATAATACTCCACTTTCCTACAGGATGGAATTCAACATGTATTTGTATTTTTTTTACTTTGTTTATTGATTTTGCAACATATAACAGTACATTGCAGACACAGAGCACAGCACAGCTATAATAAGAGAAAAGAGAAAGGATGGACGGGCATTACAGCTTTCTACAACGGATAACAGCACATATCACCTTCTACCAGTACAGGAATTGTTCATTACATGGCATTGTTCCTGATTTGATATGACGGCTAATACAATATTGCACAGGAGTGCGTGCCAGTTACATTAATTGAGCGATCTGTATATTGGGCCAGCCCCCCACCTCGGTGTAGTGTGTGATATGGGCAAGTTGCATTCCCCCCAGTGATCCACGGGGTGTGTTTAAGCGTTGGGGACAGGCGACGCAATGTCGGGGCTGTGCATTTGTTGCCTCTAGGAGCACAGGATCTACCTTCTCTGTACGTGTGTTGACCCATGACACAAATGGGGCCCATATATCTTTAGGTCTGGATGCCGTGGGCATTAGGTCCCAGTATGCCGTCAACATCTCCTGACAGTAGGTAATGTCGTGAACATGTACTTGTATTTAAAAGGAAAAGAATGAAATTATTAATATGATTCAGCAAATAAGAAAATCAGATGTAGGGACCCGGAGATAGCAAAACAAAAGTTGGGATGCATTTTAATCTGAAAAGTACAAAAATGTGATTGAGGTAATGCTGGAATTAATGTCTGCCCCTGGTAATTACTCAGTGGCTCATCCCAGTCATTTGTCATTTTGCACATCATGCAACCTCAATTTGGGCCCAACCAGATGCAAATCAGTCTTGAGCCTGCTCCAGTAAGAACAGGCCAGCCCGAACTGACAGGCCAGGTCATCCCTAAACCAGAACACAAGCAACCCAAGACCGTTTTCACCCTTATTAGGGCTTATCAGTCGGGTATAGCTTGGTTCCAGTGAAACAGTGTACACAGGTCCCACGTCTGGGTATAGCAATCCCACTTAGGGCACTGCACTGAATTATACTAAAAAGTGATGGATCAAATGCTTGAATTAGTCTCAGCCACTAGTTATTACTCGGGCTGCATCCCGGTCCATCGCTATTTTGCACACCATGCCACTTCAGTTTGAACCCAGTCACATGAAAATCAGTCTGGATCCTGCACCAATAGGACCAGTTCAGCCCGAACCGCCAGGCCAGGTCATCCCTGAACTGGAGCACAAACAACACAGGACCGGTTTCTCCATCATTAGGACTCATCAGCCGGGTATAGGTTGGTTCAAGTGGCCCATTATGCACGGAACCCACGCACACTTCAGTGAATTTTAATCACAGGCAGTGGTTGGATGTAAAAATTTTAACATATCAATGAGCTGCTGTGATTTTAGAACTAAAAGTGTCATGTTTAAAGTGGGGTTACACAATTGTACAGCTTTAATTGTCTATGTACTTGTTCTTTTAGTTTAGAAAAGAAAGGGAACACCGTTCTCAAGGCATATAACTAATGGGGTTTCAGGGACATGAAGTCCAAATCAAAATGTGCAGTACAAGGTAAGGGAGTAGACTGTGAAGGGATATGAGGAAGCTAGTGGAGAGCAAACCAAGGAGGCGATCAGCTGGAGGCCTTCAGGGTGACACTGCGGCTACTTGTTTCTGTGAATGGCCTTAAGAAGAAATACAAATAAAATAGCAGGCGGAGCGCTACAGGTCCATTTTCTGATCAGACCTGTTCTCAAGATATTGAATAGTGGACACACTATCACTTTTTCACTGTCCACCTGTTTCCTTACTTGTTTATATGATATGGTTTTTTTTTATGTGACACCTGCTGCAAAGTCAATAAAAACCTGCAACTTATGCAAACTTAAGGGCAAATAGGACGTCGATCATTGTATTAGCTTCTGTGCTCCGTCACTGCTTTCATCAATACTCACTTGATGCACTAATTAAGATAACAAACTGGTTATTACACTAAATTAATTTGATTTAGTGAATATGGTTTGCTACTTTAGCCACATTGGCCACAATTCATGTTTTCCCACTGAGGAAAGAAATTCAGTGAATGACATCAGGAATACATTTATTCGTAAAAAGAAATTGACAAATGATCTTACCCAGTGTTGTTTTTGTCTTTCAGTACCGGGAATGAACATGTTCGTGGTAACTGGGGATTCCTGGATCAAGTGGCCGCTCTGCAGTGGGTCCAGGAAAACATTGAAGCTTTTGGAGGGGATCCGAAGTCTGTCACCATATTTGGAGAATCTGCTGGAGGATTCAGTGTTTCTGCAATGGCAAGTATATTTGCCTAAACTCAATTCATAGGTTGTGTCTTCACCATATTAACCTACTTTATTTCAGAGGCTTTCTAATATTTTTGTTTTTTTCAAATCACAGCTGTAAAAATTAATGTTTTGATTTGCTGTTGTGTGATAACGGAAAATCATCCCATTTGTGTAAGGGCTGCTAAAGCCAGTGGAAAATGCGATGAAAGAATTTCCATATTTGGAGAATCTGCTGGTGGAGTCAGCCTTTCTGTTTTGGCAAGTATTTTTGGTGAAACTCAATTGATTACTTTTTGTCCCCAACTCAAAAATGGTACTTTATCTCAGATGCTCAGTAGTATTTACACTTTCATGTTGCATCTGTAAAGAAAAACCAGGAGAAAGAAAATGCTTAATCATTGGCAAACTATAATACACTGTTGTATTAGAAAAGATTGATGAATATGATACACAGATAGGAGGCCCAGCTTTGCATTTACCAAGACACATCCAGATAATATACAATTTAGTATTATGGACCGTGGATCTAGCCACATGTTCATTCAGTTTCTTTAATGAAATATATCAGGTTTGAAACCCCCACAGATATTAAGCCCACTTTTTTAAAAACAGTGCTAGAACTCCAAAGGCATGATTTCTCCTATGAAACTATTGTTTTATTCAAAACATTATTTTCTTGGACTATATTTTGCCTTTGAGTTAAAAAGCCAGTCATATAACTCAGAAGGTATCGTGTGGCCAACCCTTTGGACAACCAACTAGCGTCAGCCCTAATAACTCATTTAAGGCTCGGTGTAGGAAGGTGGAGTATTATGTGGTGATGTTGGTTAGGCTTCACTGTGCAATACCCCAAAGATGGTCCTTGGATTCACAATACTAAATTCTTAGCTCAGTCCTGGTAGAGTGGCAAAAAGCACCCAGGCCTAACTAAAGGAACATGTGTTAAGCCTATCAGAGCACCGACATGGGCGATAAGTATTTGACATGAAACAAAAGAAATCCAACACCAATTTATAAACATAAAGCAGAGCTTTAAATAAATTTAGACACCAAAATGAAAGTCAATCGGAAAAGTATAACCAGAGTTAAGGATTTTAGAAGCAAAATTGAATCATGCAAAACAATACTGCAAAACTTCAGCATTGTGATCAATGGGACAAAGCACTAGGGACAATCGGTCACTTGCAGGTCGAGTTGCCTGGAACCCAAGAAGGGTAAAGGTGATGCAGGTCCTAGGACCAAGTCACAGCAGTCAGTTCAATTTTACCTGGCTTGAGAAGCCTGGGTGCAGAGTTGTCCAGCTCACTCTTGATGCCAGATGAAGGTGTTGCAGTGTTTAGGGTGGGCGGAGCTCGGGGAGTTTTACTCCGCAGAATTCCACGGAGTTACCTAAAAACTCAGTGAAATTCCGCGGAGATCCGCAAGTGGTGGTATTCTGGGCTGCCTACATGCTCGTTTCCTTGCAAATGCAAATGTCATCTTCCCAGTGACTGGTTTTCTTTTTGCCGTGACTTGGGCCCTGGAGGAGATGATGGGGGCATTGCAGGCTCCTAATTATTGAAGGAGAAATAATTACTGCTGTCTCTGCCTCCCTCTTCGAGCATGCAACTGATGTCTATGGTGCCCGTTTGCCTTAGATGTGCTACGGTTCTTGTCTAATTAATTTGTCTAAATGTCTGGGTGCTGTGCTGAGTTTGATGGCCACTAAGTGGCGCCAGTGAGTCAGCAGTGACCACTAGCTGAAAAACAAAACCTTTTTGACTGAAACGCCAACTTATTCAAATTGAAGGGGATATATCTCTTCATGATTAAAATTCTTAAATAATCACTGCTAAAATGCTGATTAAAAGTAGGCAACATAATTTGAAGTGAAAAACCTTGGTGAATGCAGAACAGCCTCTTAACATCATTTTTAAGTGGTCTGCGTGTATGATACATAAGTGACTAGTCAGTCTTTAATGGTTCATTACATTTAAGAAAGAACATCACCTGATCACAGAGACTGTGCATCAAACTTAAATTAAACTTTTGTTGCCAAATGAGCATGACTGTCGGAACAAAGGAAACATATTTGTACAGCGTACTGGTTTAAAAAAAAAGACAACTCCTGGGCCCTTCTGCATCCCGCAGAATTGTCCTCAAAATATGCACTTTCTAAGTAGTTGTGTTGCTTCCAGATTCACAAATAGTCCATATGATGTTTATCACTAAAATACCAAAGAAACACGCCAATATTCCATTACATGATCATTTATGAAATTGCAAATTCATCCAGTTAAAGAGTGTCGTGTTGTGTAACACTGACCTGAACAAGGTGGTTTTGCACTTTCTTTTACACTGACCATGAGGAGAAAAATGGCATTTGCATTTTGCACTGGCCGAAATTAGCAGGAAAGCAATTTGTCAATATAAAAGCTATTTCTGCACCGGTTGACTTGTGCAAAAATAGTTTTTGCACTTGTTCTTCCATGCGGAGGTTTAGTAAAATAAATTGCCCCAAATCTTGTTCCTGAATAAAAAAGTATGCAGACTTGTTTTTAGACTTGAGTAATACCACACATGTAATATCAGAAGCAAACTAAATTATCGCTTAGCTTCTCATTTTAGTTACAGGCTAATTTTTAACCGTTTATATACAAAGGTAACATATGTGCATGGTGCACTAATTCGAAACGGGGATACCAAAGGCAACGTGTGTGCACAAAGCACTAATTCGACATGGGGACACCAAAGGCAACAAATGTGCACGTTGCCTCTGGGCTTTGGTGCCACTGTTCCTGCTGCACCAAAGGAAACTATGCTCTGGCCGATCACCTAGTCTTGAAATGAAAAACAGAGGCTAATTGGAGTGACGTAGGCCCCTTAAACTCATGGCTGCCAGCATCACTACAGCTGCTGCACTACTGCTAGCTATACCTCTGACTACATGTGCCAGTCTGTTATTACAAGGGTAAATGGCCTAGTTTTTGCGTTGTCATACAAATGTATTAACCCCATTTAAACAATTCCCAGGATGATGCTGACCTGCTGTGCCTCTCTATGCTCACGTCCCTCCTGCCCTCCCCTGACCTCACAGCAGCTGCATGTTATCAGCCTCCTCTCTCTCTGAAACCCAACAGATTGTACCTTTCTCGTCCAACGTTAAATATGACATTTCACTCAGTGACAGCTCCCTTGGGCCCTCATTTTATCAGCTCTATATGAAGGCTTTGGCAGTATCAGTGCTCTGGAGATCTAGGGCCCGATTCACAGAACTAACTTAAGACAAAATCCTAAACTTACTACCATTTTGGTATTCACAGAAGGCACATACTCATTTTGGTATTCACAGAAGGCACTTACTTACTCATTTTGAATAACTTACTAATTTTGAGTAACTTACTCATTTTGGTATTCACAGAAGGCACTTACTCATTGATGAGTAAGTGCCTTCTGTGAATACCAAAATGGTAGTAAGTTTAGGATTTTGTCTTAAGTTAGTTCTGTGAATCGGGCCCATGGTTTCTATAAGGTCAGATTTATTTTGTACACAAGTTTTTGGGACGGTTTTGATCAACACAGAAGGGATGCCTGCAAAGTGAAGCATTTTCCAGGAGAATGGCTTGGTAGGATAAAATGGTGTAGTAACGAGGTCCAGGCTGGTTGATGTGGTTCAGGATGTTTTATTGTAGTTAGTTACATGTTCTGTAGTTCAGCCTAACCAGGAGCAGCCAGCATGCTGCTCACCCCAATCTCAACTGTAACTTCTCCTCACAGACACCCAACATTCCTAAGCGCATCATCACTGCAACATTCCACTGGCTGAGCAGGTGGTCAACATGGAGTAACAATAACATGAACAGTATACTAGAATACTACATATCCCCCTTTCTTATATAACAGAAACAATTTAGAAGGTAAACAGAAAAGAGAGAACCATAAAAGAGGAAAGAATAAGAGGAATAAAGAAACAGCAAAAACGATGCAAAGAAGTGAACAACAAGGAGAGAGCAGAAAGATAGGTGGGAGTAGAAACAGGGGCAACGACAGATGATAAATATAACCCATCTTCCCTTCTATAAATAACACAGAAAAAATAGGAAGATCCTGCGAAAGAAAACAACGAGAAGGAGACAAAACATGAAAGCACCAATGACTACCCCTCAGACACACCTACTGGCCAGGCAGGCAAGCGAGAAAGCAAGGCATAGCACAACACAACAAAACACTGGACTACCACCAGACACACACACAGTAGAGAAGGAAAAGTAACCTCAAGCGGAAAGAAGAACACACTACGATAAGAGAAAGACAGAAGACAAAGAACGATTGACAACCAGGATAAAGTCCAGAATCCACAGATGACCAGAAAAAAAGGACATCACGAGAAAACAGAACAAGTGAGAAAACAGAGAAGATGAGAAGAAACTACAAAATCCGTCATCCAACCCTGTTATAAAATAGACAAAGTAATATAATATAAACATAACGTTACATTGCAAAATTGACAATACATAAAGTTGAGGAAACAAAACACATGGGACAGAGACCCATGAAACACATCCTATAAAAGGGTAAAGATGTATGCAAAGTATGCGATTATGGGAGGACTAAAACCCATGACCACCCCTACCACGTGGAAAAAGGGGTAAAAACTATTAAGAATGGGACTAAAACCCATGAAATGATAGCCCTTGTAAAGACAACATAATGTAGAAATCACATACTGTGTAGTGTAGTAATGGGACTAAAACCCATACAACCCAAGTAAGAGAACATGGGACTGAAACCCCTGACCTACCCTAAGACGAAAGGGAGGATAGATGTGATTAACTTCTGTATTTGGGTCTGAACCCATGACCTATTCCCAGAAATAGGTGTGATAACCTGCTGTGGATGGGACTAACACCCATACAAAAATGACCTGTGTGAGGGTAGAAACCGTAAGTAGAACAGGTGGGCAAATGTACACTGAGCAAATGGGAATAAAACCCATTGCCATCCCTACGTAGGGAAGACTGCATGCATGCATGTAAATTGAAATAATGAACTCTTGACGGAGTGTACCTAGGGTCCATGTACGTACAATGTTGAGCCCAACCAAACACAATATACAATCCTATGAAGGATAAAAGTGGAGACAGAATTAAAACTTCATGAAATGTACTACACAACCAATCATGAAAGAGGCTTGAATTACTTTTCACATTGACATTACATTTGCTGACAATTACAACAATGTGTGTACATATGACACACAGCAGATTTAGAACGAACACACTTAGAAAACATAGTCCGGAGTGGACTAAAACCAAAGAGTTTCTTGTGCACATACAGATAAATGTGGCTAAACGCAAATCCATTGTACAGTGTACAAAAACGCAAAAACAAGAATATAAGCTGCGAAATAATAGCCAAGCATACAATGGGCATAGGTACTGAATCGCATAAACATTTCAATTGCTAAATAGGTCTTTAGTTTTTAACAACACTGTAACCACATTGTGACTCACCAAGCCTCATGTGAGAAATGTCCGATGATTTCTTAACGTAGAGTATTTTTACATTCACGATAAAAAAAAACTTTACTTTAGTGTTCACATGTGTCAAGAAGTAACGGTGGGTTTTCACGTGCAAAAAAAATAGCAATGAAATAGGCACTGAACACAATCCTCTGAAAGAACGAAGACTGAAGAAATTCATGTTGACACAAGACGAGATTAGCTGCCATCTAGACAACTCAGGACACATAAGTTACGTTGAACGAATAACAGAACAGCGCTGTCCCAAAGTACCTTGTAGCTGCTACAAAACATGTGGAGGATGTCTTCTGCATCTGACTTGACAGTAAATTGCCGGAAAGAATCCCACGACGAGACGAGCAGTATATAAGTTCCCAATCCTCCCCAAAAGTCGCTGCTGGTTCCTGATGCTTGCGGCTGATGAAGGCTGAACAGGAACATGTAAGACATTAGCGCCTCATACTCCACTGTGATGCAAGGTACTTCAAGATTGTCGGCACGCACAAGAGACGCACGCCGAGTGGCTCCAAGCTCGTTGATGCTGCTAAGCTTCTAGCAGCAGCGTACCAAGTTCCCGAGAGACGAAGACCACGAGCAAGAGTCTCCGCGGGACAGAAGAATGAAGGTAATTGTGTGCGCGCTGACTGCGACTTCCACCTGTGTTTTAAACTTGGAATAGGCGGTTCAACTGGCGCATTTAGAAAAATGGCTCAAATGTCACCAACAAACAGAGACGGGAAAAGGTCTCACATCCAAAATCTGTTTTACCTGGCTTTGCGCGAGAGAAACGATTTGGTAAACGGGAGTGTTAGATTAAGCTCCAAAGGGGTACAGATATCTTCCTTCTCGCACACACATCCAGATAACAGCGACGTTTGACAGTTTTGAAAAGATGTTGGAATGCTTGCTGTGACTGAACCAACGAATGGTGGAGCATGACACTCGCATGACACTTAAATCACATGCCCTTGAACATGACTGAACCAACGATTGGTGGAGCATGACACTTAAATCACATGCCCTTGAACATCACAAGATGCGCAGTGTGCATATTAGGGATGACAGAAATATTGTTCCTTACTTTGCTTAAAGGCGCTGTTCTAGTAGTTGTGACCACATGAGGCAGAGCAGAGCACGCTTGGGCTGGGGCTGTCCGGTGTATGGACACTGGTGGGGCTTCGAAGCGTGCTTTTCCAGTTTCTTTTTTCCTTTAGTTTCTTGTTGCTTCTTTCTAACATCATGACTTCTTTGACATTACCTTCTTTTGTTGAACACGTAGGACGAAGGTAAGTTTCCAGATCGTCGCCAAATAATTGTAATAACGAGGTCCAGGCTGGTTGATGTGGTTCAGGATGTTTTATTGTAGTTAGTTACATGTTCTGTAGTTCAACCCCACCAGGAGCAGCCAGCATGCTGCTCACCCCAATCTCAACTGTAACTTCTCCTCACAGACACCCAACATTCCTAAACGCATCATCACTGCAACATTCCACAGGCTGAGCAGGTGGTCAACATGGAGTAACAATAACATGAACAGTATACTAGGATACTACAAATGGTATAATGGTGAAAGGGCCCACAAAACTGAAGAGCAACATACCTGCACACTGAACAAAGAGCAGGAGCAGGATGGACGTGCTGCAGTGCGACAACGTCATCAAGGGGTAGCAGCGCTCCAGACCCGGTGTGCTGTGAAGCCACACAATGCAGGTGCTGTGTTCTTCCCTACCTGTAGCTGGTGTGGAGCTTACTTTCTTTACTCACCTTCATCTCAGGGTCCTCTTCTCTGCCATTGACCCCGGGCACTGATGGCGTTTACTGGTTTACATTTTTCAGCCCCTGTTCTAGGAGACAGACACCACCACAACTCTGTCAGGTGGGGGTTGGCGTTTCCACTGACTTGCATTATTGACCATTCTGAAGTTGGCAATGCCCTAAGGCTGTCACCGACACTGGTACATTCTCCTCATCCCACTGTCAACATAGTTTGACATCCGCTTGCCTGGGAGTGAGGCTCCAGAAAGGGAAAACGAACTTGCACTCTGTGTGCACTTCTGGAACCATTGCCTGCTGCGTGGTGTTGTCAAAGTTGGTGTCAGGACTTCATTTCCATGGCATCTACATCCCACCACCCCAGAATGGAGAGGGGGAGGGGACTGGCTGTGGATGCTTCTCTCCAGAGAGAGGGAGTGCCAAGTTACCATAAACTGCCTGGGGTGACAGACAGGTTTGAGAAGTGCCTGGTACTCTGCTACCTCTGCATGTGCTCAGGCCGGTCTAAAGAAGTTGGATTCTCATGTAGTTTCACTTTCAACTCATGCTGATCATTACACCATGATTAGCATGCAGGCTTGACTGCTACTGTGCACCCCTTCTTTCAAGTGTTGAGCAATCACAGAACAGGAAGCAACTGCCAGCTTAAACAAACATAACACTAGTAGTGAAGTTCCCGAAGTCCGCAAACTCCGTGAGCGGACTTAATTCTTCTGCCCAGGCTTAACAGTATTCCCTTGAGATGGAGCATCGATTAAAGGGGGTGGTTGCCGGACTGGCGACCAACAAGCTCGACAGAGTTAAGCTCAGCAGAAAGGTATTTTGATGTCCGGAGGTCCAGGGGAATACAGTAGCTGCCTGAAACTTCGTGGAGGTCAGGCCTACATTACCCACAATGCACTGGACCATCTACTTTTGGGCAATCCTGCAGAGGGACCGATGGCCAGCGATTCTTTGGTTCTGGTACATTTCTTTACCTGCAGAGTGCGGGAGACTAGTGCCACTTGTCCAAGGGTGTCTGGAGTTGCCTATAGCTCTCAAAGGGGTCACTCTGTCTGGGGGTACTGAGCTTTGGTCCAGGACGAGTCGCAGTCATGCAGTTCCAGGAAGGTTGCCACAGGTGCATAGAATCACACCTTTGGTTTGTGCAGTGCCTGTTGCCATAGACCCAGATCTGTACTTGTGTCCTTTGTTGCAAGTCAGATCAGAACTGTGGTTCTGGTGTCAGGGGTAGCCCTTAAATCATAGATTTAGGGGCGTTAGGGGTATGGGTGCAAGTAGCCAATGGGACCACATTCGGGATGTACGTCACCTTTTTGTACCCAAAACCCTCTATTCTACCACTTTTAAAAATGGTAGCAGTTTTCCTCAGCTTAACAGACTAGTTAGCCCACCCTAGAGGTCTGGCTAGATTCCTGGGGGTGTACACCTCCTGAATACTTAATATTCCTGTTGCCAGGGTGCAAATGCTCCTGGGGCACGAGGAAAGCTATTTCCTCCTTTGGGAGGAAACATGGTTGCATATCACTGGTGGTGCAGCCTTTGAAGCTTACCACCTGGATATGCCACTTCACTAGTCATCCTGTCAGGGAGGGAGGTGTGACCTCCTTCCCGTCCAGGCCATTCTTTCTGACTTCTGGGAGAGTTCACACCTCCTGGCAGGGGCCAGATTCATGTCTTGGCGGCAGCAGCTGTGGGGTGGCAGACAGAGCACAGAAATGGCTGGGGCAACCAGGTGGGCAACTTCTAAGGCATCCTCCTGGGTGCATAGCACATTGTCCTTGACACGAGGTTCATGTCAGGGGTGATGAGGCACTTTGTTTGATACCAAACATGATATATTTAGGCAGTGCCATAATGGAGTTGCCAACCTCAGGTTTGCCCGAGTTCCTGCCCATGTTTTCCCATGGACCGTCTATCACTTATAGTAGCCTTTAATGGAAAGGGCCACAATAGGGACATATAAGCTTACACTGTCCACACCTTTAATAACATGCACCGTGCCTCCTGGGCTTAGGAGGCCTTCCTTGGGGTGACTGGCATATTGACTATGCTACACACGGTGAAATCAAAGTCAAGTTTGAGCAGTTTGCACTGCTCCTGCATTCTGCAATGGCAAGCCTGCTGTCAGTAGTTCACTTGGGTCACTCAGGGTGGTACAGCCACTGCTTCAGGCCCTGGTGGCCCCTTTAACACTGGGTACCACTGGTACCATATGCTAGGGACTTATAAGGGGGTAAAGTCTTTGCCAATTGGAGTTGCCAATTCACATATATCAGTTTTGTGGCGAGAAAACTGGCACTAGGGTCTGGGCGGCTGTCTCTGGTGCACTTTCAGAGTCATAACCATCAGCATTGGAGCAAAAGGTGAGGGGGTGACCATACAAAAAGAGCACTTTCCTACACTTATCCTTTTAAAAAAGAATGAAGACCTGATAGGGTTCTGCACCTTGCTTGGAGAATCTGACTGACAATCTACTGGACGGCAGCCAACTATCTTTACTTGCTTGCTTGCCCATCATAAAAAGTGTTCTGAATTTCTTTAATCTGAAAGCAAATCATCTACATTTTCCATATGGTGTTCATGTTTACTGACATTCCAACATGTTTATTAGGACACTTCTGCTCTGATTGAAGCATGTTAATCCCACCCACTCCAAAACACTATGGACATCGAGTCATCAAAATGCCATGGATATCTTACACATACATTTGCTGGAAAGCCATGGATTCTGATGTTAAAGTTAAAAAGCGGCCATCTTTTACTGTGAACACGTTTCTTACATTGACTTACCTTTCACACAATAACCTTCTACACACATTTGCATGCGTGACAATGTTGGATTAGGTTCCTTGAAACTGCTTCACTTACCAATTCCGCTTCGCTTAACATTATTATGACTCCTTGAACACTAGGCATGGGCGATAAAATCCGCTCCGCTCGCAGAATTTGCGGAATTTTGGCAATTCCGCGTTCTGTGGAGAACGCGGAATTGTCGAAAATTCTGCGATTCGCGGCGTAGCTGAATTTTTTCCTTGTTCGCGCTTTCAAAATGCGTGTTTGCGCACGCGGTAGCGACTTACTGGGATCCCTGCGTTCGCCGGCGAGTTTTCCTATCCGGCCGCGCGATCCCGCGAGAGTGTGCGATCTCGAACACGTCATTCGGACGCGCCATCGGACATCCGCGAACAGGAAACACGCATCACGAACGGGCGGGACAAGTGAAACAAGATGGCCGCGCCAATTGGTGACCGCATGGGCAAGTTCGCTAGATATTTCCCTCCGAGCACGCAAACAGCGTCCCCGAACAGGAAAAACGCATCGCGAATGGGCGGAATAAGCAATTCCGCGTGCTCGCGGAATTCTGTATAGCTCGTGGAGATTTTTTACATCTTCGCGGAACTTTGCGGAACGCGACTACGCAAATTCCGCCCACCCCTATTGAACACCACATACAAGGCCTGAACACACATTGTGCAAATGTCATTCTATTTTTCATCCACGAGGCGACACGGCTACATCTAGTCTATAACAATGCTGGCTTGCACAGGATTCGCAAGGATGCTTCTCATTAGAAATAAACAAACATTTCCGGGTTTAGTTAGAGGAGCGCTTTGTTGACATTGGCGAGGTCTCTACACACTGAAGCTTTGGCCCGGCAGCTTGCTGATAACTCTGCAAGGGTGTCCAGCTTGTGACCAAGAAGGGACTTACATTCTTTCCCTACAGGTAGCCGGGGTTGGATAATTCAGTACAGGGATTCTTGGCAGAACACACTCGCCCTAGTCCCTTAGGTAGTGCATTGTAGGAGTATGCCAGATTTATAGATTGTTTTATATGCCTGCATATATACACTGTATTAGCACGATGATGGAACTTTTTAGTTGTTATTCTGTTTACCGTCATGGTACTTCTAATAACTTTTATCTGCTTCTGTCTATGGATCATTGCAGCACATATATTTTATACAAGAATCATGTTGGTTCAATAAACATTGAAAATGTCCTTCTGTGTTTTCCTTATATATTTCTCTGAGAATAACAGAAAACACACACAACTGAGCAAAGGGTTCTAGATCTGTTACCACGATTCCTGGGGGGATCAGGGTTGTCCTGTTCAGTGGTTGCCAGAACCATTTGCAACCCGCCTAGATTTAGGGGTACTCACGGTGGCACTGTGAACTTGCTGGCCTATAGGACAACATATCCTGAGGGGGTGCATAGAATCAATCTGGCAACCTCGTAACGGTTATGCTGTCTACCAATGTGCATTTCCTACCATTGGGTGTGTAGGAAAGTAGGATCTGCTTCTTATGGTTACCCCCACTTTTTGCTTCATGTGATGCTGTTTTTGACTAGTCTGACTGGGATCCTGCTAATCAGGACCCCAGTCTATCTGCTTTCTCCCTAAACTGTTGTGTTAGTACCTAAGTACAATCCCAGATTGGACACTGGGGTACCCTTATCAGTCCTTAGTATATGGTACCCATGTACCCAGGGCATAGGTACCCCAGAGGTCTCCCATGGGCTGAAGCATGCATTGTGCCACCCATGAGAGACCATGCCAAATGGAACTACAGGCCTGCCTTTGCAGCCTGTGTAAGTTGGTGCATGCACCACTTACTAAAGATATAGGTTTACTATATCTAAGCGTCAATGCACTTAAAACCTATAAATCACCCCTATAGCAGGCCTTTACAATCCTGAGGGCAGGGTTTTTTTACTCTAAGTGAGAGAGTGCCCCGCATGAGCAGGACACCTCTGCAGCCTACGGAGTCCATTCTCCCAGGTTGTCAGTGAAGCAGCCATATACTATGTAGAGGGGCACCGCTTAAGTACATGATGACCATCTCGAAACTGGCTGCAACAAATCCTATTATGTTTGGTATCAAACATGTATGATTCCAAGCACTGGAAGAGCCCTCCGTTAGGCTCTCAGTGTTCCTGGTACCAGCCTTCTTGACCCGGACAGCACAAAATGGTTGCTTCCGACCAGAGACACATTTCTGCCCTACTGCTGCTGAGCCAAGCTCGAGCAGAGGAAGGTGGAACATTAGGCATCCTGTCACAGGGAGGTGTGACCACCTCCCAGAAAGGATTTAGTGTATTAGGGCTGGGTGGGTGCGCTTGCCAGCGCCAGAAAGTCTGCATGAGGGGCACATTTGGTGTCCCTGTGCAGAGTCCAGTTCAAACCAGTCCTGGGAGCCGTTGGCTCCCGCTCTAGCGCCAAACTGGACAAAGGACAGGGGCGTAACCTCCCTCCTGTCCAGACCCTCCCCTGGGAGGGGCCCCTGAATCTTCCCAACCCTTTCCCTAGGGCACTTAAGGGCTTACCTGGGTGTAGGTCCCTAGATTAGTCGTGGGATAAGATTCAGATCAGACACCACTGCACCTCTACTGTCTGGGCACTCTGGACTTTGCTGGACTTCACTTGGGCCTGACTTCGTCTCCCTTACAGTCTGCTGCATCGTCTGTGCCTGTGCATCATACAGGAACCTTCCAAGACCTGTGAAGCATCAAGGACAACCAAAGTAATCTCCCTTGGAGTGAAGGAGTCACTCCCCTGCATTCGCAGGCACCGCAACTAAGTCGACCGGTCTGCAGATCCTGAGCTCCTCCGGACTCCCTGGGCTCTGCAAGCCAGGTGGTGGTTTTCCACAACTCCTGAGGCTTGCTCTACCCTCTCACCAAGTTTGAGGCCAGTAGTTCTCGTGGGGGTTGCAATAACCAAACCCCTTGGTACTGCATCCCCTTTGCAGTTGCAAAGGCTTGGTGTCATCTTTGAAAGAAGATCTTCGGGCTCCAAGTATCCCCTACCACGAGCACCTCCAGTGACCATAATCTTTGGCCACAATGCATTGTGTGCATCGTGGCCTGCATCTTTTGGTGAGCTGCTAAGGTCTTATCGCAACTACAGTGACTTCAGCCTGTGGGTCCACTTGAGGGTCACACTTGTTTTTTTTGGGCTCCCCTGATTGCTCGGGGCCTGCCCTGACCCCCCTGCTTGTGGTGAGTCCCCTTGATCTTGCTGGTCCCACCTTTGTACTTTCTTGACTGCTTGGGTTTCATTTGCCAAGGCTTGTTGGTGCTCCCGCCAGACACCGACCTCTCAGCACTCGACATCCTTTGTGAGACAGCTCATATCCGGCTCTGGTCATCCTCAGCATCGCCTGTTCCCCACAGCTGCAGAGTCAAGGACATCAACATCATCCGTGAAACACCCGACATCGGAGGGCATTCGTCCTCCAAGTCTCCTGGTCACTACCAAGTGACAAAGACTCTGTCCCCTCTGCTTTCAGGTACTCTTCTTCACGAATCCACATTTGGATTCCCATGGACACTTTCTCCTCTTCCAGCAGCATCACTTTCCTGAAGTCCTCCATTGGGTTTGACAGCGGTATCCGACACCACTTCACCCCAATGCACCCGGCTTCCCTGGTGTAGGTAACGTGGGTACTAGGGTATCCACGGGTGGGGTGGCTCTCCAACCTTCTGTCTTCCACAGGGTTTCTTCAGAGTCCACTGGGAAGGGTCCTTAATCTTTAAAACTCCAACCACGACTTACACGTAGGGTTGTACGGGGCCCGCGGTCGTGTTCCCACACTGCACGCGCTCTCCGTGGGGACCCTATCTACTCATCTTGGGTAGTTCCTTGGGGTCCCAGTGCTTCTACATCCTCTCGACATTGTCCCAACTCGAGTCGTGGTTCTTATACCACTTTCTTAGTATATGGTTTGGTCCCCCCCTGGGTCCCACTGTGTATTAGTGCTATTTACTGTGATTTCTTTGCTAAAGTATTGTGTCCTTTGTGTCTATCTCTGTGTAGGAGATACTGTAACGTACTATACAGTGTTATATAATAAATACATATTTTTATAAATACTTTGTGTGGTTCTTTTTCATTTAATCTATAATATAAGATTGCATTCTGGTAAAACAAGCTGCTTTACACTCCTTCAAGGCTAAGCCTGAAGGCTGCTCTCCACAGCTACCACTTAGAGAGCTTCTAAGGTTGTCTAAGACCTCTTAAATCACCATAATGGTTGTCTGGACTGGTGCAAGGTGCCCACTTACATTAGTGGACATCATATACCAGGCCAGCTTCTCACAGGGTGGAACCCACATGACACTGAAAGGGCTCTTGCTAAATATGTAAGTCTTCTCATGGTGTGCCAAGCAAATTAATCTTCATGCTCCATAGTAGTTTAACTTTTCAGAATGTGCTGTGGGTGCCCCTATAGGACAAAAATAACCTCCAATGTGCCAGGACTAGCATTTTGTCATGTGTGTTCCCCAAGTAGCATGAGCACCCTCTAATGCCAACAATTACATGCATTTATGGCAGTCCCAGACTTTTTCTAATAATGTTATACATATACCATGAGTAACGCTTATCTCACAATTTACCTCTAGCACGTTATGGTTAGACTTTTGTCATGGTTGTTCCCTTACTATATGCCATGGCTATGCTTTATGCCAAGAATCACCCGCAATGTGCTACAGCCAACATTTTGCCATTGGTACCTCATTGTTTTGCATCTTTTTATTAGTTTTACAATGCATAACAGTAATAATAATGAGGACATTTTTGGTCTATGCTCCATTGTCTATAACCTACATAATGGAGTCACAGTGTCTATGCGCACACATAGACTGGTGTACATCGGTATATCGTACTTGAGAACACTATTTCACGCGCATTGCTGGTTCTTCAGCGGGGCCGGAGCGCAGCAAAGGGGAAACGCTCTCCCTGCCTCTTTATCTTCAAGCCGTGAGGGCAACGGCCAGTATTGCAGGGACACCGTCATTTCAGCCGTGAGGGAAACGGCGTACCGGTGCCAAAAACTACACTTCCCAGTACTCTCTGCCTCGGCGATCGCCACTGACGTGCGGCAGCGCGCCAGGAGGCGCTACATCTTCGCCCCCAGCCACCCGCAGCGCGGGACGCGCGCGGGCGAAGCCCGGGCCAAGGGCGGGCCCGTCTGCGCCCGTCCGCGGCCGGCAGAGGCTGGGCTGGGCCAGGGCTCTAAATCCTCGTGGTTCGGTCTGTGTTCCACCAGGATATGGCGTAGAGGTTCGAAAAGCGACAAGGTACCTGTTTGCTTTTATACTGACTGTGGTGACTGTGACTGTGCCCTGCTTCAGTTATAATCCAGTTACAACTCCACAATTTTGTACTATTTGTTTTGCGCACTGTAGCTACTTTGTTGTTACCCACTTTGAAGTGAGGAGGGCCTGTGGATCATATCAAGTTTTTATCGCAATAAGTGCTCCTTGGCCAGGTGGAAATGGGCAAAAGGAAAATGATTGTGGGGGGAGCTTCAGGGTCATTTGCTGCAGGCTCAGCTGGTACGATAGACTCTTTTTTAACCAGAGCAGCTGATGCCATAACAAAGGAGATAGCCCTCACTGAGAAAAGACTCTCATTGGAATCTGAGAAAATTGCAGTGGGCAATGTTGGGCGTGGTTTGAACCAGGAGGAAAACAGGGTTTTAACAGAAGAAACAGGCTCCCCCTTACCATCGAGTATATTGCTGGAAGGCCAAATGGGTGGTCAGGATCCATTTATTGGCACTCCTGTGGCCACTCTAATTGTAGGTGATGATTTGGTCGGCCCACCAACGAAGAGAAAACGACCTGCGGAAAGTAAAGCTTTGAGAAAGCCCCCAAGGATCAAATCAAGATCACCACCGGCAGCGGCTTTGGCTAAGCCAAATTCGGATCTGCTGCTGGATAGCCTCTTCCTGAGACTTGAGCCCATGATTAAAACCTTATTAGCACCTGTAATTGCTAAGATAGAAGGCATAAAGTTAAAACTTGATTCTTTTGTCTCCATGCATAATGACTGTTCAGCAGGGGGTGATATTGCAGCCGGCGGGAGGAGGGGGGTCACTGAAGCTGCTAATGGCCCGGAACGCAGGCACCAGAACGGTAGCATACAAATAGATAAGGTGACTGGGACTCGATCCACTTTGGGTGTGTCTCATCTTAGCTCCCCAACCACTGATTGCGTGCCATTGAGGGGTGGTATCGAAACGCGGGCAGTTTGTCAGGAAACCCGGGAAAGTGTGAACGAGGATCTTCCATCTATACCCATGTTAGTCCACAACAAACAGGTAACATTGACAAACGAATGTATAATTGATCTCCCACCACAATCTGCGCCTTTAGTAGCTGTACTTGTGGGGGTCCCTCCACTTCCATCTGGTATAAAGGAAACCTCTTTAGACTTGATACATAAGACCATCTACTGGTGTAATAATAATGTGATAAATGGCGCAAATATTACTCCAGATATTATTATGGCAAGAAGGGTTGGTTGGATCGGCCATGGGACTAGGAAAAATACGGAGGGGAATTGTATAATAGTTAATCTTAAGCATCGTATGCAAACTAAAGCCCTATTAGATTGCCAACATAAATATGGTGCTAAAACTGAAATTAAAATAGTCCCACTACAAACTTTCTATCCCCCCAAATACTTCCCAGTAAATAGTGATTATCAGATGCCTGGTTGGCAGAAGCCTTTTAAATTACTCACATGTCCACAAGAAAGCAATAGTAATACTATATCATCATTATCAAATCGGTTCTTACCACTAGCGAATTTGCAAGGACTTGATGAAAATGATTGACTGACAATGGTAGTAGGAATTCCACAGGTTAAGACCTCACAGCCGGAAGCCTATATAGAACCAATAACAGCTGCACTCACTCCCCAATGTTTGCTGGATAATTCTACCAACTCTACTATTATCCCAGGTAGCCTTAATGATGCCTCTATGAAGGTATTGTCCTGGAATATAGCTGGGCTGAGATCAAAGAAGGGGGATAGTTCGTGGGTACACTTCCTTGCTAAACATCATATAATTGCTCTTCAAGAGACTTGGGAATCTAACGATTGTTTTTATCTCGATGGCTTTACCTCTTTTTGCAAACATGCAATCCTGTCTAATATGGGTAGAGCCAAGGGAGGTCTTCTTTTAATGTTTAGCCTTAAACTCTGCTATAGGGCTAAACTGATTGATTCTTTATCATCCAATGTGCTAGCAGTGGAACTGTCAGGAAAGAATCTTACCACATTATTAGTGGTAAATTTTTATAATTCTTTTTCTAGGACCCATGAGACCGAACATCTCCTGGCCCTGGAAGAATTATTAAAAAACTATGGGGAGGACAGCCAAGTGTATTATGATACGCTTATTATGGGGGATTTTAATAAACGGAAATGCTGTTTTAACTGTCCTTTGTTAATGAAGGAGGTAGATGACTTACAAGGGCCAAACCACTTTGAGCATACATTGTCAGGAACGCTTATAGAAGGACTGCTCTCTGTGTTTAACCTGAATTGCCTACAACAATCTGACCAGTCCGCCCTGGTCCCTACCTATGTGGGTAATAGTAGTGTTAGCATAATTGACCATATTTTTTTATCTGCTCTATTAACTTCGGCCGTACAGACTTTTAATGTTACTTGTAATTGTTTTAGTGATCATAACCCTTTAATATTGGTTCTCCTCCTCTCATCTGGTACAATAGGGGGGGCTGCGAACCATATTTCTAATGCAAACTTTACCACCAAAGATCAAGCACGAAGGCTGAGGTGGGAAAAGATTACTCCAGATAGTTTTTGGGAGAATTTGTATACTACTTGTGCCCCAGAGCTTAAAGTATGTATGGACCCTGCTCTACAAGATAGAGCTACCTTAGATGCCTTTGATACGATTATTAAAATGGCAGCTTCGAACTTGGTGATCAAAACCAAGGTAAAATCCTTAAAACTAGAAAGGTGGTTTGATGACACATGTTCAGCGGCCCATAAGGAGCTAATGAAGGCTGTAAAGCAGAAACCGAGGGACCTGACATTAACCAGGAGTTGCAGGAAGGCGTATAAACTAGCTGTGTGCGAGAGAAAAAAACAACTAAGAGAGCATGCTTGGGAGGAGCTTGGCCAAGCTAGTGTCCGGTCGGACAGTTCACGATTTTGGTCCATAGTTAACAGTCCTCTTTTTTCAGATATGCCAAACCTAAGTAAGGATTGTATAATACCGGCAGAGAAATGGGTCCAGCATTTTAGCAATATTTATAGTAGCACCAATCTGGTGGATATAGTGGGACACACAGCTCCCGGATTAGACAGTGCCCCCCTTCATTTTAATATAGAAGAAGTTCATAAAGCTATTATATCGACATCGGGGGGAAAGGCCCCTGGCCCTGACGGGATACCGGCAGACCTTTATAAGGCAGACCCCAAAGTCTGGGCCAGGATCCTAACACATGTTTTTAATGCTGCCTGTGCTTATGGTTTCCCCCCGTCCTGGGCAAAGGCAGTTATTGTCCCCATTTTTAAAAAGGGCCTTCGTGATGATCCGGCTTGCTATAGGCCAATTTCGCTCTTAGACTCTGTATCTAAAATTATGAGCAAGGTAGTCCTGGATCGTCTCACAGTCTGGCTTGACCATTTTAATGTTATTTCCGACCTCCAATACGGATTCAGACAGGGAAAGGGGACAATAGACCAATGTCTGAATCTCCATCTGGTGATCAGGAAGTATACTATTGCCAAGGGAGGTGTCTTGCATCTGGCCTTTATGGATCTAACCTCAGCTTTTGACCTTGTCAATAGGTCAAAGCTGTGGTTGGTCCTTCGTGATATAGGGCTAGAGGCCGAATTGATTTCCTTCCTGTATACTGCACATGTTAACACCACGGCTGCGGTACGGTTTAATGAAGATGGCAGCCTGACAGATTCTTGGACAGTAGGAAGGGGGGTCCGGCAGGGGTGCATTTTGGCCCCCCTGCTATTCACCCTATACATTAATAAATTGGGGGATATTTTAACATCATGCTGCAAGGACACACCAAGGGTCGGTGCTAAATCGATTCCTGCATTGTTGTATGCCGACGATGCGGTTTTATTGTCTAGAACTGCAAGGGGCCTGCAACAACTTTTAAATTGTTTTATAGATTTTATGAATTCACTAGATTTGGTAACGAATTTTAAGAAATCTCATGCAATGTCGATTGGCCCAAGAAAGGCGGCCAAGGCTAAATTTTATTGTAATGGGGACGAATTAACCAAAGTATCCACTTTCCCATACTTAGGGGTACTCTTTGATGACCAAGGTACATGGGGAGCGCAACGAACACTTAAAAAGAACATTTTGGCAAGAGCAACGGGGGCCACTATGGACTTTGCAAAAAGACTAGGGTCTAAACCCTTGCCCGCACTCTTGAAAGTTTATACTGCAAAATGTATTCAAATGGCCACGTATGGATGCGACATCTGGGGTTACAAAGATGTAAAGGATATTCAAGTGGCAGAGAATAATTTTAAGCGCAAACTCCTTGGGGTCCCTGTAGCTACTCCTATTTACTGTCTGCATGAAGAATTGGGGATGGGGTACATTGCAGACCAGATCGCAGTTTCCCCCCTCTTACGGTGGCTTAGAATTTGGACTCAACCCCCCCCCAATCTAAGCCAATTTATAATTTCGGATTGTATGGTGTTAGAGAGAGCCCAGCATATCCCTTGGCTTAAATATATAAAGGAAGAAACAAAATGTCTAGGGTGCCCAGATTTGTTTTTGACCCCGAGGCCTTTGAGCAAGACGGCGATTATAAATTTTAAACGGCAGTTTGTGGACAGGAGGAATTGCCTTAGGGAGGAGGTAGAGTTAGGCAAGTCGTCGGTTAGAAGGTATGTCACTCTGAGCCTAGGCCCGCAGCTGCAACCATATTTGTTTTATGTTAATAAACCATACCACCGTTTTGTTTTAACGAGATTTCGTTTAAATATGGTTCCCTGGCTGCTGGCATTCCCGAGAGGATACTCGAAATCTGAACTGTTAAAACCCTGCCCCTGTGATAACTTCTCGAAACAGGATACCTTACACCTAATGTTTTTGTAACTATTACGAGTCCCTGCATAGGCAGCATATCCTCCCTTTACTTAGAGAATGCCAGTTTGTCCAAGTGCGGCCAGCTCTGCTTTATTTACAAATGCTGGCATCACCCATGGTTTGCTTCGGGGTTGCAAGTTTCTTAATCGGGGCCATTAGACATTGGAACAGATTACTCCCATAATAGTAATTTTGTGTTGTTTGTTGGCCCAATTGTGTTTTCCCCTTCTCGATTATTATGGTACATTTTTTATATGTGATATTAATCAAGGATTTTGGTCTATTACTTGAGCACAGGGCACTTTATATGATATTGGTTTTAACTATGAACGTTTTAGATATGAATACTGTGATTGAAATGTGCGATCATTTTATTGTTATGTATTTGGCTGGAATGTGTATTTTCCTTTAATAATATTGTATGCTTTTATGACTCTTGGCTGTCGAATAAAGTATTTCTGACTGACTGACACTATTTCACATGCATAGGATGCTATATAAAGTGTCAGTGTGCCTTGGAGGGAATTTTCATTTGAGAATGGCATCCTGAAGCACCCGCCCACTTTTAGGGCCTGATTTACGTGTTAGTACAAAGCACAATTGGTCCCAACGGGAATATTTTTCTCTAGTACCCAAACATTAATAACACACTCGAAGATGCAAAAAAAATCATAGCTTTATCATACATTTAGATAGCAAATGCATCTTTATGCAGATATCTTACACAAAATGAAGTAGCTCAATGGTGAGTGAGAAGAAGGCAAGTGATTAGAAAAAAGTGCTCTTGAAGAGGTCAAGAAGGGGCAAAAGTTAAGTGCCAATATACAATATATACAATGAATATATACAAATTAATACAAGAACACCTGGCTGGAACTCCCTTGTAATACTAACAACCAGGGTCTTAAAATACACCCTATAATTTTTGAATAAGTTAAGATGTGGATAGTATCTCCTGTACAGGTTGATATGGTTATAGATGTCGACGTTTCGACCCCAAATGGAGGGCAGGCTGATTTATCCTTAAAACTGGGTCTTCATCAGGACAGAAAGAGCAACCTGTGAAGAAATGGAGGCGGGGACATCTAATCAGTTCCCAGGTCATTGGAGTGTGAACATAGGGTACTAACATGATGGTGGTATAACTCACCTAAATACCACCGAGAGGCAATTGGTGGTGGACCCGGCACCTAGGGCCCAAAATGCACCTGGGGGCCGGAAGATCAGCATGTAATTCTTCAATGGTCCAAAAGTATCCAATCACTTGAAGTGCTGGAAATAATTAAAGGCACATCCATCAATAAAATTATAAGGGGAGAAGACCAAAAAAGCGGGTTGCAGGTCGTGATGTGTAGGTTGGACTCAACTCAGTGTTTTATTTCATTACACCTTGGTCGCACCAGGATCAAAACTAGGGCCTTGAAGCTCCACTAGTCAAAGATAAAGTATCTAAAGGTCCTGAAAGGATCCTGCCTGTAGGAGTGCTGTAAAGCAATATAGATCAAAATCAAAACCTAGCTGATTCAATAAAAAAAGTAACTAACGTTGGTCAGTATGTACCCAAGGTGCTTACCCCCAAAGGTGTCCCAGGGGCCCGGATCGATCTATTTAGATATTAATTGAAGCTTAAGTAGGAATGATGCCAAATGAATCGGATCTGAAATTTACAAAGAAGGGAAGTAGAGTTACATCCTACGTGGAGGAGTCCTACTGTCAGAATCAGGCTAGCTAGGGAATTGCACCCTACCTCTATTTGGGAACCGTCTCTGAATGCGTCAAGTAAGACTGAAGATCTCCTGGAAAGGGGATCTATAAATAGACGCCGACACGGTCAGCTAGCTTACACATGCTGGCCTGTATGGTGTCAGCACAGCCACTAGCTGCTATCACCCCCTGGTGTCAGATGGCGTCAGGGAAAAGGGCGTGTTATGGCATCCTATCGGTAGTGAACCGGAGATCTTAAATGAATTAAATAAATACGAGCAATCTACTGGTTGGATGTGGAGTGGAAATATGGAAATGGCCATAACAGAATGTACATGGGGTTAATCTTGTGAAATAAAAGTACAATGTTACACAGTGTTCATGTGACCTGACAGTGACAGTACAAACTAAAAAACTATTTTAGGTTTAAACACTTTACTTCCCAACATACATAACAGAAGTACACTGACACTCAGTGTTCTTATGACCTGACGGTGACTGTACAAAGTCAATGACACGTTAAGATTTTGACATTTTGCTTCAGAACATACACAATTTCTTTTTCTCAGATGGAATTAAGAAGCAATGTCCCCATTTCTTATACAGCATCACCATGAGTTGCAAGGAAATCTTTGACAGTGATTAGGTTAGATAACAACTGTCGCAAACAAATTTCAGATGAAATTAAAAAGCGATGTACCCATTTCTTATACTGTCTATCCATGAGTTGAGTGAAATCTTTGAAACTGATTAATCTTTTAAACTGATTAGGTCAGGTAATAGTGGTCCCACTAGTCCCCTGTCCATCACATTTGCATAAGCTCACTACATAAAGGTTGGCTAAGAGAGTTCATACTGAAAGGAGTGTGGATCACATGTCTGTCATCCTGTATCTCATGGTTTCTAAAGGATCCAAGTTGTGGTTACAAACATGTTGCATGAACATGATTGTGTAACATGCGGGCATCACAGATGCTCATGATTTCATAGTCGTACAAACAGATGACCATATCAGAACATACAATAATCATACAGACATATGACCATATCAGAACATAACTCCCCACTCAAAACACGGGACAGTGTGGGGCCAGGATGAGTGTGCCTGCAAAAAAGAGAAAGAACGTGCCTGGTGTCTGACAACTATCTAGTAGGTAAAAATAGGACATGTAGTTATATCATCCTGTGTTGAGCAGGGATAACTGTCTATTGGTTTCCTCCTGTTTATTCAGCCCATTATTCACCGAGTCCAACATGTGCATCCATTGCCACTCTCGCAGATTTAGGTTGTCCACTAGGTTACCACCCCTAAGGCCTAAAGTCACCTTCTCAAGGACTAGCCATTTCATACTCTGCACCAGATGTTCTAGTGTGTGAAGATGTTCAACCAAGGAGCCCCCTGGACTTTACAATGTATCCTGCTACAGTGTTGAAGTATCCAAGTTTTTACCTTTCGTTGTGTCTGACCAATGTAGAGTAAACCACAAGGGCACAGGATGGCATAGATCACATTGGTGCTATTGCAATTGGTATGATCTTTTAGCAACACCCTCTTTTCTTGATGACTGACATTTTTTGTCTCTATTGTTAAGTCACACACCTTGCAGTGGCCACATCTGAAATGTCCAATGATCTGTGGCAAGTTCCACAGTGAACAAAAAGAAGGTTGAGCGGAAGTCACGAGGAAGGAGCAGACTATGTGATCTCGGTCACTTTTCCCCCTCCTAAACGAATGCATAGGTGTTCCCTCATATCAATATTATCAGATATCAGTCTCCACTAATTATTCACAATCAGCCTTATGTCATTGCTCATTGTGCAGAAAGTAGTGACACAGATCATTCTATCCATGGTTTACTCATCTAAGGTTTGGGATCTAAGAGTGTTTCTCTAGGGTTGTACCATGCCCTCATATGGGCCTTTTTAATAAGCCCTTGGAATAACCCTGTTCTGCTAATCTTTGGTGTAAGTGCTCAGATTCTTGAAAATAATCTGTTTTATGTGAGGAATTCCTGCGTAGCCTCAGGAATTGCCCACAGGGCAGCTTGTCCCTCAGGTTTCTGGGATGGTGACTGGTATATCGTAACAGGGTGTTCCTTTCACTACTCTTTCTGAAAAGGGTTGTGTACAGTTCCCCTTTGTCGGCCCTGATAATGATGTCAAGAAAGTCAATTTTGGTGGAACTATATTGGATCATGAATTTTATATCTTGCGATTTTTCATTTTTCATTCAGCCAATCATGAATCAGAGTTCTACCTCAGTGCCAGTCCAGATTAGCAGTACATCATCAATATAGCGTTTCCAAAGGGCTACATTGTTGTAGTATGGATTGTTCTCATTGAAGATGAAACTGCTCTCATAGTTATCCATATATAGTATGGCTAGATCAGGTGCAAAGCTTGCGTCCATTGCAACACCTTTGGTCTGCAGAAAGAAATCGCCCTGAAAATGCTTTGCATCATGGCGATTTCTAACAATAGCAGGATGAAGTCAGTAGGGACTTGGACCAGTTGGGGTCTGTTATTTAAGACCAAACTCATAATTTCCAAGGCAGGTCTTTGGGGTATGCTTGTGTGGAGAAACACAATGTCCATAGTGAACAATAGCTGTTTCATGGGGTTAAATGCCAATTTGTCAACCAGTCAAATAGTTTCCATGGTATCTCTAAGATAGGTCGTAATGGCTTCGGTACAGGGCTTTAGGAAAAAGTCCACATACCTACATAGTGGTTCCAAAATGGAGCCGCATCCAGATATATTAAGGCGTCCCGGGGGTGTGTAGGGTTCTTGTGGACCTTAGGTAAGATGTACATGGTAGGCATTCTAGGTTGCTTCTTATTAAGAAAATCGCAGTCAAGTTCTGAAAGATACCCCTCCTCAAGTCCCATGTCAGTAGAAGCTTTGATGAGTCCAATAAGTTTCTTGGTGGGGTCAGAGGTCAGTTTAGTATAGCTGACTACATCTGTGAGTTGGGTCTCTAGCTCTGTTTTATAATCAGTGGTGTTCTGTATCACAATGGCTCCACCTTTGTCAGCTGATTTTATGACTATATCTTTATTCGCCTTCAATGATCTCAGTGCCTCACGCTATCCCGTAAAATATTGTAGTTAACATATTTCTTCTGAGAGACCAAACTCATGACATCCCTCATCACTACCTGTTCATATGCAATTATCTTATGGGACATGAGGTGTGCAGGTGGTGTAAAGGTGAACGGATTTCTCAAACCTGTATTGGATTGAGCTGGGAGTGTGGAACTTTGTTGAAGAAATAACATAATCGTATTTTACTAAAACATTTGTGGAGTTCCAATTTTAGATTAAAGGAATTCGGCAAAGTGGTGGGAACAAATGACAGCCCTTTACTCAGTATAAGTTGCTCCTGGTCTGACTGTTCATAGTTAGACAAATTCATGACAGGGTTGGTTGTATTCAGTGCTCACATCTGGAGTGCTGTCTCCGTTTCTGAATGTCTCTGTGACTCTCTTGTTGAAAACGTACCTGTTTCTGGGCCCTGTTCCGGCCTCCACCCCAGCCTCGTCCTCTCTGTTGGCCCTGGTTGCATGAAGTCCCCCTGCCTCTGGGTGGTCGCCATTCCCCGTCTCCTAAAAAAGGCACCTGGGTTTGATCCTGGTACCTGTAACCTCGATTGTAATGGCCTGAGCTCGTACCAGGTTGTTTTTTGTCACTGTCTGTGCTGCTCGCTCCCGAGGAGTCCAAAAAGGTTGTGAATCTCCTGACTCCCCTGAACCCTCCTCGTCCTCTTGTGGGGTACCTCCCCTGTGCATCCTGTTTATAATAATCATCCTGAAGGTAGGGATATGTTTTCTTTTTATAGAAAAATCTGATGTCTTTTGCTAGTTTGTCTAAATTGCATGCTTGTGTGTTGGTGTCAAACTCATGAATGTTTTTTTCTAAACATTCTAGAGTTTCCCTGGCATTCACAAGGGCAGTATCCTCCATTATCTCACGTTTAAGATCAGTTATTTCTTTTATCAATTTCTCGACTTGTTCCAACGCAGTCTTGACCCCAAGAACCATCCAGTGGCGGGAACAGTTGTTTGATATGAAGCTAAAGTTCTCTTTAAATTTGGGTAGGTAAAAAAAAAATGTGTAGCTTCTGGAGCAAAATGTTGAAATCTTAACATGTAATTGACTTTGTACAGTCACTGTCAAGTCATAAGAACACTGAGTGTCAGTGTACTTCTGTTTTGTATGTTTGGAAGTAAAGTGTTTAAATCTAAAAGTGTTTTTTAGTTTGTACTGTCACTGTCGGGTCACATGAACATTGTGTGACATTGTACTTTTATTTCAGAAGATTAACCTCATTTTAAATCACATTATGGCCATTTCCTTATTCCCACTGTGCAATCAGTAGATTGCCCGCATTTATTTAATTCATTTAAGATCTCCGGAAGAGGTGTGGCACAGCGGCCAGGGCAGCTGACTCCGGAACGCGGGGGTTCATGGTTCAATCGCCGGCGGCAGGTTAGCCCAGCACCATGTGACTCTGGGCAATAGCTTGCATAATCTTCCCAATGGTCTCCAGCTCCTTGACACCCTCGGGTAATTGTTTGCGCTTTACAAATACTGGTATTTATTTATTATTTATTACTACCGATAGGATGCCATTACACGCCCCTTTCCCTGATGCCGTCTGATGTCAGGGGCTGACAGCAGCTAGTGGCTGTGCTGGCCAGCACGTGCACGATGACCTTGTCGGTGTCTATTTGTAGATCCCCTTTCCGGGAGACCTTAAGTCTGACTTGACCCATTTGGAGACAGTTCCCGAATAGAGGTAGGTGGTGATTCCCTAGATAGCCTGATTCTGACAGAAGGACTCCTCCGCACAGGATGTAACAGATCCGATTCATTCGGCATCATTCCTACTTAAGCTTCAAGTAATATCTAAATAGATCAATCCGGGCCCCTGGGACACCTTTGGGGGTAAGTACCTTGGGTACATACTGACCAACGTTAGTTCCTTTTTTTATTGAATCAGCTAGGTTTTGATTTTGATCTATATTGCTTTACAGCACTCCTACAGCAGGATCCTTTCAGGACCTTCAGATACTTTATCTTTTACTAGTGGAGCTTCATGGCCCTAGTTCTGATCCTGGTGCGACCAAGGTGTAACGAAATGAAACACTGAGGTGAGTCCACCCTACTCATCACGACCTGCAACCCCCATTTTTGGTCTTCTCCCCTATAATTTTATTGATGTATGTGCCTTTAACTATTTCCAGCACATCCAGTGATTGGATCCTTTTGAACCATTGAAGAATTACAAGCTGATCTTTCGCCCCCAGGAGCCTTTTGGGCCGTAGGCGCCGGACCCACCACCAATTCCCTCTCTGTGGTATTTTGGTGAGTTATACCACCTTCATGTTAGTACCCTATGTACACATCCCCCCTCCTCCATTTCTTCACACTTTGCTCTTTCTATCCTGATGAACACCCCGTTTTAAGGATAAATGAGCCTGCCCTCCATTTTGGGTCAAATGTCGACATCTCTAACCATAAGAACCTGTACTGGAGATACTATCCACGTCTTAACTTTTTCAAAAATGATAGGGTGCATTTTAAGACCGTGGTTGTTAGTAGGGAGTTCCAGCCAGGTGTTCTCATATTAATTTGTATATATTCATTGTATATATTGTATATTGGCACTTAACTTTCGCTCCTTCTTGATCTCTTCATGAGCACTTTTTCTAATCACTTTCCTTCTTCTCACTCACCATTGAGCAACTTCATTTTGTGTAAGATATCTGCATAAAGATGCATTTGCTATCTAAATGTACGATAAAGCTATGTATTTTCTCGCATCTTCGAGTGTGTGTTATTAATGTTTGGGTACTAGAGAAAAATATTCCTGTTGGGACCAATTGTGCTTTGTACCATTTCATACCCGGGTCCATGGCTATTTGGATTCCCCCATTGTTTTGTAATGATTTAAATCTTGGCAGACAGGTTACTTCATCACAACAGTGACAGACATCCCGTCAACAAAATTATAAATTCCGTAGGATATAATGGGATTCATATTTTGGCAGACAGGATATCCATCACCATTGTGTTCCTTAGTGTCCATCTCGTCCATTGGAGGGTAGTAGTGTATTGTGATTGAGTTTTAAGGATTACTCTGTGGTGGGGGACCAGATCTGGAGTATGTGTTAGGGGACCCCATAGCAGCTGCAGCCCACAACCCATGGCCCTTAAGAGTGGCACTTGGATGAATATATTACAGTGATGAACCTTGGAGTCCACGGAGGGGCATGATTCCGCAACCCCTCATGCTGTGGTGGCTTCTGCTGGGCAGAGTAGTATCAGGTTGCTTCTTAGTGAGTGCTCGGCATGGTGTTCAGGGTAGTGGTGTATCATTTTTTGCCTCCAAATTTCGAATGTATACATCCCAAATTCCTATCCCGGCTCCCCCTCCACTTCATGTATGGACCATTATGAGGAAATCCAGCTCAGCTGTTACCCATTTCAACAAGGTGGAGAGCCAGCATTGCCTTTCGGGGGCCGCTTGGGTCCATTGGTGCCCCAAATGCCATGAATTGCCTCTAGTGTGCCAATACCAGTATTTTACTATGGGTGACTATTATGCCAAGTATTGCCTCTATTATGCAGGTGGAGGCTTTTTTCTCTGAGTTGCCCATATCAAGTAATACCTCCAGCATGACAGCACCATCCTTTTGCCATGGATGTGCCATATATTAGGTATTACCTCAAGTATGTCAGTGCCAATATTTTGTCACAGGTCCCAATCATGTTAAACATTTCCTCTAGTATGCCAGTGCCAGTATTTTGCCATTGATGCCTCTGTAGCCAAGAATTATCTTAGGTATCCCAGGGCCAATGGCAGACTCACAAGCATCAATCAATCAATCAAAAGACATTTGTACAGCACACATCTATTTAATCAGAAGCATCCCAGCACTCATGGCTTAGAGAGACTGACCACAGGCAGCAACCGAGAAGTGACAGCTAATCTTTATCAAAACGAAAGGTTTTTAGTTATTTTTTTAAACTGAAGACCAAAGCAACCCTATGGAGGTTAACTGGGAGAGCATTCCATAATTGGAAGTCAGAAACAAAGGAACTGCCTCCCCGTCTAACCTTTTTTTTTTTTATATATATTATATTAAGTTCAGGAGTTTGTACAAACATATTTCAAAATGTAGTTTTCTCTTTTGATACCTTGTGCATATGATGGACCTTAAATTACACACTTTATCTTGAATATCTTTGGATATTTTTTGTCAGAGCCTATACAGCATTTATAACTACGGTAACGGTTGTGCACGTACAAACTTTGATCCTGGTATTGGAATTATATCTTTGCAATTTTTAAAGAAAGTTCCAAAAACCCTCCCATTAACCCCCTCCCGCAACAATTACCTTCCCATAACCATTCCTTTAAAACTTTGCCGCTGAGGACTAACTAGCCATGTCCATTGTCATGGTATGTTTGGGTGTTAATTTCGGTGCACGAAAGGGTGTGGGGGGAAGGCACGGGAACGACGAGGGAGGGAGGGAGAGGAGCGGGGAGGAGGGGGGAGAATAGAGGCAAATAGTTATGTATATCTCCCTTCATGTAAGGTCACCTTGCGTAGTCTGTTGTTCTTCAGCCTCTTCGTCCGAATCTGGCCTGAATTGTTCTATCAACTGGGCCCATTCCATGGAAATGTTTTTTTTCCTTAATCCCTTATATTCTTCGCATTGTAACGCTTCCCTTTCGGCTGTGGCCCATTTAATAACTTCTTCCCTCCACCTTCATATACGGGATGCGGTGCGGGATTTCCAACGTTGTGTGATTAGTCTTTTGGCGAGTATAAGGTCGAGTCCCGCAAAGCGGCGCAGCAATGCTGCTTTTTTGGGGAGAGGGAAAAGGCCCAAAAGGCAGGCCTCTATAGTGGTCCAAGGGGAGTGCTCAGTGATTCGGGTAAGATTTTGTGCAATCTCAGACCAAAACTCTCTCAATGAGGGGCAAGCCCACAACATGTGAATAAAGACTGCTTTTGATCCAGAACATCGTGGACAATCTGAAGAGCGGTATGGTACATTTTCTGTATTATCAGCGGTGTGTGGTAAGCCCTATGTAATATTAACCGCTGTATTGTTTTCAGTCGATAATTGCGAGAGACTCGTCTGGGGTGTTCTAGGGTCTGAGCCCACTCTCTATCATCCAATTCCCTAACTATTGCTACCTCCCATTTTTGACAAAGGACAAGTAATGGGGTACGCAGATGGCCTCCCCGTCTAACCTTGAAAGATTTTGGGGCCTGCAGCATATGAAGGTTAATAGACCTAAGTGATCTGCATTGCTTATAAGGGCAGAGTCTATTTCTCAGATAGGATGGGCCTTGATCTGCAAAAGCTCTAAATGCCAAAGGGAAGGTTTTAAATTTGATGCTCTTAGAAACTGGCAGTCAATGTAGTGACTTTAGATGGGGTTAAATAGACTCCCGAAGAGAAACTCTCCCGATAAATCTTGCTGCTGCATTTTGAACAATCTGAGTTCTTCGAATTAGAAAGGCAGGAAGGGCCTTATAGAGACTCTTTGGCATACTCTAAACGGGAGGTTACTACAGTGTGCACCACCGTTTTTTGCGTAGCTTCAGGTACAGGTGCAGCAGCTTCTTTAAAGATTTAAGTTTGGCAAAGCAGACAGACGATACATGCTTACTTTTAAGAGGGCTGGGTCAAATTACCTAAGTTTCTTGCAAAGGAGTCAGGAGGAGGATTTAGTTCCTCAAGCCATGAAAGAATTGGGGGGTGGGCCACTGGGACCAAAGAAGAGGACTTCAGTTTTGTCAGAATTAAGTTTGAGGAAGTTGGCATTCATCTAACCAGCGACTCTCTTAAGGCACTCCTAAAGCTTGAAGAGGGCATCATTTGAATGTTCCTGAAAGGACATTAAAAGCTAGGTGTCATCCACATATAATACCACCTGCACACCCCAGGAGTCAATCAGACAAGACAAAGAAGCTAGATATAGAATGATGAGAGTGGGACTCAAGGCTGGGCTCTAAGGAACTCTGTATAGAAGGGGCTTGGGGAGAGACGAGAAAGGGTGGAGATACACCTGTTGAGATTTGTCCTCCAAAAAGGATTTTAAGCATGGGAGGGCCTTGCAGCATAAGGCATGGCACCACATTCTCACTAACGCTCACTTACATTCATTCACTCACACGCATTCACACCTACTCACTATCACTCAATCATTCTCACTCACTTGCAAATGGACCTGTAGCTTGCACTCAATCCTACTCTATCTTGTTCTCATTCCTTCTCACGCTGTCACTCATTCTTACTCTGATTCATTCACATTTACTCACCCTGACTCACTCACATTCACATTCACTTGCTAGCATTGTCTCATTTTTGTCACTCACTAGCTGTCACCGCCACTTTCACTCATACCCACATGCTCATATACAACAAGCATTTGCAATGCAATCGGTCTCGCCTTTGGGACCTTATATGTATTTAGCTATGCAGCACATTAGCCTGGGTGCTGAAACATCTAATGTTCTTTCTTTAAGATAGAGGGAAAGTAAGCACCAAACTGCGTGACACGCCAGGTATGGGAACATATGGAGAGAAATATTGCCTTTCAGCTGAAAATGGTATAGTTCAAAGCTCTGTTTTCAATATAAAATCAGGGCCTTCGGTGGTCATATCACTGAAAATACAAGATTTGAAAAAAATATTATTGTCTATGGGTGCTTGTGGAAGACAATTTCTATGGACTGAAATCTAGAGAATGCTAAAGTGATTCTGGTATTTTACTGACCTCTTGTCTTGTGTGAAATTCCTCAGTTAGTCCTCTGGGGCTCTACATGAATACGCTCCATCAGGCAATTTACTGGCAGTGCTGCAGGGCTTAGAAGTGTCAACTAGCGCTCTCCTTCCACTGTGAATGCTGACCAAGGCACCACAAGTCATGTTGTAAAACCTGTATCAGCCATCCCTAATGTTTTAGCCAACAGCACATTGATTTTTGGGCTAGTAAATTCAGTTTTACCGTAACTTTTAAGTGGGTTAATATGCACAAGGGCGTAGCTATAATTTGTGCAGCAGGGGTAATGGGGCCGGGACCCAGAGCCTTGAAAGACCCACTGAACCCTGATAACTGGTATGTTTTACTACCCCAACAACACTCAAAGAGGTCATTTTCCTTGCTTGCACCTGGGCCCTTGGCATCCTTGCTACGCTATGAATATGCAAATCTGATGTGTTGGCAAAATTCTTCCTCTGCTCCGGACAGGCCATCATGTGGAGCTCAAGTGAACAGGCCACGAGTCTGAAGCCGGCAGGGCCAGCTCGACTGTTCATCCTTCCAGTGCAGGACCACTACATTAGTCAATTGTACGCCTTTTATGTAAAGCGATTCAAAGCGTAAAATAGACTACGAAAGCACTGTATCCAGACTGCCGTGTATTTACCATATTGAGTGATTTTAATTAGGAACCAGTATGCAGCTTAAAACTGGGTCGAAGTCTGCACCTAGAAGGTTCTTGGCACGTGCAAGAATGTTCATAGAGCAGGTCGGGGAAATTCAATCTCTAGATGGGAACTCTAAATACGCTTTAGCCCCAGAGACACACAGATGTTTCGGGCAACAACCCAGCCTTAACATGTCGATGAATGTTTGGTAATCCATGGGAGATATGTGTGTAAAGGGAACTCTGTGTGCACTGCGGATGGGGGCGGGGAGGGCTATTATTATTGGATATGCCATGAAAGCTGTGTTGAGAGGGGGTTTGGTGTGCCATGATAGAGGGGGGGCTGATAGACGGTGTGATGCAGTGCCCTCGGTGTTATGAGAGGGTAGAGTCCATGGGGTGCTGGTTTTGGTGGTGGCGGAGATGGTGTCTGCTGAAGCCGCCTTCAAGAACAATATAGTGTGAGTGAGGCAAAGTGCAGGGAATGTGGAGGGGCAATATCTGCTATAGTATAGGGGCGGGGTGTTGCTTACCATACCTTTCAGGACCATGTTCGGCCACAGACTGTCGCCTGCTTCTGCTGGCTTCATAGAGGAGTGGCTCCTATGGAGTATGGTGCCACGGAGCTGCATTACAGGACTTGTGGTACCCTGCCGAGGGTACCCTGCCTCCCTGACGAATCTAGTGGGGTAATAGGGGAGCTACAACATGCTGTACCATGGCGAGGGTACCCCGGCTTTCTGGCGAATCTAATGGGGTATAAAAGAGCCTCAATCCATGCCGAACCTCGTGAAGGGTACCCTGCCTCTGAGAGGAGTTTAATGGGGGTATAGTACATGCTACACCATGCCCAGGGCACCCTGCCTGCAGAAGGAGTCTAATGGAGCTACGGTACCTGGTGTACCACGCCAAGGGTACCCTGCCTCCATGAGGAGTTCAATAACGGGTATAATCACACTGCAGCACATTCCGTACAAAGCAGAAGGTACCCTGCTTCAGAGGGAACAGTTTTGTTGGCATACAGTACCAGCTCTGTGTACCCTGCTTAAGGGAGAAGTCTAATGGGGTATAATTGTGTATTATTGGGGTGTAATGGTGTAATGTAGGGGTATAATGGTGCCACAGTGCACACAGTACCATGCTGAGGGTACCCTGCCTCAGTGAGGAGTTTAGCAGGGTAGAAGGGCGCTGCAGTGCATGTTTCATCGGGGAAAGTCTGCTTTAATTCTGTGAGGGGGAGTGTTGAGGAGTTTCGCAGGCTACAATGGTGGCAGAGAAGTTGTACCATGCCGGGACCCTCTGTGAAACGGGGGATGGAGGTACTGGTACTAATGTGCGTTCAGAACCTTACACTGTGCCGATGTTGGCATCTGTGAAGAAGGTATTGAGGAGTACGGTTCAGTATAACATTGTGACAGATGCTGGTGGTACAGTGCATGTCACAGCACCCCCACCCCGAACCTTACAGAGCACATTCCACTGCCCCTGTAAGAGAAGTACCACAGGAGGGTATATTACGAAGGATGATAAGGGTACTGCTGGGAGCGGGGTTACAGTACAGGTCACATAACTCGGGGTATCTCTTACCTTGCTGACCACGTTTTGCCCCAGGCCGGCCTGGATCTGGCAGCTCCACTCACGGCACTGACAGTCCTCCCCCAGCTGCGAGTCCTCGGTGTGGGCAGGGTGCTCCAGGAGCCCGCGGCTGTCGCTCAGGTTGTGCGAGGGGGCCATCCCGGGGCCCACGGTGGGGTCGAGCAGACGGTGCAACGTGGTGTTGTCCCGGCTGCCCAGGCACCAGTAGCCAGGTTGATCCAGCAGGAAGGAGTCTGAGAACTGGCTGAAGCCGAAGAAGAGCATTGGGATCCAGGTGAGCAGCACCAAGCGCCTCGTGTAGGGCCCCAAGCCGCCCGCCACAGGCATCACCCCGCAGTCGAAATCTAGCAGCAGCTGGCTGGGGGCCTCCACTGCCGAGCCCCGTCTGGAGCTGGGCCCCGGGGACGGGCTGGGATGCAACTGAGCGGGAACGCGGCTCGGCACGGGCACTTCACAAGTCTGTCCAGGGACACTAACCAAGGCAGCCCCGCCAACAGCACAAAGCAGGCAGCCCCACCCCGAGCATGCAGTGAGTCAGAGCACCGCAGGGCTGGGCGACACCTGAGCTCTCACCCCGCAACTGGCTGGCCGAGGAAGCTCGTCGGGTTACACCGCACCCCCTGCCCGCCCGGCACTTAACCCGTACCTGGCCGGGTGGGGCTTGCAGAGCAGCTGCCATTGTACTTTTCGCACTCCAATTAGAAACAGTCCTTTTTCGACCCCCGCCCACACACTTTAAAGCAGACAGTACATAAAAGTGAGATTCGAGGCTTTTGCGGCGTAGTAACAGAAAAACCAAGCATTTGCAATGAAGTAGGACTCGCATTTACGCGAGACCTATTGCATTGCAAATGGGAGTGCGGGCAGGCGAGAAGTCACGAACAACAAGAGTGCGGGAGGGAGGGATTGGGGGCAAGAAGGCACGGACTGCGGGAGGGGGAGGGGGGTAGGCACGGAAAGAAAATAGTGCTCACAATCTAAATAAAACATACTGTGCAACACTCGAAGTAAAGGGGCCAGTAGCCAGAAAGGATACAAATGACGACATGGCCGGCATAAGGAGGGACTAACAAGCCTAAAACCAACCGGAAGGCAGCATTTAGGAACTAAGCCAATTAAAAAGATGGGCGGAGAGTGGGCGGAGCTTCCACGGAGCTTTCACTCCATACTGAATACTGCATGCCTCGCAAAGCGAGCAGCGCATGCGCGCTGCCGCTATAGGCTCGACCTAAAAACACATACTAAAACTTAAACAATCTCTCTCTCACACAAACACAATCCCACCTCCAAGCAGCGCACAAAATATTTTAAAAAACATTTTATACTTACTTCTGATGCCAGTCAAAGTCCCATTCCACCTCCTGATGATCCATTTGTAATCACACTAATAGTGAATAATATACAATTATTCTCTGTTAGCGTAGTAAATAAATAGGCCAAACAAAAGGCTGACAGAGGGGCCCTCTGTTCTTGATATTCATTTTGCCACCTCTGGGGCCAGAGGTCGCAAAAGCAGTGCCAGGAGTTGTAAGGGGAGAGACAGGGGTCGCAGCTGCCACCCCTGGTGACCCCTGAATTACGTCAAACAAATCACTCAATGTTTCGAGCAAACATCAGTTTTGGATATCTTCTCTGTGCTCTCAAAGGAAACATGACTAATCAAACAGCAAGAACAAATGGACTGTTCTGACATCCACGAGGAACAGATCAAGCATTGTTTACTGTCCACTATCAACCTCAATAAGCATTTGCAATAAAATAGGTCTCACATTTGCGAGGGTTTTAGCTATTGTCATTGTAAATGCCAATGCCTTTTATTTGTATTGTTTTTTTAAAACAGATAAATTAAAGGCATTGTTATTTACAATGCCAATAGCTTAAACTCTCGCAAATGCGAGACCTATTAAGCAAAGTGTAACTGGATTTGCGCATCATGGAACCTGCAGACTGGGATGTTGTCACAACCATGGAACCAGTGAAAGTTAGGAGAAAATACAAATATAGTTATGCACTGCTACAATTAAGACGTTAGTAGTGAACGTCTTAACTATAGTTGCTGCTGGAGTGCTCCGATGCCCTCAAGCTCAGTTGCTGCTGAAGTGCTCCGATGCCATCATGCTCAGTTGCTGCTGGAGTGCTCCGATGCCCTCACGCTCAGTTGCTGCTGGAGTGCTCCGATCCCCTCACGCTCAGTTGCTGCTGGAGTGTTCCGATGCCATCACGCTCAGTTGCTGCTGGAGTGTTCCGATGCCATCACGCTCAGTTGCTGCTGGAGTGCTCCGATGCCCTCACGCTCAGTTGCTGCTGGAGTGCTCCGATGCCCTCACGCTCAGTTGCTGCTGGAGTGCTCCCATGCCCTCACGCTCAGTTGCTGCTGGAGTGCTCCGATGCCCTCATGCTCAGTTGCTGCTGGAGTGCTCCGATGCCCTCACGCTCAGTTGCTGCTGGAGTGCTCCGATGCCCTCATGCTCAGTTGCTGCTGGAGTGCTCCGATGCCCTCAAGCTCAGTTGCTGCTGAAGTGCTCCGATGCCATCATGCTCAGTTGCTGCTGGAGTGCTCCGATGCCCTCGCGCTCAGTTGCTGCTGGAGTGCTCCGATGTCCTCATGCTCAGTTGCTGCTGGAGTGCGCCGATGCCCTCACGCTCAGTTGCTGCTGGAGTGCTCCGATGCCCTCATGCTCAGTTGCTGCTGGAGTGCTCCGATGCCCTCATGCTCAGTTGCTGCTGGAGTGCTCCGATGCCCTCATGCTCAGTTGCTGCTGGAGTGCTCCGATGCCCTCAAGCTCAGTTGCTGCTGAAGTGCTCCGATGCCATCATGCTCAGTTGCTGCTGGAGTGCTCCGATGCCCTCACGCTCAGTTGCTGCTGGAGTGCTCCGATGCCCTCACGCTCAGTTGCTGCTGGAGTGCTCCGATGCCCTCACGCTCAGTTGCTGCTGGAGTGCTCCGATGCCCTCATGCTCAGTTGCTGCTGGAGTGCTCCGATGCCCTCATGCTCAGTTGCTGCTGGAGTGCCCCGTTGCCACCAGCCCCCAGCCCCAACCTCGTTTGATGGTGTGCTAAAGAACGAGATTGAGAGAAGCAGGAGCCATCAGCTGTTTCATAGCAGCTTCCCATAGCATTCCTCAGTTTCATGGCAGCCACAGTGGCAACAGAAAGGACACTCAATCAGCAGATCAATACAGCTGAGAGTAGAATCTGCGAATCTGCTACTAGGACGCCCGGACTTGGCTCAGCTGGGCCAGCTTCTTTGCCTCTGCTTTCCCCTTCCGAGAAAGAAACCATCAGCACTTGCTGTGCCAGTCTGCACATTCAGGCCAGGGTACCCTGATCTTCAAGGGTACAGAGGAGTGGAGCACTGCCCTGCATAGGTGTCTTTCCTGGTGGGGCTTTGGATTGGTGCAAGTGGAGATGCAGATGCGAAGCAAAGAGGTCATGAAATGCAGTCATGGTTTAGAAGGAGAAGCCAGCTGACGTGCTCCTGCGCGTGCTAGAAAGGAAGGTAGCAGTAGACTGTTGTCGGGAGCTCTGCAGATGCAATAATACAAAGGTATTTAAGGTACGTTTTTATTGTTTCAAGTTATTTAAAACCATCACAATATAGCAAAAGCCTAGAAAGAAACAATTAAAACAGCATGACGTCAGGTGATGTCTTGTTTAGTCCAGTAATGCATACATCTATCAATTTAGAGCATCCTAAAAGTGCATATACTTTGTATATCTATCATCAATTCTAAAAAGTCCTGCTTCTTGAAATGGACTGTCGATAACAAGGGGATTGTTGGATAACAGGGGTCGGTGGCGATCCCCTCAAGTCAAATGCAGGCATAGGCCAGAGAGTAAGGTGGCAATTGCAATCGAAATCTATTTGATAAAGTGCATATTGCAATGTCCTGTGCCCTGTGAATTTTGACTCACTCTAGTCCTTTCTGTCCTGGAGCAGCCCATTCATAAGCCGGTGGCTACCGTGTGCAGAGCAATTTTCTATGGCTTCTTGCACCCAGGACAAAGGCCAATCAATAAAGTGCAGACTACAATCAGATTGGATTTGATAAAGTGCTTGTTGCAATGTCTTGTGGCATGTTGAGTTTGGCTTGCTCTGATCCCAACTGTCATTGGGAAGCCAGATCATGGTCCAGTTGGTGGCATATGTAAAGCAATTTCATTTAGCTTCACAAGCCCGGATGATTCCTATTCAGTCCGCAAGATTATTTTACGATGGAAAGGTCGATGAATAAAGTGCAAACTACAAGCAGATTGAGTTTGATGAAGTGCATATTGCAATGTCATGTGACATGTTGATTTTGACTTGCTCTATGGTGGAGAGGCCAATGCCTAAAGTGCAAACTGCAGTCAGGTTGATTGTGATAAAGTGCATATGCAATGTCATGTTGCGTGTAGATTTCAGCTTGCTCTAATTCTCACAATTCTTTTAAGATGGAGAAGGGCCAGCTGTGCCTTGACCTGGCTGGTCTAGGCGTGCTCCGGCAGGGCGCTGCATGCTGCGTGCTGTGAATGGAGGTACATCATAGGGATGTCATAAGTGGCACTGTTTCAAATTGATGTGAAGCAAAATAAATGACCACTTTTAGCAGCCCACAGAGCACGAATTCAATAGCTTGAATTCTTCCCTGAGGAATTTCACACATCTGGTTGAAAGTGTGCAGCAGCTCCACTCAGACATGCAGTATTGGCGTTATTGCATTGCATTATGCCCAAGTGTCGAAATATCAGCTTTAACCAATACCATCGTAAACTCTCCAAACTAGGGCAAATACAGACCACATGCATCAATGATTCCTTCTTATAATGACACAATCGGCAGTTGTGTTCGGGAGAGCCTTTTAAACCCAAAATGTATAACCTTTTAGGGGAATTACCCCGCATCTCAGCTTCATAAGCTCTTTTTTGAAGGCCAGTCTAATAGGGCTGGATAGATATAATGCTTTTCCCTGTTCTTGGTACAGAGTCCCACAAACATCTGCATGGGCCTTTCGTGAAAGCTCTTGTCTGTCTTTGTCTCCAGATTTTATTTTTGCGATTTTGACTAGCATTTTTGAGGTTAGCTTTAGAGGCAGATTTTGATCAAAGATGCTCTGGGCTCCAAGAAATTCGATTGAGTTCCTCACATAGGGCCCACTGGATTTTTCTTTTTTTATATCGGGTGCCTTATCCTATCATTTCTTTGAGGGATCTTGTAGGGGCATCATTAAGCTTAGCGTAGTATGCCAAAAGCCGAGCTTTTAGCATAAGTGATTGTGTATAGAGTCTGAATTCCAGCCGTATTTGGGATGACAGCGCAGCTTCAGGAAGGTTGAAGCGACATCTGTAGCATTTAGTGTGGGCTTTATCCAGCCATGTGGAGATGTGGTCTTTAAATATCAATGATCCATACGTGAGAGTTTGCATGAACATGGCATCAATTACTTTACAGATGCCAGTAAGACCTGGACTGCACAGCTTTTTTGCCAATTTTTTTAAGCTCATTGTCATGGACAAGGCAGTTTCTTTTAGGCTAGAGAGCTGTGTTAGAATGGAACCATGCTGAATAAAGTAAATGCTTAGGTATTTTAGGCTTGATACTTGCTACAAAATGACATTGTTCACCGAAAATTTGAATTTGGCGGATAACATTATTTTCGTTTTGGTGTGATTGACTGCAAGTTTGTTTTCCTTGCAATAGAGTGTGAGTGCCTCCAAAGATTGCTGAAGCCCTACTGCTGTATGTTCGAATAACAGCGTATTATCTGCGGACTGAAGGCAAGGAATGTGTATGCCTGCAAATTTGGGAGGAAAAGCACAGGCTGAGGCCAGCACGTCATTTAAATCCACCAGAAAAAGTTTAAACAGAAGTGGGGCTAGAATGCATCCTTATTTTACAGCGGTGTAAGTCCAGATCTTGTGCTATGTGACTTTGTTGGCTGAGATTTTCACTTTCACCCAGGTCCTGGTTTATAGGCTCTTAATGGCTCCTTTTTTTTTTTTTATTATTCATTTTTTATCTTTTTAACAGAGGGTACAAGGCTCTTAATGGCTCTCAGTAGATTTTCAGGAAGATCCAGTTGGACAACTTCTGCCAGAGTCTCCGTCTGTCCACTTTATTGCATGCAGTAGTGAAGTCGATGGATGCGACATAAAGCAGAGGGGCATCTTTGATATTGGCATCCTTGATCAGTGAAGAGAAGATGATCAGGTATCCTCTGTGCCATGGCCTCGCCTAAAGCCAGATTGAGTTATGGGTATTATGGCCTTTGTGTTGGACCATTCCTCTAGCTCCTTGTTCAGGGTTTTTTTGTGAAGAATTTGCTCTCAATTTTGAGGAGGGCGATAAGCCTAAAGTTGGCTGGATTGTTGCTTGCACCTTTTTTATGGATTGGAGTTAATGTTGCACCCCCCCAGCTGTCCAGCACTTCATTTCCCCAAATGCAGTTCTTGAAGAGCAGGTATTGCAAGGAGGCCCAGTCCCCTGGTGCTGATTTAAATATTCTAGTAGGAAGGCCGTTTCATCCCAGGGTCCCTGGTGCTCGAATAGAGGCCAGCATTCTTGTGATCGTGTCTTTACAGGCCAATGAATCGCCCCATTGTACCTGGTTTTCATTAAAGCAGTCCACTTTTTCGGCTGGTGGGGTATCAAGGCTGGGTCCTACTTCAGTAGTGTTGTAGAAATTGGAGATATGATCCACCCACTTGGCAGCCGAAAGGTCTGGCAGAACTTTCAAGTTGTTTTCATTTGATCTTTTCTGGACTAGTCTCCAAAATTTTGCAGAGTTTTTTATTTTCAAGGCCTCATAGAGTTCGATCCATGCTGTTTCTTTGTTTTGCTGGGCAATTTCATATACTTTTGCTCTGTAGGACTTCCTTGCATTCCGGATTCACTCCACTCTTAGGAAGGTGGGTCTGTTGTTATGAGCTGATCTCAAGAGCTTGTTCAGTTTTTGTGTAAGATCTCTCAGCGCCGAGATGCGGATTCTTGTTTGCGTGCTTTCCGCCACACGATCCTTGTCAATTAACTTTGTCAGGAACCAATTTACGGAGATGACTACTGGGGTCCTTGTTGTAGGGCTTCCATCAGTTCTTTCATGTTTACAGATGAAGGAGTTGTCAACCATTTAATCTTCGAAGTCCACTGACACCCTCCTTGATACCACTTGTTTGAATTTGTGGGTGTCTAGAAGTTTCCCTGGAGAGAGTACAAATTAACCTTGTATGGTCTCTGGTCAGAGTGTGCTGGACTTGAAAGTTACAAGTTTCTTGCCTGTGGAAAATGCTGCATGGATAACCAGATGTAATTGATTAACGAGGCGCACAAGCTCGTGGTATACATGCAGGATGCGGGTTGATTCAGAGCCCCTCTTCCATTTAGGGTTCTTAGGGCTAAAGTGTTGAGAGTTGTGGCAGATTTCTCACCGGCCTTGTCCTTCTTTGTTTTCCCCAGGACAATCTCTGGGATGTCCAATGCGTTATCTTCCTCTTGTTGCCATGTGGGAGGCTCCGCTGTTTCTAGCAGAAACATGTTGAAGTCTCCCACCAGGACCCACATGTCAGCATGGTGTTATTGCCTTTGGGTTTTAATAATTTTAAGATTTCTTCAGTGTCTATTTTCTTCTTAGGCTGTTTGGGATTTATGTAAATATTTCGAATGATGCGTAAAGGTGTCTTCCTAACATGCGCTGTGATTGTAGCTGTTGCTTTCGCAAAAATTAAAGCCCCATGCCGCTTGCGAGAAGTCTTGCTTCGAGCTCCAAAGCTTTGTGCATCAGTATGGAGGCTCCTGCCAAGGAGTGTCCCCCTTTGGTCAACAGTTCAGCTGCTGACGAAAATTCACTGTGGTCATGCCAGGCTATGGCAGCCGACTGCCAAGTTTCATGTAGACAGATTATAACCTTTTTGCGGATTTTTTCTGTCGCATCAGTATCACCCAAGAGGTTGTTTAGACCACAGATGTTCCAAGAACCAATTTGCTAGTCGCAGTTGTGTATGTGAGTATTAGTGATTTTAGAGCTAATGTTCGGTTGCGTTGCTCTGTGATTTGTCGATCTTCAATAGGAGCTAGGGGGCAACCAGCACACTCTTTGGCTCTACTATAGATCGAGGTTTTTGTGGGCCCTTGGAGTAGCAGAGGAAAGAATCTCGCTGGCGCAAGATGACAAGCATATTTGGCTTTATCACTTTGCTTATGGTAATTCCCCATTGTGCCAAGGTCATGGAGTGGCTCTCGACCTGCCTAACTTTCTCCATATCTTGGAACTGTACTTTAGTAGCCTCCTTAGGGCAGTCTTTTTTACCAGGAATAAATGCAATGTAGACCAATTCTTTGGATTCCAGGAACCTCAAACCGGGGAGAGCCAATGGGAGTTTGAGTAAATTACACCTGTTGAAGATATCTTCCTGGCCGCAGGAGATATATTTAGGGTGGAATATGAGAGTCTCCTCTAGGCTCTCTGCTTCCTGTTGTTCAGAAGCTTGCTCGGTGGGGGCTTGTGGGGATTTCAGGAGTTGCTTTCTGGGCCAAGTTCCTGCCCCCACAGTAATTGGAGCAGGAACAGTGATTCCTGTATACTGTAGTGCGTACTTGTGCGCCGTAGAGTTCCAGGGAGGGGGTCCAGCCCAGGCCAGTGCAGGTTTCCGCATCGTTAAAGTTGATCACTGGCTTTGTATTTGTTGGATATAGTTGAATAGCTGTTGCTTGTGATACAAAGCTATTTTAAGCATGTGTGAACCCCCTAAATGTAAAGAATTACCTGTCTGGTGTTGTGCTATGATATCACCACATGAGACCAAATGGATGCCGTACAGAGAGGAGTGAGTTCACAAATATTTTGCCTTGTGAGACATGTTCTGTGAGTGTGTGAAGCAGTGGTCCTATTGAAATTGATTTGTTCCTAATTACTTTCAACCGCTTGAATGAGTGTTGCTTTTGTATTACTTTGCTTTGTTTGAAAAACTGTGCTCTCTGGAAGGCTCATTGGTCTATGTGAGGTGCCTGAATTGATAGGGTAGGGATCGTCCAGCTTCTCGATTAAAAATCATTAAGGAGTCTGGAGTAGAAGGAGGCAGGCTCAGGGAGAATAGATTGCCCTCCCACTGTTCCTGGAGGGCTAATTTCCAAAGGTCTGGTTCCTTAGAAGATTTCCTTAAATCACTGTGGTTATGTAGGGAGGTGGAGTTTTATGTGGTGATGCTGGTTAGGCTTCACCATGCAAAACTCCCACAATACCCTAAAGATGGTCCTTGGATTCACAATAATAAATCCTTAGCTCAGTCCTGGTAGTGTAGCAAAGAGCAGTCAGGCTTTGATAGAGAAACATGTATGAAGCATTTCAGCCTACCAACATGGACAATACATAATTGACACGACTTGAAAGAAATATGACACCAGTTTATAACAATAAAGCAGATTGTTACATAATTTTAAACACCAAAACGAAGTAAATCAGATAAGTATAACCAGAGTTATGGATTTATTAACAATATTAAATCAGTACAAAACAGTACTGCAAAACTTTATCATTGCGGTCAATTGGAAAAAGCACTACTGACAATCAGGTCACTTGCAGGTCAAGTTGCGTGGAACCCAAGGAGGGTAAAGGTGATGCAGTTCCCAGGACCAATCCACAACAGTCAGTTCGATTTTACCTGGCTCGAGAAGCCCAGGTGCAGAATTGCCATGGCTGTCCTTGGTGTTGAAGCAAGAGAGCTGGTTTTACCACACACGGTGCTAGTGGGGAACAGGGTGAAAAAATGGACAATGAGGCCACTGCTGACATTGGATGAAGGTTTTGTGGAGTTCCCTTATGGTGCAGCATCGAGTAAAGGGGGTGGTTGCCAGACTGGCAACCAACAAGCCTTGGCAGCGGTAAGCACAGCAGAAAGCTATTTTGATGTCCAAAGGTCCAGGAGACAAAGTAGCCGCCTGAAACGACAATTCCCACAACAAACTGCACCATCTACTTCTGGGTGATCCCTCGGAGGGCCCGATGGCCAGCGATTCTTTGGTTCCGGCATGTTGTTTTTACCTGAGCTGTACGGGGGACTAGTGCCACTGGTGCAGGGGAGTCTGGTGATGCCTTTGGCCCGCAAAGGGGCCCCTCCATCTGGGGGAACTGAGGTTTGGTCCAGGACGAGTTGCAGTCATGCAGTGACAAGAATGTTGCCACAGGTGCATAGTATCATGCCTTTGGTTTGTACAGCTCCTGTTGTCTCAGACTTAGATCTCTACGTGTGTCCTTTGTTGCAAAGTCAGATGAGAGCTGGTGTTCTGGTGTGAGGGGTAGCCCTTAAATCCTAGATTTAGGGTCGTTAGGGGTGTGGGCGCAAGTGGCCAATGGATTACTAGCCCCGGCGGGTAATCTTCTCCTGAGATCACCTTCGCACCTTTTGTACCCAGAACCCTCTATTCTACCACTTTTAAAAATGGCAGAAGTCTTCCTCAGCGATACAGACCAGGTTGCCCACCCTAGAGGTGTGGCTAGCTTTCTGAGGGTGTACACCTCTTGAGTACCTAATTTTCCCACCCGCCCGGTTGCAAATGTGCCTGGGGGCAGGGGAAAGGCTGTTTCCTCATTTGGGAGGCAGCCTGGTTGCATATGACAGGCGGTGCAGCCTTTGAAGCTCATCGCCTTGATGAGCCACTTCCCTAGCCATCCTGTCATGGAGAAAGGTGTGACCTCCTTCCCATCCAGGCCATTGTTTCTGACTCCTGGTAGAGTTCACACCTCCTGGTAGGGGGTCAGATTCCTGTCTTGGCAGCAGCAGCTTTGGCGGGCAGCCACAGCACAGGAAAGACTTGGGCAATTAGGCAGGAAACCTTTAAGGTAGCCACCTGGGTGCATGCCACATTGTCTGCTACATGAGATTCATGTCAGGGGGGATGAGACATGTTGTTTCACACCAAACATGATATATTTAGTGTGTACCATAATGGAACTGCCAACCTCGGGTTTGCCCGGGTGCCAGCCCACGTAATCCTATGGACCGTTTATCACTTATAGAAGCCTTTTAATTGTAAAGGCCACTATAGGGAAATATAAACTTGCACTTACATGTCCACACCTTTAATAAAATGCACCCTGCCTCTTGGGCTTAGCAGGGCTTACTTAGGGGTGACTGGCATATATTAAAAATAGTGCAGTGACTTTGCCGCACAGGATGAGGGCTAAGTCAGGTTCGAGTAGTTTGCACTGCTCCTGCAGACTGCAGTGGCAGGCCTGCTGCCAGTAGTTTACCTGGGTCATTCAGGCTGGCACAAACAGTGCTTCAGGCTCTGGTGACCGCTTTAACACCCTCTCCCTGGGTACCACTGGTACCATATACTAGGGACTTATAAGGGGGGGTCAAGGCCCTTGCCAATTGGGGTTACCTATTCACACATATCAGTTTTAGGGAGAGAGCACTGGCACTGGGGCCTGGTTAGCAGGCTTCAGTGCACTGTTAGAGTAGAAAATCAGCACCTAGTAGTCCAAATGGGGCAAACAGTGGGGGGACATCTGCAAAAAGGGCCGTTTTTTCTTAATCAACCCCCCACACCCATCCAACACATCAGGAGACTGAACCCAACTCTGGGAGAGTTTTCCTGGAAGGAAGAATTTAAAGAAAACTGGCTGAAGTATTGCAGGGCCTACACTGCCTCACATCCGTCTGTCAGAGTAACTCCCACTGGGCAGTTGACTCATCCCAACAGTAACAGGACCCAATATAAACTGGAGCCTAACTCCAGCTATGGGGCCGATTCCGATCTCGGCCGGTAGGGCTCCGAATCGGATTCGGCTTAACCGGATCCGATTCGGAGCCCTATTTCCCGACCGATTCGTACGCGCGTCCGGGTGAGCGAGTACGATGCGAAATCGCCGACCGACTCGTCCGGACGTCCCGACCGCTCCGACCGACTCGTTCCCGGGTCGAACCGCACCGACCGACTCGTTCGGACTCGACTCGCACCGCGCAATGGAGACGTTCCCCGGCCAGGTAAGTACGATGCGCGCCGCGAGCAGTCTGACCGAGCCACGCACTCCGGCTCGAAAGAGCAGTCGGAGCCTTACTTTGGGGGTCCGTGTCGGACCCCCCTGTACGCGTAGCCGTGCGAGTCGCACACAGGGGGGACACATGGGTCCCCCCTACACGTGCATGTACGGCGCGACCCGCATCAACGCGCACACGCTGTAGGGGGCGCCCTTGTTTGCGTCATGCCCATTGAGTCAATGGGAGCCCGTGTACGCGTCGTACGACTGGCTCCCATTGACTTCAATGGGAGTCCGACCGAATCGAGTCCGATAGCATACGTGCGCATCGTACTCATTCGGTCGGACTGCTAGAGTCCGATTCGGTCGGAAATCTCTCCGGGTCCGGCTCGGTCGGAGAGATTTCCGGCCCGAATCGGAATCGGCCCCTATGTCTTTACCTTTCTCCCCTTTTATTTTGGGCAGTGAAGTGTCCACCTTTTTTAACCCTATCTTACCTAGGGCTACACCTAGCTTACCCACAGCGGTCATCCAACACTTGAGCGACCCCATCATGACCAGGAGGGTCAGAGGGCCTAGCTTACTTCTGGCCATCTGGTCTCCCTCTCTGGCCAAGTTCAGTGCTGCCATGAAGGCTAGCACCCAACAGAGGCTAATGACATCTCAGAATCCAGAACCACATCCTGAGCTCTCCACTGACAGATGGATGAGCTACCCCCGGGGCAACTGTGGGTTCTTGGAGCCGCCCTATCTGTTTAAATTGGGGGGACACCACCTCCCGAGGCATACACCCTCCTTCCACACCTCCTTCTGTCAGTTTTTGGGTGAAAACCTGATTCTGAACAGTTGCCTGACTTTTCAGGTCTTATTGGGAGTCAGGAGAGGCCTCACCAGTGTCAACTCTGAGATTCTCCCTTACTGGGATGGAATGCTCATGGCTTAATGGATCTCTACTTAAGAAAAGCTTTCCTTTCCTTTCCTTTCCTTTTCTTACTTTTTTTTCCTTTCTGTTGGGGCCTAGGGGGCATATTATCAAGCCCTTTATCGCCGCGTTAGCGGCACTTTTCTGCCGCTAATGCGGCGATACTTTTATCACACTATTAACAAGCTGCAGCTAACGGGCCTTAGAGTGAGTTTATTACGATGCGTCCGTTTTTTTACCCCTAAGCATGTCAGCGATATATATCGCTAATGACATGCAAAGTAGGCGTTCCTGACTAAAACTCCATTGAAACAGTCGCAAACACAACTTCCCCTGTATCAATGCCCGCGAAGCGATAGGAAAATTCGCGCTAACCGCGCTTATCGCTGGAATTTAACGCCTGAAAAAAACTTGCCTTAACCATCTTGTCAATGTGGGGTGGATTGTTGGGTTAAGTATGCACTTGCCTATTAGCAAGCTTTTCATTAGCGCTGTTAATTTAGCGCTGGAATTCTCACGCTATTGCTGGTTTTACACGCTATCGTTGGATTTCCTATCGCCTTTGCGATACGCGTTGATAATACCGCGCTATCATGGCGAGGAAATCCAGCGATAGAAAAAAACAGCGCTAAGCGCGCTTTGTGATAAATATCGCAGATCCTTGATAATATGCCCCTAGGTCTCTTAACTTTAGAGACAGGACCCCCAGGATCTTTGGGATGGTGGGAGACAGAATATTGAGTAAAAAATATCGAATTGCACAAATATCTTGTCAAAAATATTGAGGGTCAGGAATATCGACAGACAAATTCTCATGGTCAAGAATATCGATTTTAGGTAAGTACTATCGATTTAAAAAATATTGAAGTGTTTAATATCGTTTGCAAAAATATAGTTGTTAAAAATATCGATTTTTTATTAATGTTATGTGTTTTAGTATATATTTTATATGTGTGTGATGTATGTTTTTTGTATAAGAATTGTTTGTATTTTTATTATATGTGCTAAAATTTTAGTAGTTATTAATAGTTTTTATTTGAATTTTGCGTTTTTAGTTCCTTAGCAGGTGTGGGTTTATAGGGGAATATGGTGGGAAGTAATTTAATTATATTACATTTATTGAATACTTTTTATTTATTAATATTTGTTTAATTGAGATGTTATAGTGTTAAATGTGTACATTAATTTATTATTAATTATGCAATAATTAGTTGTTAATTTTAATTAATTAACTAGTAATTAATGATGGTAATTGTGTAATTAATTTTAGGTGTGTGTTGTGGTGTAAATGGTGGGAAGAGTGGGAAGTAATTTATTTTTTATTGATGAATTATTAATTAGTTGTTAATTAATTTAAATTAATTAATTAGTAATTAATTATGGTAATTGTGTAATTAATTTTAGGTGTGTGTTATGGATATTATAGTGTTAAAGAATGTGTACTCGATGAATGTTTATTTTTTTTAATTAATAATATATTTTAAATTCATTATCAATTATATTAATTATAGAGCCAGATTTAAATAAAAATGTTGACGTCTTTTTTTATTGGTGTGGTGTTATAGGTTAGGAAATAAAATAAATACATTTATGTTTTAAATAATTTGTTTGTTTGTTAATATGTGCTCCTTTTAAATAAATATTGTTTATAAATGTATTTATCAATTTATTTTATATAATATTTGTACCTTTTTGTTATGTGTAATTAATATTATAATATGTGTTCTTTTTATATGTTTAATATATTTAATCGTATATTTTTAAAATACTGTTTATTTATTTTGTAAGATTATTTAAGTTTTTTTCAATTGTTTAAATGTTATTAGTAATTTTTGTTTCTCTGCTATCCAACACTTTCCCTACTGTTGCACTCCCTGGAGTGGGAATAGTAATTTTTATCCCTCCGCTATCCAGCACTTTCCCTACTGTGGCACTCATTGGAGTGGTAATAGTAATTTTTACCCCTCCGCTATCCAGCATTTTCCCTACTGTTGCACTCACTGGAGTTGGAATAGTAAATTTAATTATTCCTCTATCCAACATTTTCCCTACTGTTCTATTTATTGTATTGCGAAATGTATGTTTTAAATTATTGATATATGTATATATTTTATTTTTATATCATTTAAAAGTTTAAAAATTAAATAAAGATAATAGTTAATAATTAATTTTAAAGTAAATATATGTATATGTATAAATTATAAAGTTTGTGTGTTTATATTTTTTTTAATTAAGTTTATTTTTTATATTTAGTTAAAATGTATATTAAATTTAACTTATTTTGTTAAAGATAATATTAATATTTTATATATTTAATATATATTATTTTATTTTTTTATATTTTTAAATCAATATTTTTTACATCTATATTTTTAACTTCGATATTTTTGATTCAATATTTTTGTACTTACCTGTTTAAGTATAGGGAGTCGATATTTTTGCAATCTATATTTTTTTCGATATTTTTTACATCGATGTTTTTAGCATTGATATTCTATCAGTGAACCCTTTGGGATGGGTGGCGCCCTGGGCGACTGCCCCTTCTTGGTTCAGACCAACCTCTAGGACGTTGCTGCCTAGGATGCAATCTAGGGGGAGGTCAGAACTGATTATCATCCTATGCCAGCTAAGGGTATCTCTCTTTCTAGGGGCAGTAAGGCTATAAGTCTGGTTGTGAGCTCCCCTGGGACCAGCCTTACTCTTCTTGTTCCCCTAGGCATATACTGATCTTGGGACACTAACCTGTCAACCACTATAGCATAACTGGCACATGTGTCTCTCTGGGCAGTGGTAGGGATCCCATTCACCTGAATGGAGTGGAAGTTCTTACTGCCAACCTCAGGGATCACCAGCTTACCATCTGGACCCTTCTCCCTGTTAAAAGCTATGAGGACCTCCTCATCTGAGGTGTCCTCCTCAAAGGCGGCACTGGCCAGCCAAGTACTATCCACCCTTTTGGGATAGGCTACACCACCCTGTAGTGCCCTGCCTGTTGGCAGTCAAAGCACAGCTTATTATCCAAGATTTTTTTTTAGCACTGGGTACCCCTTCCTCTGCTTGCCAGAGGTGGGGTGGGTTTTAATTTCCTCCTTTTTTAGGGCTATGGCTCCCTGAGGGAGTCTCTTTGGTGGGCTTACCACCTCCCTCCTTTACTTTTTGTGGGCCTAACCCTCCCCTGTTCCTGAGGACAACGCCTGGGTATTATTGGGTACTCTTGTCCTTACCCACTCATCAGCCTTCTTGCCCAAATCTCTTAGGGGTAGAAACCTCTGAATCTACCAGATGCTGGTGTAGCTTGTCTGAGAAACAGTTTGTTAAAATGTGCTCTTTTATAATTAAATTATACAGCCCATCTTAAGTGTCCATCTCATTGCCTTTTATCCAGCCTTCTAGTGCTTTGACTGAAGAGTTCACAAAGTCCAACATGTCTGGTTTTGGCCTTTATGGGTGTCCCTAAACTTCCATCTGTATTCCTCTGTGGTGAGTCCAAATCCCTCTATAAAGGTCTCCTTCATATGCTGATAGGACTCAGCAGCATCCTCATTAAGGGTCAGAGGTCGTCTATCTCTGCCCTTCACTGAGACTAACTCCCACAATAGAGAGCCCTGGTACTGGTGACCTTTCCTCCTCATTTTGCAGGCCCTCTCAAACTCTCCAAGGTTGCAAACCATTTGCCAAAGTCATCACCATCACTAAACTTGGGGGCAGTCCCGTTGGGGATCTTAGGGTCAAAGAAATTCATCCTTCTCCCTATTAAAATTGGTACTGCCATTATCTTTGGGCTTCAAGCCCATCTTGACCGTTCTTTCTTCAAGGGCTAGTCTCCTGTCCTCAAATTCAACCTTTTTCTCCTCCAGGGAGAGTAAGTCAAGCTCATCCTCAAGGGTTCCTACCACCTTACCATTGGGGGATCTGCTTGAGTGACTCCTGTCACTTCCCACTGGTGAAGGGGGTCTGGGAAAGGGTGGAGAGTTTTTGTCTTCACCTTCTTCCCCATCATCATCATCAATTTGGGCAAGGACATTATCCTCACCCTTTTCAGGGCCTTCTTCTGAGGAATGGCCCTCCCTCTCTAGTCTTTCCTTTTCATTAAAGCTGAGGGCTTTTTCAAGTTGCTCCTTTTTAGCTTTAACTCTATAGTTAATGCCCTTTGCTTTGCACAAAACCCTCAGATCACTGATCCTTAGGGCTGGGATGACTGTCAGGTCGAGATCCTTACTGGCCTCCATTGTGCCTAACTTTTTACTTGGAAGTTGTGATCTTTTTAACACTTTAAAAAACTTTATTTCTTTTTCTAATTTTCCTAAGCCTTTTTAATGTACTGTTGCAGGGTTCTCCAAAGTCGGTCCTGGAGGGTCGGATCCATGACAGATTTTTAGCATATCTACATTTAGATAAGTGTAGTTATCTTAAAAATCTGGCATGCATCCAGCCGTCGCCACTGTTTTACTGTTTGAAGTGTTACACAAATACGCGTCGACATCTGTGCAACCACAGTGCAAGCACTTCAAAACAGCACTGTAATCTGGGTGGAAGGGAATGAATAATGTTGATACAAACTCCTGGATACATTAGCAGAATATTGTTTGGCTGCCGTGCCCATTCATAAAGGAGTATAACATTAATTGGAGTTTTTGTTGTGAAGTTAATAATATCTTTTACATGGGCAATCATAATTCAGAACTAATAGATGTGTTTACATTTTTGTCATTTTTGTATTGTTTTGTCTTGTTCGTAAATTCATTTGTGTTCACTAGCCCCGATTCACAAAGGTAAACTGAGAGGAAAGTCGAACTTTACGACTTTCGGTATTTACAAAGGGCAGTTACTACTCTTAAATGTCCTTTGTGAATACCAAAAGTCGAATCTTACGACTTTTGGTATTCACAAAGGGCATTTACGAGCAGTAAATACCCTTTGTGAATACCGAAAGTCGTAAGTCGTAAAGTTCGACTTTTCTCTCAGTTCACCTTTGTGAATTGGGGCAATGTCTTAGATTATGTATGTTGGGTGGGTTTAATGTATTGTTTATTTATGATATGTTTGCAATTTCAAAGTGATATGATTAATGATTGAAAAATAATCGGTGATCACTGTTATTAAATAGAGTGGCCATGAAAAAATCAAGTATGAATAAATGAACAGTCAGTGTTGGCATTGCTTTGTGGTTCTGAATTTTCAGTGGCTCAGCCTTGCTGACGAATAGGGCCCAACCCCTGTAGTAGGTGTTGTACTTTTGGAAAGTGGGCATTTCTCTGCTCTTACTGCTCTGTGTGCCTTTCAACATGTCTCCAATACACACCTGGGATGGGTGACAGATACACTTTGTGTATTCGACCTAGACAGCCACAAACACAGGAAGGGTGGGAGAACTCATCTGCATTCATCTACTTTCTGATAGCTCTTCCTGGGCAGGAAGAAGGATGGGGAGCTGGCACTAACACCTGAATATGCAGTATCCTGTTTCCCATGCAAAGGCTGATTATCCCCCACAGATATCCTGGCAGACAGGACTGGGCTGAAAGAGAACCTGTGCACTTCAAGGGTCTGCTTTGAAGTCACCCCACATCAAAGGCACATTTGGATATAAGTGCTGGGACTCTGACCCTATCAACATAGTACCCCAGTGGACCTGTGAAGAACCCTGCCATGAGTAAAGACTGCTGTGCTACAAGGATTGCCATTCTGCTTGACTGACTGTTCTGAAGGAACTGCTTCTCTGCTTTCCTGAGCTGCCCTGCTACTTGCTGATCTCTGCCCTGCTGAGCACAAGGACTGGACCCATCTCGTTTGAACCCAGAGTGACTCCAAGGGCTTGCTAGCTTGCCTCCTGTTTCTTAAGTCTCAGGACCATCAAAGACTTCCTACAAACTCTGCTGCTGCTGGACTCTGCCATCTGTGAGTCCTCCCTTGTCAAGGTGCCAATCCACTCCTGGGCCTCAGAAGTGGGTTCTGCAGTTGTTTTTGGCATCAATGTCGATGCAGTGACAACTTTGCACCGATCGGAACCAATGCATTGCCTTTCCATGCTGATGCAGGAGCCAATCGATGACATCGCCTCGACGGATTGCACAGCTTGATGACAACGGACAGGGCGGCTCGATGATGATGCGGTGCATGCATTGTATTGGGGTTCATCGACAAAGCCTTCATCGACTGCGCGGATCAGTCGCCGACACTTCCTCTCCACTCATGGGATCGAAGATGACGCAGGGCCTCCTCGACTCCTAGCATCGAGTCTTCGACGTCGACGCTTGCTCTACCTAATGTAATTTGTCAGCGGAATCTGTCTGAGTCCCGTAGCCAGCCTGCCCTCCATCGCAGTCGGTCTGAACGTTGGATGGGAAAGTACTTTGCTTGTTACAGAACAATTCAAAGTACAGAATGCGGGCTTAACTTGAACTCTGATCACTAATATCATTTACTTTTTTATTTCCCACACATACACAGATACGTAGGTATGATATATGTGAAAAATTAAATAACCTATTAAATTTCCTACATCGTTCTGCAGTATTGAATGGCTGTGATTTATGTTTTCTTCTAAAAACCGTAACTCCGGTAATATGTATCTGATCGCGTTCATTTTGGTGTCTAAATTAAGTGATGTTGGATTTCTATCGAGTCGTGTCAATTACTTATCGTCCATATTGGTACTCTGAAATGCTTTACACATGTTCCTCTAGTAAAGCCTGACTGCTCTCTGCCACACTACAAGGACTGAGCTAATGACTTATTATTGTGAATCCAAGGACCATCTTTGGGGTTTCTGAGAGTATTGCATGGTGAAGACGACGCGGGCCTCCTCGACTCCTCGCATCTACTTATTAGATTTTTGTTGTTTTGTTCTTGATTTACTCATACAATTATTCTCTATGTTTCAAAACCTGTGTGGAGTCTTTCTGTGGTGTTTTCATTGTGTTACTGTGTGTGTGTGATTGTGTTTTCATTGTGTTACTGTGTGTGTGTGTTTGTGTCGCACAAATACTTTACACATTGCCTATTTAGTTAAGCCTGACTGCTCTGTGCCAAGCTACCAGAGGGTGAACACAGGTTAGCTTTTAGTGTGTATCTAGCTTACCCTGACTAGGATTGTGGTCCCTACTTGGACTGGGTGCATGCCTCTGCCAACTAGAGACCCAATTTCTAACATAAGATTTTCTGATTAAAAAAAGAGTACGGGGACAGATTTACAAGCCCCCTGAGCCACCAGTGCCTCACTTTTTGTGACGTACTGGTGGCGCATTTCACTTCTCCATATCTACAAGGAGAGGAAAAGCCACCCTGCGTGACTTTTCCTCTCCTTGTAAATATGGCCCCTTCACACGCAGCACTTTGCGTGGAAGGGGCGTTCCATGGGTGTTGCTGTGGGTGTTCCCACACAACACCCATGGAACGAGACACATTTCCAGATTTACGAGGAATCGTAAATCTGGAAATGCGTGTCAATGCTACGCCTCCCCAGGGGAGGCGTAGCGAGGCGCAACGAGGAGAGATGTTTTCCTTTCTCCTTGTTTTTTCCTCTTTCAAAGCGTGCTGCATTCTACAGCATGCATTGAAAGAGGGAAATGCCTGTAGTGATTGTTTTTGTGCAGGAAGGTGCCCCTTCCTGCACAAAAACAATCTCCCCGTGACGCAGGCATCCTTGCACCATGGTGCAAGGGTGCCTGCGCCGGCGCATGGCTGCAGTTTGTGCACCAGCGCAGGGGAGAGCACAGGAATGCGACATATTATTGTAAATATGTTGCATTCCTGTGCTTCGGAAGTGCCGCAGCGTGGCGCAGCCAAAGGGCTTGCGTTGCCGCGCTGCAGCACTTCCTTATAGATCTGCCCCTGAGTATCTACTGAGGGAAAAGTGATTCAACACAGTACTTCAATTTAGCTTCTTAGTTTTTCCTTACTTGAATTCTGAAACTGCAGTACACCAAAAAGAAATGTGAAAGCATATACCTGAATTTCAGCAGTGTTTCTGCCTTTCTATATAAAAAACCATGTGTGAGTGGGAAAGTACTATGTTAGTTACAGAACAATCCAAAGTACAGAATGCAGGTTTAAGTTGAACTCTGATCACTAAGATCATATACTTTTTAATTTCCTAAACTTACACAGATACATAGGTGTGATATATGTGAAAATTTAAATAACCTGTTAAATCTCCTACAATGAAGTAACGTGTGATCCTTCATTGGCAAAACAAATAATAACACCCAATTCACAAAGAGATTTATAAACTCTGAATAAAACCCAACGGTAATATAATTTATCCAAATGTGGTACTATTCCTAATTATGTTGTGGTCACTCATTACAAGTGACACTCATGTTTCACTCTTAAAAAGCAAGTTTTCAGTTACAACATATATTCACAGATAGCAAAGTAGTAAGAGCATTTTTTAAAGCTCATTTTCATATTTTTTAATTCTGTTGTCATATTATCCAGCCAATCTTTCAATCATCTATAAATTTAGAAAGTCTCAGGAGGATAAACGGGCATTGATAAACCAGCATTGGTGTGAAAAAAGAGAGAATAAAAAGAACAGTAAAAAAAAAACAGCACTGGCATCATCATAATTAAAAATATATTAAAACATCATTGAAAATCCCATATCCCTTAAAGGAGGGAGATATCACAGGTTGTGTTCTGAATGGTATTATGAAACCTGTGAAATGCCAACATTTATACATGAACTGCTAGATCTTGGTCAGCATTTAGAGCCATCTGGAATCATCTGGAATCGAATTTCTAAGTCTTTTGTAGACTTTGATACAAATTGTTGTAATAGAGATTGTAGTAAAGTGCCCTTTTTGTATGGTCACTCACCAATTTGTGCCCCAGTGCTGATGGTTATGACTCTGAGAGTGCACTGGAGCCTGCTGCCGAGGTTCCAGTGCCAGTTCTCACGCCCTAAAACTGTTATGTGTAAATTGGCAAGCCCAATTGACAAGGACTTTACCCCCCTTCTAAGTCCCTAGTATATGATAAATGTGGTACCCAGGGCATGGGTGGTAAAAGGGTCCCTGGGCTTGCAGCACTGTTTGTGCCACCCTGAGTGATCAAAGTAAACTACTGACAGTAGGCTTACCATTGCAGACTGCAGGGACAGTGTAAACTGCTCAAACTCATCTTTGCCCTCACCATGTGTGGCAGAGTCAATGCACTGTTTTTAATATTTGCCAGTCGCCCCTAAAGAAGGCCTCCTAAAGTCCAGGAGGCAGGTTGCATTATCTTAAAGGTGTAGACATGTAAGTGCAAGCTTAAATGTCCCTATAGTGGCCTTTACCATTAAAGAACAATATAAGTAATAGACAGTCCATAGGATAACATGGGCTGACACCGCTGCTCCTGCTAAGATGCGTGCCTCGGCGGCCGCGCACACAGCAATCAATCTCCGCGCAGGGGGGAACACTGTAGCACCCATTTGAAAGGAGAGATCTTTAAGGTCTAAGTGGGGGAATCCAGCAGAGGAGAAACAAAAACAAATGGGGCTTATCTGACGAGCAATCATTTGCATCTGTGTATGAGGTGATCTCCATCGTGTTTAGCTGTATTTAACTTTTATTCCCAACAGATCAGAACACAGATAGACGTCTCCAAACACGATGGAGATCACCCATTCACAGATGTAAATGGATGCCTTTAAATATGTTCAGGGCTCGGCTCAGGCACACGCTCACCCCGTTAATTTGTAAGCTTAACCATCTGAACAAAACTTTGGAGTTTAATGCTATTTTTGGAAAAGGCGGCCGCAAGATTCCTCATTGTATGCACAGAGAGCTCTGCCAAAAATTGCTGATTTCTTTACACTTCACTGCACCCTACAGTGAGATTTAAATTTCCAAATAGTTTTAAAAAAAAATTTAAATGAGATTTGCCATTAAATCCCAAAGTTTTGTGCAGGTCGGCAAGCTAACAAATTAACTGGGAGAGCCCGTGCATGAGCCAAGCCCTGAAAATATTTAACAGGTAACCTCTACATCACATAAATATGATAAAATCTCTACAAAACTCAAACAGTTTATTTTTTAAACATGTGGAAGCTTTGATCTTAACCCATCACGTTATAGCACTGCATTGAGATGTACTTTAAACATGAACCAGGAGTGAACAAAGAGGCAAGACAATTTTCATGTAAACCCTGTATGTGCCCCAGGTTATTATAGAGCAATATTGTAGTCTATTAAATCAAACATAGGTTTTTGTACAACTGTTTTTCTGAACTCACATATTTCGAAGTGCTTTCTTAGGTGATAATGAAGAAAAAAAGAGTTTTGCTAAAATAAAATATTTGCCTAAGGTCACACAATTTAAGCGGGGAAGCCACGATTTATTCAGGTTTCCTGGTGTCACTTTGTACAAATCTGGCAGTAAATGGGTTTCGATTTGACTTTCCTTATATTACAGCTTTCCTTTGACCTCTTTGTGCACTTTTCAGCAGTTTTTATATAGCACAAACAAACCTGAAGGTATTGGAGTGATTTACATGTGCAACAGTTACATTACACAAGGTCACCATTCATTGTTAATAGGCATGGTGAGATTAAAAGATTTGCCCAGAATCACAGAAGGTTGAGTTTACTCGGAGACTCGAACCTGGTTCTCCTGCTCCAAAGTCGACAACTCTGGTTGTAACACAATATCCAGGGTACAGGAAGGGCGGCAGGCAGAAGCCACATGAAAGCTTGCCTCATTACGATCTCGAGGTTTCAAAAGGACCTCGAGCTGAGCCAGAGCAAGCCTTCATGCTCGAGCGTGGCTCGAGCTTTCAGTGGCTGGCCTACTTCTAAAGTTTTGTAAACTTTTAATTACAATGGAAGATACTATTCTCAGCTTAACTACCCATAAACACTGTATATATATCTCAAAATAAATAATATTTAAAAATGGGTACAGGTAAACATTTGATTGTCAAGAGAATGGAAAGAAAATGCTGCATATGAATGTATATATATATATCACATTGGACATCTCTAGCCTTTACACAAGCATTAAACACAGCAAAGGCTTGGAAGCCATCAAATATTTCCTTAATGGACCTTCCTTAAAATATATGGAGCATAATGCTATGCTACTCGAATTTGTGGATTATTGTTTAACTATTAACATCTTTCTTTTCCAAGAACAGTTGTTCAGACAAACACAAGGCACGGCCATGGGCACCTGCTTTGCCCCCAGTTAAGCTAATCTTTTCGTGGGCTGGTGGGAGAAGCGGGTGGCCTGGTCAGATGCCAATGAGGAATGGACCAGTAGACTGGTCAGCTGGAACCGGTATATTGATGATTTATTCATCATATACAACGGGACAGAGGAGTCAGCTAGAGACTTTGTTGCAGTATTGAACACTAACGATCTTAACCTAAAATTTACTGGAGAAGTGAGCAAGACGACAGTGAACTTTCTAGATTTACAGATCTTCGTATCTAAGGGGAGACTTTGTACCATCTTACAGAGAAAGCCTATAGCGGGTAACTCCGTTTTACATGCTAGCAGTTGTCATCTGGACAAACTAATCAATAGTATTCCGTATGGCGAACTGCTGCGGATAAAAAGGAATTGCACCAGAGAGTGTGATTTCCAGGCAGCAGCCGCGGAGAGTTCAGCCAGATTTCAAAAACGGGGTTACTCCAGTGAGGTCTTATCGAGTGCCAAGAAGAAAGTAGACACTAAGTCCAGAATAGAACTGATCAGTGGGATATCCATCACCAGACAGAAAAAAGAGCAAACCAGATTATCTCAATCTAACAATTGTAGAATGATCACAAATTATTCCAGCAATGCCAATGATATAAGACGGGCATTGAGGAAAAGCTGGCATATCCTCAAATCAGATCCGATTATAGGGGAGGGTCTGTCTAGATCCCCCTTGTTGTCGTTCAGGAAGGCACGATCTTTGAAAGATCAGTTGGTGCAAAGTCACTATGCTAAGGAGAGCAGTGAGTCTTGTTTTGGTCAGATTAAAGGTTTTTGCCCCTGCAAAAAGTGCAAGGCATGTAAGACCAGTCATAAGGTTCTGTCATATGAGGTACCTGGACTAAAAACTCCGAGGAAAATAGGGAAATTTATGAACTGTAATACCAGCCACACGGTATACTGTTTAGTATGTCCGTGTGGGCTGAGGTACATTGGCAGTACCATACATCCCACCAAAATAAGGATTTTAGAACATCTTAGAGCCATTGCCACCAAAGATGCCACATATCCGGTGGCTCGGCACTTCGAAAGCCATCATAGCAGCAATAGGGATCTGTTGCGGTATTTTTGCCTAGATCATGTGCCTGGTAACACCAGAGGTGGGGACAGACAACTTAAACTCCGGAGACTAGAGTCCAGCTATATTATAGACATACAGACAAAAATGCCTTATGGACTTAACAGCGGGGAGGAATTAGCCATTCATCTTTAGGGCTGCAGTGGCAGGTTCTGGATTGTAAATATAAGTACAATGAAATTAAGGGTTTCTTCTCCTATCTTTTCTCCCTTTTCTTTCTCTTTGCTTTTCCTTTTAGTTTCTGGGGGAATTAGTATTCAATTGATTTATTGTGGTGTTTCGTCGTACATGTTTGGCACAGGATATGCCCGGGCTTAATCATGAATATTATCCTGTATTGCCTACAACAATCAAATACTTGAGATGAGTTAATAGAACATGTGCAGTGAAGCCCATTCAGGGCGAGATGTTTTTGTTTTACAATATGAAATTAGTAATGTTAACATGATCAAAAGAATATATTTTGCATGTTTAAAGATGGCCGAAATGAAATCCATACCATTGTGACAGTCCTTTGTTTGTTTTGTTACTATTCAAACCACCAATGAATTGTGTATTTAAATGACGCTGTCTCGGGTTGCCGGTTGATATTGAAAAAGGCAGTCGTCGAAACGCATCTTGTGTGCTATTAACCCCAATAAAATCTGGGTTACAAGCTCCCGTGAGTGCTGTACTTTGTACTTTGCAGCTGGAATATATATATATATATATATATATATATATTCACTGAAAAAACCATAGGTTTTAGGGACAGTTATAGTTAGTTGGACATTTCACTCGTACAAAACCATAGAAATTCCCCGTTATAGTTAGTTCAGCTAACTATAACTTGCGCCCCGCAATGCACTGCAGATGACGTCACATATTACATCACTCATGACATGGTCAGTGACATCACTGATGACATCACTGATGACATCTCAAATGACATCACTGATGACATCACTGATGACATCATCCAGTGACTGTGTGTTTCTGTAAAGTTTAAATATGTTTAATATATATAGGGAAAGGCGTATTGAAGAATGAGTGGGTGTATAAGTGTCTGAATGGATGATTTAGTACGTGAGTGACTGACTCTACAAGTGAGTGATTAAATGTATCTTACTGAATGCATGGGTTAGTGACTAAACTGTGTGAATGTCTGTATCCGTCTGTCTGTTGGTTTGTAAGCGGCTGCATGGCTTTCTGAATAGCTACATGAGTGTCTACATGGGTTATTGATTGATTGTCTGAGTATCTGTATGGGTGCCTGAGTGTTTGTGTGGGTGGGGTGTGTGTGACTCTGTGCATAGATGTGTGAGTTGGTGATTCATTGGGTGCATGGTTTCAAGAGTGCATCTGTGATGGACTGTATGGATGGGTGAGTGTGTGTATGGGTGTGTTAGTGATTGAATGTATATCTCAGTGGTACACGTGTGAGTAACTACATATGTGAAAGGCAGTATATATGTGTGTTGGAGTATATAAATGGCTATAAGTGAGAGTGTGTGATTGTGAGAGTGGCTGTATGGATGAGTGTGTACTTGTATCAGTGATTGTATAAGAGCGTAAGAATGTGCTAGTATTTGTATGAGTAAGTGAGCTGGTGTGTGTATAACTGTATAGGTGAGTAAATGGGTGTGTGATTAAGTTTTTGCATGACTGACTAGGTGTGTGAGTACCTCTGTGGATGAGTGGCGGTGTGTGAGTGTTTATATAGGTGTATGAGTGCATATGATAGTCCTGTACTGAGTGACTAAGTATGAGTGACTGTACGGGTGAGTGAGTGGATGTGTGTGTGTAGACCTAAGAATCAGTGAGTGGGTATGTAGTTTTTGGTGTTGGAGTGTCTATGGTTTTGAGAATGGCAGTCTGTAATTTAGAGTGGGTGTATCAAAAGTTATATTAGGGTGTGAGAAGATGCATGAAATTATCACATGGATGATGTCATCAGTGATGTCATTTGAGATGTCATCAGTGATGTCATCAGTGATGTCACTGACCATGTCATGAGTGATGTAATATGTGACGTCAACAGCAGTGCATTGCGGGCGCGAGTTATAGTTAGCTGAACTAACTATAACGGGGGAATTTCTATGGTTTTGTACGAGTGAAATGTCCAACTAACTATAACTGTCCCTAAAACCTATGGTTTTTTCAGTGAATTTCAAAGGTTTTTTAAATGCTAATTTCTAACTATAACGTGTCTGAAACCTATGGTTTTTTCAGTGAATTTCAAAGGTTTTTTAAATGCTAATTTCTAACTATAACGTGCCTGAAACCTATGATTTTTTAAGTGAATTTCAAAGGTTTTTTAAATGCTAGTTTCTAACTATGCCTACAGAGGTAGGACATGTGAAGAAAGAAGAAAAAATGCACAGAAAGAAGCAAAAGATGTGCAGAAAGAACCAACAGAGGAGCAGAAAGAGGCCTTGTTGCAAAATCATCCTGTGCCCACAACTTTTTCAGACGGGTACTGGTGGTAACTGACTCTGACTAACCAGAGCCAGTACTATGCTAAAAGACACTTAGAATACAGTGAAAACACCTACATACACTAGGGAACACTATGCGTTGGGGTACCCCTGTGATTAGCATGACCTCCTCTGCAAGTCCCTAGTACATAATAGGGCAGGGGGATTAAAACTACCTCTTAAAACGCGCTACAGGGCGCGTTTGCACAGTGGTGAAGGGAGGGGGGGCCTGAGGTGACATGTGTGCAAACGCACCCCGTGGCGCGTTTTAAGTTGCGGGATTAAGTCCCCTTGAATTCTGAGGGTCCCTGGGGCCCAACTAGCCCCCCAGGTACCTACAGTTAGGACCACAGAGCTGAGTTGCAGAGAGGCGTTCCGAGGCCACGCACCTTTTTCACCTCTCTGCAACGCAACTCTGTTGTGCTTACTGAAGGTACCTGGTGGGCTAGTTGGCCCCCAGGGTCCCTCAGGATTCAAAGGGAATTAATTCACCAACTTAAAACGCACCACAGGGCGTGTTTGCGCACATGTCACCTGAGGCCCCGCCCCTCCCTTCACCACTGTGCAAACGCGCCCCGTGGTGCATTTTAAGTTGGGGGATTAGGTCACCTTGAATCCTGAGGGTCCCTGGGGCCCAACTAGCCCACTAGGTACTTCCAGTAAGCACCACAGGCCTGCGTTGCAATGCCTGTAACAAATTGTGCAGTTGTGTTTAGGTAGTGAAGAGGGTCGTGCTGGGGGTAGTGTTTTAGGGTTTAGGGTATGGCAGTGGTGTTTGTGTAGTGTAGGGGGTCATGCTGGGGGTAGATTTAGGGTTTAGGGTAGTGCAGTGGTGTTTGGGTAGTGTAGGGGGTCGTGCTGGGGGAGTGTTTTAGGGTTTAGGGTAGTGCAGTGGTTTTTGGGTAGTGTAGGGGGTCGTGCTGGGGGTAGTGTTTTAGGGTAGTGCAGTGGTGTTTGGGTAGTGTAGGGAGTACTGCTGGGGGTAGTGTTTTAGGGTTTAGGGTAGTGCAGTGGTGTTTGGGTAGTGTAGGGGTACTGCTGGGGGAGTTTTTTAGGGTTTAGGGTAGTGCAGTGGTGTTTGGGTAGTGTAGTGGTTCGTGCTGGGGGTAGTTTTTTAGGGTTTAGGGTAGTGACGTGGTGTTTGTGTAGTGTAGGAGGTCGTGTTTTAGGGTTTAGGGTAGTGACGTGGTGTTTGTGTAGTGTAGGAGGTCGTGTTTTAGGGTTTAGGGTAGTGCAGTGGTCTTTGGGTAGTGTAGGGAGTCGTGCGGGGGGTAGTGTTTTAGGGTTTAGGGTAGTGTAGGGGTCATGCGGTGGTAGTGTTTTAGGGATTAGGGTAGTGCATTGGTGTTTGGGTAGTGTAGGGGGTCATGCGGGGGTAGTGTTTTAGGGTTTAGGGCAGTGCAGTGGTGTTTGGGTAGTGTAGGGGGTCGTGCTGGGGGGAGTGTTTTAGGGTTTAGGGCAGTGCAGTGGTGTTCGGGTAGTGTAGGGGATCGTGCTGGGGGAGTGTTTTAGGGTTTAGGGCAGTGCAGTGGTGTTCGGGTAGTGTAGGGGGGTCGTGCTGGGGGGAGTGTTTGAGGGTTTAGGGCAGTGCAGTCATGTTTGGGTAGTGTAGGGGATTGTGCTGGGGGTAGTATTTTAGGGTTTAGGGTAGTGCAGTGGTGTTCGGGTAGTGTAGGGGGTCGTGCTGGGGGTAGTGTTCTAGGGTTTAGGGCAGTGCAGTGGTGTTTGGGCAGTGTAGGGGGTAATGCTGGGGGTGGTGGTGTTTTAGGGTTTAGGGCAGTGCAGTGGTGTTCGGGCAGTGTAGGGGGTCGTGCTGGGGGTGGTGTTTCAGGGTTTAGGGCAGTGCAGTGGTGTTCGGGCAGTGTAGGGGGTCGTGCTGGGGGTGGTGTTTCAGGGTTTAGGGCAGTGGTGTTCGGGCAGTGTAGGGGGTCTTGCTGGGGGTGATGTTTCAGGGTTTAGGGCAGTGCAGTGGTGTTCGGGCAGTGTAGGAGGTCTTGCTGGGGGTAGTGTTTCAAGGTTTAGGGCAGTGCAGTGGTGTTCGGGCAGTGTAGGGGGTCGTGCTGGGGGTGGTGTTTCAGGGTTTAGGGCAGTGCAGTAGTGTTCGGGCAGTGTAGGGGATCGTGCAGGGGTGGTGTTTCAGGGTTTAGGGCAGTGCAGTGGTGTTCGGGCAGTGTAGGGGGTCGTGCTAGGGTTGGTGTTTCAGGGTTTAGGGCAGTGCAGTGGTGTTCGGGCAGTGTAGGGGGTTGTGCAGGGGCTGGTGTTTCAGGGTTTAGGGCAGTGCAGTGGTGTTCGGGCAGTGTAGAGGGTCGTGCTGGGGGTAGTGTTTTCGGGTTTAGGGTAGTGCAGTGGTGCTTGTGTAGTGTAGGGGGTCATGCTGGGGGTAGTGTTTTAGGGTTTAGGGTAGTGCAGTGGTGTTTGTGTAGTGTAGGGGGTCATGTTTTAGGGTAGTGCAGTGGTGTTTGGGTAGTGTAGGGGGTCGTGCTGGGGGTAGTGTTTTAGGATTTAGGTTAGTGCAGTGGTGCTTGGGTAGTGTAGGGGGTCGTGCTGGGGGTAGTGTTTTAGGGTTTAAGGTAGTGCAGTGGTGTTTGTGTAGTGTAGGAGGTCGTGCTGGGGGGAGTGTTTTAGGGTTTAGGGTAGTGCAGTGGTGCTTGTGTAGTGTAGGGGGTCGTGCTGGTGGTAGTGTTTTAGGGTTTAGGGCAGTGCAGTGGTGTTTGTGTAGTGTAGGGGTCATGTTTTAGGGTAGTGCAGTGATGTTTGAGTAGTGTAGGGGGTCGTGCTGGGGGTAGTGTTTTAGGATTTAGGTTAGTGCAGTGGTGTTGGGGTAGTGTTTTAGGGTTTAGGGTAGTGCAGTGGTGTTTGTGTAGTGTAGGGGTCATGCTGGGGGTAGTGTTTTAGGGTTCAGGATAGTGCAGTGGTGTTCGGGCAGTGTAGGGGGTCGTGCTGGGGCTGGTGTTTTAGGGTTTAGGGTAGTGCAGTGGTGTTTTTGTAGTGTAGGGGGGTCATGTTTTAAGATGCAATGCTCCAATACCTGACCAGTCTGCACTACATAAAACTGCAAAAAAACTAAAAATAAAAAGTGTTTTGCACACTTTTGTCATTGGGCTATATGTGGGCTACATCTGGGTAATATTTGTGCTACATTTGAGCTCTTTTTTCACTGGTGGCCATCTTGGAAGACTTCTTTGTTATGAAGTTTCCTAATTTCCTCATCTACTGCAGTCTCCTCAGTAGGAAATGCTTTCAGTTTTTACTTTGATTCCATCAAGAAGGCATTCAGATGTGTCACACATTTGCCATAAATTCAGAATGTTAGCACTCTAGTTGTTCATTAGATCACTGTAGTAAAGCTACTGCTCACCAAGGAGTTAACTGGAAGTCTACTACTGGTATTGAAAGTGATTGTTTCAGTCTGCATGTCAGAATTTTCTAATGAAATAGAAGAGGATTTGAGATCTCACTTAAAACATGCACTAAATTTTCTTTTTGCAGCACTAACCATAATTTCTATGGCAAAATGAACCCCCTCATTTTGTTCCTTTTTAAATTAAATGTTTTAAGTGTTACCAGTTTATTCCAATCAAGATGGCTTCAGGTGTGCCATACTTTTGTCATAAGTAAGGCTGTTAGCACTCTAGTTGTTCTTTACAACACTCTGGGAAGCTGCAGTAGAACACAAAGGCATCAACTGACAGGCTGCTCCTGTTGAAATATAACAGGAAGATATTTGAGATCTCACTTAAAACATGTCCTAATTTTTCTTTCTACAGCACTAACCATAATTTCTATGGCAAAATGAACCCCTCATTTTGTTCCTTTTTAAATTAAATGTTTTAAGTGTTACCAGTTTATTCCAATCAAGATGGCTTCAGGTGTGCCATACTTTTGTCATAAGTAAGACTGTTAGCGCTCTAGTTGTTCTTTAGAACACTCTGGGAAGCTGCAGTAGAACACAAAGGAATCAACTGACAGTCTCTGCCCTTGTTGGATGTACATGTTTTACTGAGAATGTCAGACTTCATTCTCACATGACTGAGAAAGATAATGTGAATTTACAGAAAATATGCTCTCATTTTAGCTTCTGGAGCACATTCCAAAACTGTATGGGACAAGCATGTGAAAATAGTTTCCTCTCAAACATGATTCATGATATCCCAGCAGAAGGTTTTTCACAGGGTAAAATCACCTTAGAACACACCACAATTCCTGAAATTAGTATGGTACCATCAACAAATGAATTCTAATGTAACTAAAGTCTGTTATCACCCTTTATAGTTCTCCTTTTGGTAACCCTTAAAATCTTCGATTCACTACAATGCATTTCAATGGGGTACTATCATTTATATTGGTCCCAAGATGGCTGCCAGCAATTCCAGGATGAAGTGCTGACAGCCAATCAGATCTCACGATGACATGTGTGGTTAGGCTCCGCCCAGATATATATGTGTTTTTACTTTTGATTTTCTCAGCAACTACTGAACGGATTTACACCATTTAACAAAAAGGGTTCTTTCTGAACCAAGAACTACCTCTTTGCCAAATTTGGTGTAATTCCGTTCAGCAGTTCGGGCTGTAGCCTTGCATAAAGTTTCCTATGGGAAATTGATTTTTTGACTCTTATTTTTTTAATTTCTCCGCAACTACTGAACGGATTTACATCATTTAACAAAAGGGTTCTTTCTGAACCAAGAACTACCTCTTTGCCAAATTTTGTGTAATTCTGTTCAGCAGTTCGAGCTGTAGCCGTGGCTAAAGTTTCCTATGGGAAAATGAATGGGGAAAACACGTTTTGGGACCCCCCTTTTTCTCGGCCCCGCTTGACGAATCACCCCAAAACTTTCAGGGTAGGAGCGGACCGGAGCGGGCCATAAAGTGTGAAAGTTTCGCGAAGATTCGTCAACCGACGCAAGAGTTATTTCAAATAGAATGTTGCGGATTTCCTATGGAAAATAGGTCCTAACTATAACTATCTACCGGCGACCGCCAGTAGATATATATATATATATATATATATATATATATATATATATATATATATATATATATATATTATCTACTGGCGGTCGCCAGTAGATAGTTATAGTTAGGACCTATTATCCATAGAAATCCGCGACATTCTATTTGCAATAACGTTGGCGCCGGTTGACAAATCTTCGCGAAGCTTCCAACTTGTTGGGGCGCTCCGGTCCGCTCCTACCCTGAAAGTCTCGGGGTGATACGTCAAGCGGGGCCGAGAAAAGGGGGTCCCAAAACGCGTTTTCCCCATTCATTTTTCCATAGGAACCTTTAGTCGCAGCTACAGCCCGAACTGCTGAACGGAATTACCCCAAATTTGGCAAAGAGGTAGCCCTTGGTTCAGACTGGTGCCTTTGCTAAAATGGTGTAAATCCGTTCAGTAGTTCCTGAGAAATTCACAATTAAAATCACATATATATCTATGGGCGCGTCGGATCCGCGTACCCTCCCGATCACGAGCTGCATGCTAATTGGCTGTCAACACTCCAAATCAAGAAGTGTTGGCAGCCATTTTGATCCTCGGTAGAACCGAGGGACAGAAACAAGTGCGCAAAGCGCAAAGGGAGCAGGGTAGAAACACCCTGACCCCTAGGTCTGCTCAGGGGTCCCACAAGGACCCCCTGGGCAGAAAAAAGATTTTTTTTTTTTAAATCGGCGGGATGCGCTTAGGGTGCGCGGATCCCGCCGAGAAAAAAAGAAACAAGTGCGCAAAACGCACAAAGGGGGCAGGGTAGAAACACCCTAACCCCTAGGCCTGCTCAGGGGTCCCACAAGGACCCCCTGGGGAAAAAATGCATTTTTTATTTTAAAAAAATCGGCAGGATGCGCTCAGGGTGCGCGAATCCTGCCGAAAAAATCGAAGCGCGGTCTCCCGCGCTCGATGTTAATGGCCCCGGGTGGCCCAAGTCCCGGGGGCATGGTGGGGGGATAATTTAATGTGTGGGGGCCCCAAAGGGCCCCAAGCCCCGGGACCGCCACCCCCGGGGCTTTTTAAAAAAATGGTGCGGGAGGGCTCTGAGCCCTCCCGCAGCCTCGAGGACCACCACCTCCCCGGGGCTTTTTTAATAAATTTAACAACCTGTGTGGGGGGCTCCAGCCCCCCACACGCCCGAGGACCGCCACCTCCCCGGGGCACTAACAAATTAAAATGGGGGTCCGTTTTGGACCCTCGAAGCCCCGGGGACCACCACCTCCCCGGGGCTGTGCTGATGTAGGGAGGGGGGCCTGGGGACCGCCACCCCCCAGGGCCGGCTCCTGCAGTGTCCCAGGGTGCCTACCCCCGGGACACTGTAGTTTGCTATGGCAGGACGGAGCCTCGCGGCTCCCGTCCTGCCATAGCAAGCTGCTTGGATATTGGAAGAGAGAGCAGGGAAACCTGCTCTCTCTTCCAATATCCAAAGCACATTGCTTTCCACATGGGGAGCAGCATGTCAGCTGCTCCCCATGTGGAAAAGCAATGCCGGCTCCCAAGGGACGTGGGGAGCCGGCGGGACTGTGGGGGATTGGGGACCCCCACAGTCCCCAACGAGAGGGCCAGCCCCGGGGGATGGGGTCCCCGGGGCAAGTAGTGGCCCAGGAGGGGGCCACGCGGCCCCCTTCCCAAAAAAGAAAAATAAAAAATAAAAAAAAATGGAAAGGCTGGCCCCGGGGATGGGGTCCCCGGGGCCTTAAATGGCCAGAGGAGGGGGCCACGCAGCCCCCTCCAAAGAATAAAAATAAAAAGGCCATGCCCCGGGGGATGGGGTCCCCAGGGCCAATACAGGCCCAGGGAAGGGGGCCACGCGGCCCCCTTCCCGTTTTTTTTTTATTAAAAATTTAAAAAAAGGGGTAAGGCCCTGGGGGATGGGGTCCCCAGGGCATAAAAACAGGAAAAAGAAAGGGGGCCACACAGCCCCCTTCAGGGGACAAAAAAAAAAAAAAAAACGATCGGGCCCGCAGGCCCCGCCCCTTCCTTCACCACTCTGCAAACGCGCCCCTGGCGCGTTTGCAGAGGGAACAAGTCCCCTTGAATACTGGGGGTCCCTGGGGCCAACTAGCCCACCAGGAACCTCCAATATGCGCCAGGGGCTGCGTTGCAGAGACGTGTAGAGAGGCCACACCCCTTTACACCTCTCTGCAACGCAGCTCTGTGGCGCTTTGGAGGTATATGGTGGGCTAGTTGGACTCCGAGGACCCTCAGAATTCAAGGGACTTAATCCCCAACTTAAAACGCGCCACAGGGCGCGTTTGCACAGTGGTGAAGGGAGGGGCGGGGCTTCAGGTGACATGTGTGCAAACAGGCCCCGTGGCGCGTTTTAAGATGGGGAATTAAATCTCCTTCAATCCTGAGGGTCCCTGGGGGCCAACTAGCCCAACAGGTACATCCAGAAAGCGCCACAGAGCTGCGTTGCAGAGAGGTGTAAAAGGGGTGTGGCCTCTCTACACGTCTCTGCAACGCAGCCCCCTGGCGCATATTGGAGGTTCCTGGTGGGCTAGTTGGCCCCTAGGGACCCTCAGGATTCAAGGGGACTTAATCCCCCAACTTAAAACGCGCAACGGGGCGCGTTTGCACAGATGTCACCTCAGGCCCCGCCCCCTCCCTTCACCATTGTGCAAATATTCCTCTAAAATCAGCCGAAATACGAATTCCGATTTACTCACCTGTTATCAGGAGAGACCTCAGTGCTGTATCTTTCAGCCCAGTACTGGTCCTGAAAAGTAATTCTAACCATACTTACCAGTAACTTGAATTTCCTTCCATAGGCTAACATTGACTGGTTTCACTTGGAAATTCTTCTAAGTGTGGAGTTTTGGAACTTTAAAATATTCCTCTAAAATCAGCCGAAATACGAATTCCGATTTACTCACCTGTTATCAGGAGAGACCTCAGTGCTGCATCTTTCAGCCCAGTACTGGTCCTGAAAAGTAATTTTAACCGTACTTACCGGTAACTTGAATTTCCTTCATAGGCTAACATTGACTGGTTTCACTTGGAAATTCTTCTAAGTGTGGAGTTTTGGAACTTTAAAATATTCCTCTAAAATCAGCCGAAATACGAATTCCGATTTACTCACCTGTTATCAGGAGAGACCTCAGTGCTGCATCTTTCAGCCCAGTACTGATCCTCAAAAGTAATTTTAACCGTACTTACCAGTAACTTGAATTTCCTTCCATAGGATATCATTGCCTGCTTTTTGCTGAAAAAGTTTCTAAGTGTTGATTTTTGAAACATACAAATATTCCTGTAAAATCAGCCGAAATACGAATTCCGATTTACTCACCTGTTATAAGGAGAGACCTCAGTGCTGTATCTTTCAGCCCAGTACTGGTCCTGAAAAGTAATTTTAACCGTACTTACCAGTAACTTGAATTTCCTTCCATAGGCTAACATTGACTGGTTTCACTTGGAAATTCTTCTAAGTGTGGAGTTTTGGAACTTTAAAATATTCCTCTAAAATCAGCCGAAATACGAATTCCGATTTATTCACCTGTTATCAGGAGAGACCTCAGTGCTGCATCTTTCAGCCCAGTACTGGTCCTGAAAAGTAATTTTAACCGTACTTACCGGTAACTTGAATTTCCTTCATAGGCTAACATTGACTGGTTTCACTTGGAAATTCTTCTAAGTGTGGAGTTTTGGAACTTTAAAATATTCCTCTAAAATCAGCTGAAATACGAATTCCGATTTACTCACCTGTTATCAGGAGAGACCTCAGTGCTGCATCTTTCAGCCCAGTACTGATCCTGAAAAGTAATTTTAACCGTACTTACCGGTAACTTGAATTTCCTTCATAGGCTAACATTGACTGGTTTCACTTGGAAATTCTTCTAAGTGTGGAGTTTTGGAACTTTAAAATATTCCTCTAAAATCAGCCGAAATACGAATTCCGATTTACTCACCTGTTATCAGGAGAGACCTCAGTGCTGCATCTTTCAGCCCAGTACTGATCCTCAAAAGTAATTTTAACCGTACTTACCAGTAACTTGAATTTCCTTCCATAGGATATCATTGCCTGCTTTTTGCTGAAAAAGTTTCTGTGTTGATTTTTGAAACATACAAATATTCCTCTAAAATCAGCCGAAATCCGAATTCTGATTTACTCACCTGTTATCAGGAGAGACCTCAGTGCTGCATCTTTCAGCCCAGTACTGATCCTCAAAAGTAATTTTAACCGTACTTACCAGTAACTTGAATTTCCTTCCATAGGATATCATTGCCTGCTTTTTGCTGAAAAAGTTTCTAAGTGTTGATTTTTGAAACATACAAATATTCCTGTAAAATCAGCCGAAATACGAATTCCGATTTACTCACCTGTTATAAGGAGAGACCTCAGTGCTGTATCTTTCAGCCCAGTACTGGTCCTGAAAAGTAATTTTAACCGTACTTACCAGTAACTTGAATTTCCTTCCATAGGCTAACATTGACTGGTTTCACTTGGAAATTCTTCTAAGTGTGGAGTTTTGGAACTTTAAAATATTCCTCTAAAATCAGCCGAAATACGAATTCCGATTTACTCACCTGTTATCAGGAGAGACCTCAGTGCTGCATCTTTCAGCCCAGTACTGATCCTGAAAAGTAATTTTAACCGTACTTACCGGTAACTTGAATTTCCTTCATAGGCTAACATTGACTGGTTTCACTTGGAAATTCTTCTAAGTGTGGAGTTTTGGAACTTTAAAATATTCCTCTAAAATCAGCCGAAATACGAATTCCGATTTACTCACCTGTTATCAGGAGAGACCTCAGTGCTGCATCTTTCAGCCCAGTACTGATCCTCAAAAGTAATTTTAACCGTACTTACCAGTAACTTGAATTTCCTTCCATAGGATATCATTGCCTGCTTTTTGCTGAAAAAGTTTCTAAGTGTTGATTTTTGAAACATACAAATATTCCTCTAAAATCAGCCGAAATCCGAATTCTGATTTACTCACCTGTTATCAGGAGAGACCTCAGTGCTGCATCTTTCAGCCCAGTACTGTTCCTGAAAAGTAATTTTAACCTTACTTACCAGTAACTTGAATTTCCTTCCATAGGCTAACATTGACTGGTTTCACTTGGAAATTCTTCTAAGTGTGGAGTTTAGGAACTTTAAAATATTCCTCTAAAATCAGCCGAATTACTAATTCCGATTTACTCACCTGTTATCAGGAGAGACCTCAGTGCTGCATCTTTCAGCCCAGTACTGATCCTCAAAAGTAATTTTAACCGTACTTACCGGTAACTTGAATTTCCTTCATAGGCTAAGATTGACTGGTTTTCAGCAAAAAGTTTCAAAGTGTTGATTTTCACAAACTACAAATATTCCTTAAAAATCGCCTGTATGACTTAAACGCATTCTTTCAACTGTTTACAGGAGATGCACCAGTGCTGGATCCAGGATCCAACACTGAGTAAGAAAAAGTAACGATAACAGTTTTTACCTGCTAAGTGAATTTCCTTCCATAGGATAACATTGGTGATTCTATGAGAAAAAGTTTCTAAGTGTCAACTTTTAAAATACAATAATATTCCTTAAAAATCACGACTGTAACCAAAACGCTTTTACTCAACTGTTTACAGGAGATGTACCAGGACTGAATCTAGGATCCAGTCCTGTGGTTACAAAAGTAATCCATAAAGTAACTAATTGCATTTAACTAGAAATTCACATTGAGCTGAATGTTGCATTGTGTTTGAAAATGTGTTGCCCATTGCAACAACTGTAACTACTGTACTTAAAAGTCTATTGCCTATCTGCAAAGTATTTAAACTAAAGTAATTCATTCTGAGAAAGTATTTTTTGTAATGTAATGTATAATGTAATTACAATGTAATTTAAAAAATAAAATATGTAAAAAAAAATTGTTTCTAAAAATGTAGTAAATCAGTATGAAAAAATTAATATAACAATTAATACATTTAAAAATTGTCATTTACAAAACCTTTGAAATTCACTGAAAAAACCGTAGGTTTCAGGCACGTTATAGTTAGAAATTAGCATTTAAAAAACCTTTGAAATTCACTGAAAAAACCATAGGTTTCAGACACGTTATAGTTACAAATTAGCATTTAAAAAACCTTTGAAATTCACTGAAAAAACCATAGGTTTCAGACACGTTATAGTTACAAATTAGCATTTGAAAAACCTTTGAAATTCACTGAAAAAACCATAGGTTTTAGGGACAGTTATAGTTACTTGGACATTGCACTCGTACAAAACCCGTGAAATTCCCCCGTTATAGTTAGTTCAGCTAACTATAACTCGCGCCCCGCAATGCACTGCTGATGACGTCACATATTACATCACTCATGACATGGTCAGTGACATCACTGATGACATCACTGATGACATCTCAAATGACATCACTGATGACATCATCCACGTGATAATCTGATGCACCTCCTCACACCCTAATATAACCTTTGATACACCCACTCTAAATTACAGACTGCCATTCGCAAAACCATAGACACTCCAACACCAATAACTACATACCCACTCACTGATTCTTAGGTCTACACACACACATCCACTCACTCACCCGTACAGTCACTCATACTTACGGTCACTCAGTACAGGACTATCATATGCACTCTTACTCCTATATAGACACTCAAACAACGCCACTCATCCATAGAGATACTCACACACCTAGTCAGTCATGCAAATAATTAAACACACTGCCATTTACTCACCTATACAGTTATACACACACCAGCTCACTTACTCATACAAATAGTAGCACATTGTTACGCTCTTATACAATCACTGATACAAGCACACACTCATCCATACAGCCACTATCACAATCACTCACTCTTGCTTATAGCTATTTATATACTCCAACACACATATATACTGCCTTTCACATATGTAGTTACTCACACATGTACCACTGGGACATACATTCACTCACTAACACACTCTTACACACACTTACCCACCCATACAGTCTATCACAGATGCACTCTTGAAACCATCCACCCAGTGAATCACCCACTCACACATCTATGCACAGAGTTGCACACACCCCTCCCACACAAACACTCAGGCACCCATACAGATACTCAGACAAGCATTCAATAACTCATATAGACACTCATGTAGCTATTCACAAACACATGCAGCCACTTACACAGCAACAGACAGACGGATACAGACATTCATCCAGTTTAGTCACTAACCCATGCATTCAGTAAGATACGTTAGATCACTCACTTATAGAGTCAGTCACGCACCTACTAAATCATCCATACAGACACTTACACACCCACTCATTCTTCAATACGTCTTTTCCTATATATATTAAAAATATTTAAACTTTACAGAAACACACAGTCACTGGATGATGTCATCAGTGATGTCATCAGTGATGTCATCAGTGATGTCATTTGAGATGTCATCAGTGATGTCATCAGTGATGTCACTGACCATGTCATGAGTGATGTAATATGTGACGTCATCAGCAGTGCATTGCGGGGCGCGAGTTATAGTTAGCTGAACTAACTATAACGGGGAATTTCACGGGTTTTGTACGAGTGCAATGTCCAAGTAACTATAACTGTCCCTAAAACCTATGGTTTTTTCAGTGAATATATATATATATATCCTCCAACGTTGCCCCAGATCTCAAGGACGCCACTCCTACGGGAGAGAATTCAACAGAATTTTTTATTCAAAAAACAGCGCACCCTTTCTCAATAAATTTATCAGTCCCTGACGCGTTTCGGTGACACTTCACCTTAATCATAGGACGGAGCAAAAACAAACCATGGAAAACTGCAAATCCTTTCCCAAGGCCCACTGGAGGGCTGTAAACATTGTGAGAACAGTGGGGATGTTGTAACTTTGGACAAATACATGGACCCTACTGAGGGAAATATCGGCACTGCAACACCCAGCATGCTATTCACTGGAGAGTGCATGCTAGTGGAACAATACGTTTGCAGTGTGTTTTCCATGGTTTGTTTTTGCCCCGCCCTATGATTAAGGTGAAGTGCGCTGTTTTTTTAATAAAAAATTCTGTTGAATTCTCTCCCGTAGGAGTGGCATCCTTGAGATCTGGGGCAACTTTGGAGGATATATATATATATATATATATATATATATATATATATATTATTTTTATTTATTTTTTACATATTAAGCATGGCATCTAGGGCTGAGTTGGGACCCTGGAGGTGCTGCCTACAGTACTTGGTTGGTAGATAGTGTAGAGTGTTATTCATGAGAAGCTGAACCTGCATTCTGGGGGTGTCGGCAGAAGGAAGCCTGGGCAGGGGATAAGCTGCAGTGAATTAAGAAAGAAGCATGTTAAAATTTAACAAAGCTCCTCCTTGAATCTTCTGTTAGACTGGCAAGATTGGATTATTGCATGAGCTGCACCACACCCTCTCCGAAATGTCACCACTACCTATTTGCCTTTAGACAATACAGTTTGAATAATAACATTTAAAAACATAATTTACCATTTAGTTTATTTGTGTAAAAAAATTAAACTGTTGTTTCACCTGATCACCCAAGAGGTAACAGGCTCTCTGGCATAATGGCTCATGATAAGTTCCATTTGGGCACACATCTTAGAATAGTGTGCACAAAGACACTGCATTGCCGCTCGCCAAACAAAAAAATTGGAGGGAACATCGGCTGGCACCCAGGCAAACTCGAGGATGACAGCTTGATTATGGTACAGCATAAATATGTTGTGTTTGGTATCAAACAATATGCCTCACCACCCCTGACATGAATCTCATGTCGAGGGTGACGTGGCATGCATCCAGGTGGCTACCTTAAAGGTTGCCCACCTGGTTGCCATAGTTTCTCTGTGCTCTGGCTGGCAGTCTGCGCTTGCTGCACCAACACAGGATTCTGACCTCCTGCCAGGCAGTATGAACACTCCCAGAATTCAGGAATAAAGGCCTGAGCAGGAAGGAGACCACACCTCCTTCCCCTCAGGATTACTAGTGAAGTGGCACATCAAGGTGGTGAGCTTCAAAGGCTACACCACCTCTGATATGCATCAGGGCTGCCTCCCAAAGGAGGAAACAGCCCTTCCCCTGCCACGGGCACATTTGCTCCCGGGCAGGCAGGAAATTAGGTATGCAGGAGGTGCATACCCCAAGTAGGCTAGTCACACCTTTAGGGTGAGTTGCCTGGTCTGTACAGAAAAGGAAGGCTTGTGACATTTTTAAAAGTGGGGGAAATAGTGGGTTCTGGGTAGAAAGGTTGACCAACACCCCCGGATGTGGTCACCTCAGGGGCGGATAAGTCACTGGGGCAAGCAGCCCATTAGCCACTTGCACCCACACCCCTAAGTCCCCTAAATGTTGGATTTAAGGGCCAACCCAACACCACAACCTCAGTTCTGAATCAACTTGCATGGAAAAGGACAAAAAAGAGACCAGTGTCAGCGACAACAGGACTTGCACAAACCAAAAGAGAGATACTCTGCACCTGTGGCAGTGCTCCTGAACTTGCCTGATCGAAACTCGTCCTAGGCTAAATCTCAGTTCCCCCAGACAGAGGGACCCCTATGAGAGCTTGAAGTATCCTCTGCGTCCCCTGGGCTAGTGGCACTAGTCCCCTGCAAACTGCAGGTAAACCAACGCTCTGGGTCCGAAGAATTGCTAGCCATTGGGCCCTCCAAGGGATCACCCAAATCCAGATGGTCTAGTGCATTGTGGGAACGGTAGCCCTGCCTTCCATGAAGTTTCAGGCAGCTACCGTGTTCCCCGGGACCATCGGACGTCGAAGTAACCATCTGCTGTGCTTACCACTGCCAAGGGTTGTTGGTCACCAGTCTGGCAACTGGCTCTTGCATTCAACACTGCACCTAGAGGGAACTCCATCCGACTTACGTCTGACATCAACAGTGGCCCAGTTGCTGTGCTTTTACATCTTGTTCCCAAGCACCGTGTAAGTAGTAAAGAGCAGCTCTCCCACTGCTCCTGTTCAGCACCAGGGAAAGCCAGGACAATTCTGCACCCAGGGTCCATGGGCCAGGTAAAATTGAACTGACTGTCATGGCTTGGTCCTTGGACCCGCATCACGTTTACCCTCCTTGGTTTTCATGCAACTCGATCTGCAAGTGACTAATTGTCACTACCACGTTTTCCTATTGACAGCAATGCAAATGTTCTGCAGTACTGAATGGCTGTGATTTATGTTTTCTGCTAAAAACCGTAACTCCAGTAATATGTATCTGATCTCATTCAGTTTGGTGTCTACATTAAGTGCTGTTGGATTTCTATTAAGTCTTGTCAATTACTTATTGTCCATCTTGGTACTCTGAAATGCTTAACACATGTTCCTCTCGTAAAGTCTGACTGCTCTTTGCCACACTACAAGGGCTGAGCTAAGGACTTATTATTGTGAATCCAAGGACCATCTTTGGGGTCTGTGAGAGTATTGCATGGTGAACCCTAACCAGCATCATCACATAATACTCCTACACTAGTGAAGTGGCACATCAAGGCAGTGAGCTTCAAAGGCTGCATCACTGGTGATATGCAAGCAGGCTGCCTCGCAAAGACTGAAACAGCCCTCCCCCTGCCCCCAGGCACATTTGCACCCGGGAAGGTGGGAAAATTCGGTATTCAGAAGGTGTGCAGCCCCAGAAGGCTAGCCACATCTCTAGGGTGGCATACCTGGTCTGTACAGCTAAGGATGACTTCTGCCATTTTTAAAAGTGGTAGAATGGTGGGTTCTGGGTAGAAAAGGTGACCTACACCCCCAAATATGGTCACCTCAGGGGCAGATTAGCCGCTGGGGCTAGTAGCCCATTGGCCACTTGCACCACCACCCCTAATGCCCCTGAATCTAGGATTTAGGGGCTACCCCTGACACCTGACCCTCAGTTCTGATCTGACTTGCAACAAAGATAAAAGGAGAGACCCATGTTTGTTACAAGAGGATCTGCACAAACCAAAGGCATGATACTCTGCACCTATGGCAACCTTCCTGGAACTGCACACATGTGGCTTGTCCTGCACCAAAGCTTGGTTACCCCAGTCAGAGGGATCCCTTTGAGAGCCAAAGGTATCACCAGACTGCCCTAGACTAGTGGCACTAGTCTCCTGCAACCACACGTAAAAACAGCATACTGGTACTGAAGAATCGCTGGCCATCGGGCCTTCCGAGGGATCGCCGATAAGCAGTTATTCTCAAGTCTGGCAACCACCCCCTGCACCTTGAGGGAACTCCGCAAAACCTTCATCCAACATCAGCAGTGGCGTTGTTGTCACCTTTTGCACCCTGATCTTTCACCAGAACTGTGTAAGTGGTAAAACCAGCTCTTCCGTGGCTCCCGCTTCAGCACCAAGGACAGTCAGAACAACTCTGCACTCGGGCTTCTCGAGCCAGGTAAAATCGAACTGACTGTTGAGGCTTGGTCTTGGAACCCGCATCGCCTTTAACCTCCTTGGCTTCGATGCAACTCGACCTGCAAGTGACCAGTTTTCACTACCCCTTTTTCTCATTGACCGCAAAGGCTCTGCAGTACTGAATTGCTGTGATTTATGTTTTTTTCTAAAATCCATAACTCCGGTTATATGTATATGATCTCGTTCGTTTGAGGTCTAAATTAGATAAAAGAATCTTCTTTATTTTTATAAATTAGTGTCAAATATCTTTTGATTCGTGTCAATTACTTATCGTCCATGTTGATACTCTGAAATGCTTAATACATGTTCCTCTAGTAAAGCCTGACTGTTCTTTGCCACTGTACCAGGACTCACCTAAGGATTTATTAGTGTGAATCCAAGAACCATCATTGGGGTTTGTGACAGTATTGCATGATGAAGCCTAACCAACATCACCACATAATACTCCACCTCCCTACAGAGAAATTTCTCATCACCCTTTCACTCCCCAAAAAATTGCAAACAACCTATCAAACCCTGATGAAATCCAGTAATAATTCCCACCACCAGATAGAATGGTTTGTTTGGTCAGCACAGCTCTCATGTATTCCAATTTTATTTTCTTTACTGGTATGTAAATCATATTTCCTATGCATTGTTTACGGGAGAGGAATGGAATCTATTATACTGTAAATCAATGTACAGGTCATACATTTTCCAATCTATTTCAATTTGCTTTTATAAGGCATACTGTGTTCTTTGACATTTATTGCATGCCTAACATTTGTTGCATTTAAAGAAACCTGTGGTAACTTGTAACCACATTTTAGTTTTAGATTGAGATCTCCTGAGGATGATAATAGGTACTGGAAGTGGACCAACTTCTAGCCCTATAATTTTATGGATTTGAGGATGTGGCAATGCTTCCTAAGGAGTCAGGCAATCACATTGAATTATACAGCAATGATGAATGTAATCATCATTTGTTTTTGACATAACAAGAACTTAGGGTCTTAGCATAGCAGTTCTTCATGTAATTTGGCATTCACATTTTACTTGATATGTTTAGGATTCGACAGGGGTATGCTTTTTATGTAAATCTTACCAGTAGTCTCTATGCCTACCTGAAACATTATTTCACAGTTACAAATCCTTTTTCTATGTAGCGATTCTGGTTACTAGATAATTCTCTTCAACTTAGGTGGACAACTATTTTTCACACGAATAACACAATTGCCCTCGGTCCTAAGTCAGCCTTTCTTGAAGTCCCCAAATAATTAACATTACATCAATGTACCTCAACGAAAGCATCACAAATTGATTGTTTTGCTCCAATTTTAGTGTTAGTCCACCTGCTGCTTCCAATATCCCATGAGAATATTCATATAGCTGGAGAGGGTGGAGCAGGTGCCCATTGTGTAGCTGAGCTTGTCTGTAAAATATATTTTAAAATAAAAATATATTTTGTGTTAGGCAAAATTTGAGCATGCTCAGTAATATTTGAGCGTGTTCCAACATCCTAATAGGTCTCGCCCTGAAAAAAAGGTTAAAAGCATTTAAACCACCTCCATGCCTAATGCTTGTGTACAATAAATTACCATCAAGAGGAATCATAGTATATTGTTCAATCCATTCCATACCATCCATCCTGCTAATGAAATCCCTTCTATCTGAATAAAAGACAGTTGAGTTTGAATGAGACATAAGAAGTTATCTATATATTCAGTTGTCTTCTCATGAAGACTAGTTTTTGATGAAACAATAGCACATCCACCAGGATTCATAGCATCTGTGGGTATCTGTGGATAATAATTTCTTAAAAACTGGCATTCATCTATATCAATTAACACCCTCTAGTTCAGTATTCGTCTAAGACCTATTTTAGGTGTTCAGCACATTTTAGATATTTTTTAAATGAAATAATTTGTGAGTATAAGAATCTCTGAGGTTGATACCACTCTTTCATCATGCACCGGCCTCTGCCAAATTCTCAATGCCATGAACCTATGTCACTATTGATTTGTGTGAATTTATAAAAATGTATTTGTTAACTACTTTAATGATGGCAGACACAGTTCATTGGTCTTCTGGCAATTACTCCCAATCTTACCAGTGGGTACTTTTAACCACTCATGACATAGGCAGTCATGAATTTGTCAGGGATTAAACACCATGTCTTGTATTGGTGAGCAGGTGTTAGCATGTACATACATTGATTTATTTAAGGATTATCATGCCTGCTTCCTCATTGGTTCATAAGTGTTTAGGTGTTAGTAGGGTTAAGCATGTAGATATCCTCCTGTGTCTTTAGACTGTTTCTGAAATTACCATTTGGGCCCAGTTGAAGTATTGGTCAATGAATTAGATGGCATAGGTTTGACCTGAGATTTTGCCCTTTACAGGATAAACTCTGAAGTGATCGAGAGGTGCCACACCATTTGAGACAAATTTCCCATTTTGTTGACTAGGAATAAGAGCAAGCCAGCATTTAGAAAGGGTTGACTGTCACAATTATTGCTAGTGCTATGGAACTGTACACTGACTGTACCGTCCAAGCAAATGCAACCCAACTCTGCGGTGGGTAGATCTGCTCTCTTTGATAGCTGGCAATAATTATTTTAATGAACAATTTCTAGACAGGCAAGCATTATCAATTAACACTACAAGTGAATGGACAAAAGGACAGCAACACTGTTAACATTTATAGAGTCTGTAATAATATGAAAACCTAATAGATCTAGATTTGCCATCAAATTATTGTCAAGTCTGGATTTTCAATTGTTTTTGTGTTTTTCAGATTTTATCTCCCTTGTCCAAAGGCCTGTTTCATAAAGCTATTTCTCAGAGTGGAGTATCGCTATTCCCTAATATCTTGTGTACAGATCAAGAAAGGGTTGTTGCCGTTAATAAGGTAAGTTTTTCTATATACTTTTAAAATAATTTGCTTTGTGGAGGGCCTGTTTGCATTCTCAAATGAATCATGCCATGACACAGACTATATCTTGCCTTCAAATGCTGATGACATTTGTAATCACTGCACAAAAGAACAGTTAACAGTCTTGGTCTAAGTAACAAGACTCTAGGTCAAAGTAAAGTACCAACTAATTTCCATGCATAGACATTGTGCAGTGTTTCTGTTAATGACGGTAACTGGATTTTAGAGAATAGTTCCACTGACTCAGTCTCTGAAAACATACCACTACTAAGACTCAAATTGGAACTCCCTCCCCCACAAGTCTGAAATTGCATAATTTGGTTGTTTACATCACAAGAAACAATATATTTGTCCTTAGGGCAAATATTAGTTATATTAATAGAAAGTACAGCTATGCTTTAAACATTTTTTGGAGTTGAAAATATCATCTGGGGGATTTCCACACTAATAGTGAGAGGTACGTTTCACATCATTATGTGACTTACTCGTATCATCTCTTAGCAGTAAGGGATGAGTTACACAGTGTAAGCCCCTCACTTCCTCCTATCTCCTTTTAATACTAGCACACTGTATTTGATCATTGGAGATTGTCTACAGCTGAGAAGATGATTTATAAATGCTTTCCTCTTCCATGAGAAGCCACACAAAAGTTATCAGAGTCCAGAATAAGCATTCAAAATGGGTATATATGTGTGGTACTAATGCACTTTATGGCAGTTCTCATCTCCAATAGGATCGGGGCTGGCAGTTTGTATGTTTCCTGATACAAAGCTCAATCATTCACTGTAAGGACAATGGTTTTATAAGCGATGGCAGTATAACTGAGCACTGCATGAGCAATTCTCAAAGTCCTGCTTCAAATGTTCATGGAACCTGAAAGAAAGTGATTTATGGCCTACATGAGAGACCATTTCACAAAACCTTTTTCCTTGAGTAGTTGTGAATCGCTGGAAGTATGTCAGTAGTAAGAAAAAGCAGACCGCACGCTATACTCTTTGTGACCCGGACTCAGGTATCAAATTTGGGACGTGATATTGTCCCCTGTTACCATTTGTGACCAGAAAAGACGGTAACTTCAATGAGGAGAATGCTTCCTAATATGTGGTGATACCGCGCTATAAATAACATATATGACTTCTACACAATATTTCTCTTGAACCCTGATGAAGTTCCTTTGTAACATGGAACGAAATGCATTGGCTGGATTTTACCTTGTATAGTGTATATGATCAATAAAAGAAGATGATGGAAAAATCTAATGGAACATGACTTCTTTCCTGGTGCACCTTCCTATTGTTGAAAAAACTACTCTCAAAACAATCTCTGGGAATGGATTATTACAAGACGAGTTCAAAGAAGGGACTTAAACTATTGCACCAGGAAGTCCATTTACCATACCCACTCCTTATCCAGTAATGAGGCACTATTCTCTAGAATGAAACTCTTGGTAAATAAGACAACATCTCTTTTTCTTTATACTGCAGATTTGTTATCAATCTATAAAATGTTGCATTGGTAAACTGTCATTTGGAGTTAGTTTTGTTGCCTTTTGTTGCCAGGACATTTCGCTTATTCATTACCTCAATTTATTCAAAACCATATATGTAATCCTGTGCATTCGAATGTGTATACATTTATTCATAATAATATATCTACAATGTTGGAGTCTAAAAATGAGCTACAAATCAGGATATCAAGATGTTTAATTCTGTTAACTGTCAATCTGTCTACAACCATGAAATTCAGTCGCAGCGGTTGAGTACGTTGTTTGCAACTCCACACTAATAGGGGCATATTCACAGGGAGCTATCGCCAAATTAACGGCACTTTATCGCAGCCAAAGTCATGATAAATTTACCCCCCCCATTCACAAGCCGGTGTTAACAGCCCACAGCACCAGTTTACCCGCGATAGCAGCCGCAAAAAACATCGCCACAGAGGACCCTCGCAAATATCGCTAATGAGATGCAGAGTAGGCGTTCCCGTGACAAAAACCGAGACAACAGCACACCTCAACATTCACAACGACCAGCCACATCCGCGATAAAAACACAAAACAGGCGATAAGGCGCGTTAGCACCAGGAAATCTACACCTGCTCTGACCTGGTGTAAAGTCGGACGGCAGCCAGCACCACAAAAGGGAGCACAGCCCAGGCCCACATCCGAAGGGCAACAGATGCCATGGAGCCACACATCATGCAGCCCGGACACCCAAGAGGGCCACAACACCCACCCCCACCACCCCAGGACCCCATCCCACACCCAGAACCGGAACACCCCCCGGACCAACACAGACGCAGCGCAGACAAAGACAGCGGAACCCCAGGAAACGTACCAGCCGCACAGACCCAACATCTGACAATGTCACCTTCCACTACAGGCTGAAAGGGACAACCAACCTAAGCATCCTGACCATCATCGCCTTACAGGCCTACGGCAACAACACAGCGGACAGCCAACATCCCACCCCACACAAAGCTGATGGCGTGGCTGCACCTGTTGGCCCCTGAGACCCCCCATCCAACACCCGCCAGAGTCGGAGGAGTCCCACAGCCAGCCACATCCAAGTGTCCCACACCTGTCCTGGACATCACCATCACCCTGGTACCCCAGTCCCCATACGTACAACACAATGCGCAGGATCCGCTGGAGACCAAGCAAGGACCATACGCCATAGCAGGATGCACGCACGTGTTCGGGGCAACACACAGCACACATGTACTACCTGTGCCCCCTGGTGACACAGCACACAATCACCGCAACAGGAAGCACACGTCTCACACCAATGTGCAGGCAACAACAGAACACCGTGGACCACCCAACAATGTCGCCTTCAAATACACAGCCAGTGTGCATGATACCTTCATCCTCCGACAGTCCATCACCAACCAGCGTTCCCAGGATGGCAACAAGGGAAATGCACAGCCCCTTGGCAACATACAAATGAACACCCCACACACCTCAACTCCCCAAACATGCAACTCACAACGCTGGCAATGCACACGTCACAAAATCACATACAATAGGCACAACAAGATGCCCAACCACCAGACACAACAGAACAACTCTTAATGTCCACATGGGCAAGCCCTGAACATGAGCCAGCAACGGCATGGCACCTCAGCCACATAATAGCCGAATGTGGGGAGAGGTGGCAACCAGGCATGTGTGCAGGATGCAGGAGAACCATGATCCGGAAAGCACACAATGCCAAGAGTGGCGGAGATGTGCTGGACAGACCGCAGTATGCAGAACACACCCATATCCATGGCGACATACACCTCTGGCGTATGGAGTGCAGTGGACAGAGGACGCCACCATGTCACCCCAGCCAGTGTGGGACCTCGCGGAAATGTTGCCTGTCATGCCCCCCCCCAAGCGTCACCGGAGTGTGATGGCCCAGCGTACGCCACACCAGCGTAGGGGTGTGAATAAAAAGCATGTAGGCCTGGGCGTGGTCCCCTTCCGGAAAGACCAACGTCTCTGCCAGGGCGGCACCTCCCACCCCGCCACGAGGCCGACGCCATCCTCGTGAGCGGAGTTGCCTGCGATGCAGTGCGGCTGCCGGACCACGGCACGCTGGACCACGAACACGTCAGGCCCGCCCCTGCACAGCCAGGCCACACTGATCACCTGCCGACACCGGCGTGTGTCAAGGAGGGCCCACCACGTGCCGGCGCAAGCTCCAAGCCCGAGTCCCGCGAACTTGGCAGTCAGCTCAGACCACCAGGCCTCCATGACACAGGCCCGCTTCAGTCCTTTCTAGTTGACGTACTGCACTGCCACCTATGGCCCACTCCTCGGACCAGCAGGTCCCACATGTGAAACTGTGTCCTGAGTCATGAATGGCAGTGACCCCAAATCCGGGCCAGCGGCCACAGCACCAGATGCCCCCCCGATCAGTGAGGCATAGTTCCATATGGGCTTCTTGCGACACATGGTGCCACTAACCCTGTTCAACGCCAGCCGGCTACACGTGGTGCCACTAACCCTGTTCAACGCCAGCCGGCTACATGTGGTGCCACTAACCCTGTTCAACGCCAGCCGGCTACACGTGGTGCCACTGAACCTGAACAACGCAGGCCGGTGGGGCCATCCATACTATGCCGGCGACACAAGGTGAATGGGCCCTGCTGACCGCTTCCTCAGGCCTACACCATGGTCAGGTAGGTCACACATTTGGAACTGAGTCTTGATTACACCATGGCAGTGAACATTATTTAAGGCAGAGAACAATTCCCAATACACACTTCGATGTGGTGGCAACAAGTCTGTGCATGGCATCACAACCACACGTGTCTGTGGGCCTATGCAGACTACTGCCCTTGGCCTACGCTGCGCATGAGTGGGGTCACAGATTTGGAACTGAACATCGGTAATTCAAAGGACAGAATACATTTCATCGCACGCACGGAGAGGCGTAAGAGGATGACACGTTGCTGTCCGGAAGGAACAGGATCAGCGTTACGGAGGTGATTGAACACTACCGACAACTGCCACTGTGTCACTAACTCTGTGCCCCGTGAGCCAACGACAGGTGGCTGTGGGCCCATGCTGACCGCTCCCTCCGGCCTACACTGCGGTCCAGTAGGTCACAGAGACTTGATTTGGCAATGTTGGAGTTCACATCTGTGTACCGGCATCATCGCAGACTGCATCCCCTCTGAGCACCTGTGCCACTAAGTGTGTTCCCCGACATTCATGGACACTCACTGGTCGTACATTGGTGGCGTTTGTGTCAATGGAATAGGGGCTAGTTTTCATTCTCATGTAGCTGATCCCGAATTGTTGGTGACAGCGAGGGTTGCGCTTTCCACTCCTCAATTTGCTGCTTCCGGATAACATCAGACCTTCCGCATCATGCCCTGGAGGACACCTTCCACTGTCCCCCGCAACACTCCGCAACATACACCTCGGACATTGATGGGGACCCACTCAGGTCGCATGGCCCATCTGACTGCACCGCAAGTCACCGTCCCGTGGCTGGGTGCCTGTGCCGGCCGCAATGCATCCGGGGCCACTGACTCTGTGCTGCCCATGCCTGGGACCCCTTCACCTGAGACATTGAATGGCCTCTGTAGCGATGGTCTTCGGGTCATCAACGCCATGTGTCTGTGGCCCTGCGCTGTCCGCATCCTCCGGCCTCAACTGCGGGCCACCAGGGTCCACACATAGCATCGAGTCTTGACCGGCCCGGACGTCGCATCACCGCAGGAGGCACACGCCACCACCGCAAGGACCACCTTCAACCGCCATCTGCCAGAGTCGAAACGGTGGTCCTGACAGACCTAAGGAGTTGCTCAGACCTGTCGTGGATGCCATCATCGGACTGATACCCTGCTCAGCACTCCAGGTGCCAGTGACTCAGTGCACCGCACGCCATTGTCCGTTACTGATTGAGTTTTGTGCTGTTGTGAGGTTGCGCAGCAATGTCACCTCATGCAGTGGGGAAGACCTGGGACTATGATGAGGAAGATGTGTCAAGTGTGCGGAAGGGAGAGGGCACAGACAATGGGAGGGCAGGAGGCAACAGCCCCACGGCAGGAATGCAGACTGGTGGTGGTAGTCAAGCTACACACCCGGATCTATTGCTGGGTATTGCGCTGTGGACTGCGGACGCAACTGTCACCTCAGGCAGTGTGGGAGACCTGGGACGTTGATGAGGAAGTTGATGCAGGTGTAACACACCCCACTGCATCTGCATCAGGACTGAACCGAAGGGACACAATCCTAGCAATTTCTTCACATGAGCGCGCTCTTCTCTAGTGCCCCTGCCTCAGTGCACTGCAACTCAAGGAACGTCCAGACTGAATATTGGGTGACCTCTGTCCTTACTCCGGATCCTTCCATGTTGCTTTGCAGTTGACTCTGTTATGCTGGTGTTTTCTGTTTCCATTGCACTGGTGTCCACTGTTCAGGTTGTTGGCAGCACCAAGCACTCCGTGCGGACTGGCTTATTCTCACCCCACACACATCCAGCACAGGCATCACTGTACATGTGGCCCTGCCAATAAAGGGGCCGGGCGCATGTGCCCGTGGCCAGTTCAACATGATATGTGCATGTGTCTCTGTGGAGGTGTGGGTCTCCTTTGTGGGGCGTGGGGAGTCCCTGAAGGGTATTGGACACCCATGTATGTGTTCTAGTTCACATTCCATGGGTTCGGCAACACCCCCACCTGTTGGGCCACCTCCTTTTGGCGTTCTGCCACCTGGCATTGGGATGCCATGTGTGGGTGGGTGAAGTGTTGTGAGCCAGCCATGATTGCGGGTGCTTCCTGCTGTGTGGTCTGTTGCAGGGGCTGGGTTCTCCTCTGAGTGGCTTGTCTGCCCTGGTCCTGGTGGTGGGTTGTGTGGGATGTCCATGGGCTGTTGTAGGGCGTCGGTGTCTGGGCTGTGGTGTTCGTCTCAGGCATCACTGATGGGTTGTCTGTTCTGACCTGCTGGAGGTGTTGTTTGTCCCTCTGCATTGTGAAGGGGAGGTGCATGTTGGCATTGTGTTGGCGCCTTGTTCTTGTCGACATGCAGACTGTGTGACAATGTACATTGTGACTGTTTTGGCGGTGGTGGCTATTTGAGTTGGGACAATGTCCATTTGGCCTACATGGCTGATGTGGGGTTGTAGGGGTAGATGTGGATCTCACAGTTCCCTGCTCTGTCCGATGTGATTGTTCTGTTACTGTGCCTGGTTGGACCCAGTTGTGTCCCCTGTTCTGCAGTGTGGGTGTTGCACTTTGTGCCACATTGTCATGGTATGTGCTGTGATTGCTATGTGTGTGTGCTGCAGTGTGCCACGGGGATGGGGGACATGTCCCTGGGTAATTGTGGGTGTGCAGTGTGTTACACCTCATTGTGCATGTGTGGCATTGTGCCCATCACCCACCGTCCCCCCAGCCCCTGTTAGATCCTCGCCCTGTTGTTGTTGTGTCAGGTCCTGTCGGGCTGTGTCCGTACTCCCTACTCATTGCACCCTCTCCACACTGATGACTGTGGCCTGGGTTTCCTCCTGCTCTTCCTGTGTCGCTGGACTGCCACCTCCTGTCGCAGTTGCTGCCTTCCTGTTCGCAGCGAGTTTTTACCTGGTTTAGGTTGTCAGGTCCTGCCGGTGCCTCTTGGCCTCCTGGATTGGCCTCCTGGGCTCTGCGACTGCATTCCAGGCGGTCTGCTTGTGGGTCATTTGCTGGTAGTGTTCTGTCGCCTCCGTGGCCTTGGTCTTGTTTTCCTGTGGTCTGCACCCCGTCTTCCTCTCCCTTTTCTCCTTGGCCTTCCCCAACCCACTTGTTCCCTGCTGGTGGTCTGTGGGGGTTGTGGTGTTCGCGTTGCCCTCTGCGCTGGGTCAGGGTGCATGGAGTTGCTATGTGCTTTGGCTTGTTTCTGGTGTGTTGTGCCTGTGGTTTTTATGGTGCAATTGCCCGCCAGACGCGTGGGAGTTGCAGGCCTGAGGCTGCTTTTCGCACCTTTTTGTACCGTGATTGGCCTCATCGCATGATTTCTCGCGTTTCGCATTTTTTGGGCGTGGTGTTGATTTACACGCTGACATTTGACGCGTTATCTGGTGACTATCGCATGCTACCGCCTTGTTGTGAATTCCACGTTGACACAGGGTTATTTTCCCGTGATAGGCTGCGTTATTGAAAGTTGCGTTATGCTACTCTTGCGGTAGTTATCACACGTTCTTGTGAATATACCCCTTAGTGTTTCCAAAAGTCTGTATGTGAATGTGTGTTGGTTGACAGGAGACTGTCATGAAGAAGAAGATGCAGATCACATAACCCACAGTGTACTGATTAAAAATATTAATTGTGCTAAGACTTTAAAACAGTCTGTGCAGGCAAGTGACATACAAGCTCAAGCTCAGAGCTAACTCATGCAATAAAAACATTCCATGTCCATGATTTAGCGTAAAAGGTAATTTACTAGGACATGGTTGCAAACACTTATTTTGAACTTTCATCAACATATAACAAATACTTCCCGTAACTACTCACACCTCATGTCAACTTTCATTTACAAGCCCTCATACCTTGTTTCATACTTCCCTGTTCCACTCACTAAGCTCTTGCCATATATTCAGACTCTCCTTAATTTTCCTACCAAACACCCCCACTGAAACTCTGTGCTAGCTCAACAAAGTACAGCACACCATCTTTTGTCACCTGTACTCCATTCTCCCCCCCCCCCGAGGGACTGGATACGCCCACATGTGACTCTCCACCCCCCAAAATACCGCCACCCAGAAAAAATACATATTAGACACCATCCTGGAATAAGCAGGAAAATGTGTACAGTTCATTGAGGAAAGGAACAGAATCAAGAGGCTAAATGATGCACTGACTTACTCAAAAGTTGAAACGTCCCAAAGAGACCTGCTTGAAGAGGTTAAGCCTAAACATATCAATGACTGGCATACTAACAATGAGTGTTTCAATCAAGCCCCAACGTGCTTGTTAGTGGGGGGTCAGTGGGAGAAATTGTTGAAAAGAGACACAAATTGAAGGAGGTTTCTGCCAGAAGCCTAGTAATATCCAGAAAGCAGAATTTTTAATAAGAGGTCTACTATTAAGCAACATGTAAATGTAAGAGGGGTTAATGTAGCAGATGTCAGTTATTAGAGAATCCTCTGGCAGAATATTATGGGATTTAAGAGAGCACAGGAGAATAAGGAGCTTCTGCTATTTGTACTCATTTTGCATACTCTGCAAGATAAATGGCTAAATAAGTTTATAACTTTGACCTGTTTTTTTGGTTTAGAAATGAATGCTGAAACTTCAAGCCATGGGCTGGAAAATGGTTTTCTTTTGGATATAATTTCCTCTAGATTGAAAATAAATAAGTCAGTCATAATTGTTGCTGTTGATGCAGTCCGAACTGATTTTAACCAGAAAGAAGGTAGAAAGGTAGAAACACAGTACTTCTATTATGTGGCATCTACATTCCCCATGCAGACTGCAGGTATTCTAACTCTGTCCGGGAGCCAATAAGCAATCTTCAGTTATTTTAGAATAGTTAGGAGTATGTAATGAAGATATCAATAGGGAATCATTTGGTAGACTTCAAGAGCCCCAGGTCCTAGTGGGCTCCAAATTGCTGTATTAAAGACCAACCCTCAAATGTTAAGCTACCCATCTTCTCTCTCCTCAGCAGTCTCAGCCATCTGTTTTGGCCCTGAATCTAAGCAGAGTAGCAGTATTGTTTCTATATATAAAAAGGGTCCAATAACATGCCCTGCAAACATTTGTGTAATAACTCTCCTATACTTAACTAACAATTCTTAACCTTCTATTTAACTGGGTTAATGTAAAGTCACTGCTAACTAATAGGAATAGATAATGGTATTTTGTCAGTAAATATAGCTTTTCATACAAATACATGAGAAGTGCTGGTAAAGGGTAGAGCAAGGGCCAGTACTGGATATAGCTGCACTTAAAAGGCTTAATACAAGGTTGTGTTTGGGGTGGGTGTAACTCGTGTAATTCCGTGTAGTCAAGCAGAAATACTCAAAAATTCTGCAAGATTACACAGAATTACACGAGAGGAGTAATTCTGTGTTTAGCACTATTTTCTTAGTGTAAAAATGCCCCTTGTGTCTAAAATGGATCCAAGGATGCATTTTGTGCCAAGAAATAGTGCTAAATGCAACAGACCCTGAATAGCAAGGATAAGCAGCTGGTTATGCTTGCTAAATGTGCACTTGTGGTAGGATTTTCCCTCATCTTACTCTAGGCATTTACCATTATTTTCTTAGTGCAAAATGCACCCTTGCGGGCAAAATGAAGCGAGGATGCATTTTTTGCTAAGAAAATAATGCTAAATGCAACAGAACATAAACAACAGAGCGAGCAGCTCTCGCAGCAGGATTTTTTCCCCCCAAATTACTCTTAATTACACGAGTGAGCATAATTGTGTTATTATCAGTATAAGAGTAACACAGAATTATCCAAATTACTCCAATTACTCTGGCGTATTTTAAATTCTGCCCAGGCTTAGCTGTGTACTGGCCTAAATCTAAGATATGCCACATTTTTAAGGGATCGATTTTTTAAACCAAACAAAATGTTATCCGCCAAAACTCGGAATTGTCTTTATTAATGTATGAAGATGATATGGTTGTAATGGATCACTTGCTTCTTACTATACAGAGAATGTAAGATAAACGACACGAATACAATGTGTAATTTATCTAAAAGAGTCACATTGATAAGACAAAAATTCTGAGATTTGATGGTGGTAGAAGTAAGCATAAATGTGGTTAAATGGGTCTATGGAGGAGGAGGTTAAGCTTTACTGCTGTTTTGCCGCAACTAGTTGCAATATTTATCCTGCTATACTGTGTCTGCCATTTTGGCAAATAAATCTAACATAACCTGTAATACATTTTAGATCATTAATTCCAAACATGGAGATTTATCAGAAACACATCTCTTAAAGACATTTTATCTTGCATCCTTCCAGCATTGTTGTTATACTTCTGTTTGGTTTACAATGTTAAGCACTGAGGGGCATATTCACAAGGAGCTATCGCCGAATTAACTGCACTTTATCGCAGCCAAAGTTGTGATAAATTTACCTCCCCATTCACAAGCCGGTGTAAACAGCCCACAGCACCAGTTTACCCGCGATAGCAGCCGCAAAAAACATCGCCACAGAGGACCTCCGCAAATATCGCTAATGAGCTGCAGAGTAGGCATTCCCGTGACAAAAGTCGAGACAACAGCACACCCCAACATTCACAATGACCAGCCACGTCCGCGATAAAAACACAAAACAGGCGATGAGGTGCGGTAGCCGCAGGTATTTAACACCTGCCTCAAGCAGGTGTAAAGAAGGACGTCCACCTGCAGTAGGCAACTGAGTCCCGCACACAGCCATACCCGAAGAACAAACGACGCCATGGAGCTACTCTAAATGCAGCTCGCAGCACAACAACCCCGCCACCACCCCCTGGACAGCCACCCCCCCAGGACCCGGACCCGCTCCCCCCCCGGACCACCACAGAGGCAGCGTAGAGTAAGAAGGCGGACCTACCGAAAAACGCACCACTCTCACAGACCTAACGCCCGCGGAAAAATCACACTAGCAACGATCACCCGCCCCTAAAGAAGATTTACACAAAGGCCCAACAAGGGGTCCTAGTATTGCAAAACAACACCCAGGGCTGTCAATTCCATATGTTCAAAAAATTCAAAGAACAAGTTGCTTAACAAGATTGATTTTTTCTTTTTATTTTCATAATATCATAAAATAGTTAACACATTCCGAAAAATTCATAAATAATTACATATATAATATCTGAAAATATGTCCCACACAAAACAATCATACCATCAATCATACTAGCACTCACTCATGGTGACATACACATTTATTCCTCAAGACAAACATCTTTATAAAACATCGCAAATCACTCCAGATGATAAGGCTGCCACTCGAAGTTAAGATGGAGCATTCTCGTGTATTCTCCCGGTAATAGATGGAAACAAGGTCCAAGAGCACGAGAAGAATAAAACGCCAACGCGCGTTTCGGTGTGAGGCCCTCAATAGGGCAACACCTTCGTCAGGGCGGAGGCAGATAAATAGTGTGGGACACACAAACACACCTAAAATCACATAGAAATACATTAACAATTTATACATTTATATATTTTTATTATTATAGACAGAATAAACTTGATTTTTGATATCATAATATATACAAAGATATTGCCAAGAGACAACCAAAGGGTAAGACTCAATTCATTTTTAATAATTTTATAATTAAGGGGACACAATGGTCTGAACACGAGATGGAGTGCACAAGAAGGAAATAAATACAAAATAGGATACCAAAAGGAGAGAAAAAGAAAGACCCGTGAGATTCACAGTATTGTGCATGAGATGTGAATAGTTCAGAAAGTCAGATTCCAAAGCGTGTGATGAAAATTAAAGATGCATGTAAAAGAAAACCCTGCCACACGTAGCGTACAAAATAAAAACACTACTCACACACCAAATCTATCTTGATGAATGACAATGTTCACTCAGATTCTTTTGTAAGGTCCTCAAGAGACCACACCATACAATAGAGATGGTATCTGAAACAGAGGCCCAGACAAAGATATAAATATAAATATATAGCCATGGGTCAGACATATCGAGTATCAGTTGTCCTGTTCACACATATAGAGACAAAAAAAGGAAGAAGTACCCATATGCCCAGAGATGCATACCAAAGGTCCGGAGTACTTCATATGGGTCAATCAAGTGTTTAGTCCAGGGATTATGACCACTGCCAGCAGCACCGCAGGGGAATCGGTAATGGATCGATAGGATGAGCCCCTCCAAAAACATCAACGAGGGCTAAGGATACTTCCGACCCAAATACGAGAAAGAGATATGAATTCAAACGGCGGTTACGACACGTGAGGTTATTTAAACATCTAAGAGCATCTGTACTTATGAGCGCCACCTGTGACCTGGCCAAGCTTCTAATCCATAACTGGTAAGGGGGCATTTCTAAAATTTCAAAGGTCACCCAACGGATCGTAATAACAATAAACAAATGTCAAATACGCACTCGTAAGGGGTACAGAACCGGTAGGTTAATAAAGAACTAAGGTAACCAGGGGGTTCTGACTAGCAGATATGCGCAGGCCCACCGAGAGATATAAACGGGTGTAGCCATTTCAGGGCTGCGGCCGAATAGATTGAACAAGGAGCAACGAGGATTCGGACAGATGGTAGCCTAAATTTTGGACAGTTCGGGTAGGTCCCGCATGGACAGCTGTACTCACCAGATAACGATTAAAACTCCGTCCTTCGCGGTATTCCTCCTGTCAGACGGCGGGGTGGGAATTCCTCCGACCGAGACAGAATGGAAGAGCTAAACAGTTTAAATATATCCCGGCACCGCCCAGCCTCCAATAGGAGAGAGAGAAGAAAATTATAAAAACTCCAAAACGAAACAGAGGCCAATTTGAGTCCAAACTACATGGGTGGCGGAGGTGGCCATTAAGTGATGGCATTTTCCCAAGGGCACTGTTTGTTCAAGCCCTTGTTGACAGAGTTGAGAAGATAAATCCAAAATACCTAAATTTTGTTTTGGAGTTTTTATAATTTTCTTCTTGAATTTTGTCCTAGATTCTAAAAACTCTGTATTTTTGCCATGTATTGCATTTTTTATGACCCTGCTTCTACCCCTGAGAATAGTCTTCTCGAGGGATATCTTATTGTAACTCTTCTAAAAAATCCCTCTTTCAAAGATGGCCGCTGTGTTTACTTCTTATGGACGAGGGTTTTCTCTTGTCCGTTTTTTATCTCCGTATGTTTACGTATCCCTCTCTCCTATTGGAGGCTGGGCGGTGCCGGGATATATTTAAACTGTTTAGCTCTTCCATTCTGTCTCGGTCGGAGGAATTCCCACCCCGCCGTCTGACAGGAGGAATACCGCGCAGGACGGAGTTTTAATCGTTATCTGGTGAGTACAGCTGTCCATGCGGGGCCTACCCGAACTGTCCAAAATTTAGGCTACCATCTGTCCGAATCCTCGTTGCTCCTTGTTCAATCTATTCGGCCGCAGCCCTGAAATGGCTACACCCGTTTATATCTCTCGGTGGGCCTGCGCATATCTGCTAGTCAGAACCCCCTGGTTACCTTAGTTCTTTATTAACCTACCGGTTCTGTACCCCTTACGAGTGCGTATTTGACATTTGTTTATTGTTATATTGATCCGTTGGGTGACCTTTGAAATTTTAGAAATGCCCCCTTACCAGTTAACAACTATGGATTAGAAGCTTGGCCAGGTCACAGGTGGCGCTCATAAGTACAGATGCTCTTAGATGTTTAAATAACCTCACGTGTCGTAACCGCCGTTTGAATTCATATCTCTTTCTCGTTTTTGGGTCGGAAGTATCCTTAGCCCTCGTTGATGTTTTCGGAGGGGCTCATCCTATCGATCCATTACCGATTCCCCTGCGGTGCTGCTGGCAGTGGTCATAATCCCTGGACTAAACACTTGATTGACCCATATGAAGTACTCCGGACCTTTGGTATGCATCTCTGGGCATATGGGTACTTCTTTCTTTTTTTGTCTCTATATGTGTGAACAGGACAACTGATACTCGATATGTCTGACCCATGGCTATATATTTATATTTATATCTTTGTCTGGGCCTCTGTTTCAGATACCATCTCTATTGTATGGTGTGGTCTCTTGAGGACCTTACAAAAAGAATCTGAGTGAACATTGTCATTCATCAAGATAGATTTGGTGTGTGAGTAGTGTTTTTATTTTGTACGCTACGTGTGGCAGGGTTTTCTTTTACATGCATGTTTAATTTTCATCACACGCTTTGGAATCTGACTTTCTGAACTATTCACATCTCATGCACAATACTGTGAATCTCACGGGTCTTTCTTTTTCTCTCCTTTTGGTATCCTATTTTTGTATTTATTTCCTTCTTGTGCACTCCATCTCGTGTTCAGACCATTGTGTCCCCTTAATTATAAAATTATTAAAAATGAATTGAGTCTTACCCTTTGGTTGTCTCTTGGCAATATCTTTGTATATATTTTGATATCAAAAATCAAGTTTATTCTGTCTATAATAATAAAAATATATAAATGTATAAATTGTTAATGTATTTCTATGTGATTTTAGGTGTGTTTGTGTGTCCCACACTATTTATCTGCCTCCGCCCTGACGAAGGTGTTGCCCTATTGAGGGCCTCACACCGAAACGCGCGTTGGCGTTTTATTCTTCTCGTGCTCTTGGACCTTGTTTCCATCTATTACCGGGAGAATACACGAGAATGCTCCATCTTAACTTCGAGTGGCAGCCTTACCATCTGGAGTGATTTGCGATGTTTTATAAAGATGTTTGTCTTGAGGAATAAATGTGTATGTCACCATTAGTGAGTGCTAGTATGATTGATGGTATGATTGTTTTGTGTGGGACATATTTTCAGATATTATATATGTAATTATTTATGAATTTTTCGGAATGTGTTAACTATTTTATGATATTATGAATAGAAAAAGAAAAAATCAATCTTGTTAAGCAACTTGTTCTTTGAATTTTTTGAACATATGCAATTGACAGCCCTGGGTGTTGTTTTGCAATACTAGGACCCCTTGTTGGGCCTTTGTGTAAATCTTCTTTAGGGGCGGGTGATCGTTGCTAGTGTGAGTTTTCCTTGAATTGTTCCCCTGCTCTACCCGCCCTTCATTCTCTTGCAGGGGTCCCCCTTTGTATTGGTTCTAACGCCCGCGGAAGTCATTGCCCACTACAGGCTCAAAAGGACAACCATCCTCCGCATCCTGACCCACATCGCCCACAGGCTGACGGTCCCAACACAGCGGAGAACAAACATCCCTCCGCAGACAAAGCTGCTGGCAGTGCTGCACCTGTTGGCCTCTGAGACCTTCCAACCAACAACTGCCAGAGTCGGAGGGGTCTCACAGCCAGCCCTATCAAAGTTCATCACACCCGTCCTGGATGCCATCCTCAGCTTCATACCCCAGTACCTTCACTTCCCCAACACTGCGCAGGAACAGCTGGAGACTAAGCAAGGCTTCTACGCCATAGCCGGATTCCCGGCCGTGTTGGGGGCAATCGACTGCACACATGTCCCACTTGTGCCCCCTGCGGATACTGCACACCACTACCGCAACAGGAAGCACACGCATTCCATTAATGTGCAGGCAATAGTGGCCCACCGGGGAATGTTCACCAATGTCGTCGCCAACTACCCGGGCAGTGTGCATGATTCCTTCATCTTCCGACAGTCCATCATCAACCAGTGCTTCCAGGATGGCACAAATGGAATGGGACTGCTCGTTGGTAAGTACCAACTCAACACACCACACATCCCACAGCCACCAACGCACAAGGCACAACTGTGGGGATGCACACGTGACCTAACCACATCCGACATGTTAAACTACATGACCCCCTACCAGACACGACTACACCACTCCATGGTCATCCTGGGCTACCCCTGCACCCAATACAGACTCCACATGGCACCACAGCCACACAACAGCTGAACGTGTGGAGATGCGGAATGCGGCCATGACACATGTGAGGCACTGCTCTGCCCCCATGACCCTAACCCGGTCTCCCGCAGGTCAGCGTCCCGTGGTGGTGGGCCCGTGTCGGCCGCTGTGCATCCGGGGCAACTAGCCCTGTGCGGCTCGAGTCATCCCCCCTTGTAGTTCAGACATTGCATGTCTGTGTGCCTGATGACTGTTGGTGTAGTTGCCAGCACATGCTACTCCCTGAGGGCTGGCTTACACTCACCCCCCCAGCCAGCACAGGTGTCACTGAATTGGTGGGCCTGCCATCACATCCGGCCGAACCAAGTATTGACTCTTTTCTCCCTGCACTGTCCCAGGTGATCAAGGATATGCACTCTGCCCTTGGATGATGACACCCCTCTGAGACCCGAACACACCTGCCCAGAGGCAGTACAATGCGGCCCACATACGCACCAGGGGCATCGTTGAACGCACATTTGGCGTGTTGAAGTCACGTTTCAGGTGCCTGGACGGCACTGGTGGGAAGCTCCTGTACAGCCCGGACGTCGTGTGCAAGATGATCGTTGCATGTTGTGTGTTGCACAACATCTGTGTTCGCACCAGGGCCCCATGGATCCCAGTTCCAGAGGTACCGGACGATGATGGTGGTGATGGGGCAGGTGGCCCACATTCCACTGCAGCTGCGGCAGGAATGGCCCGTAGGGACTCCATCATTGCCACTTACTTCTCATGAGCACTTCACATTGTGACCCTCCGTGGCATTCATGGGACAGTAGTAGATGTCCAATTGCACTGCATGTGTGAATAAAACATGTTTGCAGGTCACATGTTGGAATTGTACATTGCCATGTTACATGTCCCTGGGGTTTCAGGTGTGATTTGCCATGTTGTGCACATTTTCCGAACCAGTTGTGTCCTGTGTTCAGTTGTGGAGGTGTTGCTGTTTTTACCGGGATGTTGTCACTGTCCGGGTGCACTTCTGCTTATGTGCGTATGCTGCAAGGTGGGTGTGTCGCTCCTGCGGCTCTGATTTGTCTGCCACTGGTCTCTTTCATGTGGTGTGCCTGTGGGTACTGTTCTTCCACGGTGCATGGATGTTGTGGTGGGCATGTTGTCCTCTGCAGTTGGCCAGGGTGCATCCGTGGTACTCCGCTGTTGATGTATTTTGTTCTGTGGCATTTTCCGTATACTCTTCTTGTGCTTTTTCCCGCATTGCGCGTGCGTATTGCTGCCCTCGCGCTGGTTGACACAGTTTTCTTATCGTTCTTTGGCCCATCGCAGCTTTTTTCGCGTTGTGGGTTGTGTTTTTATCTCGGTCGGGTTGGTTGTGTCACGAGCATTGGCCGCGGTGTCGGCCAACTATCGCATGCTACCGCCGTGTTGTGAATTCCACGTTGACACGGGGTTATTTTCCCGAGATAGGCTGCGATATTGAAAGTTGCATTACGCTACTCTTGCGTTAGTTATCACACGTTCTTGTGAATATACCCCTAAAACGTTTATTTCAGAAGCTCTACACCTCAAACACTGCTATGGATTGAATTTTGCATTAAAAAATTGATAAAACGAGCAGACGAGAAAGCACTATATTGTTGTGTTTGTCCTTGCCAAATACCATTACATCCCACGTATGGAAAAGTTGAAATAGTGGAAAGTATATTACAGCTCCAGAGAGCTGTTCCGGGATACTACCTGAAAAAAGGCTACACAAAATTGAACTATTTGAACATTGCCAGGAAAACAGGACATCTGTAAAAAAGCAAACATTAGCAGTAAACCCCCTACCTAAAACACAGCACAATAGATTCAATTACAGAAGCATTACGATTCTACCTTTATGCTCTAACAAAGCAACAGGTGGCAGGATTAATTGGGCTTTTATACCTTCCTGTTGAATGAATAAAGAATGCAGTCTAAATGGAAACATATTTTTGGAGGTGGTAGTAAATTGTATTTCCATAACGGTGACGTGTAGTTTTGAAATTAATGCCTGTTAGGAAATATTCTCCTCATTGGTATAGCATTTTTAATTGTTTTGAGTTTTAGATCTTATTAAAAAGTATTTGATTTATAAGTTAGTAATGTTTTATTTACGTAACTGCAAATTTCTACTTATCTGCCTAAGGATACTTCATTGCATTGCTAATGTCAAGGAGGGCAAAAGATTCTTGCATCAAATCATGGAAGTAAAAAACACCAGGAATTTAGAGGCTCATTATGATGGCGGGCGTCCACCCGCCATCATAACGGTGATGGGACCACCCGCCAGTCGTGCAGTGGTCCCACCAGCCCAATTAGGATGCGCCCGCCACACTGGCGGGCGCATTCTGGGCTTTTCACATTGCGGACGGTGCTGCTGGCTGCAGCACCGTCCGCAATGTGAAAATTCCACGTTGTGCATTTCCATGCACAACGTGGCAGGCACCACGCGGTGCCTCCCACCTTGTGCATGGAAATGTAGAGGGGTACCATGGGTACCCCCCAGTGCACCATCCCCACAGAGGGGGCCCGCAACGGGCCCCCAAAGCCAGTCTCCGCCTGTCTTTTTGCTGCGGGATTTCCGCCGCAAAAAGACAGTTGGAAGGGCTCATCATTATCACTACAGCGGTGCCTGCACGGCACCACCGCAATGATGCCCTGGTTTTGGGTCCCGCAAGCCGGACGGAAAAGGACCGCCTTGCGGGACCATGGCGGACGGACTTTCCGTCCGCCGCGGGACCAATGTGATTCCCACCGCCATCCTAATTTGGCGGTGGGTGAATCACATTATGATGGCGGGAGGATCGCCACCGCCGGCCCGGCAGTGGCGATCCTCCCGCCATCATAATGAGCCCCTTGAATCGTAGTAACCTAAAAAGACCAGTTGCTGCGGCAGGAACTTGTAAATTACAATGCCTGTCTAGCGGTGATGCAACCCATTAACAATCAGGAATGACGGAGAAGCAGGAAATTCCTGAACTGCGACCTATAACTACCAAGGATTGATTTGATGGCCTTATGCCATGAAACAGAAGGAGACTGAGTAAATTAGAAGAGACAGGACGTGTTTATGAGTGCGTACATGTATCTGTATGTCTGACCCCACACCATAATACCCACTTTTATGCTCTAAATCCCAAATAAAATATAGTGAAACATTGATTTTACTAATACATTTTCACCAGCATAAATGCAGTTTACGATCATTAAAACCCACAGATCCTGATATTGTAGCTCACGATGTGATGAATTTCCTATCCCAAGTTGTTTTTGTCTTAATATTTTTTGCACGCCTAGAGCATGAAACTTGTTGTGTATTTGGCCGAAGTATCTCGATAGAAGGCAATTACAAAGCAGAGATTTAAGTAAAACGCCTACACAATTACTGTAGCGTAAATCGGACCTCCTGCAAGACTTGATGGATGGAAGGATCCATAGCGGAAGCATCAAATATGCTAAAGAAATGGATTGAGTGACACATGAACCCTGAAATAAGAATACATTGTTAGTAAATTCGATTTTTTTCTGTCCCACAGTAGAATCATTGGACCACTTCACAGTGTTAGTCATGGAAAAGAAAAAAATCACAACATTTTGCAAATTTGATCAAATAAAGGAGTGTGTACACCGTCCAAAGAAAGAGCAGAAGAAAATTCCAATTTTCTCATGAAACCCACCCTGTGTGAGAACTGAACAGCCCATGTTCACACTTTAAACTTGCAATACTTCTGTGATATTGTTCCAATATAAATTAATGCAATTTCAGTGCTTACTGTAATGAAATACTATAAGCATAATCGTGAAGAACATGCTTATGTAGGACGGCTTCAAGAATAACTAAAATGCTTTGGTTTGACCACGATCATTCCATTCATCATCTAGAAATAAAAAAGTACACTTATTAGCACTTCAATACATGTGACTTAATGTTTGGGACCTTCATTTTTATTGTGAATTTTTCCAAAAAGGAGCACACTGTGTAATCCATTTACTGTTCTGTAGAGCAACATTCACATGAAATGCTGTATGTCAATTGTCAAGTACAAATGAATGTTGTTTGTTTCTTCAAACCCTGCAGATGATTGCTAATGTCACTGGCTGTGACTTTACAGATTCCGCTTCAACTGTAAGCTGCATGAGGAAGAAAACTGAGGCGGAGATCCTGCATCCTTTTTTGAATATGGTAAGTGACTTTGTATACAAGGCTGACTACACACAACAAAACCATCCTTCAATACACCTGCGGTAGCTTGTAGCATGTGCAAGGTGCCCATTCAAGGAATGTCATTTCATACATGCTTGTTTTGTTGCCAGAGTCAGTATATCATAAATTAGGGCTGGGCAGGTACCAAGCAATGATGTAAATGCCTTAAGACGAGCCACATGTTCCACAAATCGAGTGCAAAAAGTCACATTTTCTCAAGAAGGCTATTGAGGGCTCCCAAGGAAGCACGTTCCATAACTTTTTTGCTAATTTTCTCAATATATTGATGAACATACAGAGGTTTAGAAGCAGGTATGAGTGAGATTTGTGAAATATTCCAATATTTTAACATCCGTCATGCTTCACAGGAGGACTATTCCTCTGCATGTGGCAAATGCTTGTATTTGCATGGGAGAAAGATGGGATTTTGAGCAAAATAATGATCATGCAGTAGAAGCAATGATGGACCATACATTATGGTACAGTGGAAAATCCTGTGCCCGAGGCTTAACACTAGATTTAAACACTGTGCTAAGAAGCGCAATGACCTTTGCATGACCACCAGTGTCATTGCACATCCCTCGCAGTTCCCCGCCAACACATGAAATATCCTCAGGGCTTTGCTTTCATGTGCCATCATGGAGTCCAAATTAATGTGGGTGATGCCCAAATATTTGAGGTGCTTCTGAAAAAATGAAAGTGCTGCCTGATTAGATCAGTGGTGTTTCTTGTTAAAGGCTAATGGGATAATTCAGTTTGGTGTGGCGGAATCCCTGCTGAAAATATGCGGTGATCCAGCCTCACCAGACTCTCAATAGACCGTCTTATTAAGATGTGAGTGAAGTGCAGAGCATTATCTGGCTGAGCTGCAGCCGATTCCACTATTGGAAACATGACAGAAATGTGAGCATTAGGAATAAAAGAAGTCAAAAGCGACCATTCATGCTTATGGACCTGCGTGCATGGAACAGAGCTCCTGTTAAGTCAGTCTACATTTTCTAAATCATTAAAAACTTGAAGAGTATTCCTGATGAGGCTTGAAACAAAGGCTGCATAGACTGGGGGAGTCGAATGCACATGTTAGACAGCAAATTCGGGTTAAACAGCGGGAAATGAGAGATATAGTGGAGGAGCCAGCCAGGGCAAAGGCCAGGGCGAACCAGAGAAGACTGTGAGGGATATTACCAAGGAATTGCGATAATTATCGCAAAGCGCGCTTAGCGCTGTTTTTTTTATCGCCGGCTATCGCTGGATTTCATCGCGGAGATAACGCGTTATTATCAATGCTTATCTCCAAGGCGATAAAAAATCCAGCGATAGCGGTGTAACCCAGCAATAGCGCGAGAAATCGAGCGATAAATTCAACGCACTAATGAAAAGCTTGCTAATAGGCAGGTGAGGACTTGACCTTACAATCCACCTCCCATTGACTACCATGGTTAAGTCAGGTTTTTAGCAGGTGTTAGATTCTAGCGATAATCGCGGTTAGCGCGAGTTTTTTTATCACTTCGCGGGCATTGCTAATAGGGGGGAGTTTGCTTTTAGTTGGGAATGCCTACTTTGCATGTCATTAGCGATATATATCGCTGACATGCAAAGCGGCACCAAAACGGTCGCTTTCGCCATAAAGCTGTCGCTAACAGCTGTTAGCGACAGCTTGCTAATAGGGCGATAGAAATATCGCCGCTTTAGCGGCAAAAAGTGCAGCTAAAGCTGCGATAAGGCCCTTGCTAATATGTCCGTGTATTAGGTTAGGGACAAGGCCAATACATTGATGGCCTGGTTAAACAAGAGAGATAGAGAAAGAAATTGGGTGCTAGAGGTCCGTAATCCGCAAGGGGAGATCAGTGGGATGGGAGAAAAAATAGCAGCAGCATTTGCTGAACATTACGAGAAACTGTACATGTCCACCTCAAGTGGAACGGGGTCAGACTGTACTGAACTTCTTTGAGATGCCCACCTCCCCAGTTTATCACTGGAGGAGAGCAAGGAGTTATACAAGGATTTCACTGTCGAGGACATAGAACGGGCCATTAGGGACCTACAGTCAGGTAAGGCAGTCGGACCCAATGGCATATGTTTGAACTATATAAAGGTGGCCCCACATATGCTTAACATGTTTCAGGATTCATTGGAACAGGGTAGTCTCCCGGAAGACCAACGGTTGCCCACTATCGTGGAGATTCTGAAAAAGTGCAAGCCCCTTGATGATTGTAATTCGTATTGCCCTATTTCATTGTTAAACATGTAACCGAAAGTGCAGGCAAAGGTATTTGCGACCAAACTCAGTATCGTCATAACATCCATAGTCCACCCAGATCAATCAGGCTTCATGCCCCACAGGAGTACCCGGCCTAATATAAGGCGTCTAAATGGAGTGATGCATATTGCGAAGATGAAGCCGGAAGAAGATGCAGTGCTATTATTGTTGGACGCCTGCATGACGTTCGACAGCATCCAATGGACATATTTGTTCACGGTGCTTGAACGGTTCGGATTTGGCCCAAAGTTTTGTGCCTGGGTACAACTCATGTATACAAACCTGTTAGCTAGAGTAAAAGTGAACCGTGGTGTCAAGGCCCGTGACTTTACATAAGGGTACGAAGCAGGGTTGCCCACTCTCTCCTATGCTTTTTGCTCTGGCACTGGAGCCACTGGTGGAGTGGGTCAGGAGTGACCCATTAATCTGGGGAATTGCGGGAGGAGATGGATGGGATGAGAAAATATTGTTGTATGCTGATGACATACAGTTGTATGCCACAAACCCACGGTTCTTGATAGGTCGAATGCTCCATATAGTCCAATTGTTTGGTGGCTATTCTTGTTGTCGGATAAATTGGGACAAATCCCTCCTCTATGTCGTGGCTGGGGATGTACCGACTTTGCCGTCCAGCATACAAACCCTGGTGATTAAAGACAAATTTGAGTATCTGGGCATAATAATCTCGAGGACAGACAGAGAGTTTGTAATAACGAAGGTCCACGCAGGTAGGTTGTAATAAAAGATGATTTATTCAAGCAGGTAACATGTTGAGTAGTTCCAGACAACAGGTATTAAAGTTGTGAAGGGGAGCCCCACCAGGAGCAGCCTGACTGCTGCTCAGCCCATGCTCAACTGTCACTTAACCTCTCTGTGTCCCAACATTCCGAGGCACATCAAGACTCCAACATTCTATTGAGCACACAGCACAAGCACTAGCTGAGCAGGAGGTGTAAAACACATTACATTAACAAATGCAGGATACTACATATGCCCTTTCCTTACAACAGAAGCACAAGTCCTATACATGAATAAAATGTAACCAGATTAAACCAAGAAAAGAACACATAGGAAGAACAACGATGAAACAGAGTAAACGTCAGGGAAAAGCGCAAGCAAGGCAGAGCGAAGAGAGAGGTGGGAGAAGACGAGGAGGAAGCAATGGGAAAGAATACAAAAATGGGAAAAACCCATACTCTCCAACAACGAATTACAAAAGAGCAGAAAACAGTAAGAAGGCGTAAGAAACAACAAGTTAGCAGAAAGATGTAGACGCACCAAAGACTACCCCTACGCACACCCACTGGCCAGGCAGGCAAGCAAGGAAGGAAGGACAAGGCACGACGCGAACAGAACAGAAGACATACCCAAGCACAAGGAGAAGAGAAGGAAGGAACTCCTCCTGAACATTGGAGAACGAGAAGAACACTGCAGAAAGGAAAGGCAGAAGACCCAGGAAGAATAACAGCAAATATGAGTGGTCCAGATTCCAAAGATGAAAAGAAAGTGAACATCAATAGGAAAGCTGAACCGGAGAAAACAGAGAGGAAGCGAAGAGACACAACAGTATCACTATCCTCCACCCCATTTCCAAATAGACAATTCAAATAAGGTATGAATGTAACTATGCGTATAGAAAACAGCAATGTAACATCATAGAAATAACATAGAAAGGAAATAACAGCCAATGGGACTGGAACCCATGACCGTCCTCTACCCCAAGGAAAAAGGGTGAGGAGCAGTGTGAATGTGACTGGAACCCATGACATAGCAGCCCGTGTACGGACAACCCCCATGTAGAGGTAAACAGTAGTGCCATGTAGTGATGGGACTATAACCCATAAGACGGCCTGTGTGAGGGTACCAGTGTAAATGTAAACGGAACTGTGACCCATGAAACGGTGCCCTGTGTAAGGGTGAAAACCATAAGTAGCCCATGTAGGCAAATGTACTGTGAGCGAATGGGGAAGGAACCCATTGCCATCCCTATGAGGGGAGCGTAAAGTGTAGAGTGAACACATGCGAAAAGAGAGAACAATGATCCATTAATTTGTGTATCATGACAGATATGTAAGAACATGTGCCACCATATTTCACTGAACAGACCCTAGAATGATAACTAGACAGCTATAAAGCTTTGAATTACCATGCAAAATAAGCAAAGCAGAAAATTGGCACATAAATAGAGAATGAAACTGTAGGAGTTGGTAAATTTACGACATCAACTTATCGTTTCTACTGTCTCCTGGATCGTTTGTGGTGGAGCGTTTAAAAAAACTTAGGGGCTCATTACGATGGCGGGCGGAAGCACAACCGCCGTGCTGGAGGATGCAAAAACCACCAGTTACCGCCGGCACGCAGCAGTCCACACGCCCGCCCAATTACGATGCGAAAAGCAGGCCAAACACCGCCGGCAAGCCAGCAACACCGTCCGCCATCAAAGTGCGCCCGTACACGTAGCGGCGCAGCCCAACTGACACACACCGTCCGACGAAACACGTCCCGCCCGGCGTATAAATTACGATGCCGCAAACAAACGGCTCCCATGGCTAAGAGACACCGCACGTGAAAGAGAGGCGGTAACACGGACGCAGAGCACGGAAAACGAAGAAGCGGCATCCCGAGCATGAATCCAGCACTGCAGGCCCTCCCCATGCTTCTGCTGATGCACCACCAAGGACGCAACGCACCGCGGAGACGCAGGTAGGCACACACACAACAAGTGCACGCAAACAGCGCACACAGTGCAAGGGCGGAAAAAGCGGACAACCCCCCACCAGCGCGTGTACACTACACATCCACCATCGCATCCACATATGACACACAGGCCAAATCCTAACATCGCGGAACACATGTGTACACACCACCTGGGACTAGGAACCAACCACCCCGTCACGGCCACAAAGCGCCGATGACGCCGCCACACATGCGCACAACGCAGAGGCCAACCGCAGCGCCATGCATGCGTCGCACACAGACACAGGGACACAACCAAGCAGCACACACATCAGCCCCACCCCGAACGCACATGACACGTGACAGGCCGGCCACAGACATGTCCCCAACGCCCAATTCACGGACAACACCCAACGCCACACAACCGACGCACACATGTCAGTGAAGACACGCAACAGCAGGACACACCCCAGTGTAACAAACATGGCGTAGCACACAGCGGCGGCAACACCAACTAGGAGAAGCAGGGCCCCTTCGGGAAGAGGAACGCCAGTACCACACTGGAAAACCCATACCACCCTGCACATATGAACAAGACATATAAAACGGAACACCAAAGAGCCCGGGGACCGACAACAGGTGGCCCAAGAATTACATCCACACACAAGGCCCAACGCAGAGCGGAAAGGCAGCCTGCCGCCCACACAAGGGAGAGCAGACAGCACTGAATGACCTTCCATTCCAACACCGAAACCACAGCCCTACGACAGAAGCCGGTGAATACAGCCATTGTCCAAGAATAGACCAACACAGGCATGCCGAGGAGACCGACCACAGGGCAGATAGCGCATATCACAGAAGCACACAACGGACGGGGAAGAAACAAGAAAACACTCCCCCATGTCGGCCACATGCAAGTTAATTGGAAGGAGTCACACAGCACCGACCTTGAACTGTCTGAGAAGCATGTGGGAAGAGGGCCCGTGTCCTCCAAACAAGCAAACAGAACACAAGTCCTGTCTCCCCACGACTACACAGAGCTCACAGCAACCCCGGAGCGTGCACATTGCAGACTGCACACACAGCCGGAGCACGCCACCTCTACGAACCGCTGCGAAATGGCAACCGCAACACACCTACCCAACTACGCCGAAGAGCTCAAGCTGTACAAAACCAACCTGTTCCATACATTGGGATGCGATCTCCTGTCCCTGCTGAACGTAAGTTACCGACTGACTTACCGCATCACATTGTTCAGCTGCGTCATGCCCGTCTTCTACTGTCGGAGGTGTCCCTACCAGCATCCCGTCGAGATATGCCTCTCCAACCCGGCATGTCTGAAGGCGGACCTGCTACCACTACTCCTCCCTCTGGACGCACACGACAGGGCCTGCTCTGCCTATGGGGGCATGGCGTATGTGGCCAACATCGCACCCGCACTGAAATGGGACCACTGTGCCTCCACACGACGGATCATCGAGAACAGCTACATCGAATGTCACCCAGCATGCCCCATCATGGTCCTCCAAGGGACAACCTACGAACAACACCTTGACAGCCACCATCCGCTTCATTGGCTGGCAAACATGTACACCACCAATGACATGGAAGCCCTGCTGGACGGCATCGCATACCTGACAACCTGTAAATACGTCAGACCACAACGCAGGTTCCCCGAGTGACCTATGAAGTCCAACCCCGCACCCATGCTCAGCTTCCGCACGGACTGGCCAGTCACCACCACAACAGCCAAACCAAACGACCGGCAACTGTAACCACACCATCAACGACATCGCCATGACATCGGATATGACCGGGACATGCACACTGTTCCCCATCACATCCAGGAACACCGCATGCATCGTGGGAGGCAGTGGCATGGGCTCTGTGCATCGCACCCACATGGACGGAACTGCACGTACAACCAGGACACGACATGGATCCAGCGCACATGGACACACACACCGCTCAGTGGACATGAATAGGTCGCCTGGAGTCTGTGGGTGCTGCACCCCTCCCACCCCCGCCCCGGGAATCCCATACCAGGACCTTTGCATGGACGACAAGTGCATACAACAACAACACGACCCCAGTGACTGTGACATGTCCAGTAACCACCACAGTGCAACAACAAGTGGCACACCGCTGCATGCACGCAAGCACATGCCCTGATGTCATCTCACATGCACGCGTGCATGAGGAACAACCGCAGCAAACCTGTCACATGGAACTGAGATGGACTGTGCCCATGATGCCGAGCGGTCTGGTAGGCTACATGTATACCGTCTGTGTCAAAGTCCGCAGCTCCGCAGCTATACGTAAATGTACATTAGCACAGCCTTGGCCAAGCAGATGTCACTCTGAAGCCCACATCCCACATGCAACAGCCAATCACATGTAACCCCACACCCTATCCCATTTGCAATCATGCTCAGTATATCCCCAACATGTATTCCGCTGCCAGTAGTGTCCACTATACTGCATCACAGAGGACAGAAGACTCAATATAATGTTTGAAACCAGAACTGTCTCCGCTGACTCATTTCACAAGTACGAATGAGAGAGGATGAGAGTATGTGAAGTACACGGCAGTCGTGACATGACCATGTAGTCCACTGGTATTGGATGTCAACGCAAATGAGTAGCACTACTGTGGAAGACACACATGTGTCGTGTGAAGTCGTATGGACGCAGTGCTCAGGTGGGTGGGTGCGACGGGTAGATGCGCACATGACAAGTTGGAGCACGCCGTGTTGGGAGGGGTCATGAACAGTACACCACCGCTTCCCTGGGCATTGTGAGAGGACACCTGTCGGGGGGAGTGAACACGTGTGTGCACAGCAGCCGGGCACACGTACAAAGCGGTACCAGGCGCACCTCAGCCCACCCTCTGTGGACAAGCTGGATCCTGTTGTGCGCCCACCATGCCCCTTGACAAGGCACACACAGCCCCAGTCGACCAGGTGTAACCCCAACATAGTCAATCCGCACCGGCGATACAGGGCACGGGATGGCAGTGGAGCATGGTGTGTGAGAGGTCTCCTCGCGCTCCTCCTGGTCATATCACGCAGGCAATAGAACCTCAACGTCTAGCATGGCACAAGTCACATGGAAGTGTAGGGGGACGCACCACAGCACGAGCAGCACTGACGTCACGGGAGGTGGCCCGCACCATCCCATCCATTGCCCATCATACCAACCACGACACATGCCATTGCGACTAAGTGCAAGCGCGTGCGCCACCACCCCCGAGCCCTCCCCAGAGAGGCCAAAGAGTGAATGTGTGGGCCATCAGCCACAGACGGACGCGGCCTGGCCGCAAGGGCAGCCACAGCCACTGGGTGTCGCAGGTGGCGGATCCGGAAGGCGAAGACTGTGATGCATAGTCCATGCAGGCCGGGTCTCCATTTGGGGCACCACGCAGGTGGACGGCGTCCCGCCACACATCATACCCTGAGACAGCCCACTCGTGCAACTGGACCCACACATACACTCCTCGCCCTCTCTGGTGCGAGCTTGGGGCTGCCTGTGCAAGCGCTAGCCTCGCAGGTGAGCATGCATATTGGGGGGCGAGGGGAGGACATGAGGGCTGGGGCGAAGATGACTGTATCACTGTCAGTTAGTACAAGGGATGACCCAGATGTGGAAAGGAAGCGACGTGTCCCGTGTGTACTGCAACTAGTCGCCAATTCAACTACCCCCCATGTCCGGAATGTAAGCCCGCACCTAGGCCCGCCCATCCGCCACATCGAACATACCACCAGCACGACAACCTTCCCATTCGAAACACTGACTGGGGGTGGCGACCAGTGAACAATCATGTGTTGCCTACCCACGCGTACATGTGGGCCCTCCATGATCCATGTCACCTGCGGCAAAGACATGACATGCGCAATGAGGGAAGTGAGGAGTGCTGTCCGCCCCACGCGCAGAAGGTGCATCAGCTCCACAGACCCAGCAGCGAGTCCAGCAGGGGTCACATGTGCAGGGGCAGCTGTGCCTGGTGTGAAGGCACATGCATATAGACAGCACATCGACCAATGTGTAGTCTGCCCACATCCACAGTCCATCATCATGCGGACATAGGAATTGAACACAGGGCAACACATCTTAGTAGGTGCACCCACCGTGACCAACAATGCGCAATCATCGACGTACCCGCCCTGTGCATGGCCCCCCACCCAACGGAGGCACATCCAGTGCCACCATCCCACACACACAAGCCTACCACGGAACATGCTGTGTCCAATGGTCAGTACAGAGTCAGCGCCCATCTGGTGGATCCTGAACAGGAGACACATGCACACACATGCCAGCTCCCACCATGTACGTCTGCCACCTGGCGCGTGCAATGTAACCTCTCACCTGTGACGTGTGACTGCAAGCACACAGCCGTCTTGGCATGGGGCTGTCAATGTGGACACCTGTCAATGTTTCGGGAGCTGTGATCCGTACAGTGCTGTACATAGGGTGCAGTGCTGACACCTACTACTGTCTCATTTCCCCTCGTGCCACAGGTCCCACTTGTATTGGCCGCTCAGCCCATGCCCACATCGTCGTCGTCGTGTGCCATACTCATCCAGCCTCGGAAGCAGTTCCATGCTCAGCAGACACTCATGTCGCCGTGGCGTTGCCGCTTGACGAATATGCAGTCAGTCCCCATCAGCACGCCCCGCAAGTCATTGGGGCCTAGATCCCCATGTGCATGACCATGGCAGTGGTATGTCTCACTTGCCATTGCCATTGTTGGGAGATCTGTGTAAGTGTATTGTGGCCGTGCCGTCCCAGCTTGACAGCTGGGCTGTGGCACATGTGCTTGCTCAGTCATGTCAGTGATGTGAATGCGCAATTGCTATGTGTTGTGTTGCTTTGACATGTGTCCTCAGCCATTTTACCCAGGCGGAGACCGAACATTGACCGCCCATACCAACTGCTGGCGGACATGGACGATACAGAGGTTATCAGGAAGTTTCGGCTGGACAGGCCAACCCTGCATCGACTGTGTGCCATGTTAGAGCCCCATCTCCGTCCCCGCAGGGTGTATCCGACTGCTGTCACCCCCACGGCTAAGGTGATGGCCGCCATGCATTTCTTCGCCACTGGGTCATTCCAGCACACAGTGGGCAGTGGAGGTGGGATGTCCCAGCCCATGTTCAGCAAGGTGCTGAGGGATGTACTGGCAGCCATGATGCTTTACCGGAACAGGTACATCCGCTTCCCCAGGGCTCGTGAATTGGCGGCAGTGAAGGGTGCATTCTATGCCCTTGGCAGGATCCCACACGTTGTGGGAGCCATTGACTGCACACATGTTGGCCTTGTTCCACCACAGGCCACTGAGCACCTGTACCGCAACAGGAAGCACACGCACTCCCTGAATGTGCAAGTGGTGTGCCGTGCGGACATGGTGATCACCCACGTGTGTGCAAAGTTTCCAGGCTCGGCCCATGACGCACACATAATGCGCAACAGCATCTTGCCACGACTGATGGCCAATCTGCAACAGGATCGTGGCTGTATTGTCGGTGAGTATGTGGAGTGGTGTAGCGTGCTTGTTGTGCGATGCTGTCCCCTGTCCAGTTGGAATAGCAACGGTTCTCTGTGTCCCTCACACCCAGGTGACTCTGCGTATCCGAATGGGGCATGGCTGCTCAGTCCATTGAGGAATCCTCGCACCCCAGCAGACGATCGATACAATGAGGCACATGGGAGGACCAGACGTGTGGTCGAGCGTACCTTTGGCCTCCTCAAGTCCAGGTTCAGGTGCCTGGACCGCACCGGGGTGCACTGGCGTACTCCCCACAGAAGGTGTGCCAGATAGTGGTGGCGTGCTGCATGCTGCACAATCTGGCCATTCGGAAGCAGATCCCCCTCATTGTGGATGACGGAGATCAACCAGGGCCCCAGCCCGCAGACCAGGACAGCTCGAGTGAGGAGGACAGCGGAGAAGAGGAAGCTGGTAATGTGCGGCAGCAGCTCATCGCCCGCTACTTCACTTGACGGTGAGTGTCCATGTACGACGGCTGATGTGGCTGTATCTGTGCAGGTGTGTGTGTGCTGTGTCAGGATGGCCGTTTGTTCACTACGTGCTGTGTGTCAACGCTCCATGGCCAGGGTAGTATGCCACTGTCGGTGACTGTGGCATTGTGCCCTATTGCTCTGTGCGATGTGTGTACATTGCTTGTACTTGTTGGCATGTACTGTGTGATGGGTGTGTGACACACTCATTGAATGTGCTCCTGTTCTGTCTCCCACCCCTAGGTCCCTACAGGCCCTCCGGATTCCATTGCCATGCCACGCATCAGGTGCCTTTCCGCCCAAGGTGGCCGTTGGATTCCGTACAAATAAAACACAGGGCACAAACAGCAGTTAGTGAAAAAGGTGCATTTATTACAAACTGTGACATGTGATTGTGCGTAAGGTGATGACAAAAGTGGTGCGTGCAGTGTCAATGAGCTGTCGGTCATGGCTGCGTGAAGCTCAGGGTGTACCCACTGGTTCTATGTCCATGGTCCAACACACACATGCCATCCAGCTGGCTGTGTGGAGTGGGATCGTAGAGCAAGTCAATGCAGTGGCTGGTCAAGGCAGGCTGGCGGAAGGCTGGCTGGCTGCCTCACTTGCGACTGGTGCGTGCGAAGTCCTCCCGGGAGACCTGTTTCCTCTTCGGACGGCCCCTTCCACGTTTGGGAGGGGGTGTGTGGTGGCGACCTGCTGGTGGTGGGTGAGGTGTGCTCACTGGCTGTGGTCGCAGGGGATGTGGACACTGCTGGCCGACCCTGCGCCCTAGCAGGTGGTGGCGGAGGTGGTGTTGCTGGCCTTGCCTGTGACCCCACCGCCACCACCAGCTGGCCCATGAGGTCCACGAGTTGGTCCATACGGGACACGAATCGGCCCATATGGGCGTCCATGGACCTCAGCACCCCCAGCACCTCCCGCGTGTCTGTGGCAGACCTGACCCATTGTTCTTGGGCCTCCTCATAGGCCCCAAGGACTCTGGCCATTTGAGGCAGGGCATGGCTCCCAGGGGAGGCTGGCGTTTCCCTGACCCTGCTCCTCCTACCAGTCCTGCTGCCACCGGCCTGCCCACTAGCCACATTGCATACCGCGGTCCTCGCTGTGGCTCCCAGGGTGGATCCAGTCGGCCGGGCCACCACCTGCGCTGGGGCTGGTGCCAGCGAAGACGTGGTGGTGGTGGTGGCGGTGGTGGTCGGTGCGGCGATGGTGGCGGTTGCGGCAGTGGTAGTGGCCGCAATGACCGTGGGTGTGGCCGCAATGACCGTGGGAGTGGCCGCAACGACAGTGGCAGCAGGGGGCTGGGACTGTTCAGCAGCCCTGGATGATGGGTTGGTGGGTAGGAGGGGTCCTGGGGAGCGGCTGGGCCCTGCCACGCCAGATGGGCCAGCTTGGTGGTCCGTGTCCGAAGAGGTGGACAGATCCTCCAGATCCGTGTGTCCTCGTTGGGGGCTTGTAGGCTGGCTGTGCTGGCTGCTGTCTCCATCCCCAGCGTCCAGCAGTTCGTCACCTGTGGAGAGAATGAGATTTGTTATTGTGTTGCACCTGGCGAAGTATGTATTAGTCGTCTGACATTGGCAGTTCGTGCAATCTCGTACATGGGTTTCCCGGAGGCGAGTGTGTGGCTGTGGCATCTGTAGTTGTGTGTGCTAGGCAATGGGACTGTGTGCTGTGCACATGTGGCATGGGACGGATTGGCCATGCCGATGGGTGTGTTGCTTTGCCCCTACTCATTGTGACTCTGGTGTATGCGGGCTCCTGGCCCATCCTGGGTCTGGTTTTTACTTTGCTTTTGGAGTTCATATGGAACGCTTAGGAACGCATATGGCAACATGGGGGCCATGCCCCAGATTCGCATTTGGGAGGGGATATGCTTTTGGGGTACATGCTGTGAGCCATGGGTGCCGAACGTGACATGTGTTGTGGCAGCATGACAGTGCATGGTCTGAGGTGTGTGCATGCCTGACATGCCCTGCATATTTGCTGTCTGTTGTGGTTACTGGACATGGCATTGGACGCATCGTTATGAGTGAGTGATAGTTGTGTGCCAGCCAACGTATTGCAGTTGTCCCATCTCCTTGGTGTGCGTGCTGCCCTGTGCCATGTGCATCACTGCAGTGCTCGGGGGGTGTGTGGCGCATGTTGTGTGTTGTTGCTCACAGTGTGTCGTGCGCTTCATTGACTTCTGGCACATGGTTGGTCATGGGCATGTGTCTTAGCGTGACTGCTGTATGTGTGGCAGCTGTGCGGATGACATGCCTTTCATGAGACTGGGGCTGACGGATGGGATGGATGGTATGTTGTATGTGCATGGTGTGTCTGTGTGTTTGATGGGTTCAGTGGTGTTCGTGTGCATTTCTGTTGTTCCGCTCTGTTGCGTCTAGTGTTGTTTGTCTTACATAGGCGTAGTTGTGGGGTGTGGGGTTGACAGGCAGTGGGGGCTACATGGACAGGACTTCAATGGTGTTTCGGTTGTGTGTGATGGGTTGCACAGTGGCTGCCGTGTGGTACTATGTTCAGTGTGGCTTGTGCATGCAGACGTGGCTCCTTGGGTGTTGCTGTGTTTGTGATGGGTCATGTGGGGTGTGACTCTGTGTTTCATATCCGTGTGCACATTGTTCACTTGTTCGTGACGGTGGGCGGTGCTGCGTGTTCGTCTGCTACGTGACATGTCCCATGTGTTGGTCGTGTTCCGGTCCTCATGCCTCCAGTAATCCAGCCCTGTCCAGTTTCCCACCTGCAAGTTGTTCGTGCGTGCACTGTACTGGATGCCACATGGCTCTAAGCGGGGGTGCTCCATGTTGCAGGTCTGTGGGGGTGGGGGGGTGTTGTGGGTCGTAGTGGTGGCTGGACACCCACTGATACCGATTGCTGTGGACCGTGATGTCTACCTTTCGGCTGTCGTTGTGCACTGCGGTGGCTGACACGTGGCTGTGGGGTGTGGGGGATGTTCCTCCTTGCTGTACTGTGGGACTAGGGGCCTGGTGTGTTTTGTACTTGGGCTGTCCACCCTCCCACCCACTGCACTTTGTGTTCCTGCCACTTACCTGTTACTTGTCGGTTAGTGCAGCTATGGCGGACACATGGGTGTGGTGGGTGCTCGTTGTGGCGCTTCTGGCATATTTGGGGACCTGTTGGTGGTTACGTGGCTGGCTGAGTGTGCACATGCCCCCACGTATCTTTCAGTTGTTAGGTTTGGGCTGTGTGTGGTGGTGTCTGTTGCATGTGTGTGTGATGTGTTGTGTATTGTGTGCTGGACATGGGGGTGTTTGTCCCTGGGAGCTGTGGCATGGTGGTAGTGCATGTGAGTACATAGCGGTGTGCTGGTATACATTAGTTTGTACTTACCAGCCTCCACTCCCCCTGCTAATCCGGCGAGGATCTCCGGATGGATTACGACTCGCACCTTCTCCTCCCACGCTTTGAAGGTCTTAAAGAGCGCGGGATTCCCTCCGCCAGTGACGGCAGCCAGCTCTCTGTTTTTGCCCTCCTTCTTCTTGACCAGGCTCTTGACGTCATTCCAACGTTTGTTGATCTCGACTCTGTTCCTGGGCAGGGTCCCGACTGCATTGACCTGGTCTACGATCCGGTTCCACATTCTGTTTCTGGTGGCTAGTGGTGTGTGCTGGACCATGTTCCCATAGATTTGTGGGTACACCTTGATGATCTCGTCGACCATGACCGTCAGCTCCATGGGCGTGAACTTGGGCATTCTTTGTGGTGCCATGATGTTTGTGGTGCTGGTGCGGTGTGTGTTGTGTAATGTGCAGGGGGTTTGTGGTGCCGGTGTTTGGTGGTAGTGGAGGTGGTGGTGGTGGTGGTGGTGGTGGTGGTGGTGTGTTGGTGGTGGTGGTGGTGGTAGTGGTGGTAGTGATGTGTGCGTTTCTGTGGTGTGCTGTTGTCCTTGCTGTGTCACTGTGTCCTCTCCTCTCCTCTCTGGTTTACAATGTTGCAAGGGGTTGTGGTCTGTGGGAGTGCTGCTTTTGTACTTACCTATGTGGGTGTGTCCTCATGGTCTGTTGTTTTCAGGTGTGTTGTGTCTGGTGTTCTGGCCTTTGTATTTTTTGTTTGTCCAGGGGGTGTTTTCGGGATGTGTACTGTGCTTGTGTATTTGTGCGTGCCTTGCTGTGTGGACTTATTGGCCATGTTGTGTGCTATTGGTTTTGTGAGCGGATGGTTTCTGTGCAGGGACGTGGGCGCCATGGTTTCTGCCGTGTCGATTGGCATCGGCGTTGTTTGCGCTGGCGGGCGGTATATTTGTGGTTTTCCCGCGCTCATGGCGGTGCGATCGTAATTTCACGTGCGGTGTGTCGGCCGTGAGGGCGGGCGGTTTTGTGTTGTCGGGCGTGTTTCCGTCCGTGGCGGGCGGTTTGACTCCGACTCGGACGATGGCGGGCGGTATTTTGTGCGATTTTTCCGCCGATGGCGGTTTTTGGTTTGTGTTATCGTAATGGCGTGGTCGGTGTTCAGACGGTGTATGCGGGCGGTATTTTGCCGATTCCATGCCTGGCGGATTTATTTACGCCGGGTATCGTAATGGGCCCCTTAGGGTCTTGTCCAGTATTTTGGGAACGAGTTGACGTTTGCACAGTTCGAATAAGGCTGGATCCACGGAGATATGAACTCGGCCAGAGAAAGAAGAGAATGATGCCACAGTAGACATTGGTGAGGTAAACGAGACTGTCTGTGCACAATGGAGAATGTACAGTGCAGTTCCAGTCATCGCGCGCGGCATTGGGTGTAGCGCTCATGGTGGTTTGGTGACATTAATTGTGAAGCACAGTAGATCGGCATCATCAGCGTCTCGTACAGAGGGAGACATAGAATGCTAGGCATCTGCGAGATTCTTCTAGCTTGCCCGGAAGCGTTCTGGGCTGGCGTAAATCCTCTTCTTTACGGATCACTGACAAAATATCGAAGGTCAAAAAATCGACCTACAAAAATATCGGAGCAAGAATATTGATGTCAAGAATATCGATATCCTATCTACAACATGGTAAGTACAAAAATATCGAAAAAAATATCGATGTCAAAAATATCGTTATTAAAAATATCGTTTTTTTGTTAAAAAAAATTGTAAAATAAACTAAATAATATTTATAAATAAAATAAACATAGTTAAACATATTTTATAATGTTTACAATTAATAAGTAATATATATATAATGTAATAAAAAATTAATTAAACATATACATATAATATATAATATATATACTTACTTAATAATCAGTTTTAATTATTTTAATAAATTATAAATTATTAAAAAATATTATAAATTACAAATACATCTATATACATAAAACAATAACATAAATAAAAATTTAATAATTATGTATAACAAATTTAAAAAAAAAAATCAAAAAATATTAAATAGCAGAGGGAATAAAACTACTATTCCAACTCCAAAAAAAACAACAGTAAGAAAAATGTTGGATAGCGTAGAGCTTAAAATTACTATTCCCACTCCAGAGAGTGCAACAGTAGAGAAAGTGTTGGATAGCGTAGGGGTAAAAATTACTATTCCCACTCCAGGGAGTGCAACAGTAGGGAAAGCGTTGGATAGCGGGAGGGTAAAAATTACTATTCCCACTCCAGTGAGTGCAACAGTAGGAAAAGCGTTGGATAGCGTAAGGGTAAAAATTACTATTCCCACTCCAGTGAGTGCAACAGTAGGGAAAGCGTTGGATAGCGGGAGGGTAAAAATTACTATTCCCACTCCAGTGAGTGCAACAGTAGGGAAGCGTTGGATAGCGTAAGGGTAAAAATTACTATTCCCACTCCAGTGAGTGCAACAGTAGGGAAAGTGTTGGATAGCGTAGGGGTAAAAATTACTATTCCAACTCCAGAGAGTGCAACAGTAGGGAAAGTGTTGGATAGCGTAGAAGTTAAAAATAACATACTTATAAATAAAATAATTTTTTTAAATAATGAATGAATTCATTATTAAATAACTCTAAACAATTTACAAATACCAATAAATAATTATTAAAAACATAATTACCAATGAAAAATTTATTAACAATAAATTAATAATAAATACCAATAAATAATAATTAATAAATATTAATTACCAAATAATACATTTTGGGCAATAAAATATTTTTTATAACAAAAAAATATTAATTATTAAAACTTAATTACCAATTAACAAATATTGATCAATTAAATGCTTTTTTATGCCAATAATAATAATTATTAAACATTATTACCGATTAATAATTACTTATTAATATATTAATTAAATGTATCAATAAATAATATTTAATAATATTTAATTACCAATTAATGATAAAACAACAATAAATTAATTTTCCTAACAAAAAATTATAATTTACAAAAATTACCAATTAATAATTAATGTCCAATAAATTAATTATCAATACCCAACAATAAATTTAATAATTACTTAATTAGATTTCAATTACTTCCAACACTATTCCCCTATAAACGCACAACACACTCCAATAATAAAATAATAAACTTAACATAATGATCAATTAATCAATTAATAAAAATTAATAACCAATTAATAAAAATTAATTCCCAATTATTAATTAATTAACAATAATATAATTATCAATATTAATTAATTAAAATAAATTATTACTTAATTACAATTAAATTACTTCCCACCCTATTCCCCTATAAACCCACAACCCGCTACAGAACTTAAACGCAAAAAATTATTACAATTAATTTATAATTCCTAAAAATTAATAATTAATTTAGTATAATTAAATTACTTCCCACCCTATTCCCCTATAAACCCACAACCCGCTACGGTACTAAAAAACAAAAATTACTTAAAAAAACATTATTAACATATAAAAATTGTATACATATATTTTTAGACAAGTAGAACACTTAACAAAAACACATATAACACATACATATTAAATACATAACAAAATACATAACAATAATATAAATATAGATATTAGTAACATTGATATTAGTAACATCGATATATTTGATGTCGATATTACTAACTTCGATATTACTTACATCGATATAAAAAAAATCGATATTACTTACCTTAGGGTCGATATTCTGTCCATCGATATTCTTAACATCGATATTCTGTCCCTTCGATATTGTCACCTCGATATTAGTGTAGGTCGATATTTAATTTTTGATATTTTGACTGCTCACCCTTCTTTACGACTGAGGCATTACATAATGTGTAGACTGTACTATAAGTAGGCACAGATTGTCTTGAGCTACGTGGCTCGACAGCAGAGGATACTTTGAGGAAAAACAATGGCGACACGCAAGGTACGCAGCGCCGGGTGGCTCCCGGCGCGCTCATGCTCCAAATGTAGTCACTGATCGAGAAGAATCGCCGTTGATGCTCGTGACGTCATGAATGCCTCTATTTGTGGCAATGTTCTGCGCGCTACGATGTGTGAGGTAAGCGGCAGGTGAAGAAAACTGGCAACCGAAACAACGGTTGCAACGGCCACTGAGATGGCAGTTATGAACTTGGCCAGAGAAAGAAGTAGAACGTAAGCAAAAAACGTTATATGGTACTCACCACAGGCAGGGCAGAGTACAAATAGAGCTGAACACCCTCGACCACCGCTGCCTCACAAGGCGCGATGCGTGTGGAGAAGTAGTGAAACACCTAGATTGGAGAGATTCTGAACAAAAGTCAGTCACAGTATATCCATCAGTGACAGACACACTTTCAGTCAAAACGAGTGTGAACATCTTGACAAATACCTCCCATGGGAGACTTCTTGTAAGAGACAGCTGCGCATCTCCCACAAGGCGTGGCACCATAGTTGAACTCTCTGAGGGGAAAATAAGTGTAGAATAGAGAAAAGAGCCGGCAGTAAACTGTATTGTAGACAGGATACCTTTGCGCTGTGGCACTTGCTGATGAAGATTGTGGTAAAAAGAAATTCATCCCATACATGTTGTTCAGCAACATTGTGGAGGTCTTGATGACAGAATCACTGGTGGAAAGATTTGAAGTCCAAATTACGTAGTGTAGAAGTGCACAAGAGCACACAGCGCAGGCAGTAACATGACTCCTTTACATGCCGCATTGTAGTTGTATTTCCACAAGGTCGTAGAGTGTGTGCCTGGGAAAGCACCAGCGTGACTGAGATGAATTTTCTACCTGTAAAGTTGATGTGCTGTAAAGCACAAGCAGTGGAGGTAAAACCAAAGTCCAAAATGCGTAATATAAATTAGCACAACACGCCAGGGCGAGGGCTGTCCAATGGAGAGGACACTGGTGGGGCTGAGAGGCGTAGTGCTTCATCTTTTCTATTTTCTTGATGTCTTCTTTTCTTTTCTGAGTGAGACTTTTATTCTTCTTTGTTGACCTCGTTGTTCTTCTGTGTAGAACAGCCTTGTATCATGTACGCTGATTTTCCTTTCTTGTGGATACCTCCTTTTTTGTACATTTTGGTTGTTGCCACTGTAGTCTCTGTAGAATGCGCCATCTCCTGGTCCTCTTTTGTTAGCCAGGTGCCTGAGATCCGCTTGTATCACGTAGGTACGTCACCAACTCGTCGCCAAATAAATGTAGTAGCGAAGGTCCACGCAGGTAGGATGTAATAAAAGATGATTTATTCAAGCAGATAACATGTTGAGTAGTTCCAGACAACAGGTATTAAAGTTGTGAAGGGGAGCCCCACCAGGAGCAGCCTGACTGCTGCTCAGCCCATGCTCAACTGTCACTTAACCTCTCTGTGTCCCAACATTCTGAGGCACATCAAGACTCCAACATTCTATTGAGCACACAGCACAAGCACTAGTTGAGCAGGAGGTGTAAAACACATTACATTAACAAATGCAGGATACTACATAAGTTCCTGGAGGATAACCTATGTCCTCAGCTAGATAGGTTGCGTAGGGTTCTGCTACACTGGAGACTGTTGTCACTGTCCAAGATAGGCCAAGCAGCTTTGTTTAAAATAATTGCGCTGCCACGATTACTATACGTCCTACAGAACATGCCCTGTAAAGTACCACCTGCTTTTTTTTAGAAAAGTCGACAGTGAAATATGACAGCTTTTGTGGGACGGGGGAAGCTCTTGAATAGCTCTACACAAACTGCAGAGGGGAGTGTTTGAGTGCGGACTGACAATTCCCGACATCAGAAAGTATTACTGGGTGGCACAACTCTTAACAATTGATGCGTAGGTGTTTATGGGATGGGAGGAGCCAGCACACAGGGTTGATCAATCACCACTCGATGGGAAAGAGGGGATACCCAGCGACACTCTATCGTAGACAGGTCGGAAATCAGTTACCACCACACACACAAACAGCAATACGTATATGGAGGGAGGAGACAAAATTATTGGGCTGGGAAGGGAAATTGATGTAAAGGACTCCTCTGTGGGACAGCGACCTCCTATGAGAGGTAGGCGAACTGAAGGATTTCTGCAAATGGGGAGTTCTGGGGATCGACTACTTAGGAAACGTATGGAGGGGGTACCAGATGACTGACTCCGAACTGTTCCGATACATACAACTGAAACATGCACTCAGGTGCCACATCCCAGAAGGCGAACAATTAGCAGAATACGCGCCACTTGAAGATAGGGTTCTACTAGATCCCATGATTGATAAGGCCACTTTCCTGGTATACAAGAAAATAGTGAACAATTCGCCGGATCCCCTGAGGGCTCTCCGGGAAACGTGGGAGGCCGAGCTGGGTATACTCGAGGATGACGATTGCGCAGAAACGATACAGAGCCCTAGGGAGGTGGCAGTCAGGGCACGGTTTCACCATATACAATTACCTATCCTGCACAAATCATACACCTCTAGGGCACTGCTATACAGAATGGGCCGCAGCGACACCGAACTTTGCACACAGGGCTGTGGGGAGGTGGGCACTTTCTTCCACATATTGTGGACATGTCCCCGAATTCAGCAATATTGGGGGAGGGTAGCACGGATAATGTCCGAAGTGATGGACCAGGAGGTCACATTGGAGGCTAGATGGCACATACTGTGTGTGAGGGGAGAGGACCGATGGCCCAAATATTCCAAACTATGGCTCATGAGAGCAGATATAGTGGCAAAAAGAAATATAGCAATGCTGTGGGGAGTGCACCAACCTCCGAGTGTTGCATAGTGGAAAGAGGACCTAGATTGGTGCTGTGCAGCTGAAAATGTGGTGCTCCAAAGTAGGGGTGCCCGAGGAAGTGGGGCAAGGTCTAGGACAAGTGGGTGGAATATAGAGGGTTTTGAAGTTACTACAATCATAGAAGGCATGGTGGGAGGGGTTGGGCTGCAGCACTCCAAAATGCATGGGACTGTTACTAATGGTTGATTTTTCACTGTTTTATTGTAATGGGAAATAGTACTGTATACGGATGATGTCCCTGACACCCTTGTGTAGACTATGAAAATGCTGTGTCAGTGGTTGAACTGCCAAGCTTTTGTTCAATAAAAAAAATGTTAAAAAAAACGAAAAGTATTCCTGGAGGGTACAATTCCAGGGTAAGTAGTTGACTGTGCGTGGATGCCCTGAGAGGAACCTGGAGGGCAATAAAAATACCCAAGGGGCAGTGTAGAAACATTAATCATATCAAGCTATGGTACTCATTTTTGGACAGTATGTTTCGCACGTTACTGGGTTTTTTAAAATTGATAACAAAACAATCTCTTGAGATGTTTTTCTTAGAGTGGCCCACCAAACCCACTCTTCTCACCATTAAAATCTCATTCGAGCCCCAAGTATTAAGATGTTTATATTTAAACAACCAGTGGCCTACCTTGTTGCCAAGCTGGTCCCAGGACTCCTCTTGGCTGGCTTTAAGGGGTAAGACCTCGGCCAAGATTAAAACATATGGACAGGCAGTGGGGGGAAGACTCAGAATATCATGACAGACGGCCAGGGCAGGAGTACCACCAGGAATACCACTGAAGCTACCAACAATCAAAGATATTGGGCCAGTTAAAGCCACAGAACAAGAAGGAACAGGACAGCATGCAAGGGTGGGCTGCGGGCCAGTACCATGAGTATTAGTATTATTATTGCACAAACCCTCGGCCACAGTATTAAGATTGGAGCCATTAGCATCCACCAGTTGGCCAGCAGGCAATGATGCTTTGCTTGTTCCCAAACGACCTGTAGGAGAACAGTTATCCGATAACAACCTTGTTGAGTTAACATTTGCAAGTGGCATTGCTCAAGAATTCAGGTTGTACATTTCTCGAAGTGGCATCCCAAAGACCCTCACTTATTTTACTCTGCAAGAGAGAGAAAGAGACAGGGACTGTCTGATAGTGGATGAAAGAGGCAAATTGTAGATTCAAGACTAAACAGCCTTGATATTCGGGGTGGCGAGATTTAATAGCACCGGTCGCAGGCTTCTGAGCAGAGCTTTGGCACTCATTCTTTAACAAATTAAGCACTAATCCACTGTGATGGCTGTATCCTCTCTGTTGAGAACTCCAGATCCTATCCTTCCCGATGTCTGAATCAGCATTGGGTTTCCAGCAAATAACAGATCTAACTCTAGGCAAGGGCACCAGCAAACGAGGAACACATTCACGCCCTAACTCGAGTGATTAGACTCAGCAGCAGCTAGAATGCAGCAGGTATGACAAAGTAAAGATGTCACATTCTGAACTGACCAATGATAGTCTCCCTCCAGATTCAGAATAACTCATACATATGAATTGACTTATGTAAAAGTTTGTCTTTTTTATTTTCTACTGCTATTACTTTGTAAAAAAAAGTTGATAGTGTGCTTAAGATTCTTTACATTTAATTCTTCTAGCCATAGATTTTTAAAGTCCCTGAACAACAGTACGTATTTGTTAATCCTGCAAAGCCTGTTATATAAAGTTCTGTTTTTCTAAACAACTCTCCATAATGTAGATGACTACATCATTTGGTATGTGCTTTGAGTGAGTAATTGTTAAAATGAAATACATCAATTGACATGTAACCTCTCAATGCAATTTTTTTGCATGTTGGTATGGGAAGCAGTACAACTTCCCCAATTATTTACTGGTAATCATCCTCGTCACAGCCCTAATGAAGTGAGGTTTTCCTTGAAGATAAATAGGATTACTTATCATGTCCTCAACATGAATCTATTATTTCTTTCTAGCCCACACCTATAATTCCCCGCTTTCCTTTTCCTGTAAAATGCATGTGTGCTCATCCCCCTTCCTGTTTTTTATGTTTCGAGGCTATTATTTCCTTTCCTTCATATATTGCCAGGTAAATTATACTGGCTTTTGGGCAGGCCATCTGACTGTGCTCTAGCCAGCTCAGGGGTCAAATAACTTCCTGGCATTGGTACTCATGGGTATGGGTCCTGCCTCAGAGTCCTCCCTGTCCTCCATGCGACTACTATATGCTGTCCTTTGTCACCATTTTGCCAGGTACCCGTGTTAATGTCAGGGATGTCAGTAAGGGGGTGTTGAAAATGTGTAGGTCAGGGATGTGTTCCTGGGTGAGTGCATGCTCTGGGAGACTTCTGAGGGGCCTACAGTCTGGAATCCTCTTATGGATGTGTTGAGGTGTAGGAACGTACTCTTTTTGACATGGTCACCCCCAATCTTTGCCTGGTATTTGATGCAACTTTGACAGTAGTGTACTGGGTTCCTGCTAACCAGGTCCCCAGTGTCAGTGTTCTTTCCCAAAAACAATGCAACTATGCAATTGTTACACAATTGGCAAGACCTTTAGCACCCCTATAAGTCCTTAATAAGTGATACCCCTGGTACCCAGAGCATGGTACTAAGGAGGGTCCCTAAGGGTTGCAGCATGTATTGTACCACCCTAAGGGTCAGACCACCAAACTCATACAGACTGCCATTGCAGGCTGCGTGGAATGGTGCAGACATGTCCCCAGTCACAGCATGCAATATTTGTAAATCACTCCTACAGTATGCCTTACAGCCCTAAGACAGGGTGCATTATATTTCATGTGAGGACATATCTGCATGAGAAGATATGACCCTGTGCTCTTTAGTCCATTTGCTAGATAGTACAAGTGAACAGGGAAGCCATCTTGAGTACATCTACTGGGTACTGGTTATTATGAGTTTCCCAACTACTGGATGACTTCATTGAAACCTATGGCGTTTCGTATCGAACACCTCCTCTTAATAAATCTGTACTGATGCCTGTACTAGATTTATTATGACATGCACCCAGCGGGCACCTTAGAGGTGCCCCCTGACAATCTACCAACCTCTAGTGTGCTGGCTGATGGGAAACATCCTTTACCTAGCAGCCACAACAACGACCTGCCTTTGCAACTCAGTCACTACCCCAAATGCGACGTTACCATGCATTATTTTAACCCGCAAGTTGTTACAACGACTTGCTTTAGGGAGTGCATTGTTGGACTGGTGTTGGATATTTAAGTCCAACACCTTCCCTACTGTTTTGCAGACTGGAGTTGGAATAGTAATTTATACTATCCCAAAGTCTTCCGCCCTCTAAGGCAAGTCATTGTAACAACTTGCGTGGTAAAGTAACGCATGGCAATATCGCAGTTGGGGTAGTGACTGCGTTGTAAAGGCTTGTGGAGTAAATGCATGAAGGGTTCCATCATTCAACCCTGGCTCACTGGTGTAGACAGTCTGCCACCACAGATAGGTTTCTGGCCCCATGCAGGTGAGCGCTCGTGCTCTCTGAGGGCAGAAACAATGCTTTTTCTGGCCGGAGGTGTTGTTACCTCCTCCAAGCAGGATGGCTAGTAATCAGCATGTCAAGGAAGGAGGCTTCAAAAGCCACTGCCGCTTTTGATATGCCACCCTGGCTTCCCCCAGACAGGGGAAATGCCACCTGCTTCACAGGCCCATTTGGCACAAGGACAGGCAGGAAAATTAGCTAGTCAGGAGTCGTGTTCACTATCAGCCTATTTAAACCCCTAAGGCGGGCTACCTGAAGTGAACACAAAAAGTAGAATTCCACCATCTTGTTTTTTGTTGAAATTAGATAACTGGATCAGAACTATGCCCACTCCCCACAGGAAGTGGGCATATATGGGGTTTAGGCACTCCAAAGATAAGTAGACCATTGGCTACTACCCTACACTCCCCTTAGCACCCCTAAATTGAGTATTTAGGTGGGACACCTGACACCAGTAACTCAGATTTCATGGACACAAGGAGAAGATGACAAAGAAGAGTGATGAAAGCGAGAACTGAGGACCAGCTGCAGACATTTTGGCAGCAAACCCTGCCTGTCTGCCTGCACCTGTCTCGACTAGGGGTAGGCGGTAAACTATGCTCCCCCAGTAGAGTCTGTGGAACTTTGCCACTCTGCTCCGAATGCGGAATTCAACAGAAACTCCCCCGGCGGAGCAGAATTTACCGGCATGCGCACCCCTAGTCTCAGTAATTCCGCTGTGGGGGACTTACTTGTAGCAACAATAGGGGTCTTGGTCCCCATCAACCCTCAGCAGCCAAGGAGACTTCATCCTCCATGCAGAAGTGCACCAGGAGGCCCCTTTGCAGAGTGGTTGAAAAGGGGGTGGGGCCTCCGGCAAGGTCTGAGCAATTCCGCTGTGGGGGACTTACTTGCGGCAACAATAGGGGTTCTTGGCTCCAACGACCCACAGCAGCCAAGGGAACTTCATCCCCCAACCAGTAGAACACCTGGAGGCACATTTGCAAAGTGGTTAAGAAAGAGGGTGGGGTCTCCAACGAGGTCTCAGCAATCCCACTATGGTGGACTTGCATGTGGCAACTATAGGGGTTCTTGCCCCCAACAACCCTCAGCAGCTAAGGGGAATTCATCCCCCAACCAGTAGTGTGCCAGGCGGCTCCTTTGCAGAGTGGTTGAGAAAGGGGGGCTTTCCGATAAGGTCTCAGAAATCTCGCTGTGGGGGAAGTACTTGTGGCAACAATAGGGGTTCTTGGCCCCCAATGAGCCACAGCAGCCAAGTGGACTTTATCCCCCAACCAGTAGTGGACCAGGAGGCCCCTTTGCAGAGTGGTTGAGAAAGGGGGTGGGCCTCCAATGAGGTATCAGCAATCCAGTTGTGGGGGACTTACTTGTGGCAACAATAGGGGTTCTTGGCCTCCAATGACCCTCAGCAGCCAAAGGGACTTCATCCTCCAACCAGTAGTGCGCCAGGAGGCGCGTTTGCAGAGTGGCAGGAAAAGGGGGCAGGGCCTCCGAAAATGTCTCAGAAATCCCACTGTGGAGGGCTTACTTGTGGCAACAATAGGGGTTCTTGGCCCCCAACGACCCTCAGCAGCCAAGGCGACTTTATCCCCCAACCAGTAGTGTGCCAGGAGGCCCCTTTGCCGAGTGGTTGAGAAAGGGGGTGGGGCTTCAAATGAGGTCTCAGCAATGATGCTCTTGGGGACTTACTTGGGGCAACAATAGGAGTCTTGGCCCCCAACGACCCTCAGCAGACAAAGGGACTTCATCCCACAATCAGCAGTGTGCCAGGAGGCATGTTTGCAAAGTAGTTGAAAAAGGGGGAGTGCATCTGATGAGGTCTCAGCAATCCCGCTGTGGGGGACTTACTTGTGGCAACAATAGGGGTTCTTGGCCCCCAACAACCCTCAGCAGCCAAGGGGACTTCATCCCCCAACCAGTAGTGGACAAGGAGGCCCGTTTGCAAAGTGGTTGAAAAAGAGGGCAGGGCCTCTGACAATGTCCAAGCAATCTCTCTGTGGGGGACTTATTTGTGTCAACAATAGGGGTTCCTGGCTCCCAATGACCCTCAGGAGCCAAAGGGGACTTCATTCCCCAACCAGTCGTGCACCAGGAGGCTCGTTTGCAGAGTGGTTGAAAAAGAGGCCAGAACCTCTGATGAGGTCCCAGCAATCCCGCTGTGGGGGACTTGTGGCAACAATTGGGGTACTTGGCCCCCAACGACCCTCAGCAGCCAAGGGGACTTCATCCCCCAACCAGTAGTGCACCAGGAGGCCCCTTTGCAGAGTGGTTGAGAAAGGAGACGGGCCTCTGATGAGGCCTCACCAATCCCGCTGTGCAGGACTTAAGTATGGTAACAATAGGGGTTCTTGCCCCCAACGACTCTCAGCATCCAAGGGGACTTCATTAGGGGTGGCTGAGCAATTCTCCGCCTGCTCACGGAACTCCATGGAATTTGGCGGAGTTTTTTGGCAAGTCCGCGGAATTGCGCGTAGTGAAACTCCATGAGCTACGCCCAGGCCTAGTTCCAACAATCATGATAAACCAACTCGTCTTGTCCTACAGATGTGCCTCTGCCAAGAACCCCGGTGGGCTGCCAGTACTTTGCAAAATGCCGGCAATCTCCCTTGTAGTGGAGTAACTACTCCTCTCCAGCTTGCGAGCCTCAAAAAGGCAAAGTCTGGTCTACTGTTATGCTGCCCCCTGGTTTCACCAATGCATCAGACAACCAGGAAGAGGTAGTCATGCTCCAGATGGCCAGATCCATCTACCCACCAAGTTAGAAAAAACAAGGACCAATCGGAGCTGCACAGCACCAATACCCGGTGTACCAGACCCCCTGCCTCATTAAAGCCTGTTTGAGTCCAATCCGGGGTAGAATAACTCCAAGACTGAGCAACCGTTAAAGGACATCAGCACCGCAGAGACCCACTTCGAGACTGCTGTTCTGATTTTTGTTCCCTTTTCAGGCAAGACCAACAACCGTGGGTGCCTGTGACGCACAAGCCCAGCCGACCTAACCACTTTGCACCCGAGCGCCCTGGCCTGGGTACATGAGAACAGACTGTGCTTCCTTGCTCCCATGGCCCTTACAAACTGAGCTCCCCATTGGGAGCTCCCGGACTTGTCCCCAAGTGCCCCTCTGCAGCCTGTTTCTAGGTGGCCCCCTCTCGCCTTTGGTGTAGCTTGCAAAACTACCAACCCAAACAGCACCTCTGCACCTGGACGCTGCAGGGCAGGTAAAGACTAACTGCTGGTGGTTCTTTGGACTTAGGCCCCCTACCACCTTAAGTCCTGAAGGGGACCCCGTAAATCTATTGCAAGTAACTGTATGTGGTATATGTCTTTTTTTGTCATAGGAAAGCATTTTTGAGTAAAGACGCATTAAAGTGAACATTTTACTTACCTGTAAAAATCCATATCTTGCAAAGTACTTACTTGATAATGAAGTTTTTGTTGTTGAAATTACTATAAACATATGTGTTATTTTTCTAAATTGGTCTCAGATTTATTGTTGCGTGTGTGCCTCATTTATTGCCTCTGTGAGTACAACAAATGCTTAGCACTACCCTCTGCTAAGCCTAAACTGCTTGCCCACACTACCACAAAAGAGAGCATTTGGATTTGTTATTTGCTCTTCTGCAAACCAATAGGGGTCACCTGGATTCTCTACACAGAGTACCTCGTTTTGTTGCACTATATAGACAGCCAGTTTCCTACATTGGTGGTTCAGCGGTGGGATACAAGAATTTCCATTTTTTGATACCACTTGGTCTATAGGTGATTCTGCGAAGTAAATCCACAACTGACATAAGCTAAAAAAATACTCTTTCAATTTTTTGATTTTTGAACTGTCAGGGCCTTGGTTAAGTCTCCCAGTCCTATCACATTTGAAATTAAAAAGTATCCTAGATAATTAGACCTTGAAAAGTCTGTTACATTTTCTTTCTATTTTCTAATAAGGTCCCAACTGTTTTTAAAACATGTCTGATCCAGAGGTTACTAGCCAGTAGCTCAACCTGGCTCCCTACAAACACCTTAAGTTTAGACAGCTTAAGAACCTCTGAAAAGCTTGTGGCATTGCCATGGGGACTAACCCCACTAGGGCAAATCTCCAGGGGTTGCTTACCAAACACGATAGATTCCTGGCAATGGAAGAACACTCTAACCCTGCAGGGGATGGTGCTGTCAGTGAGGATGATTCCTCAGATACCTCTACTGGGAGTACCAGTGACAGTAACCCAGAAGAAGTAGAAGATGAAGACCCTGATCTTCAGAAACTAGCTAGAAGAGTAGCACTTGAGGCTAAAATCTTAGCAATAGAAAAGGAAAGAGCCGACATGGGCCTAGGTCCCATCTCTGGTGGCAGCAAAATCTTAAATAGAGAGACGGATGAGTCATTTGACCCTAAAGTCCCCAAATGGATTGTCCCAAAATATATAGATGGTGATGATATCACCAAATGATTTACAGCCTTCGAGAGGGCTTGTAAGATGAGGAAACTCAGCTAAAAGTATTCGGATTCTCTACTGTGGGAGCTTTTCTCAGGCAAGAGCAGGGATAGACCCCTGACACTTAATGAGACAGATGCTGAGTCCTATGACTTCATTAAGGGAACCCTGACTGAGGGCTTTGGACTCACCACTGAGGAATATAGAATTAAGTTCAGGGAGACTCAGAAAACCTCGAGTCAGCCCTGGGTTTATTTTGTAGACTTTTCAGTCAAAAAATAGGTGGTTGGTAGAAGGGAAGTCAGGTGCAACATTATTGTCGGCTTCACAATTTAATTATGAAAGAGCATCTGTTGAGTAACTATACTTTTGAAAAGTTGCATCAATACTTGGTGGACCTAGGTTTGATTTCTTGCCAGGAGTTGGTGAACAAGGGTGACCATTGGGTCAAGACTAGGGTGTCAAAAAAGTCTCATGGAGGGGGTAACCAAAATAAAGGTGTTACTAATCCCCCCAAGGGAAAGATGTGGGCTAGTATAAAGGAAAATGTAAAGAGTCTTCTAAAGACCCCAAAAAACGTATTCAGGAGAGTGGACCCGAGACACCTCATGATCCAAGGGTGGATACCAGGGTAAGAACTGGGATCCTAGAGCGGCTTGGAGTTTCAATTGTAAAGGCAATGGATTCCAAACTGCAGACTCATCCTCTCGCAAAAAGGCTTCCTCTAGTGCACCCCCTGTTAACACTGGGTTGGTAAGTCTCCAGATGGGGTACTTGGTGTGCCCTGACCAGAGAGCACACTGAAGCCACTATATTCTCAGAGGGTGGGTGGATGTAGCTGCCCTGGCTGTCTGGCCCAGTAATCTGAAAATATACAGACAACAGCCACATATGAATGAGGTTAGAGTGGAAGAACTGAGGGATACAGGTGCAAGTGTCACTATGATGACTGAGAAGCTGATATTCCCAGAGCAGTATTTGACTGGAGAGACCTATCCAGTCATAAATGCTGATAACCAGACTAAGGTTCAGCCCATGCCTATGGTGTCTTTATAATAGTGAGGGGTTACTGCCCAAAAAAAGGTGATTGTGTCCTAAGCAATTCCAGTAAAGTGTCTGCTAGGGAATAATCTGGATACCTCAGCATGGACCGAAGTGCACCTCAAGTCCCATGCAGCCATGCTGGGAATACTTGAAGGGGTGTGCATAAAAACCAGTGCACAAAGCAAAGCCCACATTGAAAAAGAGGAATTGGAACATGGAATAATGGTCCAATCCTCCAAGAGAAAAGGTAAGAAGTCTGGTAAACCAACTTCTGAACAGCTACAAGCTCAGGTACCCTCTCCTCAAGGAGAAGACCTGTCATCCCAAAGAGGGAACTGAGTCCCAGGAACCTGGGCCTTACATTGTAGAGATTCTAGGCCCAGAGGGACCCTCTAGGGAAGAGCTGTGTCAGGGACAGAGGACCTGTCCCACTTTTGAGAGCCTGAGACAGCAAGCTGCTGACCAGGAAAAGGGAGATTACAGTGGCTCCCATTGAACCTATTGGGAGGAGGGACTCCTGTATATTGAGGCCAGGTGCCCAAACCTGGTGCTACTAGGAGACTGATAGTGTTCTTAAGTTCTCTAGCTAATGAAACTCCCTTAGCTGGGCATATTGGCAAGCCAAAAACCTGGAGTAGGTTTGTCACCCACTTCTACTGGACAGGTACGTCCCAGAAGGTGAAGGAGTTTTGCAATTCCTGTGTTACCTGTCAAGCCAGTGGCAAGCCAAGTAACCATCCAAAGACCCCCCCTTAATTCCACTTCCATGGCTTGGGTTCCCTTTGAAAGGGCAGGGATTGACATAGTCGGTCCTCTTGACCCCCAAACAGCATCAGGAAACAGATTTATACTTGTGGTAATGGATCATGTTATCAGGTATCCTGAGGCAATTCCCCTAAGAACTGTCACTGTTCCTGCAGTTGCGAGGCCCCTCATCAATATCTTTACTAAAGTGGGCTTTCCTAAGGAGGTGGTGTCAGAGGTGCAAACTTCAGGTCTGGCTGCCTAAAAGCCATGTGGACTGAGTGTGGAGTGAGATACAAGTTTACCACCCCATATCACTGACAAACCGATGGTCTATTTGAAAGATTCAACAAGACCATGAAGGCTATGATCATGGGACTCCCTGAAAAACTCAGAAGGCGATGGGATGTCCTTTTGCCATTCCTGCTTTTTGCCTACAGATAAATGTCACAGAAGGGAGTGGGCTTTAGTCCCTTTGAACTTCTGTTTAATCATCCTGTAAGAGGGCCACTATATCTAGTGAAGGTAGGATGGGAGACACCTCTCAAAGAGCCTAAAAAAGACATTGTGGACTATGTGCTTGGCCTCTGTATAAGGATGACTGAAAACATGGGTAAAGCAAGCAAAAACATTGAAGCCAGCAAAGAGCTCCAGAAGCTCTGGTATGACAAAAAAGCTGTACTAGTGGAGCTCCAACCAGGGCAGATGTAATGGGTGTTGGAACCTGTGGCATCTACGGCCCTCCAGGACAAGTGGAGTGGTCCCCACCCTATCCTTGAGAGGAAAGGTGAGGTCACCTACCTGGTTGACCTAGGCACTTGCAGGAGCCCTCACAGGGTCATCCATGTAAACCATCTGAAACCTTTCTATGACAGGGCTGATGTGGCCATGCTGATGGACACTGATGACGATCAGAAAACAGAGAGTGAACCTCTCCCTGACCTCGTCTCTTACAGTTTAAAAGATGGGTCAGTGGAAGGAGGTGTCTTCTCAGACACCCTCTCTGCCCAACAGCACGCTGACTACAGGCAAGTCCTGGAGCAGTATACTGGGCTCTTTTCCTTAACCCCTGGTCAGACACACTGGTGTACCCATGATGTGGACACTGGAGACATCACTCCTGTATAAAATAAAATCTACTGACAGTCTGACCAAGTTAAGGAAAGCATCAGAGCTGAAGTCTGCAGGATGCTGGACTTAGGGGTGATTGAGCCCTCTGACAGTCCCTGGCCTAGCTCAATGGTCTTAATCCCCAGGCCTCATTCCAAGGGTGGTAAACGAGAGCTGGGATTTTGTGTGGACTATAGAGGTCTCAATGCTGTCACTAAGACAGATGCACACCCTGTGCCAAGACCTGACGGATTGATTGACTGATTGGGGGCAACCAAATTTCTCAATTCCTTTGATTTGACATCAGGGAACTGGCAGATTGGTCTGACCCCAGAAAAAGGAAAAGACAGCATTCCAGACCCCAGATGGACATTACCATTGGTATGCCATTTGGATTAAAGAATGCCCCTGCCACCTTCCAAATGTTGATGAATAAAGTCCCTGCTGGGTTGGAGACTTTTAGTGCAGCATATCTTAATGATATTGCTGTCTATAGCTCCACTTGGCAGGATCACCTGATCTACCTTGGAAAGGTTCTAGAGGCTCTGCAGATTGCAGGCCTCACTATCAAGGCAAACAAGTGCCAGATAGGGCAGGGCACAGTTGTATAATCGGGCCATCTTGTAGGTGGAGGCCAAGTTCAACCTTTACAGTCCAGGATCCAGACCATTCTGCACTGGGAAGCTTCAACAAACCAGACTCAAGTTATGGCATTACTTGGCTTGACTGGTAACTACAGGAGGTTTGTGAAGGGGTATGGTACCATTGTAGCACCCCTCACAGAACCTGCCTCCAAGAAGATACAAAAGAAGGTAAACTGGACAGTGAGATGTCAAAGGCTTTTGACACCCTGAAGAAGGCAATGTGCTCAACACCCATTCTCAATGCCCCAGATTACTCCAAGCAGTTCATAGTGCAGATTGATGTCTCTGGACATGGGATACGAGTGGTCCTATCCCAAGCCAATGATGATGGCCATGACTGTTGCTTTCATTATAAGGAGGTTACTCCCCAGGGAACAGCAGTGGAGTGCCATTGAGAGGGGCGCCTTTCCTGTGGTTTTGTCCCTGAAGAAGCTGAGACCATACCTATTTGGTACTCACTTTCTTGTACAAACTGACCACAGGCCTCTCAGAACTGCTGATGCAGATGAAAAATGAATTCCCAAACTGCTGAGGTGGTCCAGCTCCCTACAGGGACTGGTCTTTACAGTGGAACACAGACCTAGGACTGACCATCCCAATGCAGATGGCCTTTTCAGGTTTTTCCACTTAGACAATGAAGACTATCTTGGTAAAGGTTAGTTTCATCCTCTTTCATTGGGAGGTGGTTGTGTAGGGAAGTGCCCCTTTTTTACATGGTCACCCCCAATCTTTGCCTGGTATTTGATGCAACTTTGATTGAAGTGCACTGGGTTCCTTCTAAGTAGGTACCTAGTGCCAGTGTTCTTTCCCAAAAACAAGTTAACAGCAATTGTTCCACAATTGGCAAGACGTTCAGCACTCTTGTAAGTCCCTAGTTAGTGGTACCCCTGGTACCTAGGGCAAGGGGACTAAACGGGGGTCCCTAAAGGCTGCAGCATGTATTGTACCACCCTAAGGGACCTACCACCAGACTCATGCAGACTGCCATTCAAGGCTGCGTGAAATGGTGCAGACAAAATCAAAAACACGACATGACACACCCTGTGTGTCATGTCCCCAGACACTGCATGCAATATTTGTAAAGTTTTTGTAAACAAAGGCAGTCCTACTCTCATGGAACCACGGCAATTAAATTATATAGAAAAAACAGTAGTTCTTCTGAAAAGTACAGACAATACTTGATAATAATTGTGCACAATGGCAATTAATGCTTGAGAAGGCTGTTAAAAGAGAGACGCCTATGCAAAATGCAGTCAGGTTACCAACTACTGCTAGCACAAAATCGTATCTGTATTATAGAAAGTACATATTAAGAGTGCTCAGTGACCCAAGTGAAGTTAGAACCAATACAATTTAAGTGACAAAAATATAACATACAACGTTGTTTCTCAATACATGGAAACAACAAATCTATTTTAAACAATGATTCAGCAACTTTGCTATTTTTTTACAAAGACTGGAAATGGTTCATTTTTTATGTAAGGCGATGACGTTTCGACCCCAATGTTAATATAAAATGTGTTGGTTCTAACTTCACTTGGGACACTGAGCACTCTTTATATGTATTTTCTTTAATACAGATACGGTTTTGTGCTAACAGTATTTGGTTTCCTGACTGCATTTTGCATAGGCGTCTCTCTTTCAACAGTGTTTTTAAGCATTAATTTCCATTGAGCATGGTTATTGTCAAGTATTGTCTGCAATATTTGTAAGTCACCCCTGCAGCCCTAAGGCAGGGTGCATTATATTGCATGTGAGTGCATATCTGCATGAGCAGATATGCCCATGTGCTGTCTAGTCCAATTGGTTGATAGAACAAACGAACAGGAAATACATCTTGAGTGCATGTACTGGGCACTAGTCATTACTAGTTCCCCAGCTACATGACAGCTTCACTGAAACCTAAGGTGTTTGGTATCAAGCACCTCCTCTATAAATTTGTACTAATGCCAGTACGAGATTTATTAGGAAATGCACCCAGAGGGCACCTTAGAGGTGCCCCCTAAAATCCTACCAACATCTAGTTTGCTGGCTGACAGGTGTAGAGCAGTCTCCCAACACAGACAGATTTCTGTCCACCTGCAGGTGAGAGCCCATGCTTTCTGAGGGCAGAAACAATGCCTGCTCTGCCCAGATGTGTTGTCTCCTCCTCCAAGCCGGATGGCTAGTAATCAGCATATCAAGGCAGGAGGCTTCAAGGAAATTTAGCTAGGCAGGAGGCATGTTCACTATCAGGCTAATAATAACCCTAAGGTGGGCTACCGGAAGTGAACACAAAAAGTAGAATTCCACCATCTTGGTTTTTGGTGAAATTAGATACAATGGATCATGGTTATGAAAACTCCCCACAGGAAGTGGTCATATAGGGGGTGTTGGTGTCTCAAAGGTAAGTAGACCATTGGCTACTACCTTACACTCCCCTAACGCCCCTGAATTGAGTATTTAGGTTCCACCCCTGGCACCAGGAACTCAAATTTGATGGACACAAGAAGAGGAGGACAAAAAAAGTGAAGAAAGCGAGAACTGAGGACCAGCTGTGGACTTTTTGTGGCGAAGGCCTCCCAGCCTACACCTGTCCCTACAATCGCAACAAACTGACTCGTCCTGCCGCTGATCATCTGCCAAGAACCCTGATAGACTGCCAGCACTTCTCAAATTGCCAGCAATCTCCCTTGGAGTAGAGGAAATACTCCCCTGCAGCAGCTTGCAGGCACCAAACAGCAAAGTCCGGTCTTGAGTTCTGCCACCTCCCGTTTTCACCGATGCAGCAGCCACCCAGGAAGAGGTAGTCATGCTCTAGAAGATTAGATTCATCTCCCCACCAAGTAAGAAGAGGCCAGGACCAACCGGAGCCGCACAGCACCAATACCCACGGTATCAGACCCCTTACAGCAACCAAAGCCTGTTTGTGTCCAATCCGGACTCCAACAACTCCAAGACTGAGCAGTCATCATGCGACGTCAGCACCGCAAAGACCCACTTCAACAGTGGCCCAGCTGTTCTGATTTTTGTCCCCTCAACTGGCGAGACCGACAATCATGAGCGCCCATGACACACAAGCCCAGCCGACATAACCACTCGGCACCCGAGTGCTCCAGCCGGGTACCAAAGAACTGACTGTGCTTCCTTGCTGTCAGGGCCCTCATGAACCGAGCCCCCCAATGGGAGCTCCGGCACTTGCCCCCAAGTCCCCCTTTGCAGCCTATTTCTAGGTAGCCACCCTCTCTCCTTTGATGTAGCCCACAAAGCTACAGACCCAACTAGTACCTATGCACCTGGACGCTCCAGGGCAGGTAAAGACCAACTTCTGGTGGTTCTTTGTACCTTGGTCCCCTACCACCTTAAGTTCTGTAGGGGACCCCCGGAAGCCTATTGCAAGTAACTGTATGTAATATATGCCTTTTTTCTAGAGGAAAGCATTACCGCATAAAGACCCATTTAAGTCAACATTTTACATGCATGTAAAAATCAATATCTCGAAAAGTACTTACTTGATAACAAAGTTATTGGTGTTGAAATTTCTATAAAAATATATGTTTTTTTCCAAATTGGTCTCAGATTTATTTTTCAGTGTGTGTCTTATTTATTTCCTTGGTGAGTACAACAAATGCTTAGCACTGCCCTCTGATAAGTCTAAACTGCTTACCCACACTACCACAAAAGAGAGCTTTTGGGTTTGTTACTTGTGCCTCTGGAAACCAATAGGGGTCACCTGAACTCTCTACACAGTATACCTCGTTTTGGTGAACTATATATAGAGAGCCAGCTTCCTATACGAGGACTCCCAGTTAAAATACTGCCATGCCTGACTCAGTGATGGCAGGCGCTGTGGATGGTCACCTCTTTCTATAAAAGGTTGCCCACCTTACAAGTACCAGGTTTTGCGTTATCTGGCTGGGTCCACATATTCCAGTGGATCCTGTAGCCCTAGGGCAGGAACATGTTTTATCAACCCCAGTGTCCTTCCATTGGGAGACAGTATCATATGCATGAAGCATAATGCTGGAGACCACCTCAACAGAGTTGTGGTATGGAGCTTCCAACATGATTAAGGTAAGGTGGCTCCTTGCAGATAAGTTGTGATTTTCAATTGCTTATTGTGCAATGTTTTAATCCAAGCGCTTTGAAGCAAATTTTATTGTAGAAATAAAAGACAATTTCATTCATATATCAATGGGTAAATAGGATACGTAACTTTCCCATAGAGTAAAGCCACATTGACAGCAACTGTCGGAGGCTCGAGACTTAATGGTTAAGTACTCTGTCTGTTTCTCTGAAGGTACAGACTCATGCAACACAAAGATTCAAATCCTGCAAGTGAATCAATATAGAATGTATGTCTCACTTCGAGACATCAAAAAAAAAGAAGAGAGAGGGTAAAGATAGATGCCTTTTGTAAAGAAAGGAAGGGACAAACGCACATAGGTGTGGGTTAAAGGAGGAGAAAATCATTTTATTTGTAGTTAAGAATAGGCATTCCTTTCTCACGGCTGAGGCAAACCTCACTTCGTTAGGTATGGGACAAGGAAAATGGAAAAGGAGGTCATGAGGCGTGCTGCTTATGATGGGGGATTATTACTTCAGTTCATATATTCATTACCAATTAATTTTGTAAATATGTAAGTGTAATGTGAATAAATATGATCATTCCATAAACATTCCTATATTAAAATATGATTTATTTTGTTTACCTAGGGTTTGGTGATCCTCCCTGTTGTGATAGATGGTGTATTTCTCCTGAAGGATCCTAAAGAGATTCTGGCTGAACTGGGGTCTCACCCAGTCCCCTATTTAATTGGAATCAATAACCATGAGTTTGGATGGTCCATACCTATTGTAAGAATATTTTTCATCTCCTTTACTAAAACACACAATGTTGTCTATCGAAATTATGGTTTGTTTGAACAGTGAGTGTTTTTTAATCGAATATTCTATTTGTTTTGCTCACTAGTATGTGTTGATTGCATATACCTAATCTAGTTATAGGACATATATGCGTATCCCTAATGTAAACTAAACATTGGATGCCTTTGATATTTTTATTTTTGTTTTTTACTTTATTGATGGTATTTACATAGTACAAATCTCGTCCCAAGAAAGTGAAACCCTTACATAGCAACAGGTATGTTACGAACATGTGAAGATACAGAAACATGCAGCATGTTGAAAATGTGAGATAAGGATGATTAGAGATGAGAGACTACTTAGGGGCTGATTACGATGTCGGTTGGACTTCATCTAACCCGCACCGCTGCTGACTAGAGCCGCCCGACCATAGGTTGGCAGTTCCGACCGCAGAATTTGGATGCGACCGCCCCATGGGGGGTGAGAAACATCAATTTTTCAATTGCAGCTTGTGTGTCGGGCAGAAAAGGCCCACAGCACAAGCTGCCATTGAAAAATGGATGTCTATAAATATTCTTGCACCGTGTGGCAGGTGCCCCCAGGCCCCATAGCGGAGAGCCAGGGGGCCCTGCCAGGGGCCCTCAAAATCACTTTCCGACAGCCTTTCCATGTTGGAAAGGTCGACATGGGAAGGCTGTGTGAAGGTGACATCATAATCCCGACAGCGGAACCGATGCTGGCTCCGCCGTCATTATGGGATTATGATGCCTTCCGAAGCTCCGATGGGCTCCTTAAGCCCGTAGGAAGCACAGCGTAATCCCCCCACGGATTTCCCTCTGACCACCATCATTGTAACACGGTGGTCAGAGGGAAACCACCGATGTCAGGCAGAAAGCCTCCGACAAGCTGTCGGATGGCTTTCTGCCCGACATCGTAATCGGGTCCTTAGCAATTGGGGGTCTTCTGTCTTATTTTCTTTATTACAAGATCAAATATGGAATTAAGTACAATGCTTTCCTATATCAGTCTGCTAGAATCTCTTTGTCTAGTACCTAAGTGTCTGTCGGGACCCTTATTATATTATTCCACCGGCTCTCCACCCAACAGGCTCTCAGTCTGTTTTAATTAAGTAATCTTACTAACTTTATCCATGGTAAAGTCTTTCAGAATGTTAGTCAGTATGCTGGACATATGTTCTTGCAAAGATTAACCAATTAAATGAAAAGTCAGCATCAGTATGGCTTGTATTGAAGCCCTCATGTCAGAGATAAATTATTTCCTAATGGAGCTGATGTCACATGATGTGCTTGATGTGAAGGTGATGAACTCCAGGATTCATTTATTTCCTTTGATATAGACAGAGATAACAATGTCCACAGCTCCTGTAATGATAGATATGTAGACAGATCTGGCCATGTTTGCAAGCTCCTACTTATCTCTTTAAAAATGTAGTTTTCTTCTGCTTTTAGCAGTGGTAGAGAACTATCTGGTAATGTGAAATCTACATCTGCCTGTACCAATGCATCATGTTGTTGTCTAGCTTTTTTTCACGTATTACAATTTCCTCTTTCCATTTTGAAAGCTTTAGGGGGGCTATTATTGAGAATATGTAGGGCAGAAATATTATGATGTAAAACTATTGTGGCCTAAACATTGAAAACCAAAATATTGAGATGATAAGTATATGTAGGTGAGTTCAGATTTACTATTCCTCAATTAGCATCTGCACACCTTGAAAATATAGAACATGACCTACTTCCAAGGTATATATTATCAAGGTACAAATATGTGGAGTTAAGCATAGTAAATTATAAATTATCTACATAAGTTTACCCACGTAATGTTTTAGCCGTAGTATTTTTGTATAGCGGTATTCTAGCAGTATAGTAGCTCTTGAGTTTTAGTATTCATTAGGTTCCACTTTAGCTCAGTTGATGGCATTATGTCAGAATTTATGTTTGATAACTTCCAGCTTCAACAGTAATTCATTATGCCAAACAACTTCTATTAATTCCATGGAGTCAATTATAAAATCTTTCTGCTGTTTGGTTACAACTAATGTACGGAAATAATCTTTTTTATTCGATGTTCCAGATGGCATAATGGTTTTTTAAAGTAATATAGAATGTGTCTTGTTTTAGCTCATCATGAGTTATTAGGAGTATCTTATAAAGAGCATGGTACATTTGGGGAAAATGGTGCATGAGCATACGCATTAGTATTACCGTTTCACATTATCTTTATCTCATTCCTTTATGGACATATTGTACCCCATACTTTGGAAATATTCCCATGCATTTATGCACACAGATTGCATTTAGTGTTTCTGTATCATCTTTAAACAAATCCTTACCAGTATCTTGCAAGTATTATGTATTCAAGTATGCTCCATGTTTTCCATCTCTCATGAGCTGGTCTGCTTGACCATCAGCAATATGCTTAGTGTAATTTAAACGTTGATGGATTACTGAGGTTTCAATTCATCTTATAAAGCCTTCATTTCATATGGCAGGAAGGGGTAGGATAGCAGTAAACGGGTTGGCAATCAAGTGGTGAAAAGAGCCAGTGTCATCCAGGAGGTGTATTCTGGTGTCCGTAGGTTCATGCCCACTACCCATCTGTACCAAAAGAGTCTGCACCTCAGCCTTCCAGAGTTCACATAAGTAGCAGTAGATACTGTTTCTCCTCCAAAGAATCAGGAATGCAGTTACCAGCAATCTGGCCCCTACTCAGAGTACAGGATGAAAAAACAGCCAAGGAATGGGTACAAAGCCCCACTTGTGCTGCTCAAGTTCCAGTATTTTACAAAATCTTCCATACCTCCACTTTAAAAAATGCCAGCAAATACTGGTCAATAATGTAAACTTTTTCTATTTTCATTTCTATTTAGTTTAGATAGCGCGCAATTACCTGAAGGTGTCCTGGCACTGAAAGTGAAAGTTTGTGTATGCGCAAGAAGACAGGCCTACATATAGCATAATGGCTATAGAAGTTGTTGATACAAAAAAGGTTTCAAAGACTTACGGAATCTTATTAGGTTGGGTTCTGCCAGAATCCCAAGTGGAAAGTTATTGCCTTATTACTTACCGGTGATCTTCATTACACCTGGTCCCATTGTCCTCGTCCCATTCAAGTAAGATAATCTTATCTCACCAACAGAAAAAAGAACGAAGGAATGCTGGACCCTACCCCACCTCCCACCTACCGGGAGTACATAAACGTAGTTACCCAGCATTCCTCCTGAACTACCAAGCCCCAGATGAAGGCTGGCTGACAGGGAGGGAGGGAAGTAATGAATGGGACGAGGAAAACGGGACCAGGAGTAATGAAGATCACCGGTAAGTAATAGGGCATTACACCTAGGTCCCTCCTGTCGTCGTCCCAATCATTACAAGTGAGAATACCCAAGCAACACACCGGCATTCATCCACAACAAACCACCAGGGCACAGAGAAACAGCAACACCCAGTGATTTATTGGAACACAGAGGCAAGAAGTCAGGAACGCACAGCCTGCAGCACTCCCAACCCAAAATTACCATCATCACCCAGCAAATTCCAGATCCGATAATGTCGCACAAAGGTGTTAGAGGTCACCCAAGTAGCCGCCCTACTGATTTCGGACAGGGAAACCCCCCACACCTCAGTCCAGGAGGCCGCCATCCCACAAGTAGAACAACCCTGCACCCCAACAGGAGGAGAGGAATCCAAAAGGGAGTAAGCCAACTCAATGACCTGCCACTACCAACGACCAATGGATGAAGAAGAAACCTTCCCGCCAGAGAGGAAACCCCAAAACAGGGAGTCCGACTTCCAGAAAGGATGAGTTCGATCCAGATAGACCCATAAGGCACAACTGACATCCAACAAGGACCAAGGGAGATCATCCTCTGGCAATCGATCCCCGCTCAAGGCAGGCAAGACCAATTCCTGAGAATGATGGAACTGCGAAGGAACCTTCGGAACAAAAGAGAAATCCAAATGCAAGACCACCTCATCATCAGAAAATGACAGGAATAGCTCCCTCACCATCGGAGCCCCCAATACACCAAGGTGCCTGGCCAAAGTGATCGCCACCAAAAAAAACACCTTGAAGGTGACAAATTTAAGATCCACCTCAGCCAAAGGCTCAAACGGAGCAGCCACCAATGCTTGCAACACAAGGGTGTTGCAAGGATTCTGCGCAAACACAGAACTATGTGTAGGATAATGGGACCTTAGTAGATAGGGACTGAGTCATTCCACCACCTTAGTAACCATGATCCCAGGACCAACTAGCTATAGTGCCTCTCTTACCCTCCTACTCACTCACAGAGGAACAAGCGATTAGACACCCCAGAACACAACACTCCTGACTCTCTCAGGAATCGCGGTTGCAAGACACTTCGCTTTCGCTCACACTCTTGTTCTCGTCCACAATAAGATCTGACAGAGACACGAACAAGTTTAAAATATTTATTCTAACTAACGTGCTCTAATATGCAGCATACGTGCCACAATATGCAGAAAAATGCATAACACAAATACGGTCAGCATAGCAAGTAGTATGTAAATCATAAAAGGTGCTGTCATGATATACGACAGAGTAGCCTAACCTCCCTCCCCTTGTATAGAAGCAAGATGATTATATAATAGAAGATCTCTGGGTGTTAGCTGCAGACCCTGTACCTCAGTCTATGGATAGTAGATCTACTTCATAGGTGCTCTCATGCTCTTCTCCCTGTAAACGTCCTCCCCAAGTGTGTTTCACCTATCCGTGTATTCCCATAAGACCAACATATGTATTCCCAAACACCAGCTGCATCTGTATGTTTTATCTAGGTGCTAGGGCCTGACCAGAACAAAATAACATGGGACATTGTTGTTCGACCTTGCACATAATGTTCAGACTAAATCCCAGGAACCTGCAATGCGTGAAAAATAACTGTAGGTTCTTGTGTGAAAGTTGCGAAAGAAACTTATGAAAAAATAAATTTGTGTAGTAACCTGCGCAAAGCAGCAGGCAGTCTGCAGTGTACTCATGCTAACATAGGGAAGACAACAACGTCCCCATTAGCCATGTGACACCCTCACCTTGGTCAGAAGGTTAGCCCTGGACTAACACAGAAGTTACAGGTAAGCAGAGCCAAAGCGCTTCATCGAAATCCAAATTGTAATTCAAATGAAAAGCAGGGAATTGAAAGATTTAGCAAAGGTGAGAAAAATTATTTGTCAATAATGCAAAAAGAAGCCAATTACAGCGTTTCGTCTTGCCCAAGGATTTCACATGACAAGTGAAATGCCATAAGCTCCATTAAGGCATCAGAACCATCAATAGTGAAAAGTGATGCCATCCAATTAAGCAACTTAAAAGAACAGATGAGCTCTTCATATCCAGAAGCCGTTAAGAGCACTCCAGTTCAACCTGTGTCGATTTTGATGAAACTCAGATCCAAGTGGCGCTGTGCATGGGCACAGGAATTCGCTTCGGCTGCTGGCCCCACAGAAGGATTGTATACAAGCCACTTACCCTTGGAACAGTCCTGGTTATGGGGCATCAATGGGCCCATCAACAGTTTATAATCCAGGGCAGCATGTGACGCTGTAGACAGGGAGACGTCCAGGGCCCATTGAAAAGGGCACTGGATGCAGAAGAACACAGGTTGCACACAGGTAAAGTAGGCATACCGGAAGGTCAGCCAGTAGTCGATGCCAAGGGCTCCCAATGGTCTTAAACCAAAAAGCTGTCGCATACGTTCAAAGTACAGCTGCAGTTGTTCCTAGCTGGGCAGTACCACAGATCGAGCAGCCATTGCGAAACAGCAATAGAAGTACAAGAACGCCACAAATCAAGAGGAGCAGCAGGGGAAAGCCTCCGAATAACCTAGAAAAAATAGAATCAATAAAGGCAGGGATTACTCCAAAAATAGTCTGAAACGAAGTTACAAGGCCGGATCCCACAACTTTAAAAAAGTGGGCGAGGCCCGCCGTATCAGATGCATTAAAGTTTTGGTGTATTCATTCTCCAAAGTGTAGGGGGAGATTCGTGTTTAGCAAAGACTGAATCTCACTTGATGTTCTCGCGACCTGCAATTCGAAGGTCTAATGGGCTGACGTGAGAGCCACTTCTTGTTGGAACAATAGCGCTTTGAATCTGTTCAGCTTATTGAAAACTGTTTTCAAAGTTGGAATGGAAGGCCACAGCGAACTATCTACACTCCCATGTGGGGGGCGAAACAGGACATTGCTGCAACAAGTAACACGGTGTGAAACTGTTACAATGTACGGGATGCCGGCCCGTAAACCGCAGCAATTCTGATTGCTGAGAATGAGATAATTGCTGTTAGAAAGCAATGATAGAATTGGAATAATGGCAGGTACTGGGGTCCCCTTTAAAAAGCATGCCAAATTAGGGGCCGATACGTTGCAGGCGCCGTGAAGTTTAACTTGTTTACATACAACGGAGTGTCCTACAGTTGAGTCACAATCCCCCCTTGTAAGGAAATATCTTTTTCTGCACGCTGACAACAAAAAGCGAATGGTAACGACCACAATTTATGGATGTAGCTACTTCCAAGAGGTTCATATCTACCCGCAGTATAGTGTTTCATGCACGCTGTGAACTGGAAAAGTGAGATAGGCAATGAAATAACCCCATGTATCAACCACACTGCTGAATCCGTATCCGCCACAGTAAATGGTAACTATTCTAGTTTCTCAATGTGTAACATTGTGTATTTTGCGTCTTTCATAGACATCAATTTTTGTTTATCCGTCAAATTAAAAGGTAAAAACAGCGCGGAAGCATTCAGGAAATTCCAAGGTACCCTCCCATTTTTAAGTGTCTGTAAGGTCCAGCCAAATTGCATAACGGAACGTAGTTGATTCTGACCATGATACAATGTAGATACTTCATTCTGAACAATATCAATTACAGACGATACAATATTGTCTAAGGTATAAATACAAGAAGAGAGTGTATTGATACTGTTATCAACTACGGCAAGAACTTTTTCCAAATTATCCTGATCTATTTGGCGTAGGCGATGTGCTGCTTCCATTTGTGGCAGCTTCCAAAATTCATTGTATGCGGCATACACAAAGGGGCTTATTTACGAGCCCCTTGCGCCACTTTTGCATCATTTTTCCCATGTTAAAAATGACGCAAAAGTGGCGCAAGGGGCTTGTAAATCTGCCCCAAAATGTTTAGCGCAAGGGGATTTTAGACCCAAAAGAAAATCAGAAATATCAATATCACCTGACAAAAGGGAAAGATGGTACTGCACAGACGATAGTGTGGAATGCTCTAACCACTGTTGACATAATTTACCAACCGAATAAGTGGTGACCATATGTGAATGAGGGTAACGAGGATCAGGTCTTTGTTGGGTAAACCCTTGTGTAGCATTTAAAGAATGTAGATGACAAGCATTGGTATTCTTTGGCCACAGAACCCAACCTTTCCGATTAATCATAGACAAATTAAAAGTGCCATTTTGTATCATAAACATTAATTTGTCCCTAGTATAGTTTGTATGTGTGGGCCATGTCTCATATTGAGCCAGTGTAGGAATAGAAGGAGTATTCAAATTTTTATTGTACCGTCTGATTCAAAAATATTATTTGGGACGGTATTAAACATGCACGATGCAAGGACTCACTACCTTGCACCTGCCAAAATGTAGAACTCCAAATAGATTTCAAGTCAATAGTGTCTTTCCAATAATCGTAACCTTTCAGGGAAAGATCCGAAATGAATGCTAAAGAATAAGCTAACTTAGTTTGTGTGAGCATATATTTGCTCAATGTCAGGGCATTTAATTTGAAATAATATAAATGCGGATCTGACAGATTATAACCAGCGAAATATGTAAATTTATTTTTCTGTGTAAGGAACTTTCTTTAGATGGAGTCGTGCAATGTTCCCATTGTGTATAATTAAATACGGGTCTTTTAGTACTTGTTTTATGAAGGAAGTGATGGCCATAGTGTTGCTAACAAAATAAATCTGCATAATTAGCTGAATTTAAATATAAATCTTCTGTATCAAATACTGTATAATATTGCAAATCAGAAAACAAAGAATTAACAGCACTAACATCTCAATCATCTGAATGCATTCCAGGTAAGACCACATCTCCCAAGGAAACACGGAAAACATAAGGAATTTGTAGGGTCTCCGTAGGACTGTATACATCGAATGGCACTTTGTCCCAAACAATGCCATCAGCGCTCGGGACTGCAGAAATAAGGGTTTGGTCTTGTTTCATTTTATGTGAAGAAGTATGCAGGGCCAGTATTCCGTCAATCCGTTGCACAGCACAGCGTTCAGGTAAGTAGTGGCCATTATTCAAAAGAAAGAAGACAGTCACAAATCCAATCCACATGAAAAGGATCACCATTGACAACACGAACCAGATGTAAGTCCATAGTGGACTAGGTAAGTTGTCCTTAACCATGAGATGAAAACACAAATTCGTGTAAGAGGCACAGCAGTTATCTTGGTCAATATAGTAACCGCTGGAGCTGAGCTGAGCTGAAACATTGGGGGCTGTTCTTCATTGGAAGTTGAGTGTATTACAGTTTCTGGGATATCAACCATAAGGTCAATTGGTGGGGAAGTCTACTCATTTTCCACAATTGCAGACGTTGAAGGCAAAACAGGCAATAAATCAATTGAAGACTCCATCTCCCCTTCCATGTGTTGGGGAGATTCTGGAGAAATAGTATTCATTTGCTGGAGGGAAACAATCCAACTTAGAATGCTTCTAGGCATACTATTGAGTATGGGCCATATGGTGAAGTTTGACATGTTCAAAGGAAATTAGTCGTTATCTTTGCATCCAGGTAGTGGAGGTAAAATTACAGGTCGGGTGCCCTGTAGGCCTAGGACTGTCACCGGAGCACGGTAGGAGGGTCCAAATTCTTTTTTTTTCACCACTTTTTCCCAGACAAGATCTCCAACTTTAGGAAGCCAGCCAGAAACAGGGACTAGGACTGCTGTATCCATCGGCGTGGGCAAATGCGATTTTGCTAGAGCATCTCAATTCTTTTGTAGGTCCTGTAACATAGCACAATGGTTATCTACACCAAATGTTGTGGCAGCCGCCACAACGTCTAGACCATCAAGGTCTGGCACAAACATCTTACTGCCAAACAGCATTTCGTACGGGGTCCTCCCACCCAGAGATCTTCTTGGGAGATTATTGAGTGCACATTGAAACCCATAGAGATGAGTTAACCAGCCCCGGCCCGTACTTAAAACCCTTGCTGTTAAAGATTGCTTTAAGTCATGGTTCATCCGCTCCATAACTGATTTTCCCTCAGGCCAATTTGGAGACGAGAAATGCACCTGCACCCCCACCAACTTCATCGAATCACTGTAAGCCTTAGAGGCAAAAGCCGGACCTTGGTCTAAATTGAAGGTGCCACATACATATGTCCCTACAAAGACATGCAAATCTTTTATAACAGTACGAGCGTCAGCACAGAGCTGAGGCCAAACCCAGAGGAACCTAGTGCACAAATCCACTGCAACCAAAATGTATTTGAAAGCATTGTCAGATGTCAAGGGACCGCAGTGATCAAGATAAATACAACCGAACGGTTGATTAGTAATGAAGAGTTGAGTGTGTGGTGGATGCGAAACAGTAGAAGGTTTAATCTGTTGACAAATGTCACAGGAAAGTACATATTTGCGCGTTTATTGGTATAAGCCACACCACCAATTACGTTGCTGTAAAAGAGAAATTGTGGCTGTCACTCCTGCATGCGCAGAAGCCATTCCTTCATGGGCAGCTACAATAAGTGAAAGCCTGCGGTCCCCGTTGTGAATCAAGCGATCGCCAATGGAGGGAATAGTCACAAATGGAACTTGGTCAGTGGACAAGTGATAAGTATAACGAGCAGGAAAACCCTGGGGATATGTTGTTCCCTCCTTTGTCGCAGCAATAGCAGCCAAAATATCATCATCAATTTTAGTCATGGACCATGTAACAGTTGATACTGTGCATGTGGCTACTGCAGATTTGGCTGCCTCATCAGCCATAGAATTAGACCACGTGTGCTCCCACATGTTGATGGCCCAGCATATGGATGACATGTGTGAGTGGCAAACGTTCCTTAAGAGCGGCCACCCCGACCCAACTCGTTTTATGCTTTATTATGCTACCTTTAGAATTATGAAAAGCATTCTGTTTCCAAAAGAAAAGGTTGTCATTAAAGGATTGTACACAGTAGAAGGAATCACACACTATAAGTGTAGGCTCAACAGGATCAGAAAACTCAAGAACCAAGAGCAAAGCACGTAACTTGGCCAATTGTGCCATGCAATCCCCAAGGGATTGTGTGTAGACTAAGGACGACTTAAAAGCACTGTCCACTATCGTGCCTGCCACAATAGAACAGGCTGTTGAGTAAGCATGTTTAGAACCAATAGCTGGCTGTGCAGACCCATCAGTGTAAATGATACATTTATACTGATCAAGAGGGAGTAGGGACAATGGAAGAGGATGAACACGTTCATATTGTAAACATTTTTGTGTCTGCAAAGAAGGATCAAAGATGAGATTGACATCAGCCGACGTCAATGAACTAGTTCATTGTATCCAACGAGGATGCAGAGCTTTAGAATTGGGCATGCTCGCCTTGGTGACAGCTTCCAACGCGGACACAGGCGAGACCATGAAAATGCGTTTGCCTTGAGCCAGAGAGCGTTCTTATAAAATCGCCACCTGTACTGCTGGCAAACTTTTTTCAGTAGAAGCAAAACGCATTCCCGCAGGAGTATACAAATGTAGTGGGAGCTGTGTCCCCTTCATTAAAAGTCACGTAGGTGAATCCTAATGTCCCCAGTACAATCCTTATGACTAGATTCATAGTATTATCTCTCGTTAACAAGAACTGAGTAGCCAGTAGGTCAGACTGCAAAGACCGTAATACCACTGTGTGTTCTGGAAGCCAACTGGAAGACGAGAAAGAAGGTTGTATCAACGTACACAGAGGTTTGATACGCTGGGCATAATCTGGATATAAGTTCTGACAAAATTCAAGACACACAGCAAAGACTGTCATTTTTCTTAGGGTAGATGGAGATTGCAGTTGAGCACATTTCTCAAAAAAGTGGGGTGCTAAACCCCTACCCTCATTATCCAGTTCATAACCGAGAAAAAGAATGGCCAAAAAGGCAATATGGGATTTTGAAAAGTTGAGTTTGTAACCTAAAGTTGCAAAACGAGTGATTATGCGATCTACACACATGAGTTGCAGATTTAATTATTTGTCCGTCAAATAAATATCATTGACATAAGAAAATGCATCAGGGTCAATTTCATGTAAAACTGACACTATGTGTGCAGCAAACAACCCGGGGCTATTCTTATATCCCATACCCAATCTCGCATAGCGTCTCTGATTGCCGAGAGCGCTCAATGTGGTCAAGTCACGGCTCTCTGGAGCCAAAGTGTGACTGAAAAATCAATTTTAAATATCTAGCATAGCTTTGAATTTCTTACGAACGATGTTATTGACTAACGCAGAGCTGTGTGTGTTCTGTACTGCAAAGGTACAAACATGACTGTTCAAATGTCTGTAGTCTAAAACTATGCGATATGAACCATCTGGTTTCAATATCGGAAAAAGTGGATTATTCATTGACGAAATGCAGGGTTCAATATCACCCTGATATTCCAATTGTTTCAGAATGTCACTAATGGACGCTTTAGCATCACATTTAATGGGATATTGCGGTTGAGGCTCAGGTGTAGATCGCAAAGGAATTACATGTAAAGGTGAATTCCTATCCCAACCCGCCTGATTGCGATGCAAAGCAGGAGCTAAGGCCAGAGCCCACTCCGAAGCATAAGCTTGTTTAGTCTCCTCTGGGACATATTCAGAGAAAGATGGTAGAATTTTGTCCTCTCCCCTAGAGGAAGCGAGGAGAAAAGGGGGAGGCCAATCAACCTCCGTCAGCAAAATGTCATAGGAAGAAGTCAAATTGTCCCAAAAGAATGCATTGATTGCGCAATTCATATCTCCTTCAATTTGAAGTTCAACGTGGTAAAGCCTATCAGGGGGAGCTACGCGGGTGTTCGTGGTTTCAACAGTAATGAAAGTGTCAGTTGCTTTTCCCTCCAGACACTGGTGGTGTGTCTGCTGAACTATGGTAACTTCTGCCGCGCTGTCGAGGAAGGTTACCACCCAACTCCTGTCCAGGAGGAGGGTTCTCACCGTCTGGGGCATACTTTGCAGTCAAAGCGGCAATATTTTTCTTCTGAAACGGAGCACGATACTGAGGTGGTTCCTTCTGTTTGACTTTTACGTCAAACTGGTGCTGCGGGTCTCGCCTTTGTTGCGTGGACTCGCCCTGTCTGCGATCCTGTCGCCCGCCCTCCACCTAATTGTTGATCCGACGATTCCTGTAAGGAACGAGAAGAATTGGGATCAGGAACCTGAAACCTCTTAGGTGTCTCAATTTTAGAGCGGTCACGTAAATCATATCTACGCTCAGAAGCGTTCAGTGGAGGCGAACCAGCATGGGACCTGGGCTTCTGTTGCTGCCAATTTTTGTCCCAGCCCTTCTTAGGAAAGACTGGTCTACCCTCCTTGTCCAGAGGGGGTTCATTTTGTGCCTGGGTAAATGACCTGACTCCCAAATTATTGTGATCTAGGGTTGTATAGACATCCGCAATAATAATCGGAAACTGTCGCTCCCAATCAGTGCTCGCCACCGCCGCTAGGCGCTGGCGCACCTGCAAGCAAACGGCTTCACCTTTAATGTTAGCCAAAATCATATCGGAGACAATAGGGAGCTTTCCCACTAATCTCATCACCAGATCCAGGGCTGGGCCAGCCCTGTGTTCATCATGTACCCGTTTGAAAACGCTCAGCAGAATGCTTATGGAGGGGGTGCCAAAGCACAGTGTATACACTGATGCAAACACGGTCCCCCAGTTGTTGCAATTCGCTAAAGGGGGAATCAGACCACTTGGCAAACACATATTGAGGATCCTGTGTTTCTCCACAGGACTCGTGTGCGGGAAAACAGCTTCAATCTGTTCAATTTTTGTGCTATCCAAAAGGGAAGATCCTCACGATTCTGAGGACGTTTGCCCATCACTGAGTTAATCATGACGGGACTAATCACAAGACCTCCGCCCTGTACTGGTGCCAGAGGCACAGCTCCAGGTGGAGCCACCTGAATGGAACAAGAAATATATTGCATGACTCGTCTATAGAGTTGAGTCACTTGCACAGAGCTGACGAAGCTCCACTATAGTAACATTGAGATAGTTTGGATATGGTGTAAAACCAGCCAAAACCGGCCAAGAAGCCCCATCTATACTTAAGGGGCCCATACAAACAAAAGAGATAGGGTGAGAAAGGGCGCCATTAAACCAAATTGTATGCTCCCAGGACGTCAACAGAACTTCAATCATCGTGTAAGGACGATACGCCGCCGGAGGAGCAGCAACCGTGTAAGCATGAAAAAAATCATCATTTGCATCTACTGCTGGAAATGTAACCCAGGAATAAAAAACCTCGAAGCGGTATGCTGGATCCGCCTCGACTACCATGATAACATTAGCCCCCCTATCGGGTACCCAATGCAGTGTCAAATGTTGTGTAATCGCTGCCCGGCTATGCGCCGGAATCGCGACCGGTTGTGCCATATGTTACGGAAAGGTCAAATAAAACGGTAGAGCAAAATGGGTCTAAAAACCTTTTAGAATTCAAGCTTGAAAAACCTACAGAAATAGGTGTACCCACAACTGTAGGAGGCTAAGCCCTTCCACCTCGGGCGTCCCCAGGAAGTGGCGAAAGGGTATTGTGGACAAGCACAAGACCTACTCAGGGGTCTCATGAATAAGTACCATACCAAACGTTGGCGGCGCCATGTTGCAGGGATTCGGCACAAACCCAGAACTATGTGTAGGATTATGGGACCTTAGTAGATAGGGACTGAGTTATCCCACCACCTTAGTACCCATGAGCCCAGGACCGACTAGCTATAGTGTCTAACTTGCCCTCCTACTCACTCACAGAGGAACAAGTGATTAGACACCCCAGAACACAACACTCCTGACTCTCTCAGGAATCGCGGTTGCAAGACACTCCCTTTCGATCACACTCTTGTTCTCGTCCACAATAAGATCTGACAGCGACATGAGCAAGTTTAAAATATTTATTTTAACTAACGTGCTCTAATATGCAGTATACGTGCCACAATAAGCAGAAAAATGCATAACACAAATACGGTCAGCATAGCAAGTAGTCCGTAAATCATAAAAGGTGCTGTCATGATATACAACAGAGTAGCCTAACCTCCCTCCCCTTGTATAGAAGCAAGAAGATTATATAATAGAAGATCTCTGGGCGTTAGCTGCAGACCCCGTACCTCAGTCTATGGATGGTAGATCTACATCATAGGTGCTGTCATGCTCTTCTACTTGGAATAGTCCTCCCCAAGTGTGTGTCACCTATCCGTGCATTCCCATTAGACCAACGTACGTATTCCCAAACACCAGCTGCATCTGTATGTTTTGTCTAGGTGCTAGGGCCTGACCAGAACAGAATAACAAAGGGCATTGTTGTTCGACCTTGCACATAATGTTTAGACTAAATCCCAGGAACCTGCAATGCGTGAAAAATACCTGTAGGTTCTTGTGTGAAAGTTGCGAAAGAAACTTATGAAAACTAAACTTGCGTAGTAGTTTCTGTGACTTGTCACTTTTGGATCATACCACAATTTATTAATCAGTAAAATGTTTTCAAAATTTGTCTGCAGAAATATGAGAGGCACTAATAGAAGGCCATTTTACATAATCATAACATGTTTCACTGGGACCAAGAAGCACACTCGTACCATTACCATTGTGGGGGTTTCAATTTTCAAGTTTCTCTTCTAGATATCACCATCCGTTCACTCTTGTAGCTGGCATTTTATCAGAGGCACAGTTATCTTCAATTAAGGAGTTAACATTACTTCTTCCACTGTGAGCATTTAAACCCTCCTGAAGCAACTCAGCATTAAGGAATTCTTACAGCAAGGACAGTATACAAACGGTCATAAGTTTTATCTGAATGTATGCAATAGTGACAGTAACTAGCTTGTAAAGTTTCATGAATTTATGTATTAATTGGATTTGTTTGTATCTTTTATGGTTTTAAGTAACCAAATAAAGAATATCTGACTGACTCGATAGTGACAGTAAAATTGTGTTGTCGTTAAACTACATTTGTATGAAAATTCAACCAAAATATACAATTTCTAAGACATTAGCAACAGATTTTAATTCTGTATCTACATAATGACTTGACCTCATCCCTGACCATGGGTTTCCGAAGGCAAACAATTGAAGTGTTTCTGAAATAAATATAAAACATCTATAGCCAAACCTGCAATATTCCATTAACTCAGAGTAAGATAGTATGTTGTCTAACTTTTTTCTTTATTATTGTGCATGGTAAGGTGTTTCTTTATTGCATTTCTGTTCTTCAGTATTATATTGCTTTTGATTTGCCTTTTGTAGGTAGGTTTACATGGTGTTGTGAATCCAATTTAGAATTTTTCATATACTATTTATCCATTATAGCTGCCACCTGTAGGCAATACCCACTGTTAATTCCTCGCCCCCACAATTTTGGGTCTGAGCCACAGTCAATTAAGAGCTCTCATTAATGTATTGACATGGTCAATAAGTCTATATGCCACTGGAGTGCCTGATCGTAGTGCAGAAGAACCACCAAGACTGCATGTGCAGTTGGGCAGGGGATCATGGTAGGGCTCCTGTACAATGGCCAAAACATAATTTGGAGGTCCAACAGGGTGAGGGTTCTTGTACTAAGCTATTGCAGTGTCATGGCTGTGGTGGGGGTTGCGCATAGGGAGACACGCAGGAACACTCTTCCCTTCCTCTACTATCACTGCGTGACTGGGAAGCGTGTTAGTAGCGAACTGCATCTCCCAGCATCCACTGGGGCACTTCCGGCATACAGCAGGGGTGGTCAGCTGATGCGGTGAGGACAGGATAACCCGGCTGGCCCGCTGCTCCTTGCAAGTCGTTCCTGCTCGCGTTGGATTCCCGCGACCTGCCTGCTTGTTTCAAGGACTTGGATTCCGCTATTGTGAAGCAGTTTTACGGTGCTGCTTTGCCGGCGCCTCTTCTCCGCGGCCTTCCCTGCCGCAATTCCTGCTCGGAGGCTCCCGCCTCTTCTCCGCGGCTTTCCTTGCCGCGATTCCTGCCCAGAGGCAATACCTTTTGTGTTCTTTTCGGCGGCGGCTTCCCGACCGGAGCAGGGTCCCGCCTAGTGCTGTGCCTGCTGTAGCGATCGGCATCCTCGCAACATTCGCAAAGCTCCAGTGAAGAAACTAGGGGCTTCTTCTCATCTGCTGCAGATCAGTGGTGGGAGCGTGGATTGCTGGGCTACGTATTCAATTGTGACTCGTATCATTCCAGCAACATTTTCTTTGGGCATTTTGGTTTTCTCCTTTGTTCTGGATTCATTTGTGTTACGGACTAGTTGGCCTTCAAATCCGGTGCTCCTGGACTTCTCCTTCTTGTTGGCCAGTGGTGTTATTATTAGTCCTACTTTCTGCTGGGGGTCTAAGTGGATGTTGGGGATGTAAGTATTGGTTTGACCTAAACTAGAGTCACCACAGAGATTAGTTTTGGCTGTATGTATGCTTTCTTATTTCTATCCTCTTTGCATTCAGGGACACGACCGGGTGACGCAAGATACCTTGGTGGCTTACTCATCCCAATCGAAGGACCAGATCCGCGCATCCTTCCGCCAGCAGTTTCTTTTTTCTTATTTTATCCCATTTCCCTTTTCCCCGACACACTCCTTATGGAGCAGTGATTACATGCTGCTGTTCCTTGAGTGATAGTGTGGAAGGTAACTGGAAAACTATCTGCTCTCCATCATCCCCGCTGGGCGTTCACAGCAGGTCAGTGGTGTTTCTGTCTTAGTATCCGACATATAGACAGTACCCCTGTAGGCATTGAAGGCATGGAGAATGATGACCCTCTTGGTTCAAGAGAAGCCAGAATGACCCAAATTCAGACTCTGATTGATGTGCAGAAGTGACTCAAACACAGGGGCAGGCATAGGCAACAACCAGTGAGAGAATCATAAGGGTGGGGGTTCTTGCTCAAAGCTATTTACCCACCCTTCTCCCTTGGAGACTCTCTGGCACCCATCTGTCATCTTCACAGACCTCCTGCATCCAACCTCTGCACATTATCCACTCCCCCACTTCCCATTGACCTTTCACACCACAGGCATGAAGATTCACACTACCCTCCAAGCACGGAGATTCCAGATGCAACCACAGGGCATGGAGTATCAGACCTCTAAGGACACAGCAGTACCATTCCATTGCATATTCAAACCGTGGCACTCTCGAGCAAGAGCAGACATTTCATGCAATGCCCTTGAGCCATGGTGCAAAGATGCCTGCATTACAAGCAGGATGATACATTAACTTTGAGCTTCAACCTACCAACCTCCTCAGCCTCCCCTCGCCCACGAAGACAACCACCAACCGCCTGCTCACCACATGGGAACAACTCAGCGCATCGAACACTACATCTCTAATGAACTCCATCCACTTAGGAACGCTCACTGATGCATGTCCCTTTGACTCTTCAACCTCGGAAGCAACATGATCAGCCACCAGCTCACCACCATCCTCAATGCCTTCATTGCCACAGCCGCCTTCCCCGATGCCTGGAAACATGCAGAGGTCAGACACCTCCTCAAGAAAACCTCTCCAGACCCCAGCAACCTCCAGAACTACCATCCTATCTTGCTGCTCCTTTTTCCTGCCAAAATCCTGGAGAAGGCCATCAACCTCCAAACTCACTTAATACCTGGAAACAAACAATCTGATAGATCCTCCCAATCAGCATTCAGAGCCAGCCACAGCACTGAGACGGCCCTGATCACTGCAACAGACGACATCCGCACCCTACTCGACAGAGGTGAATCATCTACCCTGATCTTTCTCGTCCTCTCCGCAGCCTTCAACACTATTTCCCACCGCACTCTCATCAACCGACTGCACCAGATCTGAATCAGAGACAGCGCTCTTAGACAGATGTCATCTTTCCTTACGGGACGCACCCAGAGAATCCGTCTCCCACCCTTCACATCACAGCCCAAGAGACTGATTTGCGTATAGCTGGGTCTTAACTGAGGTGGCGAAGTGAGCTAAAGAACGATGATGGATTCAACCCAGATCTGTGACTGGGGGTGAGTGTCTGAAAAGTTTCAGCGCTCCGTCCATCATCTCCTTGTGTTTGCTTAGAGGAGAAAGAAGCCTCATTCTACCTACAGTACTGCTCCTAAGTCACAGTAATGTCCACGGTAGCCATTTTGAAATAGAAAGTGGCCATATAAGGACAAGGGACTCCTGCTCTTCCAAAGCAAATTGCACTAATCAGGTCATTGGCTCACATAAAAAGGGTCACCAATGCAACATGGCTACAACGAGGTTAATCTATTCTTCAATGTTGGCTGTGATTTTAATAAAGGGCTATGTAGTCAACAGTCTGGGCCAAAGCATAGATGTCAATGGAGAAATATCTCCATGAGTCTCCTTCCACGCCCTTCACTAGTCATTTTCTGACCGAGTGTTTATTTGCTTTGAGAATGGAATTTCATTCAAAATGGAATTGGGATGGAAACTCACACACTTGAAATAGGCCACGAGAAGGGTGAGTGTTCCCCTGTGTGTTATCCTTTTGATTTTGTTTAAAGTTTTGAAAGGGATGCACGAAAAATAACATTAGCAAATTCTTTATGCAATTATTTGGTCAGTAGCATTTAGTTGCTAAATATTGGTCATTGGTCTTTTTTCAGTTGCTCTGTAGTAGGTTTTAGAAGGCTGCATAAGTGTAGGACTGGTGCATTGTATATATTTAGATGCTGGGAGCAACTGAGAACCGCCATCTCACCATATACCTACTGGTCTATGTTTTCATATTGGGCTTAATCCAACGACGGCATCAAATAGATTAGAAGATGATTAGTTTGGTTCTCTGGGATAGACCTCCAAAGCAACACACAAGACCATAAAGACAGCACATGTCTGCTAGCAGTACTTCTGAATCCAAGCAGCTAGTTAGATGATTAAGCACTAACTGCAAATAATCCAGGGTGAGCCTACTATTATCTACTTCTGGTTGTTTGTGTTATTGACAGCTAGGAAGTGGGATATAGCTTAGTTGTGTTCCTTCCTAGCCCCCCTCATGGTATTAGAGAAATTTACCATAATCAAAGTACACCTTGCTCATACTCAAAGTACTCTCATTGTCTAGCTTACTGCCTGATTGTTGCCTGGTCAGTGGCAGTTTACCTGTGTTTGAGGATACACAGTCTGCTCTACCCAATGCCTACTAGCCCACCTTTAGAATTCAGTAAGTCCATAATCATTCAAGTCTGGTTTCCCTTATGTATGGTGGAGGTTTCTATATGAAACCTTTACAGGAGGGAGGTGCATGAAAGTCTGATTGTTATTGAAAAGCTCAGCCTTGATGATCCGGTCCTTGTACTACTTAAGTATGACTCACCTTTTGAGTACTTTTGTTGTACACAGCAACATCAGAAACACTGCTGAGCTGAACATGTCCTTATACAGTTGATTTTTCTCTGTTTTGAATTTGCAGGCTTTCCTGCTGAAAATACAGAAATGTGCATTGAAGGCAGCCTTGTCCACTTTTAAATCTTGAAAACCTTGAAAAGCTTGAATTTTATTTAATCTATAAACCACTATTTCTCAAAATCTAGCCATACAGAGCCTCTTAGACCGTTCAGCCTTAGGGTGGTCTCCCCCCCAAACAATTTGCTTCTCTTTCTCCATTTTGCTGGACTTATTTTTGTTGTCCCTACGACTTTGTGCACTTAACCACTGCTAACCAGTGCTAAGGAGCAAGTGCTCACTCCCTTAAAACATGGTTAAATTGGCTTATACCCAATTGGCATATTTAATTTACTTATAAGTCCCTTGTAGAGTGCTAACCCATATACCCAAGGCCTATAAATTAAATGCTACCAGAGATCCATTAACACTTATTGTGCCACCCACTTAATTAACACCTTGAAACATGTCCCATGCCTGCCACTGCAGCCTGAATGCAGTTTGAAACTGCCATGTCGACTTGGCAACAAAAACCCCTTGCCAAGCCCTAAAATCTCCTTTTACTACATACAAGTCAACCCTAAGTTAGGCCCTAGGTAGCCCATAGGGCAGGGTGTCTTGTAATTGAACATTGAGCATGTACTTTTTAGTTTTACATGTTCTGGTAGTGAAAAACCTCTAAATTCGTTTTTCACTACTGTGAGGTCTACCCTGCCTAAGGATAACATTTTAGATTCCTTATTACATTTAATAAGTTGTAATTTCTAATTGGGAGCATGTAGCTATGTCATGTTTGGTGTCTTTGCAGTTGTACTGAAAACCCCTATTTCATGGTAAAGCCGGGTTTTTGATTACAATTTTGAAAATGCCACTTTTAGAAAGTTGGTATTTTTCTGCCCTTAGCCCTTTTGTGCCTGCAGCCTATCTTGGGTCACATTACTGGCTGTAAATGACAAACTTTGTGAATGCCTCCCACACAGTCACCCAATAGAGGGATTAAGTGAGCCTGAATTTACCATCTGTTGGAAGGGTGGGGCGGAGCTGAGCACAGCCCCACTTGCAATTGAATAGGGAGTGTTCTACCTACACAAAATGGGCCTATCACTTCCCATTGTCACTGCAACCAGCTTGGAGCCAGGACAGGAGAGTCAGGAAATTCCATGCACCTGGAAGCTTCTCCCTCCTTCCAGAAGGAGGGCACCAGGGTGTTAAAATAGGGCCTCAGACATCAACTCTTCAGTTCACTCCTAGACCTGCGGAAGGACTCTCAGAGGACTGCCTGCTGATGTGACCAGTTGTGCGCTCTACAAGCCTCATTTGTTGTACCAGGAAGGACTGTTGCCTGGAACCTGCTTTGAATCCTCCAAGGCCAGCCCTGCTGTTGAGCCCTGCATCTTCACTTGAACATAGGACTACCAGAGTGACTCCAAGGGCTAGTTTGCTGGCCTCCTGTTCATAGCCATAGGGATACAATAGGGTCCCACCATCTTGAACTTGCACCTGAACCCAGCCTGAGTGAGTCCTGAACCGCCAAGTGGTACCTCACCAGTTCTGGACACTTGGTTGTGGGACTAAATGTGCCTAAATAGCCAAATCCCATAACTGAGGACTTAGAACATTATGGCCAAAAACTACTCTGAGAATCAGGAGGAGACCGGGACCAACCTGGCCACCTCTCCGACCGAGGTACATCGTGGAACTTTACCTTCTCAGAACATTTTTCTCAAAATTTCTCCTAAGTTCGAAGGTAAGCGCTGACTGGGCTCAATTCACTTCTTGTATCTGATCGGCGCTTCATCACGGTCTGCCATAGTTTTTGACTTTGACCCAGTCTTACACCACTAGATGTCTGCTGTTAGCACTTTGATCTTTTAGGTAATAGTTTTTACTAAAAAAGTTAAAAATTCATAACTTCTAGTGATGGGACTTTTGTCGTTTTGGTGCCAAATAATGTCTTAAAATATCCGCTAGTTTTCTAAATTGGTGTGGGGTTTGTCTTGTATTGTGTTTTCACTTTGTAAGAAAACAGGCTTTTTGCAGGTATCACCACCACTTTTTGCCCCATTTGGACCCCAATGCTGACAGTTTTTGGCTCTGAGAGAGCACTTTAACCTGCTTACCAGACCCCAGTGCCCTCTCTCTAACTATGATATATGTGAATTGGTAACCCCAATTGGCAAAGATGTTAACCCCCTTATAACAATCTGGTAATTGGTACTAGTGGTACCCAGGGCATGGGAATTAAAGGGGTCACCAGGGCCTGAAGCACTGATTGTGCAACCCTGAGTGACCCAAGTAAACAGATGACAGCAGGTCTGCCCTTGCAGACTGCAGGAGCAGAGTAAACTGCTTCACCTGGATTCGGCCCTCACCTTGAGTGGTAAGGCCACAGCACTATTATTAATATATGTCAGTCACCCCTCAAGGTAGGCCTACTGAGCCCAGAAGGCAGGGTGCATTATATTAAAGGTGTGGACATATAGGTGCAAGTGTATATGTGCCAATAGTAGCCTTCTTCCATTAGGGGCTACTATAAGTGTTCAGGGGGCCGAGGCTAACATGAGCTAGCACCCGGGCACCCCAAGGTTGCCAGCTCAATTATTGTTCCACTGAAATATGTCATGTTCGGTATCATTTCTAAAATTGGTTTTAATGTGACATGCACCCAGATGGTTACCTTAGAGGTTGCCTAACTGGTTGCCCCAGCCTTTCCTGTGCCCTGGCTGACACCGTACAGCTGCTGCCGCCAAGACAGGAATTTGACCCCCTGCCAAGTGGTATGAACATTTCAGGAGTCAGAAACAAAGATCTGCCTGGGAAGGAGGTGACACCTCCCTCCCTGACAGGATGGGTAGAGACGTGGCACATCAAGGTGGTGAGCTTCAAAGCTTACACCGCCTCTGATATGCAACCAAGCTGCCTCCCAGAGGAGGAAACAGCCACCTCCTGCCCCAGGCACATTTGCTTCTGGACAGGTGGGAAAATTAGGTAGTCATGAGGTGTACTCCCTCAGAAGGCTAGCCACACCCACAATGTGGGCTACATGGTCTGTTCAGCCAAGGAAAGTTTCTGCCATTTTTAATAGTGGCAGAGTAGAGGGTTCTGGCTAGAAAAGGTGGCACCCACTCCCCGGATGTGGTCACCTTAGGGTGCTAGCCCATTGGCTACTTGCACTGACATCCTAATGCCTCAAAAGCTAGCATTTAAGGAGCACCCCTGGCACCGGAACCTCAGATCTGATTTGAATGGCAACAAAGGACAAAGAAGAGACCCAAGTCTGCAACCTCAGAACATGCACAAAGCAAAGGCGCAGTACTCTGCACCTGTGGCAACAAACCTGCAACTGCATGACTGCGACTCATCCCGGACTAGAAACTGGCTCCCCAGGCAAGAGGAATTTCCCTGAGAGCCAAAGGCAACTCCTGAACTCCCTTGGACTAAAGGCACTAGTCCCCTGCAGCCTGCAGGTACGGAACACTTATAGAATCAACGAATCACTGGTCATTGTGCCCACCAAGGGATCGCCCAAAAGTAAATGGCGTAGTGCATTGTGGGAAATGTGGTGCTGACCTCCAGCAAGTTTCAGAAGGCTACCATTTTCCCCTAGACTCCAGGGCTTCGAATTCACTCTGAGCTGAGCTTGCCGCTGCCAAGGCTTGCTGATGGCCAGCCCTTTGTTCGACGCTGCAGCTCGAGGGACCCCATAGAACCTTCAACCCACCTCAGCAGTGGCCCCTTTAGTGAGTCTTTGCATCCATTTCCCCACCAGCACAGTCTAAGAAGTAAAACAAGCTCCCCTGCGGTTCCCACTTCAGCACCAGGGACAGACAGAACAACTCTACACCTGGGCCCTACTAGCCAGGTAAAATTCAACTGACTGTCATGGCCTGGTCCAGGGACCCGCATCACTTTAAATACCAGTAGGTTCCACGCAACTTGACCTGCAAGTGACAGATTGTCACTAGTGCTTTTCTCCATTGACCGCAATGTTAAAATTATATTGTAGTGAATTACACTGATTTATTTTTCTTTCTAAAATCCACAACTCCAGTTATACTTATCCAATTGGGTTCATTTTGGTGTCTAAATTTATATAACAATCTGCTTTATTTTTGTAAATTGGTGCCCAATCTCTTTCGAGTCATGTGAATTTCCTATCATCCATGTTGGTACTCTGAGAAACTTAACACCTGTGTTAGGACCTATTTTGGAGTATTGTGAGAGCATTGCAAAGTGAAGCCTAACCAGCCTCACTACATAATACTTCACTTTCCTATACACTTTATTACTGTTTGTGTGCTGAATAAATACTTTACAAATTGCCTCTAAGTTAAGCTTGACTGCTTCTTGTGCCAAGCTACCCAAGGTTAAGCGGAGGTTAATTTAGTGACTTTTTGTGGTTCACCCTTCAAGGCATTGTGGCTGTGGCTTGACAGGGCTCGCACCCCAGTCTACCAACAGCCCAATTTCTCACAGAGCCTAAAAAGCAACTAATTTGAACATCTTCGGAGAGCCAAGAGAGTCTTTGCAAAAGCATTCTCCAGTAACTTCAAAAGATGTTGCTACTCAACCTCCTTCTCGGTAAAACCAGATGGGCACTGAAATCCTACCCTGATCTAAGCACCACCATGCGTGACGGACCAGAACAATGACCTAATCAGCCAGTGAAATGAGAGACAGTGACAAACAAGAACTATCACCTGCATCACACCTGATGTGAAGCCAGTTCCTTTAATGAGAATGTATAGTAGATCCACATTGGGGTCTGAAGCACTGGGAGGCAACCATCTGTACAACGGAGCAGAGGTTGGATACCCATGCTGACAGTCTCACTCACCCCATTGACATTGAATTGCAGATAACAGAGACTGCTCTGCTTGTCAAGAGTACTACTTACTATAATCCGTTGCCACCAGCCCTAAACTTTGAATGGGGTCCTTGAACTCAGGATCTGCCATAAGGTCAGCCTCCAAGAGGCACCTCTGGATCCCAATTACCAAAATGTTAATGCTAATGGCAATTCAGGCAGAACTGCCCCTACACCTTGCCCCAAAATGCAAAGGGAAAAAGTACGATGTAGCATGGTTTATTCTCAAGCCCAAAATCTCCCAGAAGCACCATAAAGCCCATAGGGCCTTAGCCAAATCAGGTTCAGTGTTCCTCAATTACAAGAGGATGTCATCTGTGTATAGGCAAATAATGTGATTATTGCATCAGATCTGAATACCCCTTTCATCCCTCATTTGTCGACGGACGCTGCCAGAGGCTCCAAAGCCAGGACATAAAAGAGAAGCGAAAAAGGAGACTGGCGCTCCCGTGAACAGGCCTAGAGTCCAACACAACCTTTGCCAATTTGACCACAACTGCCTGGAGTAAATATAACAATCTGATCCACTGCAACACCCTTTTCTTGAAAGTCACATTTTTCATCACCACTAAAAGATATTTTAAGTTTTGGGTATCAAATGCCTTTTCCATTTCCACTAAGTCCCCCACCAGGAGTCCCATCTGGGATGGACTTCCTCTTAGGAGATGAATAAAGCATAATATTCCTTGCTATATTCCTGGAGAGTATAGCAGGTTGGTCTTGAAAGATCAAACACTAGTTGCCATGCCATATCTCAATGCTCACAAATTGATAGTTCCTTCTCAATGTTGCAATATGCATAGTCCGAAGTCTGGGGGCCAGCAATGGGCCAAAGGCCGCATGAAACTCATTAGACAACCAAACACATCCAGGCACTTTTCCTGAAGCTAAATCCTTGATTGCCTGTTGCAATTCCTCCCTTGACAAAAGAGTATGTAGTTTCTTTGTTTGCAGCAGTATGAGTCTCCATAGACCCAAAATACGCACATACATTTGCGTCTCGTCCTCTGGGCATTCAGGCAGGAAGTCATATAAAAACTCACAATATACCATATTTGCTTCTTTTGTCTGCAGTTTCCCATTCACCATTGTGGCTGCTTGCAAATTAGTTATAAGAGTCTTCTGTATACTTGTGGCTTGTTGTCAGTACCCATCTTGCGTGAAACGACTCCTGAATGGCATAGCCATACTTTCTCTCATTTTGCTTGGCCAACAAAATTTGGAGGCGTAAAGCAAACAGGTAGTTTGTATAGCTATTTAATAAATTGAAGGTGGATTTTGGCATACCAGCAAGATTATTTTTAAAGTATCTACAACTTGTGAGATTTCTCAAGATGTTTTGTTTAGATCATTATGGGTAGGGGGGCTTTAAAACATATTGTGTTTTAAAACATGGGTTTCTGCAGTCCCTGTATGAAAACCTATCTCTAATTTCTTGATAATCTGGGACTTGTGACACACCCAGTCGACTATTATAAAGAAATGATGTTCTGATGTCACAATACCTGCTGCCAGAGCCAGCAGCAGAGTGAAAAGGCAGGTCAGGCCATGGAGCATAATTAAAGCAGCTGTTTAAAGCATGAAAACAAAGGGTGAATTTTCATTTTTCTGCTCTGTTTTTCTAGCAGTACAGTATCAATCAGAGAGGAGACATTTATAGCAACATGTTTATTTGTTGCATTCCTTAGATAATTATAGAAAAGTTAGTCTCTTTCTCCATGTTTCTATACATTCCAAACTTCTGTTAATTTTTAAAAAAGAAAAATGACTTGTATTAAACTGATTCTTATATATTTTTGCCAAAAATATCTAACAGCTTTTTTGATGTTTTTAATTTTGTGCTAGAAATTCTATTTTTATTTTTCACGTTTGCAAACATTTTCTCTCTTTCATATGAAAGAGCTGTGCACCAAGGATTTAAGTGGTTTGTGGGAAAGGTGAGGGTGTGACCACGTATTATAAGGAATAAAGTACCCCTGCCGTACATGATTAGGATATTGCAAGTCACCTCGGAGTTGCATAACCTTATAATGGAACTTATCCTTCAGCCTCATCCCTCTATTTGGTCTGGGAAACTTCTCAGTAACTTGTAATATCCTCATAATGTATGGCAGAGGGTACTTTGATCCCATATATATTCTCTTATTTGTATATGCAAACGATTTCTCGCACATTCTTCATACAGAATCATGTGATGAAAATTGTAAATTAAGATAATTGGAAGATTTTGCAAATGGCAGCAGACATAATTTCCAAAGATTCATGTGGTTCAACCGGTGAGTTAACTCATTTATTTCTTTGTGACTAGACTGCATGTATTAGATTTAATATATCTGAGAAAATGACTCATATTGAAGACCAGCCATAAGCTTGTTGCCATCCCAAATCAAGACACGTGGAGAAAACACTTTAGGCATTGGTAAGGGAGAAAAAACGTTTCTCAGGTGCTAGGTAAATGTTCTTTATTTCAAGACCACAGGTAAAGGAACAACAAAAACCTGCAGCAAAGAGACAAGCATCCAACTTCCCACTACCTGGTCTCCAGCTGCTCCCAACTTCGAAAACAACAACCTCCCCAATACATTTCATTCCACTCACACATTCCATCACCCAAGCAGAGCTACAGTCATTCCACAATCCAGCATATACCACAGATATAGCAGTATATCTTGTTGCTGCACGTTTTTTAAAGACACAAGTTGTATGATGAGGAGGTGGGTAGTTAATCAAGGAGAAGAGTGTTAGCAGTACAGAAATGTTCACAATATCTGTGTTTTCTTGGGGGATCAGGTGTGAACTGTCACCTACTGGAAAAGGGTCCATCCCTTATTGAGTGACAAAAGTATCTCTGCGGATTATTAAAATATGAAGAAATGTGTGTATGGGAATGAAAGCTGCAGAAGTCTTATAGACTACTTTTTTTTTAACTGCAGAAATTGAATATTTATTTGACCACTAATATACATATTGGTGGTACACTACATGTGCTACACCTGGAAAGCAAATATTAGAAAAAGAATATGAGGATCTGAGAGAGGGACATGTGAGATGTGAGAGTCTCAGTTAAATCTCCTATCAGATGTGAGAGCGGTGGTCATACATGTAACATAAGAGGATCGCAGTCAGTCACCTTCAGACATCAGGGTTTCAACCACTGTCCTTCCCATAAATAGTCCTCTTTCATTGTCCTATGCATCCAAGGCTCCTAGTCCGGGGCTCTGAAATTGGTGGCAGTCAGGGTCCCTACAAAGTGACAGTCTTAGTCAGCTTCACAAATTGTGAAAAATCCGGGCAGCGCCCACCTAATAGAGCCACTTATTTAAAATGCATATCCTTTTCTGCCTAATAGATGTGCTGGACTATATATGGGTTCTAACCACAGCTTTGTTAAAGAATACAGGTAGTTCATTTTAAATCATATGTCTAATGATCAGTCAACCCGCTGCCACCGCCTGCATTGAGAAAGTTTGCCAGGAGGAGTTCTATCACCCAAAAATCGCACTAGGAGATGCAAATTCTTTCTCGCCAACTTAATGTTGGTGAGCCACGCTGTTAGAAATGGGGGTCTCTAGTTGGCAAGGGTTTGCACCTTTGTCCAAGTAGGGAGCCTTCCTTCTAGTCAGGGTAAGGGAGTTACACTCCTAAAATAATCCCTGCTCACCCCCTTGGTAGCTTAGCATGAGCAGTCAGGCTTATCTTAGAGGCAGTGTATGAAGCATTTGCACATAACCAACAGTAATGAAAGCACAACAAAAGGGCACCACACCAGTTTGGAAAAATATCCAATAATTTTATATATCCAAAACAAGACCAAAAATGATAAACGTCCGCCATACAGAAATCTTCAATAATCAAAAATAGACTTGAAATACATTCCTTGAAGTCGATAGCTCTGTCTGGGGCTATCACGGCGTCGTGAACAACAAATCCAAACAGTTCTGGCTGACCGTGGCGTCGCGGGCCATCTACGGTGTCGGGAAGACCCGCAAAACAGTACCTTTAGAAATGCAGGGCGTCTGCTACCTCTCGATGAGCCCTGAAGGGCCGGCGTCTGCAGGCCTCGGTTCCTGAGGTCCATGCAGTAGTCGTTAGGCCCTTGCAGTCACACGCGTTGCAGATTGAACTCCTCACGGTTGAAGTCAGGAGCACCAGCGACGGCAGGCGTTGGGGCTGCAGTGCAAAGTGCAGCGGTGCGGCATGCGGTGCCCTCAGGTTGCGGTGCAGGCATCGGCTCGGTGACGGTCGTCCAGCAGCGTCGGTGAGACCAGGGCTGCAGTGCAATGTGATGCAGTGCTCGTCACGGTGCTGGCAGGTCACGGTGCGAGCAACGGCGTCGTCGTTGCTGAAGCGCTGTCGTCGGCTGACGAACTGGAGCCGATAGCGCTGGCGTCGGTAGGCCAAGGGTGCGGTGAGGGATGAGGACGGTGCGTCGTGTAACTTACAAGCGGTGCCGTCGAACCACGGTGCAAGCAGTGGCGTTGATGTCGGCGTGAAACTGCATCGGTGGGGATACCAGGGCAACGGCGTGAAGCTGGGCGGTGCAGAGTGCGGTGCCCACAGGTCGCAGTGCAAGCAGTAGCTCGGTGGCGGCATCAGGTGACGTCGTTGGTGAGACCAGGGTTGCGGTGCGGCATTGCGGCGGTGCCCTCTGCGGTGCCTTCTGGACACGGAGTTGGCCGCAGCAGCTTAGACGGCATTGGGTTGCTTTTTCGTCTGTTGCAGCACAAAACACACAGTCCCCAGTGCTGATGGCAGAAGAACTTGAAGTCTTTACTGTACCTGAGACTTCTTGAACAGAGAGCAAGATCTACCTCAAGCCCTTGGAGACACTCACAAAACGGAAGTTGCAGAAAGTTCAGTCCAGTCCTTTCACTGCCCAAGACAGAAGCAGCTACTGCAGGTCAACACAACAAAGCACACAGCAAAGTGGTAGTCTCTCCTCACAGCTTCTCCAGCTCTTCTTCTTGGCAGTCTTCTTGGTTGCAAAAGAGTTCTAAAGTTCTGGGGTCTGGGCCCCAATATTTATACCCCAAAATCCTTTGTCCTCTCAGGCAGAGAGTGTCTTTGCTTAGTCCAAACCAGTTCTGTCCTCTCTGGCCCAGCTTCCTGGCAGGGGGTGGAGACAGCATTGTCCAAGGCAGACAGGGCCTATTCAGGTGCAAGGGAAATCTCCTCCCACCACTCTAAATGCAGACCAGGCCGATTCAGGTGCCAGTGAAAACTCCTCCCACTACTCTGAATGCAGCCCAGGTCTATTCAGCCCAGCCTGCACTCATTCAGGAAAGGCAGGACACACATCAACCCCCCGGTGGCCATCTGAGAGAATGCACCTCCCCAACCCCTTTCACTCCAAAGCCAGACAGTCAATACACATCCTAGCAGAGGCAGACAGGATGGCTAAGCAAGAAAATACCTACTTTCTAAAAGTGGTATTTTCAAACACAGAATGTAGAAATCACCTTTACTACAAGATGCATATTTAGATTCTGAGTTCAAGCTTACTAAACTATATTTTCCTATCTGGTCCCAATGGGAAGTTATATTTATAAGATGTTACAAATTAACTCCCATGCTTTCTTATGGGCCAGATAGCCTTTCAATAGCGAAATTGGCAGTTTTTCACTATCAGGACATGCCACACACATCAGGGCATGTCCTACCTTTCACATACAATTCACCCTGCCCACAGAGGTACCTTGGGCCTACCTTAGGGGTGACTTACATGTAAGAAAAGGGAAGGGTAGGGCCTGGCAAGTGGGTGCACTTGCCAAGTCGACATGGCAGTTACAAACTGCGTGCAGACTCTGCAGTGGCAGGTCTGCGTTACCTTTTCAGGGCTACTCATGTGGGTGGCACAATCAGTGCTGCAGGCCCACTAGTAGCATTTGATTTACAGGCCCTGGGCACACACAGTGCACTGTACTTGGGACTGACTAGTAAATCAAATATGCCAATCATGGAAACACCAATCCCAAATACAAATTTCACGGAGAGCAAATGCACTTTAGCACTGAAAAGCAGTGGTAAAGTGCCCAGAGTCCTAAAACCAACAACAGCAGGGCAGGAAAAAATAGGAGGAAGAAGCAAAAAGTTTGGGGATAACCCTGCAAAAAGAGCCATCTCCAACACAGGCAGAAGAAAAAACTGTGCCACGCTGCACGTGGCGGAGTTTTGCAGGAACTCCCCATTCCAAGTGGAATGCGGAGTGGGCAAAACTCTGTGTACTCTGCCAGTGGACCCATAGTCCTGCAGTACCAATGGATTTTATTGGCTGCCACAGCTCTTCACAGAATATTGTGGCAGCCATTACAGGACTAAGGGACTCAGCCAACAGAGGGCAGGCAGGAGGGTCAGGGCCAGCGAGCTGACCATTGAGGGCAGGTGGGTGGGGCAAGAACAGTAAGCTGACTACAGAGAGTAGGTAGGAGGTTCAGGGGCAGCACGCAGACATTGGAGGAAGGTTGGGAGTAGCAGGTGCAGCAAGTTGACTATAGAGGGAAGGCAGGAGGGCAGTGGCAGCAAACTGACCACGGAGAACAGGTGGGAAAGGCAAAAGCAGCAGGCTGATCACTGGTGGCAGGTTGGAGAAGCAGGAGCAGCATGGACCAAGCAGGTCAAGTGGGAAGGGCAGGAGCATCACTCAGACCAGGAAGGGAAGGTGGGTAGTACATGAGCAGCACGCTGACCTTGGAGGGCAGGAAGGAGGGACAGAGGCAGCATGTCGACAAGGGGGGCAGGCAGGAGAGTAAGGGGCAGCACACAGAGAACGAAGGGGAGATGGGAGAAGCAGCACACAGAGAAAGAAGGTGAGGTGGGAGAAGCAGCCCGGAGACCATGGACGACAGTCTGGCGAGGCAAGGACAGCAAGCTGGCAATGGAGGGCAGGAGAGAGGGGCTTGGGCAGCAAAGGGACAATGGAGGGTAGACTAGAAGGCAGGGGCAGCACATGGACAAAGGAGGGCAGGCAAGAGGGAGCGAGACAACAAGCTGACAGTGGCAGCAAGTTGACAATGGACAGTATTTGGGAGGGGCTTGGGCAGCACATGGACAACAGAGGTCAGGCAGGAGAGGCATGGCAGGGATCTGACAACACAGGGTAGCTATGAATGGCAGGGTCAGCAAGCTGACAATGAGGCTGTGGGAGGGACTGAAGTAGCAGACTCTGTAGCCAGCTGGCACTCAGCAGGACATAGGCCGTGCACAGAGGGTGTTGGCCTCTTGCAGTAGGTTGGGCACAAGGCCAATGAACTGCTGTGCAGTGCTGAAGGCCGTGCGCTACAGGAGATTGGGCAGTTGTGGAGGATGGGCACAGGTCCTGGCCACCCTTCTGGGCACTCTGGTGGCTGGGGTGGGCCCAGCGCCCCTGTGCGCAATACCGATGCCATGCTTAATGTGGATGTTGCTTAAATATAATTATTAAAAAAACTGAAATTCACTGAAAAAAGCAATGTTTAAAGTCATATTATAGTTAGATCTCAGTTTACATTAAAAAAAAACCCCTGGAAATCCAATGAAAAAACAAAAGCTAAAGTGATGTTATGGTTAGGTATTGAAATGAGATAAACATTAACATTTAAAAAAAAAACACAAAGTTAGCTAACTATAGACTGGGCCACTGGAATTATGCAATTATGCGGCAGCTGCATATTTTGCAAAATTATGGATGAGTCGCATTTGCATCTCCTGCATAATCTGCAGATTTTAGCAAAATAAAATGTGTTTCTAGCTTCTTAAGATCAACAGATACTAAAAAGGCAGCAGCGTATGATGGCACGAAATTGAAAGCCCTTCGCAAATATTGACTGGACACTTCTAAGTTGCTTATTGCTTTGTTTGGCTGGTAATCTGGAGCTAATGAGGTAAAACCTTTGCCCACACTTTAGCATGTGTACAGATGACAAGATAGGTAATACAATAAAAAAAAGTGCTGCATTATACAGCATAATTTGCATTTTGTTGCTACATAATTTAATCAATCCTGCCTCATATTTTGGTCCTTCCCTGCTGCTTAATCCAATTGGCCTTGACTATAACTTGTGCCCCCACCATGCACTGCTTCTGACCTCACATGTTACATCACTCATGACATCATAAATGACATAATTGATGACTTCATTTATGGCATCTCAAATGACATCATTGATGATATCACTTATGACATAATTGATGACATCACCCAGTGAATGTGGCAGTTTGCTATATGCCTTTTGTTAGACTTGGCACCATTGGCGTGGGTCTCCCTTCCATTTTTTTGCTGTTGCCTCTTATGTTTTGCTGGTTTTAGATGCTTTTGGGCACTGTGCCACTGCTGTTCAGTGCCACAGTGCAAGTGCTCCCTACTGTAAATTGTGTTATGGATTAGTGACTCCATGATTGGATGATTGGTTTACTTGTCAGTCCCTAGTACAGTGCACGGAGTGTGCCCAGGGCTTGTAAATCCAATGCCGCTGGTGGGATTGCAGCACTGGTTGTGCCACCCACAGAAGCGGCTTGTAAAATGTGTCTCAGGCCTGCCATTGCAGAGCCTGTGTGCAGTCTGTGACTGCCATGTCGACTTGGCAAGTGCACCCACTTGCCAATCCCTAAACCTTCCCTTATCTTCATATCAGACACCCCTAAGGTAGGCCCAAGGGCAGGGTGCATTGTAAGTATAAGGTAGGACATGCCCTGGTGTGTGTGGCATGTCCTAATAGTGAATTACAGCCATTTTCGTTTTTCACTATTGCAAGGCTACCTGCTCCCCATAGGCCAGAATGGGCAGACTGACTATTACACCTTATAGTCAGAACTGACCCAGGGAACATGGTAGAAAAACGAATTTAGTATGCCTGAACTCAGAATGATAAAATACATCTTTTAGTGAAGTTGGTTTTAACATTCTGTGTTTGAAAATACCACTTTTAGAAAGTGGGTATTTTCTTGCCTAAACTTCCAAGCCTGCCTCTGCTAGGTTGTGTATTCCTTGTCTAGAGATTGAGTGACAGGGGCTGGGGGTGGCTACAGGAGACAGGGTGAGTCAGCACAGGGCTGAATAGGAAGGTCTGCATCCAGAGTGGAGGGAGGAGTTGCACCTGGGTCTGAATAGGGCTGTGCCTGCCTTCCACAATGCTGGCTCCACCTCCTGCCGGGCGTCTGATGGCTCTGCCCCTCACTCACAAAGGAAAGAAGGAGTCAGAAAAACAAAGTGCTCCAGGACTGACCAGAACTGGTTTTGGACTAGGCAGAGGCCTCTCTGCCTTCAGAGAACAAAGGGAAAAGGTGTATAAAAGGGGACCCAGACCCCTAGGAAATTAGATCACTTCTGGGAAATCAAGAAACCTGTTGCCAAGGAGAAGAACCGGAGAAGCTGAAGGAGGAGTACTGCCCCTGTGCTGTTTTGCTGATTGGGGTTGGCCTGCAGTGGTTGCTTTCTGCCAAGGACAGGAGAAAAGACTTTGCTGTGCTTTGTCATCTTGAAGAAGGGAATCTCCAAGGGCTTGAACTGAGCTTGCCTCCTGCCTGAAGTCACAGGGACACAAAGACTTCACCCCTTCTGTTTGCCTGCATCTGGAACTGCTGTTTTAGCTGCTAACAGAGGGAAATTGCAACACCGACGCCGGCGAGCGACGCCGTAACCTGCACCGAAGCCGTGGGCACCGCTCGTGAAGAGCACGACGCACCGCCCGACTTGCACCGTAGGCCCGACGCCTGCCGACGCCGTGCGACATCGACTCCGAAGCCGTCATCGAGGCCGCTGCCTGCACCGGAGCCGAGGACACCGCTCGTGACGCTCACGACGCACCGTCCCGACTCGCACCGCAGCCCCGACTTCACCGACGCCAGGGCTTCATCATCGCGGAGCCGATCCTCGACGTGGGTGACCTCGAATCCATCGACGCCGCACCATCGTAAGGAACCGACGCCCGCCGCCATCCGTGACGTCACCTCCCCGACACAGTAAGGAACCGACGCCTCACCTCCCCTGCGCTGCAGTAAGGAACCGAGACATCACCTCCCTGGGGTCGTAAGGAACCGACGCCGCCGGCGCCAACGAAGCATCACCTCCCCGACGCCGTGCACCGTCTTTGTTTTCATCGAATTCCAGGTACTGTTCTTTGTGGGTCTGCTCGACTCCGGGCCCGACGCCGCGCACCTCGCGGTCGGCGCCCGTACTTTGGGATTTCCACCGGTCACGACGTCGTGATAACTCCAAGTGGAGTTATTTGTTGCTACAAGCTTTATTTGAGTGACTATCCTATTTTTGAAGATAACGTGAACTGTCTCTATCATTTTAAGTCTATTTTTGATTACAGTATTGTGGATTTTTGCTATTGGGTCTTGTGATAAGTCTATATAAAGATTACTTATTTTTACATAAACAACCTGTGTGGTGTCCATCTGTAGTGTTTTCACTGTATTACTGTATGTGGTCACAAATGCTTTACACACTGCCTCTGAGATAAGCCTGTCTGCTCGTGCCAAGCTACCAGGGGGTGAGCAGGGGTTATTTTAGGAGTGTTTCCCCTTATCCTGACTAGAAGCAAGGGTCCCTATTTGGACAAAGGTGCAAACCATTGCCAACTAGAGACCCCAGTTCTAACATTGGTGGTCAGCGGTGAGGATTTGGACTTGCATTTGTGATTCATATACAGTGATTGGTGTACACTACTAGTGAGTGCAGACCAATACGCGACCACATACCTTTGATAGGACTTTTTTTCTTTGGAACCTTTATTTTTGTTGAGAACTGCCAATTTTCACCATGAGCAAAAAGGATCCATTGCACCTGCAGATATTGAATTTGAAGAAGATAGGGTTGATACCTACACTGTGCCAGAACTCAAAGCTGTTTGCAAAAGTTTAAAATCTCTATGAGAGGCCTCACCAGGAAGGAGGAGTTTCACAAGGCACTGAGAGCCTGGTTGGAAGCACGGAATGCCAGTGGGCAGTCCGAGGAGCCTGTGGAGGAGGCAGAGAATTTAGATGGGCAGCTTGAGGGGCCATTGGGCTTAACTGGGAGGAGAGCGCTTCCAGGGAGGGCAGCAGTGTTTCTCAAAGGGCCTGTCTCCAGAGGAGCTGGAGGACAGGGACAAAAGCAGGATGCATGAAATGGAGATGGCCAAACTGAAACAGGGAAGCCATGATAGCCTTGAGCATAAGAAATTGGAGTTAGAAAGTAAGAGGTTGGCCATGGAAGAAAAGAAGATGCTTTTAGAGCATGAGAGAGTGGTGAGGGAGCTAGAGCTAAAGGCTAGGAGCCTAGAGATCACTCCCTCTGGTGGCAGCACACCTCCAGTGCCTGTAGAAAGTAGAGTGTACATCCCCAAGGAGGTTATTAAGGATTTCATGAAGGGGGAGGACATTGGGCAATGGTTTAAAGCATATGAGATCGCCATGACATCACACCGGGTCCCTGAGAAGGATTGGGGAGCGGGGTTGTGGGGCCGCTTTGCAGGTGAGGGAAGGGAAACCTTGCTAGCCTTGCCCACAGTGGATCAGATGTCCTATGCCCACCTGAAGGAAGCTTTAGTGGCAAGGTATGGGTTAACTCCAGAGCTTTATAGACAGAAGTTTAGGAACTGCAAAAAGCTGGAGCCTAGTACCTGGGTGGAGTATGTGTCTTATTTTTGCAGAGCATTGGATGGATGGGTGAAGGGTAGCAAAGTAAATGACTTGCAGGAGTTCTATGATTTAATTGCATGGGAGCACTTGTCCAGTAGTTGTTTTCCAGAGCTACGCCAGCACCTTGTTGACAGTAAGCTGACTAATCCTAGAAAGCTTGCTGAGGAGGCGGACCGCTGGGTCAGTACCCGGGTCCACAAGGGTCTTGTGGGAGACTCCGCCAAAGGTGGGCAGGGTCCCCAGCAGAAGAGTGGGGGGGACAAGGGTAAACAGAAGGAGTTCCAAAAAGGGCCCCAAAGTAAACCCCAAGGGAACCAAGGTAAGGGTTCCCAGCCTCCCACTGAGAAAACACCATGGGCCCCAACAGATAAGTCTGTTCAGAAGGGGCCCAAAGCATGTTTTAGTTGTGGTCAGGTGGGTCACTTTGTAGGAAGTCCCAAGTGCCCCAATACTGTGACCACTGCACCCACTGGTGCACCACCCCGGCAGATGGCTAGTGTAGCCCTGGGGGAGGAGTTGGGTGCCCAAGGTGGGTGGGGTCCCGCAGAGATGTCCCTGGTCTCTTTAGGAGACAGTGAGATGGTCCCTAGGACCCAGCTGCCTGATAACACTAAAAATACAGGCAGTGGGTGACCATCAATGGCCATAGGGTGGAGGCTCTGAGAGACACCGGGCCAGTGTGACAGCTGTCAGTTGTCGGCTGGTGTCTGAGGAGCAGTTGGTCCCCAATGTATTCTACCCTGTAGTTGCCGCTGACAACTCAGAGAGCCACTGCAAGGTGGCCCAGGTTCCCTTTGAGTGGGGGTCTCAGGTATCCTTCAAGTAGCTGTGAGGCCAGCCATGCCTGTTGACTGTCTGCTAGGCAATGATTTGGAGAGCTCCCTTGGGCGAAGGTGGAGCGGAGGTCTCATTTGGAGATGTTGGGTCTGCCAGAGTGGGCGTGTGTGACCACTCGGTCAATGGCAGCCGGTAAGGGTATTCAAGAGGACCTGGAGCCTGGAAGAAGGGCCCAGGTGCCTGCCTTAAAGAGAGGAGGCAGGGGGCGCGGGAAACCGGCTCCCGAAGTTCCCACGGTCCAGGAGGAGGCAGACCTTGAGGGGGATGCCCTGGAACCTACAGGGGAACAAGTGGCTGAACTGGGGGACCTGCCTGAGCTGACCCATTGGCAGCAGGAAGGAGGCCCCTCCAGGGAAGAATTCTGCGAGGAGCAGAAGAAGTGCCCTTCTCTTGAGGGCTTGCGGCAACAGGCTGTAAGCCAGGCAGCAGGTGATCAGTCTGGATCACACTGGATCTACTGGGAGAATGGTCTCCTGTATAGTGAGCCTAAGGTTGCTGAGCCTGGGTCAGCCCGTGTGCTGGTGGTACCCCAGCGCTTCAGAGCCTTCCTACTGGGTCTGGCTCATGATGTGCCTTTAGCAGGACATTTGGGGCAAGACAAGACCTTTCAAAGGCTTGTCACCCACTTTCATTGGCCCCAAATGCGCAAGAGTTCAGATACTCATTGCAGGACCTGTCAGACTTGCCAGGCAAGTGGTAAGAGTGGGAGGAAGCACAAGGCTCCTCTCCAACCTTTCCCTGTTGTCAGTACCCCCTTTGAGAGGGTGGGTATTGACATTGTGGGGCCTCTGGATCCCAAGACAGCCATGGGCAACAGGTTCATCCTGGTCTTGGTGGACCATGCCACCCGGGACCCGGAAGCCATCCCTCTTCGGACAGTGACGGCCCCCGTGGTGGGACGTGCACTGATGGGGATTTTCTCCCGTGTGGGGTTCCCCAAGGAGGTGGTGTCTGACCGTGGTACTAACTTCATTTCCAAGTATATGAAGTCCCTGTGGCAGGAGTGTGGTGTAACCTATAAGTTCACCACTCCTTACCACCCCTAAGGTAATGGGCTGGTTGAGAGATTCAACCGGACCCTTAAGGGCATGATTATGGGTCTGGAAGAACCCATGAGGCGTAAGTGGGACGTCCTCTTGCCATGCCTGCTCTTTGCTTACAGAGAGGTGCCCCAGAAGTCCTTAGGGTTCAGTCCCTTTGAACTGCTGTACGGCCATCCTGTAAGAGGACCTCTGAGTCTGGTCAAGGAAGGCTGGGAGGAAGCTCCCAGGAAAACTCCCCAGGATGTATTTAGTTACATGCTGGCCTTCAGAAACCAGACTCGGCGTTTCAGACAACTCGCTGAGGCGAATCTGGAAGCCAGCCAGGAAGAGATGAAACGTTGGCATGATCAGAATGCCACTCTGATCGAGTTTCAGCCTGGACAAAAGGTGTGGGTCATGGCCCCAGTGGAGCCCTGTGCGCTCCAGGATAAGTGGACCGGACCATTTGAGGTGGTGGAGCGCAAGAGTGAAGTCACCTACTTGGTGGACTTGCAGTCTCCCAGGAACCCCTTGCGGGTCCTGCATGTGAACCGCCTGAAGCCCCACTTTGAGAGGTCTGAAGTGGGCATGCTCTTAGCAACAGATGCTGGGATGGAAGAGGAGACTGAACCTCTTCCTGACCTCCTGTATGCAAAAGAGCAAGATGGGTCAGTGGATGGTGTGAACCTCTCTCCCACCCTGACCCCGGAGCAGCAGAATGACTGTCGCCAACTGTTGGGGCAGTTTTCTGATCTGTTCTCCCTGGCTCCCAGTATCACTGAATGGTGCATCCATGATGTGGACACTGGGGACAGTCCTCCTGTGAAGCACAAAACTTACAGAGTGACTGACAGGGTGAGAGCTTGCATCAAGGAGGAGGTCTCCAAGATGTTTGCCTTAGGGGTGATTGAGTCCTCTAACAGCCCTTGGGCCAGCCCAGTGGTCTTGGTCCCAAAGGCTGCCGCGCCTGGTGCCACACCCGAACTCCGGTTCTGTGTGGACTACCGAGGACTCAATTCAGTCACCAGGACTGACGCGCACCCCATCCCCAGAGCTGATGAGCTCATTGATCGGTTAGGGGCTGCCCGGTACCTCAGCACGTTTGATCTAACGTCTGGATACTGGCAGATCGCCTTAACTGATGGGGCCAAAGAGAGGTCAGCATTCTCCACCCCAGATGGGCACTACCAATTCCGGGTGATGCCCTTTGGGATGAAGAATGCCCCTGCCACCTTTCAGAGGTTGGTCAACCAGGTGTTGGCTGGGCTGGAGGATTTCAGTGCCGCCTACCTGGATGACATTGCAGTGTTCAGCGCCACGTGGGAGGAACATCTGCACCACCTCTGGGAAGTGTTGAAGGCGCTGCGGAGGGCAGGCCTCACGATCAAGGCGAGTAAGTGCCAGATCGGGCAGGGTTCTGTGGTGTACTTGGGACACCAGGTAGGGAGCGGCCAGGTGGCGCCCTACAGCCCAAGATAGATACCATCCTGGCTTGGGAACCCCCAAAACCCAAACAGAGGTGAGGGCCTTCTTAGGACTCACCGGGTATTACAGGAGGTTTGTCAAGGGGTATGGCAACATTGTTGCACCCTTGACTGAGCTGACTTCCAGGAAGCAGCCCAGGAAAGTGAACTGGACTGATGCCTGCCAAAAGGCTTTTGATGCCCTGAAATCTGCCATGTGCACGGCGCCCGTGCTTCAGGCGCCCAACTTCTCAAAGGAATTCATTGTGCAGACAGATGCTTCAGAGCATGGTGTTGGGGCTGTGCTTTCACAGATGAATGAGGAGGGCCTAGACCAACCTGTAGCCTTTATTAGTAGGAGGTTACTCCCACGGGAACAGAGGTGGAGTGCGATTGAACGTGAAGCATTTGCTGTGGTCTGGGCACTGAAGAAGTTGAGACCATACTTGTTTGGGACTCACTTCCGGGTTCAGACAGACCACAGGCCCCTCAGATGGTTAATGCAGATGAGGGGTGAGAATCCAAAACTGTTGAGGTGGTCCATTTCCCTACAGGGGATGGACTTTACGGTGGAACACCGCCCTGGTACAGAACACGCCAATGCTGATGGTCTGTCCAGATTTTTCCGCCTTAGTGATGAGAACTCCCAGGAGGAAGGGTAGTTCTCCCCACATTTCAGCTGGAGGGGACACGTGTTAGACTTGGCACCATTGGCGTGGGTCTCCCTTCCATTTTTTTGCTGTTGCCTCTTATGTTTTGCTGGTTTTAGATGCTGTTGGGCACTGTGCCACTGCTGTTCAGTGCCACAGTGCAAGTGCTCCCTACTGTAAATTGTGTTATGGATTAGTGACTCCATGATTGGATGATTGGTTTACTTGTCAGTCCCTAGTACAGTGCACGGAGTGTGCCCAGGGCTTGTAAATCCAATGCCGCTGGTGGGATTGCAGCACTGGTTGTGCCACCCACAGAAGCGGCTTGTAAAATGTGTCTCAGGCCTGCCATTGCAGAGCCTGTGTGCAGTCTGTGACTGCCATGTCGACTTGGCAAGTGCACCCACTTGCCAGTCCCTAAACCTTCCCTTATCTTCATATCAGACACCCCTAAGGTAGGCCCAAGGGCAGGGTGCATTGTAAGTAGAAGGTAGGACATGCCCTGGTGTGTGTGGCATGTCCTAATAGTGAATTACAGCCATTTTCGTTTTTCACTATTGCAAGGCTACCTGCTCCCCATAGGCCAGAATGGGCAGACTGACTATTACACCTTATAGTCAGAACTGACCCAGGGAACATGGTAGAAAAACGAATTTAGTATGCCTGAACTCAGAATGATAAAATACATCTTTTAGTGAAGTTGGTTTTAACATTCTGTGTTTGAAAATACCACTTTTAGAAAGTGGGTATTTTCTTGCCTAAACTTCCAAGCCTGCCTCTGCTAGGTTGTGTATTCCTTGTCTAGAGATTGAGTGACAGGGGCTGGGGGTGGCTACAGGAGACAGGGTGAGTCAGCACAGGGCTGAATAGGAAGGTCTGCATCCAGAGTGGAGGGAGGAGTTGCACCTGGGTCTGAATAGGGCTGTGCCTGCCTTCCACAATGCTGGCTCCACCTCCTGCCGGGCGCCTGATGGCTCTGCCCCTCACTCACAAAGGAAAGAAGGAGTCAGAAAAACAAAGTGCTCCAGGACTGACCAGAACTGGTTTTGGACTAGGCAGAGGCCTCTCTGCCTTCAGAGAACAAAGGGAAAAGGTGTATAAAAGGGGACCCAGACCCCTAGGAAATTAGATCACTTCTGGGAAATCAAGAAACCTGTTGCCAAGGAGAAGAACCGGAGAAGCTGAAGGAGGAGTACTGCCCCTGTGCTGTTTTGCTGATTGGGGTTGGCCTGCAGTGGTTGCTTTCTGCCAAGGACAGGAGAAAAGACTTTGCTGTGCTTTGTCATCTTGAAGAAGGGAATCTCCAAGGGCTTGAACTGAGCTTGCCTCCTGCCTGAAGTCACAGGGACACAAAGACTTCACCCCTTCTGTTTGCCTGCATCTGGAACTGCTGTTTTAGCTGCTAACAGAGGGAAATTGCAACACCGACGCCGGCGAGCGACGCCGTAACCTGCACCGAAGCCGTGGGCACCGCTGCGTGAAGAGCACGACGCACCGCCCGACTTGCACCGTAGGCCCGACGCCTGCCGACGCTCGTGCGACATCGACTCCGAGCCGTCATCGAGGCCGCTGCCTGCACCGGAGCCGAGGACACCGCTCGTGACGCTCACGACGCACCGTCCCGACTCGCACCGCAGCCCCGACTTCACCGACGCCAGGGCTTCATCATCGCGGAGCCGATCCTCGACGTGGGTGACCTCGAATCCATCGACGCCGCACCATCGTAAGTGAACCGACGCCTCGCCGCCATCCGTGACGTCACCTCCCGACACAGTAAGGAACCGACGCCTCACCTCCCTGCGCTGCAGTAAGGAACCGAGACATCACCTCCCTGGGGTCGTAAGGAACCGACGCCGCCGGCGCCAACGAAGCATCACCTCCCGACGCCGTGCACCGTCTTTGTTTTCATCGAATTCCAGGTACTGTTCTTTGTGGGTCTGCTCGACTCCGGGCCCGACGCCGCGCACCTCGCGGTCGGCGCCGTACTTTGGGATTTCCACCGGTCACGACGTCGTGATAACTCCAAGTGGAGTTATTTGTTGCTACAAGCTTTATTTGAGTGACTATCCTATTTTTGAAGATAACGTGAACTGTCTCTATCATTTTAAGTCTATTTTTGATTACAGTATTGTGGATTTTTGCTATTGGGTCTTGTGATAAGTCTATATAAAGATTACTTATTTTTACATAAACAACCTGTGTGGTGTCCATCTGTAGTGTTTTCACTGTATTACTGTATGTGGTCACAAATGCTTTACACACTGCCTCTGAGATAAGCCTGTCTGCTCGTGCCAAGCTACCAGGGGGTGAGCAGGGGTTATTTTAGGAGTGTTTCCCCCTTATCCTGACTAGAAGCAAGGGTCCCTATTTGGACAAAGGTGCAAACCATTGCCAACTAGAGACCCCCAGTTCTAACACCTTTCATACTGGGTTATTTAGCAGGTTACACCCAGACACAATTTTCTATTGCCTCTGTGGTGCTAATGGGCATACCCTTTTGCAGCATACAGGACATGAGGTATATATGTGAAATCACCCACATATAGTAGATATTATGATCTTTATTTACTGGTATTTGGGTGCTTAAGTAAAGTAATATCTCTGTAAATAATAATGCAATCAACAATTTATTAAATCTGGAATACTGTTCAAATGAATGTTTGGTCATTATTTGCTAAATTAGATTATACCTGTTAAATACCTTATCTGACAGAAATTTAAGTCAGCAGCTTCACATCTGTGCATTAGCCCCTGATAAGGCATGCACAACCAGATCCTATGCAAAACCCTCTGTAGTTTGTAAAAATACTTTACACATATCATGAACTGAGCAGAATAGTGTGCACAATTAGAACACCACTTACAATCATACTGTGACTAGAACTGTCTGATGGTCACCCATACTTTATACATTCTTCAACAATGTATAATGTCTCTCAATTTTCACAGAACTTGCAGTCATTCAAAACACCTTAGTCTCTTAAACAAGAATTCTTAAAACACATATATAACAATGATATACAATAATTAAAATTGAGTGATGCTCAAACGTTGCTAAAACCACAAAAATTCATCCAATCATATATAAATCTCCTTATCCTAAAACTACACAAGAGTTAAAAACAATTGCCCTCTAATACATATATATATATCAATTGACCATAAAAATGTATCCATAGATAATAAAAACCACCCCATAGCACATGTTACATCCAGGAATCTCATTTCCACAAGTAAATTAATTGCTTGCCCCCTGTCCTTAGTATCATATGTTTTTAAAACAGATTTTAATAGGGACTTCTGTTGTGCTAAAAACCCCAGGCAAACCACCAAGATATGTATTAAATCTCCCCTCGTTTGAGGCCACATTTACAGATTTTATCTTCATTTAGCAGAGTTCCAAGCACCTCTGACATCATAAATTGGTTAACCCCACATCTAAATTTCAGGAGACTTCGATGTATCTGTACATTTGGGAGTTTCTCCAGGTAGGGAAAGGTCTCATCTCCCTTCCATGAATTCATCAGGTGGGAAACTGACTCCTTATTCTCTAGGTGTATATAGTCCTCCTCTCTGGAGACCTGTTTTTTTACTCTTCTGAGCTCAGCCATGCTCACCACTACCCGATCAATACCCTCTTCTATTTTTAATTTCCTACAACAATTAAGGATCCTCCCTCTAACTACTTGTGCCTAGGCTAGATGACTTTGTAATATCTCCCTTTACACAGCAATGAAATTTTAGAAATCTCCTCACAGTCTATACGTATCCAGAATTTTACTATCTCTGCATATGCTAAGTGGGTCCACCCTGTCAGCCCCATTTCTACTCTAATTGCCTGTACTATTGAAGAAGGTGGGAGAGAAGGGTAATCTTTTTATGCATCTTCCTTCTCCAAGGTCCCAGCTTTTTTTCCCACAGATGCTGACCACCTCTGCACCATACTGAAACTGCTGCCTTATCACACCCTGATAGGCTATCAGCACTGATCGCAGGAAGGGACCCCCATAACGATTATCACATTTTTTCAGGCCCCACACAGATGAAAGTGCCTTGGCTTCTGTGGAAGCTAGGTGATCCTTCCGATGAAGTTTAAGGAAGAAACACATCCCTAAGTATTTATACTTTCTGACTGTCTCAATTTTGTCTTTGTTTATGGCCCAGGTAAACCTTGTCCTCTTCTTCCCTATCAGGAACACTTTGGTCTTTTCCATATAAGCTTTTATTTTTTTCCTCTTGCAGTAGTCCAAAAATGCATCTAGCTTTCTCCGGAAGCCAAATTCTGTCAAATCAAAGTATCTGTGTATAAGAGGCAGCTGACATGCATGCCATTCGTTCTAGGGATAAAACTATTCAATTGGCTGAGTATATTAGGAAGGTCCGCCAGAAATAGGAAAAATAGGGTCGGGCCAAGACACACCCCTGTCTTAAGCTATTTCTTATATCAATCCTCCTAGAGAGGGATCCCTCAAGGTTGATTTCTACTTGGCCCCAGTTATCCCTATGGAGTTCTTGTAATATCAAAAGTAAGTAATTGGGGATACCATAGTTCTTTAATGCTTCCCAGAAATAGACCCGATCAACTGAGTCAAAAGCTGAACTAAAATCTACAAAACAACAATACAGTACTCCACACCTTCTCTATTGATTTGTTTGCAATGGCCCATAAGCTAAAACAATGATCAATCGTTGAGTGCCCCCTTAAAACCTCCTTGCTCTTGTGGTATGATTGTTTTTGTATCTGCCCAGTCCCTCAACATCCCCAAAAGAATTTTAGAGAGGATCTTTCCAGATACATCTAACAGATTTATTTGTCGATAGTTTCCTGGGAGGGAATTCTCATCTTTTTTAAATATAGGTTTAATTACAGCTCCCTTTCGGCTATCAGGAAATCATCCGGTCAGAAGGATTTCCTGAAAATGGAGATGGAGCAAGCTGGTCAACCAGGCAATATTCGTTTTTATTATTACTGCCGGCAAATTATCCGGACCCGCTTCCCTTGTGAGCCTTAACATTTCAATAGTTTTCTTAATTGTTGGTGCAGAAAATCTCTCCTTACTTTCTTCGCTTACAAGAACTTTTTGTGGGCCCTGAGTGCTTGTGACATCTTTATTATAGACCTCTTCCAGGAATTCTACCCATATATCCTGTCCTACCGAGCATGACGGTTTCCCCTGGGTATTTCCGCTCCCGCTCCGTAACAACCTCCAGAACTTCCTTAAATTATTTGTCTCTATTGTCTCAAGCATTACTTCCCAACATTCTGCTTTAAATACCCGCTTCTTACTAGCCACCACATTTTTAATATCTCTTCTTAAGCTATGAAGGCATAGCATGCCCATTTTATTTCTAGAATACCTTATGTACCTTTAGAGCTTCCTTATTTTACATTTTAAAAGTCTGCATTCTTTATCAAACCAACTATTCCTGGACAGCTTCACAGTCTTAATTTTATATTGAGTATTATTAAAAACCTTCGGTTCCATTTTTAGACATGCAACAACCTCTTTAATTATTTCCTCCTACCATGGTAAAAAGTCAGAGGGTACCTCTTCTGATGTAAGTTCCCTATATTTATAATGAAGGGCCTTCAGTAAGCCTAAATGCTTCTCTGAGATTCTTGTTCTTAGGCGTTTCGAATATCCAATCTTTATAGGGAGGATCTTCGTTTGTCTTGGAACAATACCCAAGCTAAGGGTTTTGCTTAATGGTAATGGTCACTTCCCTCCATTTGTATAACCTCAAATTTTCTAACTACATTGAAGGCCCATGCTTGCACAAACACATAGTCTATGGGAAGTTCGCATACTGGAAGGTTTTCCTTGCTATTATGTCTGCAAATACAAGACCATTTAGGCTTATACGCCCATTGTTTGTGAGAGAATCTAGCAAGGCTACATCCCTAACTGTAGCCTCAATTACCGGCGGGCAGGCACTTTGAATATTAAAAGCAGCTAGAAAATCCTCATACCTTTGATCCACCATCTCAGAAAACAATTTATGATTAAAATCCCTCATTAAGATTAACACGTATTGAGGGTACTGCACTCCTATATTAACCATATCTTCCTTACACAATTCCATGTTTTCATTGTAGTTAAGAAGACTTCTTGCATGTAAATAAATATTTATGATGTTAATACATTCCTTGCCCTTTTTTGCATTCAACAATTTTAAACCACAAGCAAGGATCCATTTACACCATGTCTTAACTTCCCAAACCCCAGAGGCAACTTTGGTGGATACCAACATTAGCACCCCTCCTTAGAACGCCCTGTTGCATTGTCTAGCGCCTTCTGGTGAACTACCAATAACCCATCTATTTGCGGGGGTTCTCTGTACAGCCATGTCTCCTGTAAGCACAAAATTGAATATTGTTCCTTTATTGCTTTAATAATGTGCAGCTTCATTAAGTTATTTAGCCCATGAGAATTCCAGGAGAGCAAGGTAATCCTGTGCAGGGATTTATTTCCTACTCTACATTACTTAGGTTATCCCATTCACCCACATCCTCATCCCCACCCAGGCAATCAAAGCTATTTTGGTCACAGGGAATGTGCCTCTATCTTTCCCCTTGGGGCAAGGTAACTTGAAGTTTGTCTTCTCTGCTTTCCATTATATACCGGTGCCTAAGGTGATCCCCATGTATGCCCCAGCTAACTTGGATTGCATGAAGGCCACTATGACATCGCAGAAAGCCTAACTTGGGGGTACAATCTGGTCCAAGTCAATTTCTTTGGATATTTGAATTCCTAGGACTTTAGCTAACTATCTGCCTTGAAGAGGGTGTTTCTAACCAACGATGAATATAACAAGGGTTTGTTACATCCTTGCCCTTCTTATTTTCCAAGAAGCCCATTTGTTTCAAATCGGTTGTAGAAATTGAGTGAAGACTTAGGCAGGAAAAAAGTATCTCAAGATGTGTTAGACTTGGCTTTTTCAGCGGGTTTACCCCCAGACTTTTTGCTTTTTGGCCTCCTGTTTATGACCCTGTGTGTGTTGGTTTTAGGACTCTGGGCACTTTACCACTGCTAATCAGTGCTAAAGTGCATATGCTCTCTGTGTAAAGTGTGTTATGGATTGGTGTTTCCATGATTGGCCTATTTGATCTATGTGTCAGTCCCTTGTAAAGTGCACTGAGAGTGCCAGGGCCTATAGATCAAATGCTGTTGGTGGGCTGCAGCACTGGATTGTGCCACCCACGCAAACAGCCCGTAAAGTGTAACTCGGGCCTGCCATTGCAGAGCCTGTGCGCAGCCTGGGGCTGGCATGTCGACTTGGCAAGTGCGCACACTTGCAAGTCCCTAAACCTTCCCTTTTCTACATGTTAGTCACCCCTAAGGTAGGCCCAAGGTACCCCTGTGGGCAGGGTGCGTTGTATGACGAAAGGTAGGACATGCCCTGGTGTGTGTGGCATGTCCTGATAGTGAATTACAGCCTAGTTCGTTTTTCACTATTGCAAGGCTACCTGTTCCCCATAGGCCAGAACGGGCAGTTTTGATTATTACAGCTTATAATCCTAACTGACCCCGGGAACATGGTAGAAATTCGAGTTTAGTATGCCTGGACTCAGAATGATAAAATGCATCTTTTAGTGAAGTTGGTTTTAACATTCTGTGTTTGAAAATACCACTTTTAGAAAGTGGGTATTTTCTTGTCTAACCATCCAAGCCTGCCTCTGCGAGGTTGTGTATTCCTTGTCTGGAGTGTGAGTGACAGGGGCTGGGGGATGCCAGGAGGCAGGGTGAGTCAGCACAGGGCTGAATAGCAAGATCTACATGTAGATGGGTGGGAGGAGTTGCACCTGGGCCCTGAATAGGACAGTGCCTTCCCTCCACAATGCTGGCTCCACCTCCTGTGGTGCGTCTGATGTCCCTGGCCTACTCTCTGAAAGAAGGACGGAGACTTGTCAACAAAGTGCTCCAGAACTGGTTTGGACTAGGCAAAGGCCTCTCTGCCTTCAGAGAACAAAGGAATTTGGGATATAAATATTGGGGCCCTGACCCCATGAATTTAGATCTCGCTGGAATCAAGGAACCTGCCAAGAAGAAGAGCTGGAGAGCTGCTAGGAGGAGTACTGCCTCTTTGCTGAGTTATTGCCTTGTTGGGTTGGCCTGCAGTTGCTGCTTCTGTCTTGGGCAGTGAAAGGACTGAACTTTCTACAAACTTGTGCTGAGTATCTCCAAGGGCCTGAAACCGAGCTGGCCTGCTGTTAAGAAGTCTCAGGGACTACAAAGACTTCACAAGCCTCTGGGTACCGCTTCTGGAACGCTGTTTCAGTTGCCACAGAGGAAGGGAACTGCAACCGACTCCGTCAACCGAATCCATCCCTGACCGGTGACCTGTTTGCACCGCAGACCGCATCGCCCCGCTTCGCATCGCAACCCTGGTCTCACCGTAGGCGACGTCCGACGCCGTCAACACCGAGCCGCTGCTTGCACCGTGACCTGTGGGCACCGCAGTTCGCATCGCATCGCTTCACTGAACCAGCCGGACCCGACCGACGCGGTCGCTGCAACTGGCTCAACAGTCGTGACTGCATCGCATTTGGGGCACCGCTCTCACGTTTGTGATGCACCGCTCCGACTCGCACCGCTGTCCGACGCCAGCTCCCGCACTCCGGCTTGGTCGCCTGCATCGCAACCTGTCAGCACCGCATCGTACACCGTCTCGCCCTGCACCGCACGCCTTGGACTCACCGACTCCGTCTGCACGACGCTCATCGAGCCGCTGCCTGCACCGCATCGAGGGACACCGCACCTTGCATCGCTCCGTCTTGCACCGCAACCGCGACGAACGCCGACCGGCTCGTACACTCCGTACCAGCCACAACGAGAAGGTACTGTGACCGAGTCTGTTCACGACTCTGCTGGCCCGTGAGCGACGCAGTCGGCTGGAACTGTTGGACTCTGTGTAATTCAGCATCGCGGTAGACCCGGACGGGGCTACCGACTCGTACGAACTTTGCTTTTGTGTTATTCCTGCAAAGAAGAAGTTACCTTATCAAGCATTCATTTTTAAAGTATAGTATTGTGGATTTTTGTCGTAATTGATCTTGTCTTGAGTATATAAAAATATTGGTTATTTTTCTAAACTGGTGTGGTGTCCGTTTGTAGTGCTTACACTGTATTACTGTTGGTTATGTGCAAATGCTTTACACACTGCCTCTAGAATAAGCCTGACTGCTCGTGCCAAGCTACCAAGGGGGTGAGCAGGGGTTATTTTAGGAGTGTAACTCCCTTACCCTGACTAGGAAGAAGGGTCCCTACTTGGACAAAGGTGCAAGCTCTTGCCAACTAGAGATCCCATTTCTAACAAGATGCAAAGACCTATTTAAAGGGTTTAGCTTCTTTCATCTTTTCCCCTTCTTATTCTTTTGGGCTGGTTCTAGGAATACCCATAGAGGGTTTACCTCCTACCCCAGGTCCTCTCTAGGTCCTTGGGATATTGAAACGCCTGCTTTTAAAAGGTTACCCTGGCTTTTTCCCCACCTCTGAGAAGAATCTGAGGTGTATGCACCTTTGTTTTATTTCTCCCCCCTTGATTCCTCCTTTCTGTTCCCCTGCTAGATCTCACATTTTGAGTATTAGTATTGATACAAAGGCATAACTTCAATTAAACTATTAGCCACTTTACTCTGTTTACTGGATAGATATCTGCTATATGCTATTCACTTACTATCTATTTACCTGAAACTTGCCATCTTAATAACCTGTAATTAAGGGCCATGATTACGATGCAGGTCGGACTCTCGTCTGACCGGCACCGTGGCGGAAGCAGGACCGCCTGACTAGATGTCGGCAGTCCGGTTGCCCGCATTACGATGCGACCGCCTTCATGGCAGTTTAAATGTGTGTATTTTGTATTGCGGCGTGTACTGCGGGCTGCAGCACATGGCGCAATACAAAATATACACGTTTAAAACATCCCTGCACTATGTGGCAGGCACCATGCGGTGCCTGTCACATGCAGCAGGGATGTTTAGGAAGGCACCATAGGTGCCCCCCCAGGACCCATAGCGGAGGGCCAGAGGACAAGGGGGCCCTGCTAGGGGCCCCCAAAGTCACTTTCCACCTGCCTTTTGCCTTGAAAGGGCAGGAAGAAAGGGACATCCTAATCCCTACAGCTGTGCATGAGCAGGCACCTCCTCTTTGCAGGGAATGGGGGTCCGACTGCCGCACTGACAGGATCTTTGATGCTGTCACAGGCAGCGGTCTTTCCCCGACAGCCGAGCTTCGACTGCCTGCATCCTAATGCGGCGTTTGGACCAATGGGCTTAGATGGCGGTGGGACCGCCCCAACGGCCTGACGGTGGCAGTCCCACCACCATCATAATCAGGCCCTAAGTCTTAATAAACCTTCTTCTTATTACCTACTCTATAGCAACCTGGACTTCCTTCCATTAGAACACTGGCAACGATTCAGAAAAAAACCTACATGTTGTTGTAAAATGAAGTGAATCTGAACCTGCTTAAGGAACTGAAGTAAAGAAACCTGAAGCTTGAAGGAAGAGAAATCACCAGTGTCTCTTATCATCTGGACAGCCTGCAGTCTGGGGTGTTTGACCTTCTTTACATCAATGGATGTGATGAACTGATGTCAACAAGCTTGCTTGCCATGTTTTTTTTCACAGGCCAGTGCAGTGTACAGCAAAAGCAGTGGGCTGCCTATTCCTCATGGACACACTTGTGAGCAATGAATCGCTAAGACATTTGAGCTGCTTGGCTTTGAAGACACCCTGTTTGAGTGTTTCTTGGGTGTTTGCGAGCAACACCAGTTAGGAGTGAACTGACTTCGTTGATGAACAAGAAATACAGCAGCCTGCAGACCAAGGGCCAGATGTACAATGCTTTTTAGCGTGCGCAAACGGGTCTTACACCCGTTTGCGCATGCTAAAAAGCATGGGCCCATGTACAAACAGTATTTTGCAAATCGCAAATAAATTGCTACTCGCAAAATACTGTTTTCCGACTCGCTATTAGGAAGGGGCATTCCCTTCCTAATAGCGAGCACAAAGCTATGTACCAATGTTTTGCGACCGCAATTTGCGGTCGCAAAACACTGCAGAATTACCACCTACTTCAAGTAGGTGGTAATGCATTCGCAAATAGGAAGGGGTCCCCAGGGGACCCTTCCCCTTGCAAATGCATGCAATATTATTTTTAAGGGCAGGCGGTGGTGCCAGGGACCACTGCCTGCCCTTAAAAATGAAACGAAAACGTTTCATTTTTTTGTTTTTTAAATGCATCCTGTTTTCCTTTAAGGAAATCGGGCCGCATTTTAAAAAAAAACAGCTGCTTTATTTAAAAGCAGTCCCAGACATGGTGGTCTGCTGAGCCCACCAGGCCACCATCCCTGGGAGGGCCTGTCATTCCCAATGGGCTTGCAAATTGCGAGAGGCTCATTAATATTCATGAGCCTCGCAATTTGCGACCCCATTGGGAATCGCAAACAGTGTTAAACACACTGTTGTACATGCCAAATAGCGCTTCGCAAATTGCGAGTCGCAAATCGACGCAATTTGCGAGGCACTATTTGGCAGGTCGTACATCTGTCCCCAAGAGTATGGTCTATTCAACTGATACGCTTACTAAAATGAACTACTAATACTGAAGAAATAGTCTGTTGAACAGGGTGTGTGTACAGAGGTAGAAGAAAAAAAACGTACGGCAATGAACATTTGGCAACCCAAAGTAAAGTTAGTTGGATTAACAACTGGTGTCAGCATTTAAACTGCAGCTTGTAGCATGTCAAGGATCTGAAGAGCTGAAGACTCAGCAGTATCAAGTGATGGTGAGAACACACGTTTAGGGGTGTGGGAGTGTGTGCTTTCCCCACCTTGTGTCTCTGGGTTTAAATGTCATTGTTCAATACTTTGCAAATCATGTTTACCGTAATGTGTTGCCGAGCAAGGCACGAGTATAATGTGAGCGTGGAGTGTGCCGGGTTCATTCAATTTGGCCAAGGAAACACTTTACCATCTTTGCTGTGCTGCATTTGAATCCATAGTTACTGTCTTTTACAATTGAAGGCAGCACATGTTTTGAAGCACAAGCCTTTTGATAATTATTTGCCTCACCTGTGCGCATGAATATACAGCATTTGAAATCACCCTGGATTCCTGAGCTCGAGTCTCTAATTGCGAGGTCAATTCCTAGAGCTGTGTGGGGAACGCGTTCACTCAGGTATTCCCGGCATGAGGTGAAGTACGCCTGAGGAGGATGATGTAATTGTAGGAGAGATCGCCTTCAACAACCGCCACCTCCTAAAGAAACCTACGCAACAGGGTGCACTGGCCGCCATCTTAATGCATTGGGAGGTGTTATGTGGACTCCCACAGTGAATACGACGTTGTGCTCACATTTCAAGTGGCTAACTGGCTTTTCTACGTTTTTCTATTTACACAGCCTTCTACACCTGTAATCATTGGCAACACTTGGGTTTGCAAAGACGGTGACGTTTGGACCAACGGAACGGATCTTCGCTTTCGGGCATGACTTAGCACTGGGACTTCCCTTTTGCATCCAGCGCAATATACTGGAGCATTAACATTGGACCTTTCTACATGATTGTGTTGAGCTTTCGTTTTACTTAAGCCCTGATGAAACTCTCCTTGAGAGAACAAAACGCGTTGGCTGATCTAAATGTGCTATTAACGTATGGGAAATATTAATTTGAAATAAAGACGTTTGATACAACAAGAATGTCTTGGACTTCATTGCCTGGCGCACACCCACTTGCAGCTGCATTTTCAGGATCTGTAACACAGAGGCACCATGCAACCGCTGGTGCTGGGGTATCAGTGCCCAGGACTTTTGTATTAAGGAAACTTGCGTGAGGTGCAGAATCAAAAGTCCGCCGTTGAAGCTTTTTTCCTTGAATCATTGGCAGCACTTTGTCATAGCCTAAGAGTTTTGATATGTACTCTTCGTGCTTTCCTAGAACGTCATTGTAAAATGCGTGTGACGTGAGTGTCAGCTTCTCCGCTTGCGATTTCAGCGCATTCAAGATTTTTGGATGGCATGGCCCTGATTCACAGCACAGTATTCACTCAGGAAATCGAAATACCTCCTCCCATCTATATCCCACATCCAGCAAGTGCGCATAAATAGGGGACATCCAAGCTGAGACTGTAGCCGTATTTAGTGATGTGACACTTTTTTGTGCTAATCCGATTAACTGCATTAGCACCACTCCAGATCCTCTCGAGTCATTGGGGGGGGGGAGGAGGGGGGGGGAGATAAATGCTGCATCTGAGTGATGCTGTCAGAAGTGGTATTTTGTGTTATGCATATTGTTAATTTTACACAATGCCATGCTGTTTGTTGGTTACCAAAAATGTTTTTGCCTGTGTATAAAGTACTAAGATTGAATGCTATTAAGTTGTAAGGGTTGTGTCCCCTAGTGTGCGTTACCTGACATGTATGGTTCTGTCAGGTGTGGAGATTTTGTACTGTGTTGCAGGGTGTGTACTCTTGTACTGAGTTGTAGGGTCATGTACCCTAGTGCTGTGTTGTATGGTCATGTACCTTAGTGCTGTGTTGTAGGGTTATGTACCCTAGTGTTGTGTTGTAGGTTCGTGTAACCTGAAGTGCGTTGCCTGAGACGTTAGGTCCCATCAGGCTTACAGTATGTGTGTGCATTGTAGAGTTGTGTACCCTGAAGTGCATTGCCTGCGACTTTAGGTCCCGTCAGGCGTACAGTATGCGTGTGCATTGTAGGGTTGTGTACCCTGAAGTGTGCTGCCTGAGACTTTTGTCTTTTCAGGCATACAGTATGTGTGTGTTTGGTGTGCGAATATACAATTTGTGTCTCTAGTTTCCATAAGGGAAGGGGATGGGTGTGATTTTAATGTATTTTATGTCTTAGGACTACTGATCATTTTTCCACCTCCAGTCCTTTGAATTAGCAATTCGATAGTTTAGCCTGTACTTTAATTTCAGTCCTTAGAATTAGCAATTTGACAGTTTAACCTGTACTTTTATTTCTTACACTTTGTAATTATGGAAGTTAGGTATTTCTTCTGTACTTTGTATAACTTGTGTCAAACGTTTCTCTAAGGAAAGGAGATGTGTTGTGACTTGAGTCATTGCTATGCACCCTTACCTTAGTAACACCTTCCCTGCTGCTCAACCAAGATGAGTGCTGGAGTGTTTGGTGATGTAGTGGAATGCTGGAGTGCTTGGTGATGTAATGGAATGCCTGAGTGTCTGGTGAGGGGTAGAGTGTCAGTTGGAGTGTGTGGGCTGAGGGGCAAGGAGCCTGCTCCTAGTGGTGCTATCTGCTATTTACTTACTATCTATTTACCTGAAACTTACTAACTTAATAACCTGTAACTAAGTCTTAATAAACCATCTTCTTATAACCTACTCTATGGCTACCTGGAATTCTTTCCATTACAACAAGAGTTTTATATTATTGTTATGGCGTGCTTTGACATCCTCTTTGGAAAATTGAGTTGCTTTCATGTAGGACTTCAGACCCTAACATTCTTGTACTATTTCACACTGCCAGCATTATTGAAACAATATACATTTAAAAATATACTGTGCACAAATCTAAAATAGTTCTCCATTTGGGAACCATAACAGGTCTGTGATCTTCGACATGCTTTATATTGTTTTAGAAAATAAAGCTCAAGGATTTTCACTCTTAGAGATGGTATCTGTGTGTGATAGTCAAGTCATAAATTCATATCCTGGTTTTTTTAAGACAGTTTTTAATCCTTTAAATATAAAAAAGAAGCATTTATGATTGATCAACAGCATTATAAACATGTATAATCTGACGTGCTTTGATTGCAATGCTATTTAAATAACAGAATTAAATGAATAACAATATAAATGTTGGTGTTTATAATAATATCATATACTTATTGTTATCATTATTAGTAATAATACTATTATTAGTAGTATTGCTATCATTAATACAAATGTCATTGTTAATGTTGTTATTTATAATGTTGTTAATATTTATATTATTATTCATTTATTTCTATATGCAGAACTTTAATGTATCTAAAACTACATTGAAGGAAGGATTGGACAGAGAAGCAGTGAACTCTGTGACAGAGATATTTAAGCCACTCCTGGTAAGAAAATCCTTAATATTATTCACCCCATGCCATTGTGTGTCTTACATAAAATATGTGTCTCGGTTTCAGGGGATTCAGATTTGGAACACAAAAAGGGAACCTGCATTTGCTAAGCTGCTTTAACACAGTTTCCCTCATTCTAGCTCACCTTTATGATGTGTGAATAGGTTGAAGTGATAATGTTTATTTTCTATTCTATGCATACATTAGAATTGTGAAATAGACTTGCACACAAAATATTAAAATTCAATCCTCCTTTGTGCTGAAATACTATATCCTGTGGGATGACGGGCCTGGTTCACAGAAGTAAACTTAGACCAAAAGTCTAAGTTTAGACCTAAAGCCTAACTTTACTACTACTAAAGTTAGACTTTTGGTCTAAGTTTAGACCAAAAGTCTAAGTTTAGACCAAAAGTCTAACTTTACTACTACTAAAGTTAGACTTTTGGTCTAAGTTTAGACCAAAAGTCTAAGTTTAGACCAAAAGTCTAACTTTACTACTACTAAAGTTAGACTTTTGGTCTAAGTTTAGACAAGAATTCTAAGTTTAGAACTAAAGTCTAACTTTAGTAGTAGTAATGTTAGACTTTAGGTCTAAACTAAGACTTCAGGTCTAAACTTAGACTTTTGGTCCAAGTTTACTTTTGAGAATCAGGCCCATTGAATTGGACTTGTCTTCGTTGATCATATAGGGGAGGTGCTCTAGTAAGAGGGCAACATACCATCAAAGAAAAGTACCTGACACTCAATATCACTCAAGGTGCATTTGTCTGGATATTAAGGAATTAATGGGATTGTTTTTTGGGAATGCTACACTTAGATAATGATTCCCTGTGACACACAGGTATGTTGTGAAGGGCCATTCATGGATACAGATTTCAGAGAGCATAAAAATAGTTAAAACAATCTTTGGACATTTTTTAAAAGTCATTAGTGGATTTTTATCAGATGTTTTATATTTTTTTAAACCATGCAAGTGCGGTATAATTATAAACATTCTGCTTTCTGCAGTCTCCAAATCTACTTGCTTAACCTAACTCTTACAACTCATTTAGGTTACAGCAAAAGGCCAAAAACTACTATATCTTTTTATGGTTTCAAGTAAATACATTAGTAGGGCTTCACAGTGGTGCCGGAACAATATTTAGTGTGACATCACTGAAGTCATAGGGAATGTGAAAAATACAAGTCTTTCACAAAGAACAAATATGGCAAATGAGCCACTCCCATTCAGAAGGAGAGTTGTGAAGATGTGTTATGTAGTCAGTAGTTCATTTTGGAGTATGCTGTCGCAAATACGGATTAAAACATGGTGCAGTAGGATGCTGTAATTTATAGACAGCACATTTTCCATTGAAATGGCCACAAAATTGACATGTGAGTTGACTAATACAACGGTATAGGGCACAAACAATAATGTGTGAAAAGTGGGTTTCTGCAAATGTCCCACATCACCAAGTTATGTGTCTTGATTTGTTCTGATGCTTTTAAAATCTTTTTTCACTTCAAAATAAACAAAAAATATGCTATGGATACACTTTAAAATATTTGTAAAGTTCATTTGCAGGTATTTACATTCTGTTGTATATTTAAAAAAGCTGACATTCTACAGCCTTTTCTTTTACACTTTCTCTACCAGTACAAGAAAGAAAAGTAAACACCAATCTCCATGTTAAAAGAATATGCAGCAATTTGTCAGAAGACAAGGTGTGAGGATCTGGGTGTAGTACATGATATAGCTGTGGGGCACTCCCAGATACTGTCCTGGGTCCAGTCAGTATTGTTTACTTAACCTTAGCTCAACCTTGGGTAGCTGTGGCTGTGAACAGTAAGACTTGGCAAAGGAACTTAGGGCCTGATTATGAGTTTTGGTGGTGCAGGAGTGGGTGGCACGCCACTGCGATGCTCCCGCACAGCCAAAACTCACCACCGCCTACCCACCACATTACGACTGAAAAGTGGTCTGGTGGGCAGCGTGGCGGTCCCGCGACAGTGCCTTTAAAAATGGCACTGCAATAGGACCACCAAACAAGGTTCCTGCATGGCATACACTCTAAAGTTCATGCTGTACAGAAACTGGGGTGCATGCACATGGGTGGCACAACATGTGCCCTCCTGCATTCATCCTTGTGCAGAGGGGACACAGGGGGCCCTGTAGGGTCCCCTTTCTTTCTTCACTGCCAGCAGTGTCACAGAGGAAGAACCTCCATGAAACAGCTGACGGTGAGGAAAGTCATAATATGTTTGGTGTGACCTCAGTGGTCCCGCCAAGCATACTGTGCCCTCAAGACTGCCGTGCCACCTCCAGGGATCTCTGATCCCTGGCCGTTGCAGCGGTGCAATGGTGGTCCGACCACACAACTTGAAATAGGGCAGTCAGACTGCTGGTGCGGTGGTGGCTGGACCCCCACTGCCGCGCCACTGTGAGTCTGGCAGGCCCTTAGTGCAAAGCATTTAATTGCACCAAACAACAGAAAAAGAAAATCACACACATAAAGAGAAACAACAGCAATTTATCACAATAGAACGTATTTTAATGAATTTTTAGAGACCTTGATCATAAGAATCCACCAGAGGGTTCTGGAGATACAGATTTTAGAAGCTTTGATCACTTTTAAATGCAACCGCAAACAAGCTTAGGTCAGCAAAAAGCTTGTAAACTTTTCAAAAGTTTGAAAGAGTTAGTGTGAGTACTCAGGCCTGGGTTGGGCAACCAAATCCATCAGGTAAATGGTCTAGGAGCCCGAAAGGATACTTTGGACAGTTACCTGGCCACCAGAATGTAATGGGGCAACTTTGGCCATGGAGATCGGGGTCTCTTGAAATCCTCTACGTTGCAGTTGTTGAACAGCTGATGCTGCTCTACTAATCCCGCTGCACCACGGTTGGAGGTAAAACCTTAGGTTGGGGCGGGTGTCTCTTGAGTGCGATGAAGCCAGACTCTGATAGTACTCCTGTGTCTGACAGACACAGGTGCAACTTTTGGCTATCTCGGATTTGTCTCTTGTGCCAGGTGACTGGCAGCGACAAAACGTCTGCGGTGGCTACCAAGTTGTCAGTTTGGGCTCTTTCAGCTCTTGTGTCCCTGGAGCTGGTTCCAAGAGATCAGCCGACTGATCCTTGGAGTCACTGTTGTGGGTGAAGGCAGGAAGTCAACTTTTTCCTGTGTAGGAGCCGCAGGCACAGTCCCAATCTCACTAGCCCACAAGCGCAGCAGGTGCAGTCCTCTCAATGCTGCAGCCTTTCTTTGTGTGGGTCAAGGGCAGTCCTTTTTTGGTCCTTTCTTCATTTCCAGTTTGAACTGAGGGTCATGGGTGCCATATTTATCCCAGGAGAGAGCCCCGAGGGGACCATGCAGTCACTAGCCAATGGGCTACTGGGTCACCTTCTACCTAGTGATGAGTTTCCTGTGATGTGTGCCATCTAGCTATCCCAGAGTGCCCCATTCTTTCCCCTTCCAAAATGGCATGATCCTTCCTTGGTCGTCAAGACCAGGGTAGCCCACCCTAGAGGTGTGGCTACCAGTGGGCTACATGCTCACGGAAAAAACGGTTTGGGTGCAGGTTTCCTTTCCTTGGCTCTTTCTCCTAATTGTCTGCAGGAACAAATGGAATCCTGCTCAAGCGTGTTGTCGCAGTCAGCCCTTCAAAGGAGGCTTACCCTTTGAAGCGTGCCTTCTGGGCTAACACCCTTGGTGGACATCCTGAGAGAGGAGGTAACACCTCGCTCTTCGGCAACTGGTTTTGTTCCTGGGCCTTGGAGTTGTTCACATGTCTCCCTCAGAAATCTGTCTGTGTGTCAGGGGCTTTGTGAGGCCACTGGACTAGCTGGAGTGCAAAGGGGCAACTTTCTAAAAGTTGCTAATTTTAATAGTAACTTTAAATCTGGCCTGGGCATCAGGCCGGATGAAATGCCACAATTAATTTGATACCTTACTGGACCTTGTTAGATAGTCCCATTCAGAGGTTAGCCAGGCTGGGATGCCACCCGTTAACCCTGTGTTAGCCAATGGGGCTACTAACCTTTCCACAGCAATACAACAATTTTGAAGTGTTGCTGCTAAGACATATTGAAAACAATATGCCCTACTTAATATTATATGGCTCCCTTCCATAGTGCTCCATAGGTCTTCTTTAGGGGGAACTTACTGGTATCTTTAAGGGAAGTGGTGGATTTGCCTTTAGGTGTAACAGCAAAGTTGAACTAGCAGTGTAAAACATTGTCCTTTCAGTCTGCCGTGGCAGGCTTGCGACCATTTTGTGTTTGTCACATGAAGGGTGGCACAAACAGTGATACAGTCCTAGTTGAACGCTCTGCCTAACATTGCTTGGGCACCTGGGGTGCCATATACTAGGGACTTATAAGTAAGTCAGTACTTGCAAATTGGGTGTATCCAATTTAACATAACTTTAGTATAGAGTTAGAACATTGGCACTGAGGCCTGGATAACAGGCCTCAGTGCACTTTTAGAGTTGAAAAACCAGCAGCATCAGTCCAAAAACGTGGGGTGAACATGCAAAAACAGGCATTTCCCTCCACAAAGCTTGACATTTGACCTCTGCCTTTGAATGCACAGAAAATGTGACATAGATAAAAGCAACATTTGAAGGCATCTTTATTGCTCGTTCACCTTCTGAACTGCAGTATGGTTATTGTGGGTGTGCTACAGCACACCCAGCACTCCGACTTCTAGAACATATTGGGCTTCATTTAAAACAAGCATTTGCAATGCAATAGGTGTCGCATTTGCAAGAGTTAGAGCTTTCGGCGTTGTAAATGACAATGTCTTTTACCCATGTGTTTTGGTTTGGAGTGGAGTGGACGTATAAACAAGTATTTCCAATGCAATCGGTTTTGCATTTATGAAAGTTAGAGCTCTTGGCGATGAAAATGACAATGTTTTTTACATTTGTTTTTTTGTTTGCAGTGGAGTGATGATATTTGCATAGCGCTATTGCCATTCATATGACCTCACGGCGCTGAAGAACCAGAAACTGGGAGATAAGCTATGAGGGAGGGGAGACAAGAGTAATATGCTGGCTGAAGAAAAAAAAGTAACAACTTTCTGGAAATAGCAAACACTCATAGGGAATGCAAGATTAAGTAAAGCATGTGAAATGTAAGCAGGAACAAGATAGTTACCTTAACGCTTTTACACTTATTATTCAGAAATCATTGAGTGTTTTTGCCTGAAAAGTTAAGAACATGATACAGGGCTGGAAGGGACCTGTTTCAATGCCCATTGCTTCTATCCTTACAAAATGTAAGCAGAATGGTTTAAAAAACCACATACCTGAACACAGAGCCGCGGTACACATTTTATAAACTAAAATAAGGAAAACCGCTGATAAGGATCACATTAAACATTTTCCACTTTACGCATCAACCAGGTATTGCAGTACCTCCAGGAATGGTGCACTTCCCCACCCAGGGAAAACAATGTTGTTGAAAGAAAGAGGAGAAAACAAAAGTAGTGTTTCACCTGCAAACTCTGTAAAGTGGCACAAATATGTGTGGTTTTGAATAAAACCAATCTGGCCATTTTGCAACCACTCTATATTGCTATATTTAGTTTATTTTCGTTCGTAATCTGAACCTTTTTTTTCTCCGTCCCGGAGGCTGCTTTTTGGAATAGAAAATTGTCAGAAAAAGACAACATTTACAGCCAAAGTGTTTTTCCTTTTGGATCTATTTCACAGGGGAACAAATAAAGGAAAGGAGAGGAAAGAGAGGGTAAAAGCTGTTTGATGAAGTCATGGTTTTTAGCAAGTGAGGAGGAGCGAGACAGAGACAGAAAGACTGATTAAGAGGAAGAAAGAGAGGGGGAATGGAGGGGCAGCTGCCAGCGGCAGAGCAGAAGTGAACACTGTATGGAGGTGAGCAGTGTGAGATGAGTGTGGTGAGGGAGATGGGGTGGGGGTGGGGTTCATCATATTTAGAAGGGGGTCCCTACACTGTGGTGAGGCAGATAAATGTATGCGATCGGTTGGTTTCATTGCGATTGGACCAAAGACGAGTCGAGGAGCAAACAAACGTTTTCCACTGTACACATCAACAAAGTATTGCAGTGCTTCCAGGAATGGTGTACTTCTCCACCCGGGAAAAACAATGGGGCATATTATCAAGGACGGCGAGAAAATTATCGCCGCTTTAGCGGCAGAATAATGGGCTTGATAATATGCCCTGGAGAATTCCAATAGGAGCCCATGTTCACACCAGAACATGGACTTCTATTGGAATTCTCAAGGGCATATTATCAAGCCCATTATCGCCGCTTTAGTGGCAGTTTTCTGCCGCTAAAGCGGCGATAATTTTTAACGCCGTTCTTGATAATATGCCCCAATGTTATTTAATGAAAGACGAGAAAACAAAAGTAGTGCTTCAATGGCAAACTCTGTAAAATGGCCCTAATGTGTGATGTTGTGAATAAAACCAGGGGGCATATTATCAAGAATGGCGATAAAATTATCGCCGCTTTAGCGGCAGAAAATTACCGCTAAAGCAGCGATAATGGGCTTGATAATATGCCCTGGAGAATTCCAATAGGAGCCCATGTTCACACCAGAACATGGACTTCTATTGGAATTCTCAAGGGCATATTATCAAGCCCATTATCGCCGCTTTAGCAGCAGTTTTCTGCCGCTAAAGCGGCGATAATTTTTAACGCCGTTCTTGATAATATGCCCCCAAGCTGGCCACTTTACCACCACTATGTCTTGCTTTATTTAGTGTTTATTTTTTATTGTTCGTATTTTAAACCTTTTTTTCTTTCCGTTCAGAGGCTGCACTTTTGAATAGAGAAATGTCTGAAAAAGACGACATTTGCAGCCAAAGTGTTTTTTTGTGTTTTGGATCCATTTCACAGGGTAACAAATAAAGGAAAGGAAAGGAAAGAGAGGGTCAGAGCCATTTGTTGAAGTCATAGTTTTCAGCAAGTGAGGAGGAGCGAGACAGAGACAGAAAGAGGGAGAGGAAGAAAGAGAGAGGGGGGAGGGGCAGCCGCAGAGCAGGAGAAGTAAACACTGAGTTCAAAGAAAAGTAGAGAAAAAAAAGTAGCACTACACTGGCAAACTTTGTAAAGTGGTGCTTATGTGTTTAGTTGTGACTAAAAGCAATTTGGCCACATTTTGTATTTTGAACCTTTTTTTTCTCTCCATTCCGAGGCTGCACTTTGGAATAGGAAAGTGTCAGAAAAAGACAACATTTGAAGCCAAAGGGTTTCTTTGTTTTTCAGGATCCATTTGACAGGGGAACAAATCAAAGGAACAAATCAAGGAAAGAAGTTATGGTTTTCACCAAGTGCGCCAAGGAGCAAACCTAATGCCGTCAGATGTCCTTGCTGGAAAATGTTACTGTGGCGAGCTGTCACTTTGGAACTGGAGAACTGGTTATCAAGTAAAGCTCTCCAATACCTTCTGTTCGGGTTTGCGCTACAACTGCAAAAATAAATATCAGGAAAGCAGTGCCTCCATTAGTGTGCAGAGACACCGAAGCGCTCCCAACTGTACACACCCAATTGCAAAGTGAAATTAAATACCTCTTCACATGAGTGCACAGAGCAGTCACACTGATGATAATACAAATGTCCTTATTGGAAAATGTTAGCGCCGCAAACTGCCCCTTTGGAACTGGAGAACTGGTGCTTACGTAAAGCACTCCCATACATTTTGGCCGGGTTCGCACTACAACTGCAAAAAAAAAAATGATCAGGGGCAGGCCAACAAAAAAAAACATGCACTGCCTCCTCCTGCGGGACAACCAAAAGGAACCATTAGTAAAATCGCCATGAGAGGAACGAGCCACACAAAGGAGGGAATATTGCAGTAATGGACCAATAAAAAGCAAGCATTTCAGAATGTCAGAATGCCACAGAAAACAACCAATGCCAATCGATGGGCATGCCTAAAGCCCACAGAAGAGATACACCATGTCTTGCAGGCAGCGCATGCGCAGACTAAGCTTGACCTGAAAAGGATAAAAACAGGACAGCTGCCAGTGAAAGATGTATATTGTGTCCTCTCTCCTTTCTCTCCCCCACGCCACACCTCACAAAGAGTGCTACTAATGAGGGATTTTCTGATGAGACACACTGTGGAAAAGGCCTATTGTTCCTGCTTTTGTGTCAATTCTCATATTCTGCATTATATTAGGAACTGACAGAAGCTGCAGTCCCATTACGACTACATCTTTGTGTCAGTTCTGTCAGACCGCTTGCAGACTTCACTGGTTGTGGAACCAGTGGGCTGAGTTCTTCATTATCTCATTTTTTGTTTGCATACTCTGCTCGTCCCTGGTAAAATGCACAAGCTGTGGTTCCCTGAAGACAACAAATTCATCAGTTCCGTGTCAGTGCTTTACGCCTAGCCATACAACAGAGACCCATGGGCTGCAGGACAAGACCTGAAGTTGGATGTGGGTTTTTGCTCATAGTGACACCCACAGGTTGCAGTCACGCCACGATCAGGCTTCAGAAGCTCTGTGTCAGTCCTCGCACAAAGGCGTCTGAACCCAGAAGGTAAAGGCCCCTAAATCTATGATATAGATCGACCTGTTTCAAGCTATTACAAATATGTTCAGTGATCCACTTCAGTTTCGGGCAGTGTTACACCCTCATTTTTTCAAAGAAGCAGTGAAAATCTTAACCCAAAACACCTGTTTCACAGAAAAACACATAATTTAAAACTTGAAGTAAGAGAGGTCAATCTCAAGTGTCACCTTCATTACTCCTTTAATTATGACATATTTTATAAAGATAAACTTCTTCAATATAAAAAGCCCATTCAAATACAAGCGCTATTATTCCTATCAGCTTTACAATGCAGAAGATAATCCACATTTGTGAAACAATAACAAGGACTCCAGTGCCTTCTGCTGTCTGAACCAGCAACGGAAATGATCTTTTTCATGTCACTGAATTGTCCTGCATTAATAATGGGGGGCTAGGGGGTATGTTCTACCCATTCCCCAGAGCAGTTCTGCTGTCCTACATTTAACTCTTTTGATAAAGTATTAAAAGCAAATCAGGTTCTTCATTTGACCCGATTCCTATCAGAAAACTTCATATGGAGACCCCCAAAATCTCTCAAATCATGAAAAAAATTATTGATCTCTCGTTATGATCTAGCAATGTCCCCTCTGAGCTAAAACTAGGCATTGTGAAAATACCTAATCTAGGGGCTCATTACGATACCCGGCGTAAAAAAATCCGCCAGGCATGGAAGCGGCAAAAATCCGCCCGCACACACCGCCTGAACACCGACCACGCCATTATGAGTACACAAACCGAAAACCGCCATCGGCGGAAAAATCACACAAAATACCGCCCGCCATCGTCCGAGTCGGAGTCAAACCGCCCGCCACGGACGGAAACACGCACGACAACACAAAACCGCCCGCCCACACGGCCGACACACCGCACGTGAAATTACGATCGCACCGCCATGAGCGCGGAAAAACAACAAATATACCGCCCGCCAGCGCAAACAACGCCGATGAGAATCGACACGGCAGAAGCCATGGCGCCCACGTACCTGCACAGAAACCATCCGCACACAAAACCAATAGCACACAACATGGCCAACAAGTCCACACAGCAAGGCACACACAAATACACAAGCACAGTACACATCCCGAAAACACCCCCGGACAAACAAAAAATACAAAGGCCAGAACCCCAGACACAACACACCTGAAAACAACAGACCATGAGGACACACCCACATAGGTGAGTACAAAAGCAGCACTCCCACAGACCACAACCCCTTGCTACATTGCAAACCAGAGAGGAGAGGAGAGGACACAGTGACACAGCAAGGACAGCAGCACACCACAGAAACGCACACATCACAACCACCACCACCACCACCAAACACCGGCACCACAAACCCCCTGCACATTACACAACACACACCGCACCAGCACCACAAACACCATGGCACCACAAAGGATGCCCAAGTTCACGCCCATGGAGCTGACGGTCATGGTAACGAGATCATCAAGGTGTACCCACAAATCTATGGGAACATGGTCCAGCACACACCACTAGCCACCAGAAACAGAATGTGGACCCGGATCGTAGACCAGGTCAATGCAGTCGGGACCCTGCCCAGGAACAGAGTCGAGATAAACAAACGTTGGAATGACGTAAAGAGCCTGGTCAAGAAGAAGGAGGGCAAAAACAGAGAGCTGGCTGCCGTCACTGGCGGAGGGAATCCCGCGCTCTTTAAGACCTTCAAAGCGTGGGAGGAGAAGGTGCGAGTCGTAATACATCCGGAGATCCTCGCCGGATTAGCAGGGGGAGTGGAGGCTGGTAAGTACAAACTAATGTATACCAGCACACCGCTATGTACTCACATGCGCAACTACCATGCCACAGCTCCCAGGGACAAACACCCCCATGTCCAGCACACAATACACAACACATCACACACACATGCAACAGACACTACCACACACAGCCCAAACCGAACAACTGTAAGATGCGTGGGGACATGTGTACACTAAGCCAGCCACGTAACCACCAACAGGTCCCCAAATATGCCAGAAGCGCCACAACGAGCACCCACCACACCCATGTGTCCGCCACAGCTGCACTAACCGACAAGTAACAGGTAAGTGGCAGGAACACAAAGTGCAGTGGGTGGGACGGTGGACAGCCCAAGTACAACACACACCAGGCCCCAGTCCCACAGCACAGCAAGGAGGAGCATCCCCACACCCCACAGCCACGTGTCAGCCACCGCAGTGCACAACGACAGCCGAAAGGCAGACATCACGGTCCACAGCAATCGGTGTCAGTGGGTGTACAGCCACCCCACGACCCACTACACCCCCACCCCCACAGACCTGCAACATGGAGCACCCCCGCTTAGAGCCATGTGGCATCCAGTACAGTGCACGCACGAACAACTTGCAGGTGGGAAACTGGACAGGGCTGGATTACTGGAGGCATGAGGACCATAACACCACCAACACATGGGACATGTCACGTAGCACACGGACACGCAGCACCGCCCACCGTCACGAACAAGTGAACAATGTGCACACGGACATGAACAGCAGACTCACACCCCACATGACCCATCACAGACATAGCAACACCCAAGGAGCCACGTCTGCATGCACAAGCCACACTGAATATAGTCCCACACGGCAGCCACTGTGCAACTCATCACACACAACCGAAACACCATTGAAGTCCTGTCCATGTAGCCCCCACTGCCTGTCAACCCCACACCCCACAACTACGCCTATGTAAGACAAACAACACTAGACGCAACAGAGCGGAACAACAGAAATGCACACGAACACCACTGAACCCATCAAACTCACAGACACACCATGCACATACAACATACCATCCATCCCATCCGTCAGCCCCAGTCACATGAAAGGCATGTCATCCGCACAGCTGCCACACATACAGCAGTCACGCTAAGACACATGCCCATGACCAACCATGTGCCAGAAGTCAATTAAGCGCACGACACACTGTGAGCAACAACACACAACATGGGCCACCCCCCCCCCCGAGCACTACAGTGATGCACATGGCACAGGGCAGCACGCACACCAAGGAGATGGGACAACTGCAATACGTTGGCTGGCACACAACTATCACTCACTCATAACGATGCGTCCAATGCCATGTCCAGTAACCACAACAGACAGCAAATATGCAGGGCATGTCAGGCATGCACACACCTCAGACCATGCACTGTCATGCTGCCACAACACATGTCACGTTCGGCACCCATGGCTCACAGCATGTACCCCAAAAGCATATTCCCTCCCAAATGCGAATCTGGGGCATGGCCCCCATGTTGCCATATGCGTTCCTAAGCGTTCCATTTGAACCCCAAAAGCATATCCCCTCCCAAATGCGAATCTGGGGCATGGCCCCCATGTTGCCATATGCGTTCCTAAGCGTTCCATTTGAACCCCAAAAGCATATCCCCTCCCAAATGCGAATCTGGGGCATGGCCCCATGTTGCCATATGCGTTCCTAAGCGTTCCATTTGAACCCCAAAAGCATATCCCCTCCCAAATGCGAATCTGGGGCATGGCCCCCATGTTGCCATATGCGTTCCTAAGCGTTCCATTTGAACTCCAAAAGCAAAGTACAAACCAGACCCAGGATGGGCCAGGAGCCCGCATACACCAGAGTCACAATGAGTAGGGGCACTGCAACACACCCATCGGCATGGCCAATCCGTCCCATGCCACATGTGCACAGCACACAGTCCCATTGCCTAGCACACACAACTACAGATGCCACAGCCACACACTCGCCTCCGGGAAACCCATGTACGAGATTGCACGAACTGCCAATGTCAGACGACAAATACATACTTCGCCAGGTGCAACACAATAACAAATCTCATTCTCTCCACAGGTGACGAACTGCCGGACGCTGGGGATGGAGACAGCAGCCAGCACAGCCAGCCCACAAGCCCCCAACGAGGACACACGGATCTGGAGGATCTGTCATCCTCTTCGGACACGGACCACCAAGCAGGCCCATCTGGCGTGGCAGGGCCCAGCCGCTCCCCAGGACCCCTCCTACCCACCAACCCATCATCCAGGGATGCTGAACAGTCCCAGCCCCCTGCTGCCACTGTCGTTGCGGCCACACCCACGGTCATTGCGGCCACTACCGCTGCCGCAACCGCCACCATCGCCGCACCGACCACCACCGCCACCACCACCACGTCTTCGCTGGCACCAGCCCCAGTGCAGGTGGTGGCCCGGCCGACTGGATCCACCCTGGGAGCCACAGCGAGGACCGTGGTGTGCAATGTGGCTAGTGGGCAGGCCGGTGGCAGCAGGACTGGTAGGAGGAGCAGGGTCAGGGAAACGCCAGCCTCCCTGGGAGCCATGCCCTGCCTCAAATGGCCAGAGTCCTTGGGGCCTATGAGGAGGCCCAAGAACAATGGGTCAGGTCTGCTACAGACACGCGGGAGGTGCTGGGGGTGCTGAGGTCCATGGACGCCCGTATGGGCCAACTCGTGGACCTCATGGGCCAGCTGGTGGTGGCGGCGGGGTCACAGGCAAGGCCAGCAACACCACCTCCGCCACCAACTGCTAGGGCGCAGGGTCGGCCAGCAGTGTCCACTTCCCCTGCGTCCACAGCCAGTGAGCACACCTCACCCACCACCAGCAGGTCGCCACCACACACCCCCTCCCAAACGTGGAAGGGGCCGTCCGAAGAGGAAACAGATCTCCCGGGAGGACTTCGCACGCTCCAGTCGCAAGTGAGGCAGCCAGCCAGCCTTCCGCCAGCCTTCCTTGACCAGCCACTGCATTGACTTGCTCTACGATCCCACTCCACACAGCCATCTGGATGGCATGTGTGTGTTGGACTATGGACATAGAACCAGTGGGTACACCCTGAGCTTCACGCAGCCATGACCGACAGCTCATTGTCACTGCACGCACCACTTTTGTCATCACCTTACACACAATCACATGTCACAGTTTGTAATAAATGCACCTTTTTCACTAACTGCTGTTTGTGCCCTGTGTTTTATTTGTACGGAATACAACGGCCACCCTGGGCGGAAAGGCACCTGATGCGTGGCATGGCAATGGAATCCGGAGGGCCTGTAGGGACCTAGGGGTGGGAGACAGAACAGGAGCACATTCAATGAGTGTGTCACACACCCATCACACAGTACATGTCAACAACTACAAGCAATGTACACACATCGCACAGAGCAATAGGGCACAATGCCACAGTCACCAACAGTGGCATACTACCCTGGCCATGGAGCGTTGACACACTGCACGCAGTGAACATACGGCCACCCTGACACAGCACACACACACCTGCACAGATACAGACACATCATCCGTCGTACATGGACACTCACCGTCAAGTGAAGTAGCGGGCGATGAGCTGCTGGCGCACATTCCCAGCTTCCTCCTCTCCGCTGTCCACCTCACTCGAGCTGTCCTGGTCTGCGGGCTGGGGCCCTGGTTGATCTCCGTCATCCACAATGAGGGGGATCTGCTTCCGAATGGCCAGATTGTGCAGCATGCAGCACGCCACCACTATCTGGCACACCTTCTGTGGGGAGTACGCCAGTGCACCCTCGGTGCGGTCCAGGCACCTGAACCTGGACTTGAGGAGGCCAAAGGTACGCTCGACCACACGTCTGGTCCTCCCATGTGCCTCATTGTAGCGATCGTCTGCTGGGGTGCGAGGATTCCTCAATGGACTGAGCAGCCATGCCCCATTCGGATACGCAGAGTCACCTGGGTGTGAGGGACACAGAGAACCGTTGCTATTCCAACTGGACAGGGGACAGCATCGCACAACCAGCACGCTACACCACTCCACATACTCACCGACAATACAGCCACGATCCTGTTGCAGATTGGCCATCAGTCGTGGCAAGATGCTGTTGCGCATTATGTGTGCGTCATGGGCCGAGCCTGGAAACTTGGCACACACGTGGGTGATCACCATGTCCGCAAGGCACACCACTTGCACATTCAGGGAGTGCGTGTGCTTCCTGTTGCGGTACAGGTGCTCAGTGGCCTGTGGTGGAACAAGGCCAACATGTGTGCAGTCAATGGCTCCCACGACGTGTGGGATTCTGCCAAGGGCATAGAATGCACCCTTCACTGCCGCCAATTCATGAGCCCTGGGGAATCTGATGTACCTGTTCCGGTACAGCATCATGGCTGCCAGTACATCCCTCAGCACCTTGCTGAACATGGGCTGGGACATTCCTCCTCCACTGCCCACTGTGTGCTGGAATGACCCAGTGGCGAAGAAATGCATGGCGGCCATCACCTTAGCCGTGGGGGTGACAGCAGTCGGATACACCCTGCGGGGACGGAGATGGGGCTCTAACATGGCACACAGTCGATGCAGGGTTGGCCTGTCCAGCCGAAACTTCCTGATCACCTCTGTATCGTCCATGTCCGCCAGCAATTGGTATGGGCGGTCAATGTTCGGTCTCCGCCTGGGGAAAATGGCAGAGGACACATGTCAAAGCAACACGACACATAGCAATTTCGCATACACATCACTGACATGACTGAGCAAGCACATGAGCCACAGCCCAGCTGTCAAGCTGGGACGGCACGGCCACTATACACTTACACAGGTATCCCAACAATGGCAATGGCACGTGAGACATACCACTGCCATGTGCATGCACATGGGGATCTAGGCCCCAATGACTTGCGGGGCGTGCTGATGGGGACTGACTGCATATCCGTCAAGCGGCGACGCCACGGCAACATGAATGTCTGCTGAGCATGGAACTGCTTCCGCGGCTGGATGAGTATGGCACACGCACGACGACGATGTGGGCACAGGCTGAGCGGCCAAAACAAGTGGGACCTGTGGCACGAGGGGATATGAGACAGTAGTAGGTGTCAGCACTGCACCCTATGTACAGCACTGTACGGATCACACCTCCCGAAACATTGACTGGTGTCCACATTGACAGCCCCATGCCAAGACGGCTGTGTGCTTGCAGTCACAGGTGAGAGGTTACATTGCACGTGCCAGGTGGCAGACGTACATAGTGGGAGCTGGCATGTGTGTGCATGTGTCTCCTGTTCAGGATCCACCAGATGGGCGCTGACTCTGTACTGACCATTGGACACAGCATGTTCCGTGGAAGGCTTGTGTGTGTGGGATGGTGGCACTGGATGTGCCTCCGTTGGGTGGGGGGCCATGCACAGGGCGGGTACGTCGATGATTGCGCATTGTTGGTCACGGTGGGTGCACCAACTAAGATGTGTTGCCCTGTGTTCAATTCCTATGTCCGCATGATGATGGACTGTGGATGTGGGCAGACTACACATTGGTCGATGTGCTGTCTATATGCATGTGCCTTCACACCAGGCACAGCTGCCCCTGCACATGTGACCCCTGCTGGACTCGCTGCTGGGTCTGTGGAGCTGATGCACCTTCTGCGCGTGGGGCGGACAGCTCTCCTCACTTCCCTCATTGCGCATGTCATGTCTTTGCCGCAGGTGACATGGATCATGGAGGGCCCACATGTACGCGTGGGTAGGCTACACATGATTGTTCACTGGTCGCCACCCCCAGTCAGTGTTTCGAATGGGAAGGTTGTCGTGCTGGTGGTATGTTCGATGTGGCGGATGGGCGGGCCTAGGTGCGGGCTTACATTCCGGACATGGGGGTAGTTGGATTGGCGACTAGTTGCAGTACACACGGGACACGTCTCTTCCTTTCCACATCTGGGTCATCCCTTGTACTAACTGACAGTGATACAGTCATCTTCGCCCCAGCCCTCATGTCCTCCCCTCGCCCCCCAATATGCATGCTCACCTGCGAGGCTAGCGCTTGCACAGGCAGCCCCAAGCTCGCACCAGAGAGGGCAAGGAGTGTATGTGTGGGTCCAGTTGCACGAGTGGGCTGTCTCAGGGTATGATGTGTGGCGGGACGCCGTCCACCTGCGTGGTGCCCCAAATGGAGACCCGGCCTGCATGGACTATGCATCACAGTCTTCGCCTTCCGGATCCGCCACCTGCGACACCCAGTGGCTGTGGCTGCCCTTGCGGCCAGGCCGCGTCCGTCTGTGGCTGATGGCCCACACATTCACTCTTTGGCCTCTCTGGGGAGGGCTCGGGGTGGTGGCGCACGCGCTTGCACTTAGTCGCAATGGCATGTGGCGTGGTTGGTATGATGGGCAATGGATGGGATGGTGCGAGCCACCTCCCGTGACGTCAGTGCTGCTCGTGCTGTGGTGCGTCCCCCTACACTTCCATTTGACTTGTGCCATGCTAGACGTTGAGGTTCTATTGCCTGCGTGATATGACCAGGAGGAGCGCGAGGAGACCTCTCACACACCATGCTCCACTGCCATCCCGTGCCCTGTATCGCCTGTGCGGATTGACTATGTTGGGGTTACACCTGGTCGACTGGGGCTGTGTGTGCCTTGTCAAGGGGCATGGCGGGCGCACAACAGGATCCAGCTTGTCCACAGAGGGTGGGCTGAGGTGCGCCTGGTACCGCCTTGTACGTGTGCCCGGCTGCTGTGCACACACGTGTTCACTCCCCCGACAGGTGTCCTCTCACAATGCCCAGGGAAGCGGTGGTGTACTGTTCATGAGCCCTCCCAACACGGCGTGCTCCAACTTGGCATGTGCGCATCTACCCGTCGCACCCACCCACCTGAGCACTGCGTCCATACGACTTCACACGACATATGTGTGTCTTCCACAGTAGTGCTACTCATTTGCGTTGACATCCAATACCAGTGGACTACATGGTCATGTCACGACTGCCGTGTACTTCACATACTCTCATCCTCTCTCATTCGTACTTGTGAAATGAGTCAGCGGAGACAGTTTTGGTTTCAAACATTATATTGAGTCTTCTGTCCTCTGTGATGCAGTATAGTGGACACTACTGGCAGCGGAATACATGTTGAGGATATACTGAGCATGATTACAAATGGGATAGGGTGTGGGGTTACATCTGCTTGGCCAAGGCTGTGCTAATGTACATTTACGTATAGCTGCGGAGCTGCGGACTTTGACACAGACGGTATACATGTAGCCTACCAGACCGCTCGGCATCATGGGCACAGTCCATCTCAGTTCCATGTGACAGGTTTGCTGCGGTTGTTCCTCATGCACGCGTGCATGTGAGATGACATCAGGGCATGTGCTTGCGTGCATGCAGCGGCGTGCCACTTGTTGTTGCACTGTGGTGGTTACTGGACATGTCACAGTCACTGGGGTCGTGTTGTTGTTGTATGCACTTGTCGTCCATGCAAAGGTCCTGGTATGGGATTCCCGGGCGGGGGGTGGGAGGGGTGCAGCACCCACAGACTCCAGGCGACCTATTCATGTCCACTGAGCGGTGTGTGTGTCCATGTGCGCTGGATCCATGTCGTGTCCTGGTTGTTCGTGCAGTTCCGTCCATGTGGGTGCGATGCACAGAGCCCATGCCACTGCCTCCCACGATGCATGCGGTGTTCCTGGATGTGATGGGGAACAGTGTGCATGTCCCGGTCATATCCGATGTCATGGCGATGTCGTTGATGGTGTGGTTACAGTTGCCGGTCATTTGGTATGGCTGTTGTGGTGGTGACTGGCCAGTCCGTGCGGAAGCTGAGCATGGGTGCGGGGTTGGACTTCATAGGTCACTCGGGGAACCTGCGTTGTGGTCCGACGTATTTACAGGTTGTCAGGTATGCGATGCCGTCCAGCAGGGCTTCCATGTCATTGGTGGTGTACATGTTTGCCAGCCAATGAAGCGGATGGTGGCTGTCAAGGTGTTGTTCGTAGGTTGTCCCTTGGAGGACCATGATGGGGCATGCTGGGTGACATTCGATGTAGCTGTTCTCGATGATCCGTCGTGTGGAGGCACAGTGGTTCCATTTCAGTGCGCGTGCGATGTTGGCCACATACGCCATGCCCCCATAGGCAGAGCAGGCCCTGTCGTGTGCGTCCAGAGGGAGGAGTAGTGGTAGCAGGTCCGCCTTCAGACATGCCGGGTTGGAGAGGCATATCTCGACGGGATGCTGGTAGGGACACCTCCGACAGTAGAAGACGGGCATGACGCAGCTGAACAATGTGATGCGGTAAGTCAGTCGGTAACTTACGTTCAGCAGGGACAGGAGATCGCATCCCAATGTATGTATCGTGTTGGTTTGGTACAGCTTGAGCTGTTCGGCGTAGTTGGGTAGGTGTGTTGCGGTTGCCATTTCGCAGCGGTTCGTAGAGGTGGCGTGCTCCGGCTGTGTGTGCAGTCTGCAATGTGCACGCTCCGGGGTTGCTGTGAGCTCTGTGTAGTCGTGGGGAGACAGGACTTGTGTTCTGTTGGCTTGTTTGGAGGACACGGGCCCTCTTCCCACATGCTTCTCAGACAGTTCAAGGTCAGTGCTGTGTGACTCCTTCCAATTAACTTGCATGTGGCCGACATGGGGGAGTGTTTTCTTCTTTCTTCCCCGTCCGTTGTGTGCTTCTGTGATATGCGCTATCTGCCCTGTGGTCGGTCTCCTCGGCATGCCTGTGTTGGTCTATTCTTGGACAATGGCTGTATTCACCGGCTTCTGTCGTAGGGCTGTGGTTTCGGTGTTGGAATGGAAGGTCATTCAGTGCTGTCTGCTCTCCCTTGTGTGGGCGGCAGGCTGCCTTTCCGCTCTGCGTTGGGCCTTGTGTGTGGATGTAATTCTTGGGCCACCTGTTGTCGGTCCCCGGGCTCTTTGGTGTTCCGTTTCATGTGTCTTGTTCATATGTGCAGGGTGGTATGGGTTTTTCAGTGTGGTACTGGCGTTCCTCTTCCCGAAGGGGCCCTGCTTCTCCTAGTTGGTGTTGCCGCCGCTGTGTGCTTCGCCATGTTTGTTACACTAGGGGTGTGTCCTGCTGTTGCGTGACTTCACTGACATGTGTGCGTCGGTTGTGTGGCGTTGGGTGTTGTCCGTGAATTGGGCGTTGGGGACATGTCTGTGGCCGGCCTGTCACGTGTCATGTGCGTTCGGGGTGGGGCTGGTGTGTGTGCTGCTTGGTTGTGTCCCTGTGTCTGTGTGCGACGCATGCATGGCGCTGCGGTTGGCTCTCTGCGTTGTGCGCATGTGTGGCGGCGTCATCGCGCGCTTTGGGGCCGTGACGGGGTGGTTGGTTCCTAGTCCCAGGTGGTGTGTACACATGTGTTCTGCGATGTTAGGATTTGGCCTGTGTGTCATATGTGGATGCAATGGTGGATGTGTAGTGTGCACGCGCTGGTGGGGGGTTGTCCGCTTTTCCGCCCTTGCACTGTGTGCGCTGTTTGCGTGCACTTGTTGTGTGTGTGCCTACCTGCGTCTCCGCGGTACGTTGCGTCCTTGGTGGTGCATCAGCAGAAGCATGGGAAGGGCCTGCAGTGCTGGATTCATGCCCGGGTGCCGCTTCTTCGTTGTCCGTGCTCGGCGTCCGTGTTTCCGCCTCTCTTTCACGTGCGGTGTCTCTTTGCCGTGGGAGCCGTTTGTTTGCGGCATCGTAATTTATGCGCCGGGCGGGACCTGTTTCGTCGGACGGTGTGTGTCAGTTGGGCTGCGCCGCTACGTGTGCGGGCGCACTTTGATGGCGGACGGTGTTGCTGGCTTGCCGGCGGTGTTTGGCCTGCTTTTCGCATCGTAATTGGGCGGGCGTGTGGACTGCTGCGTGCCGGCGGTAACTGGTGGTTTTTGCATCCGCCAGCACGGCGGTTGTGCTTCCGCCCGCCATCGTAATGGGCCCCCTAGACCCTAAAGAACTGAGCATGCTGACTGTAAATTTACAAGCGCTTTAATCCTTGTGGATCTGTCGGCATCATTTGACATGGTTGATCACAATATACTAATCATCAGGCTGGTTGCTTGTGGTATACCGGGAAATGCCCAAGCCTGGGAAATACTCTTTTTACAAATCAGATCTCAAAGAGTGGTGCTATATCTTTCACTCTGCTTTTTTAAAAATAGGTGCTCCACAAGGTTCCTTTCTATCCCCCTGTTTATTTAATTTTTACAACTTACCCATTTCGGGCCAGATGTAGGTGGCAAAATACTGAGCGCTAACGCAGAAATTCACAGAATTTCAGCGTTAGCGACCGGTAAATGGCCATACACAATGTAGGTAATGGCAAACGCAATCGCAAAATAAGGAATCGCTAAAAATAAGGGAAACCAGTTAGCGATTCCTTAATTTGCGATTAGTACTCACCGAATCCCTAAATAGCTAATCGCAAAATAAGAAAACCTTATAAAAAATCGCAAATCGATGTAGAAAAAATAGCTAATACCGATTTTTCAAAAATTAGTTATTTAGGAGTCGCAAATTACCACAGACTCAAAGCAGGTGGTAATCAGGTGCACTGCATTTAAACAGCCCCAAAATGCAACAGTATGAACACAATGGCAGCCCTCTATGTAATTGCAAGGCGGCTTCAGTTGCAAGCAGCAGGACAGAGGACCTGGAGACGGGAGGAACGCGTGTACAGACTGCGCATCACATTATTCCAACTGACTGAGGCTGAAATCCATGAAAGGTACAGGCTTCACCCCCAAACCATCCTAGACCTGATACGGGACCTGCACCCACTCCTGGAGCATCAGACACCAAGGGCGCACGCTATACCACCACATGTCCAGGTGCTTTGTAGCCTGCACCTACTAGCATCAGGAAGCTACCAGGGGGTGATAGCTGTGGCAGGTGGAGTGTCACAGAGTTGCCTGTCCCATTTTTTCAACACTTTCCTGGATGCCATGATGCATAGGATGCACCACTACATACGGTTTTCCAGCACACAGGCGGAACTGCATAAAACCAAGACGGATTTCTATCAAAAGGCACAGTTCCCACATGTTATTGGGTGCATTGATGGGACACACATACCAATCTGCCCACCTGCAGCTACAGAGTACATATATCGGAACCGCAAATCTACACATTCCATCAACGTGCAGGTGATTAGTGATGTGGACCACATCATCACCGACATTGTAGCAAAATTCCCAGGGAGCACCCATGACTCCTACATATTCAGGAACAGTGGATCTACACACGTCTGGCTGGGGGCGAATTCGGAGAAGGATACCTGCTAGGTAAATCAATGTGACACACCCTGATGTATGCCTTGGATGAATGTGTTGGTGAATGACATTAATGATTCTTCCTTTCTCACTCAGGTGATAGCGCATATGCCGTGCGGGCATTTATCCTGACTCCATATCTCAACCCATCCTCCCCCAGTGAGAGGAGATACAATGTGGCACATAGATCTATGCGCAATGTTGTGGAGCGCACATTTGGACTCTTAAAAAGCAGGTTCCGCTGCCTCCACAAAAGTGGAGGTGCACGGCAGTACCGCCCCATCATCTGCTGTAAAATTATAGCAACGTGTGCCATGCTGCATAACCTTGCGACAAAGAAAGGAACAGCAGTGGAACTAACTGACTCAGAGGATGAGGGTGAGGATTGCCCACAGCCAGAGCACAGCGCAGCAGGTGTGGCAGCAGCCCAAGATGGGAGACACAGACGGGCTGAAATCACACGCAACTATTTCTGAGTAAGTAATGAGACAAAGCCAGTAACTGTAATTGCGTGACAGTGTTTTATTAACCTTAACTCAGGCAATAGCACAGCACACCGCCACACCATGAAGGCTCCAACATGCCATGCCAATATTCAATTAACATTCATAGGGTGAAATGGGTTACATCACCCATCTCACAATGCCAGGTGATGGCTGTCATTATTTTCTGCACCCACGCGCAGCACTGCCGCATTCCCTGGGCACACTGTCCTCCCTGGCGGTCTGTCCTGTGGCAGCTCCATGCCTTTCACTGCGCCTCCTGGACTCAGTTATCGGGGGTGTGATGCTGCTGCGGCTAGCTGCCTCCTCACTTTCCCCCCCATCCCCTGCACCTGTTGCGGCTATTTGTGTGGTCTGGAGCACTTCCAGAGCACTGGTAACTGTGACCAGCCCCCTTGCAACGTCACGGCTGCAGTGGGCCATCTCTTCCTGCATGGCCACCGAGCGCCTGCAGAGAACAGAGGTGGCAGTGGAGAGGCGGTTCACCGCCTTAGAGTAGCAGTTCAATTTCTGTCGTTCCCTGCGCCTCGCCACACGATCTTCATCCAGTTTGCTGCACAGCAGCCTCACAGCCTCTGGCATGTCCCGCATGCCCTCAGCCACAGTGTTGTCCATGCTGTTTATGCCCTCCTTAATTTCCAGCATGTGTCTGTTCATGTACACCATCTGGCGTTGAACTGATCTAATGGCTTTGCCTTGCAGGCGCTGTACCTTCAGCATATTACCCTCCAGACTGGCGAATACGCTGGACTCCTCGCCCTGTGCAACAGGACTGGCTGGCCTCGATCTGCGGCGTCTGATACCTGTGTGGGTGCGCTCCGTGGGGGACTGTGTCCCTGCACCGTTCTCATCCTCTACCAGTGTGGACTGTTGGCCTCCCATGCTCTCCTCCTCTGACCCCTCCATCTCCTGGAGTCTAGCCACTGTATGCCTCCTGGCTCTCCTTGGCGGTGGTGATGGTGATGATGGTGATGGTGGTTGTGGTGGTGGTGGTGGTGTGTGCTCAGCAGGCGACAGGACCTCCTCATCCTGTGAGTTGTCTCTCCTGAGTGCCTTTCCTGTGTCCCCTTCAGCAGCCTTGCGCGCTGCCTCGCCTGTGGAGACAGAATGTACATTTACTCACTTGTCTGGCAGCATTGGTGTAATAATAAATTTAATGACTGCCAATCAGACTGACTGTCCTTCGCTTGCTAATTACTGATGTGTGTCACATGCCTTTGGGTTCAGTGGACTGACTGTTATGATATGTGTTACTTCTGACTATATCTCCCATAATGCATTGCTGGTGTTTTGGAACACATGTACTGGAGTGGGAATCATACTGGCTCATTGGGGATTGTGGATTGGGGTTAGGGAGTGGGGGGCACAGCATGCTGTACATGCATCTTACCTTGCCTGTTGCCAGCTCTGGCTGAGCTGTCTGCGTCCCCAATGCCACTCACGCTCTCCGGCTGGAGGGTGGACTCCACCATTAAATCCAGGGCAGTTGGTACAGGCGCTGTAGATGTCCCACCACCTGTCTTTGTGGTTTGCTTGAGCCTTTCAGCCACCCTCTCTTTTGCACGTTTTCTGAGGTCATACCAGCGCTTCTTTAGTTCATTTATTGAGCGCTGTGTTACGCCAATTGCATTTATCCTCTCCTAGATCACCAGCCAAATATTCCTCTTCTGGGATTCAGGGACATGCAGGGACTGTTTGCCGAAGAGTTTATCGTGGTCCTTTGTCACCTCCTCTATCAGCACCTCCAGCTCCCTCTCACTGAATTTGTGCTTTCTTTTTCGCTCTCCTGCCTCCTTTTCCTTCTCCTGGTTGTCCATTTTTGGTTTGGTGTGTCTGCAAGATGTTTGCAAAGCAGCTCCTGTGTTGTAAGGTCTGCTCCCTGCCTCTCCCACAGCTTCAGCCACAGTGTAGGAGCAGGTGTCAGGCCACTTCCTGCTTGTGATGTCATCAGAAAGCACCGGAATGGCAGTTTAAATAGTTGTGAGTTCTTAAATACCGATTCGGTAATACCGATTCAGTATTACATAAACGCTATTTGCTAATCGGCAAATCGGAATCGGTTTTTAATTTTACCGATTTTTACTGATTCGCTATTTTTTAACTAATAATTACCTACATCGGACTTTGCGAGTTCTTAATAGCGATTCGGTAAAAATCGCTATTAAGAACTCGCAAATTGAGTTTTACCTACATATGGCACTTCATTTAAAAAAAAAATATTTTTATTGTCATTTACAATTCCCAATACTTAATGAAAAATCACTTTAGAACCTCTATTTTCTCCCCAGAAAATTAAAATCCTCCCACCCTCCCACCTCCCCACATTTGATACACCATTGGATTTCCAAGGAAACAGACAATAACCAACGACCCCACTTTTGAGCGCATTATCATGCCGTCAAATTCATACAATTCAATTCCTGCTAAAAACAAAAAACAAAAAAAAAGCAATAAAAAACAAAAGGATATCCATTATAACAGTATCAACAGTCAACATTATGTCTTAATGTGCCTTATGCAAATAAAGCATCAGCCGCAACTGTCTTCCATCCAGTTCAGTAGCGGACCCCATCTCCTCCATCCTTTTTTTTTATTGCGTGCCACTTTCCTTAGAAAAATTGCTTTTTCTAAGTTACATACAGCCAATACCCTGGCTAGCCACTGCTGGAACACTGGTGGATTACTATCAAGCCAGGCTGAGGCAATACATAGCCATAAGACCGTCATCGCAATAAAAATCAGCTCTTTGCCTCTTGCTGGTCTCTCGTGTTCCAACACTCCCAGGAGAATCACTGCAGGGCATAGCTGTACCTGGATCTTCAATTTGTTTAATAAAAATTTAGTTATCTGGAGCTTAATATCAGATAGGGATGGGCAAGTAGCAAAGATAGGCATGCTGTCAGCGCCCCTCAGTTGGCATCTGGGGCAGCGGGTTCCTTTCCCATCCCCCCATTCAATGATCTTACTAGGGGTATAGTATAAATTGAAGCATGTTTTATAGTATTGAACATGCAGTTTGGATGATATAAATGACGTCTGAGCTAGAGTAAATGATTCCCGGAAGCAGGCATCTGATATGGCCAGCTGTTCTTGCCATCTCTGCGAGTGTTTGTCTATGTCATCCCTCATGTATTTATTGAGGAAGGAGTAAACAAACCCTAATGACGGTTTATGCTCGGCTATCAACGCGCCCACCAGCTTACACTGCTGAAATCCAATTGCTCCTCCAGTCTTATGGAGAACAAAGTCCCTTACTTGTAAGAATTTAAAAAAATCTTTATGACTAAAGCCATAGTCTTCTCTAATTTCTTGAAATGACTTTATCCCCTTGGTAGAGAACAACAGGCCAACCTTATTTAAACCAGTATTAATCCATCTTAACATATGTTGGTCTGAAAAAATGTCTGGGAGAATTGGATTATCTTTCAGAGGAGTATAAAAGTTAAGCCGACCTATACCCATCATCTTGCAGACTTTAGACCAGATCTCAAATGCATCCCGCAGGGTCTTAAATCGTACCCGCTTGAAGTAACTCGCTTTAATTTGTCTCCACAGATTCCCCCGTGCACCTTCCCCAATCAATAATTCATAAGGAGAAGAAAAATAAACTACATCTGATGACCACGAAGTTTTTTTCTGTACTAGAGGGCCAAGATTCTGAAGCACAGTAGCACAGTAGTACAACTTTAAGTTAGGGACCCCCCGCCCTCCCCGATCTTTGGGGAGCGTCAAAACTTTCATTGCGCGCCAGGGTTTGGAATAGGCCCACACAAATCAAGAGATTACCTCATTTAATTTTTTAAACCATACATTGCTTATTCCTAGTGGGATAGCCCTAAAAAAATAAAGAATCGGGGGCGTGGCCAAGATGGCGTCGCTGTAGGACGCACTTTCGGAGCTCTCTGCTCCCACCGGACCGTTTATGGCGATTTCAGCGGTGACTGGGCTCTAAGCGGGGCGACCTTGGCCTCCGATTAGCTCCGCATCCCCGTGTCATCCAGGTGGGGGCGGCTGGACCCTGCTGCTGGTGCACAGCCGTAACGATCTGCGGCGCTTGGAGTTGCGGAGTGCCAAGGAGGGTTAAAGCTCCCTCTGGCATGTGTGCCGTGGCTTTGGTGGTGCTCGGCGGCCCCTTCACAATCCGGGGGCCGCCACAAAGTGCACAAACGACAGGCTCCCCCCCTGAGCCGCAGTCCATGAGCCGCGACTGACCCGAGCGGGAGGAGCCCTGGAGAGTGGCTGCCACGAGAGGCCCCGGCTTGACACACTGGAGAAGGCCGCAGTCTCGGAGGTGAGGCGGGTAAGGGGCTGCGGTGCCTGCAACCCCTGGGGAGCCCAGCTGCCATCTCACTCTGCACAGCGTCTCCACCCGCCGGGGGGCCCAGAAGAGATGCGTACCGGTCTGTCCAGTGGCCCTGCAGAGCCCTGACCTGAGCGGCTGATCCTGGGGCCGGCCCGCTAACATGATTGAAGAGGCCACGTGTGTGTCTGCGGAGGTCGGGGACCGCCCGGGCTGCGGGCGCGGCCTTGTCATCGGTGGCGGTGCAGGACTGGCTGTGCAACGCGCACCCCCCTGAGTGGAGACGACAACCCTGCGACTGCCACGTGAGGTTATGGCTTTGGTGCCCCGAGAGGGCCGCAGCCCCGGAGGTGAGGTGGGGGAGGGGCCGCAGCGCCCACAGCTTCTGAGGTGCCTTGCCACGATACCGCCCTGCATGGCGCTTCCCCCCCCAGTTGAAGTCTCAAGAGGAGGCGCGCATTGGCCTGCTTGCCGTCCCTGCGGAGCCCTGGTTGGTGTGTTAGGCCTTGGGGCCGGCTCACTGGAGTGAACAGCGTGCCCATGTGTTGAGTTGGGGTGATGGAGGAGCTGCTCGGGCCGTGGGAGTAATGCGAGACTGACTGTGTCCCTCTGCTGCCTGGAACTAGGGCCTCGTGGGGGCCATTGCTGGAGGTGTTACCGAGGCCTCTGCACCCCTCAGGGTTGGAACTGAGGAGGGGTAGGAGTCTTGCGGGGACGGGGTGTGCTGTGGTAACACTTCAGCTGCGATCTTGCCCCTCTGCTCTCGCCCCCAGCCTTCCACGCTTGCCGCTTTGGGTGCGCTTGCCCCCCTCACAACAGCGACTTCCACATGAGCAGGGCCATGGCCGCCCTCAAGGGCAGGAAGGACAGGTTGGTGAAGGATCTCCTGCTCAAAACTGCGCAACAACCAGAAGGCCAGCCCGGACTGGGGCGTGCAGACGACGCGGAGGGGAGTGAGAGCCAGGAGGCCCCGATCAGCCGCTCCTACCTGGAATCACTTTTCTCCTCTCTCTGCGATGACCTGCCACCATGAAACAGGAGCTGCGGTCTGATCTATGAGAGGTCCGGCGAGACCTGGACTCCCTGGGAGAGCGCGTCCACACACTTGAAGAGCACGAAACGGGCCGCGATGAAGAGATTGAGCACCTCCAAGAAGCAGTGCTGAGTCTGCAGGAACAGAACCGAGATCTACAGTCTCACACCGAGGACCTAGAGAACAGGTCCCGGCAGAATAATATCCGCATCCGAGGCTTGGCGCACGCAGAGGGCGATGGTGACATTGAGGCGCTGGTCGCGGGCCTTTTCGGTTCCATTCTTGGGGTATCCGTAGAGTTTCCGGTCCAGCTGGACCGCACTCACAAAGTGGGTCCTAGGAGGGCGGCTCCCGCACCTCCTGCGGATATACTGACCTGTGTCCACGACTACCAACTGAAAGAACGGATCATTCGCGAGGCCCGCGGCCGCCCGGACTTTACGTATCAGGGTCAGAAACTTACGCTCTTCCAGGACCTGGCTGCTTCCACTCTACTTAAACGTAAATCCTTCAGGTCGATCATACTCCACCTCAGGAATTCCGGCATAAAGTACTCTTGGGGACTTCCGTTTAGGTTAATCTTCCATTACCAAGGGGAATTGAGACAACTTAGATCACTTACAGAGGCCTGCATACTCCTAGGTATCGAGGAGCCCGCGCCGGATGGGCCGCCCACGGACTCACGCCCTCGCAAGTGCCGGAGCGGTCATGGATGGACCACCATTAAGCCTCCCAGCTCAGCGGCACGCCCAGACCAAGACACTATAGCCAAGGAACGGCAGGCGGTCCTGTCGACTCTCGCAGGAACATCAGCGGAATGATACGATCCCTGCCCCAGTTGCAGTTCCCGCTCTACTTGCTATCTTGAGATACGCTGCTGGTCTTGATGTTGTTTTCATGGGCCTGCCTGGTGGGAGTGGGGAGCTATGGGCCGTTGGTACCCCTTTCTCCACCTTTCCTATGAGCAGGACGCTCAGGACATTGACTCTTGTTGTTCTAGCCCACGTTATTGTTTTTGCTTCATTGGGGGTTTTGTTATTTTCATTGTTGGGGTCTCCTCCCCCCTGCTGCGTTCCTCCCGACTTGGGTATGACGGGACGACACTCTCACATTATGGGTGTCCTGTCTGGGGTTCAGGGGGGCTTCCCTTGCACGGGCTACGCTGGCATTACCGCACCGACAGCAGTGAGAGGCGCTTCCCCCAATTATTTAGATAGATGAGCGTTACCATTCTGACGCTGAATGTGAAGGGGCTTAATAACCCCGTCAAGCGCAGAGCTATTTTGTCTTATCTGGAAAACTCCGGCGCCCACATTTGCTTACTTCAAGAGACTCATTTGCTGTCCAGCGACACGCATCGGATGCGTTCCAAGGCCTTCCCACAGCAACACTTCTCCTCTCTTCCCGCTAAAAAGGCTGGGGTTGCCATCCTTTTCGCTAGCTCGTTCCCTGGAAAGGTGGGTGCCAAGATATCGGAGATTAAAGGGCGCCTCCTGGCTCTCTCTGTGACGGTGGGAGGACACACACTGACACTGGCTACTATTTATGCCCCTAACGAAGGACAGGAAGGATTCATGCACAAGGCGATAGGGGACTTGATGTCTACACCCGACCGACAAATTTTTATAGGGGGGGACTTGAACATTGTGTTTGACAGCCAATTAGATCGCTCTGCACAGAGGCAGGGTCAGACGGGGGCTCTCTCCGACACCTCCCGCCAGTGGTTGCAGGACATGGGGCTGGTGGACCTGTGGAGGCACTTCCACCCTCACACACTTGACTACACCTTTTAATCGCATGCTCGGAAGATGTACGCACGACTGTACTAATTCTTAGCGACCCGCTTTCTCCTTCCGATTGCACAGAACTCCAAAATCACACCCCAGGCACTCTCAGACCACGTGGCCCTCACTGCTACTTTGCTGTTTCCCCCCACTTCTCGCCCATCATACTCCTGGAGGCTTAGAGACACACTCCTACATCGCCCTGAAGTTGTGACACGCCTCACCAAAACACTGAACGACTACTTAGCTATTAATGACACTCAGGACACGTCAATTGTCTCTCTTTGGGAAACTCTCAAGTTGGTAATTCGGGGTGAGCTTATAGCTACATCGGCTGCAGATAACGGGGCGCGCAGGGCAAAGAGGGACGAATTATCCAAACAAGTACTGGAACTGGAGGGAATTCACAAGAGAACGGGAGCCCCTCGTATCTGGAGGAAGCTCACAGCAGCGCGGGCCCAATTGGCCAGTCTTGACCTTGACAGGGCGGAATAACTGCTCTGCGTTTGAAACATACCTTTTACACTGGGGGGGACAAATGTGGCCGTTTACTGGCTCACAAGCTACGTGCGCAGCAGCAGGCGGCGGCGGTCCCGCTCCTCCTTACAGATGGGGGTGCAGAGATCACTCGGGAAAAAGACATCGCTAACGCATTTAGGGACTTCTATGCGGCCCTATATACCGCCCAGCCTCTGCCGGCTCAGAACCCTTCCACGTACTGACGAGGCTTGACACATTCTAAGCTGACACCTGAACAAGCTGCCACTCTAGAGAGCCGCATCAGGATCAAAGAGGTCATTTCAGCCATTGCTCGTCTTAAACTCCTTAAGTCTCCCGGACCAGATGGCTTTACTGCCATTTTTTACAAAACCTTCTGCCCTATTCTAGCTCCAATATTAACTAGACTCTTTAATGCTATCGATAATACCACCGAGCTGCCGCCCACGATGCTCTTAGCATCAATAGCAGTATTACCCAAGCCAGGGAAGGACAATAGATATTGTGCCTCCTATAGGCCGATATCTCTGTTAAATATCGATTTTAAAATCTTCACCGGGATTCTGGCATCTAGGCTGGGACCTATGATGCCGGGACTGATAGAACCAGACCAGGCCGGATTCGTAGCGACTAGGCAGTGTAGCGATAACACTAGACGGCTGTTGCATCTCTTGGACAAATCACATCGTCAGTCCAAGGAGCGTGTCTTCCTGTCGATTGACTCCGAAAAGGCATTCGACAGGGTCCACTGGCCCTTTTTAGAGACTGTTCTGGGGGAATTTGGCATTGGGAGTAGATTCCGTCAATGGGTGTTTAGCGGTTATAGTCACCCCTCAGCTACTGTACGGGTGAATGGCTTTGTCTCCGACCCCTTCCATATCACCAGGGGCACACGGCAGGGCTGTCTGCTCTCCCCTCTTTTATTTGCTCTTTAAAGGGAGCTGTTTGCCCAGAGGGTCCGGGAAAACCAGCAGATCAAGGGGATCCTGTTTGGGGGAGAGAGACATACCATCAGTCTCTACGCGGATGATGTCATTGCAACACTGGAGTCCCCCCGGACCTCAGTCCCGGCTTTTTTGGCCGAGCTGGAGGAATTATCCACGGCTTCTGGCTTCAAAGTCAATGTGACTAAATCCCAAGTGCTAAGCTTCTCTTTGCAGCAGCTCACTGTCGACACTCTGGCCCTAGCGTGTCCCATTCTCTGGGACCAGAAGGTTATCCCATATCTGAGTATCTCGCTATCAACATCCACGGCGGAGACGCTCTCTCTATGTTATGTTATGTTATGTTATGTTATGTTATGTTAGATATATTTGTATAGCGCATGGCTGCCCCAACACCGGGGCGTCCCAGCGCTGGCGGACGGGTGGCCAAGGAAGGTGAAGCTAGACAGATGAAAAGACAGCCAGGTGTAATCTGTTTCTAAATGCCCAAGGATCATGTGCGCACCATGCGCACACACCGTGAAGCTAGATGGATGAAAACAGCCAGGTTTTGATCTGTTTTCTAAATGCCCAATGATCTTGTGTGCTGCGTGCCGCGAGTGGAATGGAGTTCCATAGGGCCGGGGCCAAGGCCCTAAAAGAGCGCCCCCCCCAGCTCTGCTCCTACGCACCCGGGGAGTGCAGGCCAGATGCAAGTCTGCGGAGCGCAGTGCTCGCGCTGGAACATATAGTGTACAGAGCCCCTGCAGTATCTGGGGACCCTGGCCGTGTAAGATCTTATGGGTGGTGCAGAGAGTTTTGAACTGAATTCTCTGTTCGATAGGCAGCCAGTGTAGACGGCGCAAGAGATGGGAAGTATGACACTGCTTAGGGAGGGCGAAGAGAATGCGGGCAGCCGCATTCTGTGCCCTTTGAAGTCTCTTAGTGACAGTTTTATTTACGCCAAGTAGCAGTCCATTGCAATAGTCGAGACGTGACAGAACCACCGATTGAATAATCACTTGTCGAGTGGAAGCATCATCAAACCCCAGAATGGGTTTGAGACCAAGTAGATGGCCGAAGCATGTACCTGCCACCTTTTTGGCTTGAAGCTCGAAAGAGAGGGCGTTGTCCATCAGGACCCCCAAATAAATTCTTGACTACACTTTTCGGTTGGGGCGGAGTGCCCAGTGCCGCAGGCCACCACTGATAGTCCCATTTATGGGTATTGCGGCCTACCAGGAGCACCTCCGTTTTCGAGGAGTTAAGTTGTAGATAATTATCCGCCATCCAGTCTGAGATGGCCAGGACATCTTCACGGAATTTCAGTTGGTCTAGAGCTGGATTATTGGAAAAAGTGAATATCAATTGTGTGTCGTCAGCGTATGATATCATATTAATATTCCGGGCTTTGGCCAAGAGGGCTAGAGGGCGGACGTACACGTTGAACAACATAGGGCTCAGGGCAGAGCCTTGGGGGACACCACTGCTGAGGGGGTAGGTACTGGACAAGTAGGGAGGGGCGTGGATCTGAAAGGAGCGTTCAGATAGAAAAGACGCAAACCAGGCCCAGGCTTGTCACTGACCCCGATCTCCCCGAGTGGTTGAAGCAAAATCTCATGGGAGACCGTATCGAAGGCCGCACTCAGATCGAGTAAAATCAGTACCGAGGTGTTGCCCATGTCCAGCGTTGCCCTCAGCTACTCTGTAACCGCCAGAAGGGCGGATTCCGTACTATGCCTAGGCCGGAACCCGTTTTGTGATCTGTCCACAATCTCATTAACTTCCAGATACTTGGTCAGGATGATATTAACATGGGATTCCATAATCTTGGCCAAGTAAGGAAGCAGAGAAATTGGCCGGAAATTCTCCGGCAAAGATGCATCCAGTGCTGGCTTTTTCAGTAGGGAAATAACCTTGGCATGCTTCCAGGATTTGGGGATTTCTGACAACTGGAGCGATCTATTGATCAATTCCCTACCCTCAGTCATAAGACAGTCCTGGAATTTCCTAAAGGTGTCCGGTTTTACTGGATCATCGGGAGAGCCTGATTTCACCTTTGCTGCCAGGGCGTCCAGGTCTTTAAGGGACATAGATGGTAGGTCTTGTAGAGAGTTGGGGAGATCAAGTGAGCAGGTAGAAGGCCAAGATTCCCTTCTGGAGTCAAGTGTGTTGTAAATGCACTCTACTTTATTAATGAAATAGCGTGCCAGTGATTCGCAGTACAGGTTGGTGGATCTGATATTGTTAGCTCCTACCGGGGGTTTTATCGTGTCATTCATAAGAGAGAAAATAGTTTTAGAGGGGTTGGGACTCGATGTGATCAGATTAGTGTAGAACGCTAAATAAGTCTTTTGTACTAATTTGTGGTAGGCTTTAATAGTCTTCTTGTAGATCTTTTTTGCAGTGGGGTCATAGGTGCACCTCCAGATACGTTCCAAAGTTTTACAATGTTTCTTTTCCAGCACCAGGGTCTCGTTATACCAGGCATGCGATTGCGTACGCTTGGCGCTGGTCAGTTTCTTAGGGATACAGTGATCGAGTGAGTTGTTAATCCAACCCCTAAAGGCTCTATCAGCTTCCTCCAAGTCAGTAGGCCAGTCGGGGCGGGATGATTTTAAAATGGACACAAAGGTTGGTGCATCCAGTTTGTGCCAGGGATGTTTCATGGAAGGCAGATGAGAAGTCTGCAGAGGAACGCCTGCAAGACCGAGGCACATATGGATGAGAAAGTGATCCGTCCAGGTTAACGGAAGGGGGACGTGGACTTTGAGAGAACGGATATTGGAGAATACTGGATCTAGTAGGTGGCCTGCGAGATGTGATGGGCCCTCAACTAACTGAGTTAGTTGACAGGCATCCATATCTCCCAAAATGTTGGTAATATCCTGGGAGTCAAGGCGTTCCAGATGTAAATTGAGATCGCCTATAATGCTAAAGTTAGCTGTCTCTAGGGCAAGAGTAGATGTGGTGTGAGCTAGGGCTTCTTGAAAGGCCCTCTAAACTACACAAGGCTGCTCAGGCAGGTCAGATCGGAGCTTCAACAGTGGCGGCCATTCAATCTTTCCTGGTTAGGCAGAGTGGCAGCTCTTAAGATGAGTGTTCTCCCTAAAATCTTGTATTTGTTCCAGACTCTCCCGGTGGAACCACCACCGGGCGCGTTGAAACAACTCCAGTCTGACTTTGGGGCTTTTATTTGGGCAGATAAAAGGCCACGGATAACTAGGGACCTGAGTTTCAGACTGCATGAAGAGGGGGGTTTGGGCATCCCTGATCTCACTCTCTACTACGCAGCAACGCAGTTGCCAGGTTTGTTGGAATGGGCTCAACCGGAGTCCGAGAAGAGCTGGCTCTTTATGGAACGGGCGCTGGCTTGAAAGTCTCTTTGGAAGGTTCCCTTCCTCTGTAAGGCCTCTAGGCCCCTGGGATTATATGGCTCCCCGGTGGCACGAGCGACGCTGAAAGCCTGGGACACCACTGCGGTACGTCATAATCTGACAACCTTCCCGTCCCCTCTCACACCTATCACTGAAAACCCGGATTTTTCCCCGGGCCTTGATTTGGAGGCATTCACTCTTTGGGATAAAGTGGGGAATAGGTCTATTGAGCACTTTTTCGACCTGGAGGGCCCTCGATCCTTTGAGGATTTTAAATCAGATTTTAATATGCCTGAAACTGAACGTTATCACTATTTATAAATAAGGCACTGGGTCCTACAGCCACAGGTCCGTCCGGGGGCGGGGCGGTTCCTTACCCCGTATGAGCGCTGGCTGCTTTCAAAACAATCCACAAAGAGACTTATCACTGAACTATACCATATGCTGTGGCCCCCTGAACAGTTAGTCAAATCGGCGGGCCAGAGGCGATGGAAGACTGAGATTGGACGGACACTGACCCCTAAAGAGTGGACAGATATTCATTATAGGGCCCACCACTCTACACGCAACACCTCTAGCATAGAGACAGCCACCAAGATCATGATGTACTGGTATCTTACACCATCTCGACTGCATAAACGTGACCCAGACCGCTCTCCCACCTGCTGGAGGGGTTGCGAGGCGGATGGCACATTATTGCACCTATTATGGGAGTGCCCCCATCTCACATCCTACTGGGCACAGGTACTAGACGAGATCGACCATCACTTTGACACTACACTCTTACGCTTTCTGGAATATGTGGTCCTCGGAGTCTCTGATGGGCTTACATACCCTCTCAAGTCCCCCAAAGGTAAACAATTAGGCATAGCTCTGGGGGCGGCATTACAGAACATACTTTCCTTGTGGGGCACAGATTAGTCACCCACTTTCCAGGGATGGCTCCATCGCCTATGGTATGTCCTGGGGATGGAGCGCATCGCCTTCTCGCTTCAGGGGGATGGGGCTGCTTTTGCTGATGCGTGGCGACCCTTTATCTCCTTACTATGCTCTGAATTTCGCGAGTTATCCTGCCCTAGATACTTGCGGCTCTTGCGCCTCCCCGCGCTTAATCCAGATGCGCCCTACAGGTCACTGCATTGAGCAGCAACGCCCTAAGCCCAACTGTCACTCTTATGTTTAGGCAGCTTGTATGGGGGAGGAGATGGGGGAGGGGTGGACAGGGTGGGGGTGGGTGGGTTGTGGGAAGTTTGCTTTGTTTTCATTCGATGCTCTGCGAAGCACTCAGATGGTTGCTAACCCACGACTGGGTTTTAATTCTCAATGCATCTTGATTGCTGTTAAAACAATAAAAAGTCTTCATCCTAAAAAAATAAAGAATCTTAGGGAAAAAAAACATTTTAATAACGTTACATCGCTCTGCCAGGGATAAATACAGATTGCTTATCCTCAACAGATCTTTTTTTGCTTTTTCAATTAGAGGTTCAAAATTATCCCTAATAATATCATCCACCTCACGGGTGATACCTATTCCCAAATAGGTCGCATTTGTAGCCACCCGTGGGTCCTGCCAGGATATCTTGCTATTCACTAGAATTACAGTTTTATCCTTATTTAAAGAATAGCCCGAGATATGCCCAAATTCCTCTGCTTCTTTCTCTATTTCCACCATTGCCATAACGGGCTCGGGCGTTGTTACCGCAATGTCGTCCGCATATGCAAGTGTTTTAGTATACCACCCATTAAATATCATCGGATAGATCTTTTCATTGGCTTCTAGCCTACGAATAAATGGGATATAGAGGGAGAACAACAATGGGGACAACTTACCCATTTCAAAAATAATTTGAACCTACGGATGCAAACTCTATCCGTATGCAGATGATACTCAACTAATTTTCTCTCTAATGAGTCCTAACTTAATGGCTTGAGATTTTGTGCAATATTAAAAACTGGGTGGATAATAATTGGCTCACATTTAGTATGCAAATGGCAGAGAATTTGTTGGCAGGGAAGGATTCCTGTGCATGGTCCTTGCATAGATAACATCTTTCCTTGGCCCTTTTCCTCAACCTAAGTCATACATGAAAAACCTTTGCGTCAAATGACATTTCAAACTCAAAATTGACACCAAGGTCTCTTTTGTTGTATCCTCGTGTCATTTTTACCTATGCAAACTGAGGCCTATTCTCCCTTTCTTTCCAAGGATAGCAGAACAACTGCACTTGCAGCCATTACTGGGTCAAGGTTTAATTACTGTAATGTTCTTAATTAATAGGCTTCAGACTATTCAAAATCAAGGTGTAAGATCAGTTGACTTGACTAAGCTCATTCTTTTAAAACAACATGGGTTCCTGGTCCACAAAAGGATTGTTTTCAAAACCATCCGTCTAGTATATAAATGTCTGTCTCAAAATCGAACTTACCCAAATCTAAGTCAATCAAATCCTCAACTTCACATCACTGCTTCATCACTAAGATGCCTTAGGGTATAAGTGAGCTGTATGAATATGCTTCATAGAAAAACGAGTCAATCCTCCAACGCTGTACTAGTGACCAACTCAGACTGCAGACCCAGGTATGAGGCACACCAGAGAAAGGATTGGGAAGGAATTCACCAGAAAAGAGTAACGTAGCTGCGCTAAACTGAAGATTAGTCAAAATAATGCAATGACAAATGCCATGCACACATGACTGGTTGCTAACCATAAATCAATGCAGGAAGCAAACCCAAATCCACCTGTTTAAATGGTGCCATAGTTAGCAGGGTCAGGTCTATGATTCCAGTCATCTGCCTAGAAGCCTATTAGTCTGTCAATGTACAGAGTATCTTTATTACCAAAAACATAAGCACTGTTTCCTTCCATTTATCCTGGCTATGACTTTCATGCAATATACTAGTTGGATGATGAGTATGTTGCACTAGAGGACACAGAAACATCCTTGCAGTTTAAATAATCAACCTGCATGTTTATAAATTGTTCGGAATAGAATACTAAGGGGCAGATTTACAAGCCCCTTGCGCCACTTTTGCGTCACTTTTAACATGGGAAAAGTGACGCAAAAGTGGCGCAAGGGGCTTGTAAATCTGCCCCTAACTGAGTAGTAGGGTTTTGTACAATGTATAGCGCTGTGTGTCCCAATGTTTAGTCATGTGCAGGGTTTAATTTGGGCCAGTGGTAGCCGGTGGTTTCATTGGCTGTTTCCCTCACAGCCTCTCCCTGAGCCATGCTCCGTGATGCAGTTTGATCACACAACTCTGAGTGTGTTTTTCACACTACTGTGCAACATATTCCTGCATGCCCCTCACTAGCTGCTGTTCACAGAGTCTTTACTTGTATAGGGATTTAAGTAAACACTCACAAACACCGGGACACCGACAGTGCATATTTTACTAAACCCCTTTAAAGGAGATGAGTAAATCAAGTGAGAAGTTTGTATTATTCTCCATAGCTGGTCAGAATCCAATCATTCTTGGCTGAAGAGTATTTGACTACAGACATTAGCTAAATAGATTACTGCATAGAAGTGTTTTGAAATGCAAATCATAAAGGTACAACAAATGACAAATTAAAGAATGTGTGAAAATGCAATGTTTTTTTTATTTGCCAAATTTCAAGAAATTACACAAAATGAACCTGACATTTATGAAATGTAATGCAGTAGCATGAACTAATATTCAATGCTAGGGCACACCTCTCATTCCAAACTCATGCAATATAGCAGCAGGATACTGGTTCAAGGAGAAAATATCACTTGACTGGGGTTTTACTGTTTCTGGGCATTATTTTCTGCTTGAAACTTTTTTCCCCTTTCAAAAACCACCAGTAAAAACTAAACATTTCACAAAATTAGCATGAAGTGAAATCGGCAAAGTTTGTGAGATTTTGCAGTCTTAAAATCGATAATGCCAGGACTGGATAGAAGCCGAGGGATATAACTGTAGTAAGGACAAAGAGAATGATCCTTACCAGCCCTGTCTTTAGAAGGATTGAGTAGCTCCAAGGAGAAGAGGGGCTTTGAGCCACTCACAATAACATGTCCAATAGTCCATGGAACTGTCTAGTGAGACATAAATATATAATGTCACAAACGACTGACAAAGAAGTCCTTGTTTCAATGTGCTATCTAAGCTACTAAGTATGATATAGAGGCCTATGCGCAACCCACATAACACGGGAATGAATATTTAAAGAGTCATCTCAGTCTCCACCCTTTTGAGAGTGATAACACCACTGGCTACGTCTGCGGCTTTGCCTGAGATTGCAAGGCTTGTCATTGATTCCCTCCTTACCCTTTACAGGGCAATATTCACTCTCAGCATATGACTGATTTCCACTTGTAAGTGGCAGGATCTTAAAATGAAAGAAAGCAAAAGTAGATACCATGGTAAATCACAGGCCTTGTCAAATTTCATTTTCTAAACTGCTTGTGTCACCTGTTACTTTCCAGAATTTTTCATGGAAATTGTGCTGACAAATGTACCATTTTTATTAAATCAGAGCAGCGCTCTCTGAATCTCCATATAGAAGGTCAGGCTCATTCACCTCATTCAAGTGGTTCTATTCAAAGTCAGTATTTACTCACCACCCCTGTAAAAATTCATGTGCCATCATTGTTTGCCAAAGGAGGACCTGATGCTAGCGCTGGAGGCAGTGTTTGGTGCTCATGGTGGCAATGGGCTGTGTCCATAATGGAAAGTGGGCAGGCCCAGCAGTGGCAGGGGGAGGCCATCATCTAGGGAAGTGTTTGGCCCTAGCACATAATGATAATGAAGATAATGATAATAATAATAATAATAATAATAATAATAATAATAATATCATTTTTATTACAAATTAGAAATTAAGCACTCAGGATATACTCCGCGAGACATGTCTTGAATTGGTGGACAGTTTTCTGCAGTCCATATTTGTTTGAACCTTAATATGCCACCTCATTTCCTTTAGCTTTAGAGTTATATATTTTTATAATGCTGCTCGTCAGAATTCTAAAGATGATGTAAAACAATAAGCTCCAGATATAAATCCTGCCTTAGCAGCAAGTGTTCTGGATTACTGTAGAAACTACCTCAAGAGCTGGCACACCATTTTTGGCTATTAAATAAAAACTTGAAAGGGATTTGTGATTTGCCCTCTGCCTTAAGAGCTGATGCCACCTGTGTTCTGCTCAGCAGTGCCATTGCGTGAAATGCAAGACTTGCGGTGTGTGACTGAGCTTCCAGAGGGGAGGGGTTCTGGGTATCTCTAGCCAGGAGGACAAAGGCAGACAGATAGGGTCAGGTTAGAAGTTAGCTGCTTCAGTTACATCTCTGCACCAATTGGGACAGTTTCTGGTTCTTGTTGGATGAGACCTTGCACATGATCAGCCAGGCCTGGAAGCTGCATGTGAGCTGTCACGTATTCACACAACATCACCGATTAACAGATACTTCCATCAATAGCTGATCCAACACGCTAGGGAGGCTAAGCAGTGCACCAAGTAACGGACAGGATGGATGCTTATTGAAGAATATTGAGTGTTGCATTCTAGCTGGGGTATTCACGGATTGATGCAGTTACCAAAGAAGCATTGTCACGATCTGGGCCCACTCAACCCCCCACCCCCCATAGCCACTGGGATTGGATTTCCAACCCTCTGGTGCAAAGACTTAGTTCAATGCAACAGTACAAATTGGAAATCCAGTTGGACTGTGACCCATATGCAACCTACTAAGCAATACTGTGTGGGTGATGATTTCTGGTCATGATTAGTCCCGCTATATGAGTTCAGGGACACAGCGGAACTCTAAACCCTTTTTTATTAGTGAATAACTCACTTAAAATACCACTACAAGACAGGGAATAAAACTTTAAAATGTTTATTTCTAAAACCCTAATATATGTACTGGAACCAAACAGAATGAGGAAATAAATGCAGAAATGCATGACATGACCAATGAATACAAAATGACAGTCCTAACATGCATAGCATGTTCCTAGCATCATAATCTCCCCTCGCTACTTCTAAGCGCTATTCTATATTTTAGCAGAAGAAGAAAATAGCAAACCGATAAATTGAGTTTCTCAAAATGGCGTGCACAGCATACCTTTCTTATCAAGAAATAGCGGTTTAGCTAGGGTCTATCAGATCCTTTGCCCAGGAACAATAAGTACTGCTGAGCTGAATGCCACTTCTCTGCTCTGGTCTCAGAGCCCCGGATCAAGCCTGGACGGGGGCTGGTTCGCAGAAAGCTGGCGTGACCTCTGGCATGATAGTTCTGTTGCGAAGCCTCTCCAAACTATGGCCGAATACAGGGGCTTTTATCGCACCTCATTGCCTATATTGATCTCATGCTTATAGGTTTAGTGACACTAAAGTCCCAATAAGCCAATAAGTATGGCGATAAATGCATCATTTCAATTCACATTTTGACAATTTGATCTCCATTGTAAGCATCCACATTAACATGGCAGCAGACATAACATAAACAACAAAAATATGTCGACCTAGATACGAGGCAGACATGATGCTAACACTTCCGCACATGTCTAAACTTCACTCTAATAGAAAGAGATAAAAATAGTTTGCAGGAAAGTATACAACAAAAATAGAGGTGCAAACAGCCCTGTCACAGTGTTCATGACAGGAGGACAACAAGCTCATCAGCCCCCATGAACTAAAATCCGTAAATACCTTACACTGCAATGATGCAGGGATTTCTCTAAAATGTGTGAAAATAGTGGAGCGGTGCACTACCAAAGAGTTTTCTTCAATAAATCCAAATGTTCATTTTGTATAGTGGTTTCTCTAAAATGTGTTGGTCTAACATTATACATATTGCATTAGGTAAGGCTATTTAGGTGATTAAGAAAAATCTGGAGGAACATGATGAGAATATACACAGATTTTGATGCATATTCATATTGATCAATAGCGCCTCTTAGCAAATCAAACCTTTTATATTTTATATATACATTTTATATTTCTCTTACTGCAAGGGAAATTATTTTTTTACGTCGAACCCAGTTTACCTGGCTTGAAACTGTTTAAAGCCAGAAAACAAGAAAACTAACCTACGGTTCACTAAATAGTGTCAAGATGTTTATAAAAGAAAACTTCACAGTTGTTTCATGAGAAGGACTACAGCAACTCTATTCACTTCCTTGTAAAAAGAGAAAGGTAATGTCATGTTGGAGATATTTCCTGTACATTCATTATTACAATCATTCTTGGCCACGCTAACTTTGACTATTTATACGTTTTAATGATATGGGTCTGACCAATCTTTTTGATTTTCCAGATAGTATTGGTCCCCAGGCTAAGGCTATAGTTAAGGAAAGATTCCTCATGATGAATGAAGAGATTAGAAATGCAAGATCAAGCCATTTAACTTCAGTTCTCAACTATTTGCCAAGTTCCACAATGCCTGTGACAGAGCAGTATCTAACCTGGGTGGAAAAACCAGAACACAGGTTTCTACCTCACGATGCTCAGGTTACATTCAATCCATTATCTGGTTACTTTCCCGAACTCTGGCTCCTGGTTTGAATCTCTTCCAGTCTGCCCATGCAATAACTCTTCCCCTCAAACAACAGTGCTTTTCATGCTTTTTTTCACTCTATATAGCATTGAGAAGACGTTTCTTACTACCACTTTTAAAGCACAAGCACTTTACATCGCACCAAGAGGGGCTGATCTTATTAAAATGCTTAAAAACTGCCAAAATTTGCTTTTCTGTCCTTAACTATTTCTCGTCTGCAATAAAATTGAGGAAGAGGCATGCTTCATAAGAACATTTCTTTCTTTTTAGCCTTGATGAGATTGCCAATAGCATTTAAATGAATGTTAGCCTCCATGGATGCTCATAAAGCAATTTTATATTACTTGCTAAATGTATATTCAAATTATATTTTATGGTGTTTGTTTTTAAATTGTGCTAATTGGTACGTGATGTTTTCGCAATAATTTTTTGATCCTGAAATGTCATATGATGTATAATGTATTTTAAATCTGTGTTTTTATGGTCAGTGTTACGACCGAATAAAGACTATTGACTGACTGTCTATTTATTGTGCTAATGCACAAATTGATTATCAATAGCCCCAGCACCCATAATCAATTAACAAATTTGAAGTCCAAGTGGAACAAATTCACAAAATGTAAAGAAGTATGTTTTGTGTTAGAGTCTTCAAATTCATATTCACCTGTCATAACAATAAGGGGCTATCTTTCTGTGTCTTTGCAGGGTTCAATATCAGAGTTTATGCCTTTGGTATATGAGGAATACCTTGGTGACATTGAGGACCCCTTCATTCTCAGAGATGCTTACTTTGAGATGATCTCAGATTATTTTTTTGTTTTTCCAGCTATACAAACAGCCAATTATCACAGAGGTAAGTCTCCAGATGAGAAATCACATTTGTAAAGTTGTTTATTAGTGAGTTGTAATAATTAAACATTTATGTGTCAAGTGTGTCATCTGATAATGTATGTTGCAGAGGTTATAACTAGGCTAACCTGTTTTTCGGTTAAATTCATAGCAACTGATAACACTGCACCAAAAGGGAAACAGCCCTCATCAGTATAAACATATTATCAATGATAAACACCTGCACAACCGCAAACTAAATTTCCAGTCAATGAAATGAAAGCCAGACAGAAGGAATAATGTTACTTGTTTCTGAAGGAGCCAGCACAATGTAACAGTGTCATACAAGGTAGCAGAAGAAAGTCTAGTATAGGACTTTTCCGCTTGAGTTTTGGTGTTTAGGGATGTCACTAAAATATTGTTTCTTCTTATTTCTGCTTTCTCCACTTTTGTGTGCTTGAATTAAAGAAGCAGGGTTTAAAAGCATGTTTTAGGTCTGATCTAATTATTTTATACACCGTAGAAAATCTGGGAATATAATAATCATATTTGATCTTTTGGCAGTGTTTATCTCTTTCACTGACTGGTGAAATTGTTGGCTGATAAGACGTTTAACAAAAATACATTCACATTTACCCACAGACACAAAATGGATAAAACCCTTTGTTACCTCAGCAACCCTCCCTTTTTAACAAGTCAGTATTGATAGCATTTCACCGGCCAAATACCCCAGGCTTTAAACATTCAATGCAAGCTATAGTGACAGATAACTATGAAAAGAGTTCTGCCACCATTGGCTTGGGATAGTGTTGAAAACATGACACAAGATTCCACATTCCAACAAATATCATAGCTTCAAGGTGTCCTATTGTTATGTGCAATACCTTCAGCTAATCCTAGCTTTTAACCCACCTGCACTTTACTGCCAGTGTTTAGAGTCCATAGTTACACTGTAAAGTGTAAAATTCCAAGTCCCATAATACACTGCCATTTCTGTTAAAAGGTCAGGAATGACTTAAAGTGAGACATTTGTCATAGGGACACTTGTCCGTTATCAATGTCCATACAACAGCAGCACCTTCTTCATTTAATCAGGCAAATAGGGCAGAAATGCAGTGGTGCGCATGCTTAAAACATTGAGTTCCAGGTGTTTTATAATGATGGTCTACAAAGTAATCTAGTGTAATTCAACATTTTAAAAGTTTTCACAAAATACTATGCTGTTTGCAGGGTTCCACCCTACATTGCTATATTATTTAGTAGAGAGTGGGTAAATGACTCACAACTCTGTCAAGCAATGTGTTTATTAAAACATTTGAACATAGCACTTCTACTTTTTTAATCCATTAATAGCCCTGTAAACCAGACAGAATCCTGATGAAGTGACTGTGAGAGATAATGACATGGGAGAAAGGGTAATGAGATGTGAGTGAGAGTGCAATATACATACTTTCTATGCTTAAAACAATCTAACATAAGTCCATTGGACACACTGGCAATAGGAAGATGCCACATACCCTGCACTACTCCTTTAAATTAAAATGTGGTTTATAACTACCACTGCAAAAAAACAGCATGTTTTGTTAACACTGGAAAACACAGTTTTTGATGGATAAGCACCTAAATGAACTCTGATAAGCACTGGTATCAATACGTCAGGAAAGCACCGCTTACATCCACAAAACAGCAAACACTGAAAATAGAACAGCCTATCTATAACACTTCATGTGTTGACTTTGATAGCAGCACATCTATTTAGAAAATTCACATGAGGTAATGACAAATAGGCACAAACGACCTCATTCCAAATTTTTCAAAACTGGTGTAATCAATCACAAAAGGAGGAGGAAGCACACTGCCTGGCATACAAGCACACAATTACTCAAGATGCAATGTGGTAAATGCAATGCATGATAACAGTCACTTCAATCAATCAATCAATCAATCAGGATTTATAGAACACTGCTAGTCACCTGCGAGGGTATCCAGGCGCTGAAAGCCTTGCTATTGTGGGTGGAATCAGGTAAACAGCCAGGTCTCGAGTCCCATACTAAATTCCTGTAGAGAGGGTGAGGTCCAGAGGAAGAAGGGGAGGCTGTTACAGGACTTTGTAGCGAGGTAGGGGAAGGAACATCCTCCACTGTTGCTTCCATGGATGCAGTGGCTGTGTGTGATTGAGAGGGAGGTGGAGCACAGGTGACTGGAATGTTGGTGGAAGTTCAGGCGGTGGTTGATGTTTGCTGATCCTTTATTGTGCAGGGCTTTGTAGGCATGGGTCAGCATCTTGAATTGATATCTCTTATGAACGGGAAGTCAGTGGAGTCTCTTGACGTGAAGTGTGATGTGGTTCTGTTTGGGGAAGATGAGTCTGGCCGCTGAGTTCAGTATGGGCTGCAGTCTCTTCAGGAGGTGTGTGGTAATTCCTTCATAGAGTGTGTTCTTGTAGTCCAAGTGGCTGGTAATGAGGTATTGAGTGATGGCACATCTGGTGCTGATGGGGAGCCATTTGAAGACCTTTTAGAGCAATCGAAGGGTGAGAAAGCAGACGGAAGACACTGATTTGATCTGGCTTTTCAAGGTGAGCTTGTTCTCAAGGATGATGCTGAGGTTGCGAGCATGGTCTGTTGGAGTGGGTGAAGGTCCTTGTTCAGAAGGCCACCAGGAAGCATTCCACAGGGAGTTGTTGTTCCTAAAAATTAGTACTTCCATTTTGTCTGTGTTGAGATTGAGGCAGTTGTTTTGCATCCAGTCTGCGACCCTGGTCATGCACAGGTGAAAATTGGACATTGTGGTGGAGGGGTTTTGAGATAGAGAGAGGATGACCTGGGAGTCGTCTCCATAGGATGTGATGTTCAATCCGCAGGTTCGGATGATGTTGGCCAGGGGGGTTTTGTAGGCATTGAACTGTATAGGGCTGAGGGATGAACCCTGTGGGATGCTGAAGATGATGTTCTTGGGTTTTCGAGGTGAATGGTGGTAGATAGACTCTCTAGGTTCTTCCAGTGAGGAGGGAAGTGATTTATTTGAGAGCGTCACCTTGGATTCCGATCTGATGAAGTCTCTTGATCAGGGTGTGGTGGGATACAGTGTTGAGTTCTGCCGAGAGGTCAAGGAGGATCAGGGCAACCATTTCTCCCATGTCCAGGAGGGTTCTGATGTAATCGATGGCAGAGATCAGGGCAGTTTTGGTGCTGTGGTTAGTGCAGATTACAGATTGGGATTGAGTCCAGAAGATTGTTGTTCTCCAGGTATTCCGTGAGCTGGTGGTTAATGGCCACTTTGAGGACTTTGGTGGGGAAGGGGAGCAGAGAGATGGGCTGGTAGCTCTTGAGCTTGTTGGGATTAGTGGACAGTTTCTAGAGGAGGGGTTTGACTTCTGTGTGTTTCCATTCTTCTGGGAAAGTGGCCGTGGTCATGGATGTGTTGAAGATGGTGGTGAGCTTGCTGCTGATCGTCCTGCTTCCAAGGCTGAACATGTGGTGGGGACAGGGTTCCGTGGGTGCTCCTGAGTGGACGGATAGCATGATGGCTGTGGTGCTCTTTGTGGTGACATGGTCCCAAGCAATGATCCGGTGGTCGGGGTTTGTGTCTGTGAGAGCGAGGAGGCTGAGAATGTAAGAAATGGCAGGTTGGGGTTCGAAGTGTTTGTAGATGGTGGGGATCTTGGGGTGGAAGATGTCCGCCAGGGTGTTGCAGAGTTCTTGGAAAGGGGTGGTGATGTTTTTGGTGGCTGAGAGTTGGAGAACTCCCTGTCAAGTTCTTTTCTGTGGTTGGTGATAGCTTCGCTGAGGTCAGGTAGGGTGTTCCTTTTTGTCTCTTTCAGGAGTTGGTGTTAGTGGGTGATGCGGTCTGTGGGCTCCTTGCTAGTGCGCCATTTCCTTTCTATTTGCTTACAATTGCGTTTCATTGTTCTCAGTTCCGTGGTAAACCAACTGGCCTGTTTGGTTGATCTCTTGAGTTTGGTGGGTTTGAGGGGGACGACTCTGTCGGCGCAATCGGTGATCCAGGTGGAGAAGTTCTTGACAGCTTGTTCAAGGTTGGCTGTGGTGTGAAGGTGGGAGTCGTTGAGGGCACCTGTCCATTGGCTCTTGGATACTTTGTTCCAACTGCGGTGTGAGGTAATGGGCGCCTTGGTGGCCGTGCTGGGGGTCGGTGATGGTCAAGTGGACGAAGGAGTGGTCTGTCAAGGTGAGCTCGGTGACATGGCTGTACTTGACTCTGTCACTGGCTGTGAAGTGTGTGTCCTGTGTTGTGTGTGGGGTTGGTGACTAGTTGGGTGAGGCGGATGTTGTTCACGCTTTCGAGGAGGTTGGCTGTGTTGTAAGTTTTAAGGTCATTGAGGTGAAAGTTGAGGTCTCAGAGGAAATGTTGTGTTTGGAGTCAATGGCTAGGGGTGCGATGAATTTGAGGATGGTGTCGCAGAAGCTGGGGCGTGGTCCTGGAGATCTGTAGGCGAAGGAGCCTCTGATGGTGGTTTTGCCATCTGTTTTAAGTTGGAAGTTGAGGTGTTCCATGATAGGGGTGGTGTCGTCTGCGGTGGTGGAGAAGTGGATGGATTCTTTGTGGATGATGGCAATGCTACCTCCGTATTTGTTGATGCGGTCCCAGTGTGCTATCTTGTAGTGCTTGGGCATAGCAGAGGCAATGTCGGATGCGGAGGCAGGGTTGAGCCAGGTCTTGGTGAGGAAGACGATGTCTGGGGAGAGGGAGGTGATGGTGTCCCTGATCTCGCTGGCGTGCTTGCAGAGTGATCAAGTGTTGGGGAGGAGGAAGTGGGGTTGTTCTGATGCAGCTGTATTTGATGTGGTGGTTGCATGCACAGGTAATCCATTGTTGCAGGAGAAGAGACAGTGGTGGCAGGAGAAAGATCCTACTGTTGATCGTGGAGAGGTGCGGCAGCAGTTGTTGTTGCGAAGTCTGAGGTTCAAGGCTATGAGCTCCTTAGCAGTGTAACTGTGGGGGTGGGAGAGCCAGGGTTCCTGGCACTGGGCAGGGTGTAGGCATGGACGGATGCAGACGGGCTTGCCTTTGGTGCACTATCGGCGTGCAAGTGGTACGCCCGCTGCACGCATCCACTGACGGCCGCAAGGTGGCCTCCATTACGTAGGTCCTGGAAGGAGGTAGGGGTGCTGGGTGGCTGTGGGCAGGAGGCGGGAAGCAGGTGGCAAAATGGGCGATACGTAGCAGCGCAGTCAATGAAAAAAACAAAGAAACAAGAGGGAGAGTGGTTTATTGGACAACAGGCACTAGAGTTGAACAGTCTGAGACAATGCAATGAAATAGCTAAATAACGGGCTACTAAACAATATTACTAAACAATGCTAAACAATGTAAGACAGTGTGAGACAATGTTAAACAGTGTAAAACAATGCACGTAAATAACTAAAATCATGCTAGTAAACAATGTTCCTAAACAATGTAAAACAACGTTAGACAATTTTAGACAACAGATGTACAAACAAGGATTTAAACGGGCTACAAAAGATGGCATTTAACAGTGGGGTAAAGCAGTGCAACAGCAATTAGACAGTCAGCGACAACAAATGCACACAGATGGAATACTTAGAAGCTGAAAGCCATTCAAGGCAAAGAGGGCCAACAGACCGGCAAAGGGATGCGGGCAAAAGGCAGCTGAGGAGGCAGGAAAAGAGAGACATGCTGATGAGGCAGCAGGGGGGTAGGTGGCCTCCATTAAGTAGGTCCTGGGAGGATGGAGGTGCAGTGGGTGGCGGTGGGGGAGGCAAGCTGGAGGCGGGAAGGGGCGACAAACATGCGGGAAGGAGCGACGCGGTCAGGGAAAAACAAAGAAACGAGGAGAAGAGCGGTTTGTTGGACAACAGGCACAAGAGTTAAACAGTTTGAGACAATGCAAGGTAATAACTAAAAAATGGGCTACTAAACAATGTTACTAAACAATGTTAAACACTGTAAGACATTATGAGACAATGCTAAACAGTGTGAGACAATGCAAGTAAATAGCTAAAAAACTGGCTACTAAACAATATTCCTAAATAATGTTAAACAGCGTTAGACAATGTTAGACAACAGATGTGCAAACATGGTTTTAAACGGGCTGCTAAAAAATGGCACACAGTGGGGTAAAGCAGTGCAACACCAATGACAGACAGCCATCGACAACAAATGCACACAGAAGGAATACTTAGAAGCTGAAAGCCATGCAAGGCAAAGAGAGAGAACAGGCAGGCAAAGGGACGCGGACAAAAGGCAGCTGAGAAGGGGGAAAAGGGAGACCTGCTGACCAGGCAGGAAAGGGGGAGCTGGCTGAAGGACTTCAGTTGAAAGTCTTTAGTATTCACCATTGGTGGTGCAGCACTTGCTGTGTATTTCTATACACACTTCAGGATTGTTGTCATTCTTCAATAGAGCGTAAGAAGTAAAATTTGGGTGTGCTGGCAATACCGCTCACATGCTCACAGTCTTTTCAGGTTTCTGTACCACTCCCAAAGCCCAGGTGCATCCCAAGCTTGTCAGCCCATCAGCTCAACAAGGAGCCAATCATAGGAGGAGGGAGAACACTGCCTGGGATACCATCACAAAATTAGCCCAGATGCTTTGTGATAAATGGAATTCATGATAGCACTCACTTCAGTTGAAAGTCTGTAGTATTAACCATTGTTGGAGCAGGCAGTGCTGTGTATCGCTATGACACATGTTCCAGGATTGTTGGCTTATTCAGTAGAGAGTAAACAGTTAAATCTAGGGGTGTTGGCAATACTGCTTACAGTGCTCTCAGGTTTCTGTAGCACTCCCATGAGGAAAACAAAAGATTGATTAATGGAAGTAAGTGCTAGCACTGCATTTACCAGAATGCATCTGAGTGAACTGGGTGCTGGGATGTCAAGGCAGTGTGCTCCCGCCCTGTTTTTGTTTCTTAAGGCTCCCTTGAGCTGGTCGAGCTGAAGAGCTCTGTGTGATGCACCTGCACTCAAGGAGTGTGTCTGTCACCTGAAAAGACCGTTGAGCAGCATTTCCAGCACCTGTAACTGTATGTGTTACTCTTTACTGATGAAGGGCAATTATCCTGAAACATTAACTTATGTTTGTAGATTTCAGCAACGGCTGCACCAACCATGGTGAAAACAAAATGGTGTTTGATGGAAGTAAGTGTTACCATGCACTGCATTTACCAGAATGCATCTGAGTGAACTGGGTACTGGGATGTCAAGGCAGAGTGCTCACATCCTGTTTTTGGTGTAAACAATGGTTGCACCTGATATGCTTCCAGGTTGAGCAATACTTTTTCTATAACAGCATGTGTTTTCTTGGCACTAATTCATCCGTTTTTTTCGCTGGGGGATACTGTGCAGAGAAATTTGATCCTCTTCAGAGTTTCTCAGGCAAAATTGCTGCCGAAGAAAAGACAAAAAAGTCTGTTATTCCTAATTCTGACACGGGAACTCAACAAGGGGAAGTACAATCATCCCACAGAAAAATGCAAGCTGCATTAAGGTTTTTTTCTCTGCGGTTATTTTACCATGCAGTATTTTTTCAGCCGTCACAGTGAGGCCCTAAATTTTATCACGCCGCCCATGTTGGGCTTTTACTGTAGAATGTCATTTGTGTTATCTAGAGAGCGATTTAACATGAAGAGGAGTTCCCCAGTAATCCACTGTGTGGTCCATTGAGGGGCAGGTAAACTGAGTTTAATGCAACAGCCTCCAATGGTGTTTACACAGGGTTACCCACCTTAATATGTGGTGGAATGCAGGGGAGTGAGCCTCACTTGGGGCTTCAGATACTCTGAGTGGTAAGCATTGTTAATACAAAAAAATACTACAGAGCAGTTCATATCTACAAAGAGAACGGTTACATTGTATTACCTGCAGGGATTGTGTCAAGCAGCAAACACCTATTTTAAATGCCACTGAAAGCCACACACAAGTCCCATCAACCAATGCTATCCCAACAATATACTCCTCAGATTGTTGAAGGTTTTGGAGTGGAGAGGAAGTGCACGCACATATATTGAGGCTGCTCTTGGCAAATGATGATGTTGAGAAGACTGTCAGCAGAACATACTGTGACCTTGGGACATCTCTTGAGTTGCTGGTAGATGCCAAAGCAGAGCAATGCTTACCCAAAATGAAGTACAGTACATGCCTGCTAAATGATAGGGGGCAAGAACTTGGGCACAGTGGCAACTATACAGAGTTCTTGCAGTGGTGCTGCCTGCCAGACTCCAGATGGTGGCAGGGAGTCAGTGCAAACAACAGGCAAGCAGCAATACGAAAGGAGTGCACCCATTCGATCCAAAGGAGATCAGAAGAAACAGTTCTGCAGAGTCTCTAGGTTGTGGGGGACCTCGGACCAAAGGGTGGTTCACCTGCCTAAGCATGAAAATGTTTTTTCCTGCAAGCTTTTTCAGGCAGAGATGGCCACGAACAAATGTAACTAGTGGAGCAGCACGGACCAGCCTGAAGTTGAAGGGCAGCCTGCACCAGCAAGCAGACTGAAAAAGGAAGTAGGTAGCTGCTAACCACGAGGCTGGAACATCACATATGTCCAGGCAGATAGTGTTCACCCCAGGAACCCTTCTAGCCTGATGGTTGGCTGTGGGTAACAGAAGAAGAGATTCGCTATAGCTATCTTTCCCTCTAAAATACCATAAAAATGTGCACTTGCCTCTGACATGGGGCCTTTTTAATTTCCACCTATGCCAGAATTAATAAATGGATCAACCAATTGCTGAGGAAGGATGGCTAATGAGCTGTGCAGGATCACAGTGATGGTAGGACTTCACCTGATAAGGGGCAACAATTGGGACCTAGCACCTTGTCACATTTCCATGCAGATGAGAATAGAAGACCTTTCCCTGATTTGGGCTGATTCCCTGACACTAGGACCGTCATTAGTGGATCAAGCATCTAAGGAGGTCAACTTATTTGTCCATTGAGAGCCACCTTACAAGGAAGGCAATGAAAGCTTCACAGAGATGTGATTTGCTGTGGGCTCTCCATCTTGTCTTGGGCTGGAGAGAGGCTCGTCTGTATGTTGCCTAATCCCTGGCAGACATGATGATCATCCAGTGCGATAACTAAAAGAGTTCTGAATACTTTGGTGGCATGGGCAACTACCGTTGACCCGTTGTGGCCCATGGCAAGTGCTGGATATGTGCATATGACTGGGAGCAATGTCCCAAGGTCATAGCCCCCTCCCTTAATGCGTGTATTTGACTAACCTACCTTTGGTACAGAGGGGTAACTGCTGTGGGACTTCATGAGGACATGGAGAACCAGGGTATGTGGCAAAGCCATCACAAGGTCCCTGGCCCCTGCCCAGTGAAGATCGTAAAGCCACTTTTCTGATCATTATAGACAACCGTCATAGTATCGTTTATGGGTAAGCTGCTTCTATAAAGGTGTAGGGGTTACACCCTGTAGAAAAGACTTTGCTTGGATTTTTATGTCCCTTCCAACTATAAATTATATACATGCCCAATTGCCTCCCTTATGAACACTCCTGTAAAATACTGTTGTGAGTCCGACTCAAGAGTTTATTGAAACCATATAATAGACTTCAGAATTTACAAGCAGGTTTTTAAGGGATTGAAAAGAGCAATTGGTGGTAGCAGCCGTGAAATATCTGAGATTACATTTGAAAGGTGTTGGCACCATTGGACCTGTTCCAATAGAATTAATGAAAGAATTATTGAAAGATGTATTTGTACAGCTTACTATTGTCGTGGGGAATGATGGTGCTAGGACTGAAAAAATAAGCAGAAAGCAGCAAGACATCCAACCACCCAAACCACACCAGCACCCGCATAGAACACATGGGTTTTTTCAGCGCCTCCAAAGTGATTGATGGTCAGCAATAGGATGCAAAGACCATGAGGAGTTCATTTCAGCAGTGACAGACAAAGGTACTACAGGTGCACCAAATACATGGAACAGAGAGAAGGTAAACTCATATTGGACAGGCACAATGGAAAATGCAGGCAGATTCAATTGGACGGGCATTTCCGACTACCCAGTAGAAGGCTTAATGAAAACGGCTTGGAGTTTGAAACATCATGCACTGTGCAGTGAGGAGCCAGGGATGCTTTCAACGCCGTTCTGCATCATCATCGGCATTCCACAACGTCAACAGTCAGTTTCAGTCTCAATACACTTTACTCGATTGGTTCGTGACAATAATAAAAGCACATTCAAAAACACAATATATTACATTGCTTAGAAAAAATTAAAATTAAAAACAACCAGATAACAACTTGCGCAGACGGATAGAGGTTTTTAAAAAGTCCCAATTGCTGAGCACACCATAGAGCTATGTAACATACGCAAAACATAAAGTGCAGATTTGAGTTGATAAAAGCTATGTTATTTTTAAAATGGCAAAAAAAGGTACGCTTTAAAGACACTTAGGGGCATATTTACAAGCCCCTTGCGCCACTTTTGCACCGCCGTTGCGTCACGCATGTGACGCAGCGGCGACGCAAACCATGCGCCGCGTTGCGCTATATTTACAACGTGACGCATCTAGGGAGATGCGTCACGTAGTAAACTCCTGCGCCACATGAAATCTGCGTCAGGTTTCATGTGGGCGTACCGGAGCAGGGGGCGTTCCGGCGCAGGAACGCCTCGGAGAAGTGACGTAGTGAAATCTACAAGATTTCACGCAGTCACTTTTCCGACGCTGGTGCGTCAAATCCTTACGCCTGCTTCAAGCAGGCGTAAGGATTGACGCACCATGTTAGGGATAGGAAGGTTAGAACAGTGCTGGAGTTGCGTCGCGCTTGCGACACAACTTCAGCACTGCGCCAACCTTCCGTCGGCAGATGCGTCACGCATCTGCTTATCCTGCGCCACGATGCGCCGCATTGTAAATGCGGCGCATCGGATGTGGCGCAAGGGTAAACTTGCGTGACGCATTTTCCCTGGCGCATCCCTGCTGATATGCAGGGATGCGCCAGGGAACGTAAATATGCCCCATACTATTTACATAATAATATAGAATGTGTCAGAGTCTGGTTAGAGGCCTTAGCACAAGGACAGATTAAAATGGTCTCTGAATCATATTGGTCAAGTGGAAAACACTACTTGTTCCTAATGGGGCCTAACCGAAATTTGGTTAATAGGGGCCTTCCCTATACGTCTTTCACAACATCTAAGTTCCACATCATTGCAAGTTTGAATCATGACGTAGTCCCTGACTATAGAGTTCATCCCCTTCTTTGTTTGCCCTACAAAAAAAATTGTACCCCTTTCAGCGTGTCCCTTGACAATCAAACGTGGGTAGGTAAACAATTCTGGTCTGCCAGGGACTCCGTAAAGCTCTTGATATAGCTTAGCAATTGGGTTTTATGGCCCTGGTCACAAGGCAGACAATCAGCAATGACCATATAACAAAAAAAGGGCCTGCTCATGAGCCGTTATAGAGATCCAGAGGAGAAGTGGTGCAAGTTTGATAAAATCCTCAACGTAAGCAAGCCCCAGCTCCTCATGTGTGCAAAAATGTGGACCTGATGATGGGAGTCCCCTACCAAAACGATTTTCTTCCTGCTGTATTTTTGCAAAGTGTCATTAACCCCAAATGGCGGTCCATAGGTCGAAACTGGGACACACATTTCTAAATTTCCAAGACCAGTAACACAGGTTTGTGTTGTATCCTGTGACAGAAGTAAACGTTGGTAGCCAAGTAAAGTTCAAGTGTACCTTTATTCAGTTGCTGGTTCAGGTAAATGAAGATGGTACACCAGTACATCAGATAGGTAGTCCAGGTAAACAGGTGATGTAGATGTAGGTTAGCCAGTAATCAAGCCCTTAGTTCCATGTAATAGCAAACCCCACCAGGAGCAGCCTGCCTGCTGCTCAGCCCATCTCTAACTGTCATTCCTCACTCACACAGACACCCAACATTCCATGCATCACTGAATTCCCAACATTCTACAGTAAACATGCACACTGGCTGAGCAGCAGGACGATAGATAAATTAAAGATATAAGTAAACTATGCAGGGCATAACACATCCCCCTCCTTTTAAAATGAAAAACGAAAATTGCAAGTACTGGTAAAGGTTAAGAGAAAAACTATACACAAGAAAAATTACAAATGCAATAAACAGATCAAAACCCAGGGATGTGCAATTATGTAAACATCACGAGAGGGTCAGAGCCATTTGAAACGGAGAGAATGGATAGCTTACAAAAAGTAAATTAAGTAAAATAACCCGTCCTCTCCCAATAAATATAATGAGAAAAGTACGTTGCGAATTGCAAAGGGCAAAAACACACCCCGCAACTCCGATCCCTAATGCAAGGGAACAAATGAATAAACAAGATTCCTCACGTAAGGAAACTTACATACGCTGTGAAGATGGAGATAAAAACCAATCTTTCACCCCTCAATTGAGGTACAAACACTAGGGACTGTGACCTATAAAGTCCTCCCTCCTGTAAGGGTCTGAGACTTTTACCATGTAAATGGGACCATAAACCATGAAAACTCACCCTGTGTAGGGAAACTGTACCCATGAACCAAAACCAACCCAGTGTAAGGGTTAAATGTTATGTTAATTGGTGGAGACCCAATAAACATACCCCGCTTAAGGGTTACTAAACAAACAACTGTTAATGGGAATCGTACCCATGAACCAAAACCAACCCAGTGTAAGGGTTAAATGTTACGTTAATTGGAGAAGACCCAATCAACATACCCCGTGTCAGGGTTACCAAATAGAACAAATCTAACAACTGTAAATGGGAACCATACCCATGAGCCCACCCCTGTGTAGGGGCCGCGTGTAACGCTTAATGAGAGGGGAAATCATATTAACCCACCCCTGTATAGGGGCCGCGTGTAACGCTTTATGAGAAAGGGACTCGTTCCCAAACCCATGCCCATCCCTAATGTAAGGGAAAATGTAGTGCAGCTACCCACTAAAACAAACTAGATAAGGACGTCCTTGGAGCAAGAAAACCTAAACTGTGGAAGCTGGCACACATACACTGTAAACTTAAATACCACAAGCATGGATACTAAACCATACAAACACATTGTACAAGCAAAGCAAAAACATTTCTGTAGGAAAAAAGTAAAACCAGAAACTACGCCGGTGAGCGATCTCTCACCCGGATCGTGCTAGATATAGGTTAAAAGTAAGAAGCAGACGTGGACTGCAGATTAATTTCTACTATATAAACGTCACATTTCAACTTGGCACTAGATGGCAGCATAACACTGGGCAGAAAATAGTGAAAAATCATACCCACAGTTTTGAACATTTTCACACCGAACTAGAGAGAAAAAAAAAAAGTCACTTTTCGTGTTGTAAAATGACTGCTGCTCCGAAAAGTCTCTCATACGTGTTCTGACACTTTCTAACAAGAGTATATCTTCATGTTAATCTTTCTTACTGTCCATGTGTAAGAAGGCAAGAAAACAAACAGATTCTGTCACCGGATGGTAGTTAATAGCAAAACAGACTACCACTCACCACCAGTGTCCAAAACTGCATCCACAGTCCTCTGTCAGATGATCAGACCGATGAGATCATCAGATGACCCTCTAGCGCTGCATGAAAACAGAAGAAAACAGATGAAAACAGATCGTGGAAACGATGAGGAGACTCGTGGCATCCAATTCCGCACCACCGAAGAAGACGTAATGAAGATTAATATGTGGTTGGCGTTTTGAATGCCAGTCAATGGCAAACACACGAGGCATGTCCAACCCCAAGATGGCTGCACGCTGTATCACGCTACGCCGGGTGGCTCCCGGCATCAGCGTGCGCCAAAACGACACAAGGCATCAGCTGAAGCATGAAGAATGCGAGATGGACGTGGGGACACTGAAGACACTGCACGCGACGATCAATACAGACAAAGGTAGGCGCGTGCGCTGCTTGGCTCATGTCACATTTTTTAAATTTGAAAGCGGCGGTTGAAAATCACCGCAGACATCAGGTCTCAGAGTAGACCAACAATCAAAGCCCAAAATGTGTCTCACCTTAGTCTGCCTCTTATGATACTGCCACTGTGAAGCGCCAAGCATGCAGCACAAACTGGCACCACTCTGCCAGCCACTGCCAGTGCAAAGTTTGTTATTGCCTGAAGCCATCAATAAGTCTCTGTGTTAAATCCACTGCTCTCCCTTTTGTGAAGTCCCAACGCTGAGATTGTCCAAAACAACCAGTACACCATTACAAGTACAAATCCTTGTGTGAGACTAACCATAAGAATTTCTACACACATTGTAGATCCATGTAGTACTTAATGTCCTTTTCCTGGCACCTCCAAAGTAGCAGTCACATCCAGTAGCAGACAGACATTGCGCAGGACAGATCATGACATGTGCAGCATACCAGCACAGTTTAAACATGTTTAAAGTCATTACCAAGGAACATTCTTCCCTTGATTGCGCAAGTCTTGTGGCAAACACACAGTACAGCATGCTTTCGTTGGGGCTGGCCGATGTACAGGACACTGGTGGGGTTGCTGAATATGCTGTACCAGATTCTTTTGTTGCGATAATTCCTCTTGTGTTGCTTGACGTGTTGCCTCTTGTATGCTTGATGTAGCGTCGTTTCTTAGTTGTCAGTAAGACTTGTGGCTCCTTCTCACCCTCTGGACTAGTTAAAGATGTCATCTTCTGCTTCCTTGACAATTGTGGAGATCACTAGGCAAGTGGGAAAGTCTCCAACTCTCCCTCGTCGCCAAAATAAATGTTGTATCCTGTGACACAAGTAAACGTTGGTAGCCAAGTAAAGTTCAAGTGTACCTTTATTCAGTTGCTGGTTCAGGTAAATGAAGATGGTACACCAGTACATCAGATAGGTAGTCCAGGTAAACAGGTGATGTAGATGTAGGTTAGCCAGTAGTCAAGCCCTTAGTTCCATGTAATAGCAAACCCCACCAGGAGCTGCCTGCCTGCTGCTCAGCCCATCTCTAACTGTCATTCCTCACTCACACAGACACCCAACATTCCATGCATCACTGAATTCCCAACATTCTACAGTAAACATGCAGACTGGCTGAGCAGCAGGAAGATAGATAAATTACAAGGTATAAGTAAACTATGCAGGGCATAACAGTTTGTTTCCACTTTTTGGCTAACCTGAAAACAGCCCCCACAGATTGATTAAAATGAGACACCTGGGGAAATTCAAGACAACAGGGAGTTCTGCACATCAAAAGTTACACCCAAGTGCATAAAATGATTAACTCTCGAGATAGGCGTTCCCTTAATAGTGATTTGTCTAACCTTGTGTTGTTAGTGGCCACGGACCATGTAATGGGTTTTGGAGATATTGGTCTCAAGGTCCAGGTTGTCCATAAATTTAACAAAAATATCAATGAGACCTCACAAGCCATTGGGGCTATGAGCAATTAAAACATCATCATCAGCATAAAGCAGTGCTGGAATGAACATGAATCCCTCCTTGCCATTAGTAACCAAAACAATAGCTCAGCCCATTAATATACAAAACCAATAAAAGGGAGACATGAACACAGCCTTGAGGTACTCTTCTGCCTAGGCTAAAAGGGGCAGTGCACTCCCCCTCCAAGCCACATCTCACAGAGCCAGTCACCCCACTATGTAGGGCATGTAAAAAGTTCAAAGGTGATCGGGTAGACCCATCTGCAATAGAATATCCCATAGCTTTGACCTGTTGATCCAATCAAAAGCAGTGCAGAGATCCATGAACGAAAGATATATGGGTCCATTTTCGCAGCAGTGTACCTTTCAGTGAATAAGTGTAAGTTCAAGCATTGCTTTTGGGCTCCCAATCCTTCTCTGAATCCAAACTGCACCATGTAAATCACCTTGTTCTCTTTTGCCAAGCCCTATATTCTATGAAGAATGATACACCTTATTACTCTAGCCTCTGAGTCAATTAGGGAGATTGGCCTATAATACGTAGGGTCTTGATTATTGTCTTTCTTGTATATTGGAACGATTGTGGCTATCTGCCATGAGGTTAGAATACTAGTATTCACAGAGGCATTCAAAACAATGATTAAGATAGGCTCCCAAAATGAAATGTTCGATTTATGCAAATCCATAGGGACTACATCCGGAACTCGGACCTAGAAGACCGGCTAGCATTAATGGCATCTGCAAGGCTGTCTTATGAAAAATAAATGTTTAACGGGAAAGTCAGAGGGGCCTCTTGCACAGCATCAGCACCATCCAAACCAAAGTAATAAATGTTGCTAAAATGCTTCACCCAGCTATCAGCACTACTGTTGGTGCCATACCCATTTGAATTATCTCACCTACTTTTATTGGTATTCAGAATTTTCTAAAAAACTAAAAGGCCTGAGTCTTGATCTTTACAGGCCTTAATCAAGTTTTACCAGGTTTCATCCTTAAATTCTGCTTTCCATTTCCTAATAGGAAGCTTATAGGTTGCTCTAACGTTGATAACAGTGACTTGATTTCTAGGGACAAAATTCAGGGCATAGCGTACCCTGTTATTAGCTAAACTGTAGTCTTTATTAAACCAACCTGGTGATGGGCTTAGCTTGGATGAGACAGCCTAGAATGCTGTCTCAATAAGATTATAAAGCTTAAGAGAGGCCTCCATTATGAGATAAGGGAAGTGATTGAAAGTCAGCAAGTAATCATTTAATAAATCAACATTTTGAGCTACCGATGGAACCAAGCAGGGTCAGGAAGTGAACTCCTCTCCATCTGAATCTTAACCCTTTACCAAGCAATATAAACCCTCAATCTCCTGTTCAGCAGGCGATTCTGTGCATAATGCCACAAAATTAGAGCTCATTTGAGTTGTGGTCGCTGACACAATGTTCAGCGGTACCCCCAGAAAGGGCTACCTCATTCATGAGCTTTGAGACAAAGACATAATCTATAATCGTGCTCTGACCCCAGCCTACGAAGGTAGCCCTCTGGTTTGACTTGTCCCCCAGTGTTTCTGCTGTATTCAGGAGGCTAAAATCTAACAGATATCTATATAACTTGGTGCCCCTGCTATCAGCTTTTGAGGAGTTAACAATCCTATCCAAGGAAGGAAAGGGGTTATGATACGTAACATTAGATCTAACTTTAGCATCAAGGTAGCCCCCCCAAAATAGCATTAAAACAGTTATAAACTTCAAGATATCTATTCTTCAAACAGTTAAAACACAAAAACGGTATCAAAGTATCCCTCCTTGCTCTGCATATTGATTGAATTATAAAAATAATAAGATAAAAGTTAAAAGTATTGTGAAGTATAACCCTGAGAACTTAAATTCCTTTATTGGTAAATATGATTGACTCAACCTAAAACTTCTCTGAGTTTCAAACCAAAGTAAGCACTATTTTTAATATATGCCGGTCACCCCTAAGGAAGACTTCTGGAGCCCAGGAGTCAGGGTGCATTATATTAAAGGTGTGGACATGTAAGTGCACGCGTATATGTCCCTCTAGTAGCCTTTACCATTAAAGGACACTATAAGTGATAGACCGTCCACAGGATAACATGGGCTGGCACCTGGGCAAACCCAAGGTTGGCAGCTCCTCTTTAATCTCATGTCGAGGATGATGTGGCATGCACCCAGGTTACTACCTTAGAGGTTGCCTACCTGGTTGCCCCAGCCTTTCTGGTGCTCTGGCTGCCAACCTGAGGCTGCTGCCACCAAGACAGGAATCTGACCCCCCCACCAGGAGGTGTGAACTCTCCCAGGAGTCAGAAACAATGGCCTGGATGGGAAGGAGGTCACACCTCCCTCCGTGACAGGATGGCTAGTGAATTGACTCATCAAGGCGGTGAGCTTCAAAGGCTGCACCGTCTATGATATGCAACCAGGCTGCCTCCCAAAGATGGAAACAGCCCTCCCTCTACCCCCTGGCACATTTGCACCCAGGCAGGTGGGAAAATTAGGTATTCAGGAGGTGTACACCCCGGAAGGCTAGCCACGCCTCTAGGGTGGGCTACCTGGTCTGCACAGCTAAGGAAGATTTCTGCTATTTTTAAAAGTGGCAGAATTGAGAGTCCTGTGTGGAAAAGGTGATGTACACCTCTGGATGTGGTCACCTTAGGGGCGGATTAGCCACTGGGGCTAGTAGCCCATCAGTTCTGAGCTGGCTTGCAACAAAGAACACAGAAGAGACCTGAGTTTGCGACAACAGGAGCTGCACAGACCAAAGGCATGGTACTCTGCACCTGTAGCACCCTTCCTGGAAATGCATGACTGCAACTTGTCCTGGACCAAAGCTTGGTTCCCCCAGACAGAGGGACCCGTCCCCTGGTCTAGTGGCACTATTTCCCTGCAACCACAGGTAAAAACAACACCCTGGAACCAAAGAATCGCTGGTCAGCGGGCCCTCCGAGGGATTGCCCAGAATTAGATGGTTCAGTGCCTTGTGGGAAACGTAGTCCTGATCCCCACGAAGTTTCAGGTGGCTACCATGTTCCCTTGGACCTCCGGAAATCAAATTAACTTTCTGCTGTGCTTACTGCTGCCAAGGCTTATTAGTCACCTGTCTGGCAACCACCCCCTTTACTCGATGCTGCACCTCAAGGGAACACCACAAAGCCTTCATTTTACAACAGCAGTGGGTTTGTTGTCGACTTTTTGCCCCCTGTTCCCCATCAGCACTGTGTAAGCGATTAAACCAGCTCTGCCGTGGCTCCCACTTCAGCACCAAAGACAGCCAGGACAACCCTGCACCCGGGCTTCTCCAGATAGGTAAAATCGAATTGACTGTTGTGGCTTGGTCCTAAGACCCACATCACCTTTACCCTCCTTGAGTTCCACGCAACTCAACCTTCAAGTGACCGATTGTCACTAGTGCTTTTACAATTGACCGCAATAATAACGTTTTGCAGTACTGTTTTGCACTGATTTAATATTGCTTCTAAAATCCATAACTACGGTTATACTTATCTGATTTACTTTGTTTTGGTGTCTAAAATTATATAAAAATCTGTTTTATGTTTATAAATTTGTGTTGGATTTCTTTCAAGTCGTTTCAATTACTTATCATCCATGTTGGGACTCTGAAATGCTTAACACATGTTCCTCTAGTAAAGCTTGACTGCTCTTTGCCACTTTACCAGGACTGAGCTGAGGATTTATTATTGTGAATCCAAGGACCATCTTTGGGGTATTGTGAGAGTATTGCATGGCAAAGCCTAACCAGCATTATCACATAATACTCCACCTTCCTACATTGAGGCACAAGCAAACCCCAAATTAACCTGTGCTCAACCCTCTGGTAGCTTGACAGAGAGCAGTCAGGTTTAACTTAGAGGAAATGTGTAGTAGAACCAGAGATATGCAAGTTTCAAGATTTCAGTAAAAATAGCGCATACTGTGGATCTCTGGTCGGGCCAGACCAGGTCAAAGTCACAAGGTGAGGCTGACCCCAATAGAGGAAATACCTGCTACAGGGACCCAGTTAGTCAAACAATAGTACCTTGAATCCTGGTTTGCAGAGTGTTGTGAGGTCCCGCACTGAGGACTCGTTGAGCAGCTGAGGTGATGCTTTGGTTCCGAGGAGCGATGAAGCTGCGATGCAAAGTCCTGCATTGTCATCAAGGATCCAGTAGACGAGGGCTCACGGTACGCAGTCCAGCATTGGGGATGCATTGCACAGTTGAGGCAATGCGTCAGTTCGGGAGAGCTGTGAGGCTGCGATGTGAAAATCTGTGCCACCGTTGAGACTGTCATCGATGAAGGATTTGCAGTGCGGGGGCATGCATCGGTAAAGCTTTGTGCAAGTGGTGGTTCAGAGGCAGACTGTGGGGTCGATGCAGAGTACTTGTTTATTTATTTATTTATTTATTTGTGAGTTTTCTATAGCGCTTGTATCACCCCCGAAGGGGTTTCTCTGCGCTGCGGAAGTGCAAAAGGAGACTAACAGGATAAAATAGAAAGGTTTTAAGAAGTCTTCTAAATTGAAGAAGATTAGGGCATTGCCTCAGAGGGGTGGGGAGCTGATTCCAATACAGGGGAGCAAGGTAAGAGAAGGCTTGTATCATGAAAACCCTAGCAGCAGAGGTGATACATTGGTTCTGAAGGCAAGGCATTGACCAGCAAAGACGATGCACTGGTTCTGCTGGAGATACGCTGCGCCGTTGAGGAGACATTGGTTCTGCTGTATCCACAGAGGGGCTGGTAGAGCAGCTTCAGGCTCACTTCCAAGGAACCAGGACTGGGGTAGCACCACGTGGCAGGGTAGGACTCACAGATGGCAGAGTCCAGGTGCTGGGATCAAGGTTGTTGGAGTCTCCAGTCCCTGAGGCTCTAGTCAGGAGGCCAGCCAACTAGCACTTTGGGGTCTTGGGGACAACAGATGCTGATCTAGTCCGTCTCATCCAGGCAAGAGGGCAGCAGGCAGCAGGTCAGCACATCAGGGCAGCAGTTCCTTCAGAGCAGCAGTCCAGCAGAGTGGTAGTCCTTTCAGCAGCACAGCAATCTATCTTCCTGGCAGAGTATCCACAGGTCCAGATGTGTACTGGAGTGTTGCTGTCTGGGGTCCAATATTTATACCTGGGCCTTTCTTTGAAGCGGGAGAAGCTTCTAGAGGATTTCCTTTGAAGATATCCTGCTTTCCCTGACCCTGGCTCCAGACTAACTACAGGGGGCATGTAGTCCTTTGTGTGGAGACAGGGCACAGAATATTCAAGTGTAAGTAGGGCTGTGCCCAACTCCGCCCTCCCATCCTGCCAGTGATGGCCCATCCTGGCACACCTAATCTCTCTGTTGTGTGTGGCTGTTTAGGATGGATACACAAAACCAAACTAAGACCAAGGCAGAAAAATGCCAACTATCCCTAGGAGGCATTTTCTAAATTGTAATTTAAAATCTGACTTCAGCATGAAAGAGGATTTTTTTTTACAATTCCAAAGGCACCAAACATGAACTGGTCACCTGCTCCCATTTGGAAATGATCACATATTAAATGTAATAAGGTAATGCCAATGTTGGCCTATGGGAGAGGTAAGCCGTGCAGTAGTGAAAAATCTACCAGGACATGTAAAACTTGAAAGTTCATCTCTACCTTTTCAAATTCATGGCACCCTGCCCTCTGGGCTGTCCAGGTCCTACCCTAGGGGTGACTTATATGCACTAAAAAAGAAGGTTTGGGTCTGGCAAAAGGTTTATTTTGTCAAGTCAATAGGGCAGTTTAAAACTGCACACACAGGCTGCAATGACGGGCCTGAGACATGTTTAAAATGCTAATTAAGTGGGTGGCACAATCCGTGCTGTAGGCCCAATAGTAGCATTTATATGCCCTTAGCACAGATAGCACTTTAGTAGGGACTTACAAGTAAACTAAATATGCCAATAGGGTATAAGCAAGTTTTACCATGTTTTCAGGAGAAAGCCCAAGAACATTAGCTCTGGTTAGCAGTGGTAAAGTGTGCTGAGTCCTAAAGCCAGCAAAAACAAAGTCAGCAAAACAGGAGGGTTGAAGGCAAAAAATATGAGGAAAACCATGGCAAGGATGCCAGGTTTAATACCCATTAACTCTGATAGGTTTATAGTCCAGTCAGTCTAATTTGTCCAAGTTAGAGAGAGGGGGAAACAAATTTGAACCTCTGACATGTACAAATACTGGTTGGTCAAACCTTTGAACCTTAGATTTGGGTATAAGGTGCCAAGAAAAGAAACCTAATGTGAGCAGCTTGAAGTAGGTGTTCCAGATATGGATACTTGAAAGTGATGACTAAACAGTCTTTTTTTTTTTTTTAAACAACATTTTTATTGTTTTCAGTTGCAACCAGGTGCCTGTTACCAAATAAGACAAATAGACATTCAATGTCGTGAAATCGCAACAAGCTGATAATGCATACAACCTCCTACCCGGCAGAACTCAGGATTTCTGGACCTTCGCAATAACAATAGGAATCCTACCAGATTGAAAATGTTATTATGTCAATCACAGCACCATCGTGATGACCACATCATTCCAACTTTGAATCATGACGTAGTCCCTGACTATAGAGTTCATCCCCTTCTTTGTTTGCCCTACAAAATTTTTTTTACCCCTTTCAGCGTGTCCCTTGACAATCAAACGTGGGTAGGTAAACAATTCTGGTCTGCCAGGGACTCCGTAAAGCTCTTGATATAGCTTAGCAATTGGGTTTTATGGCCCTGGTCACAAGGCAGACAATCAGCAATGACCATACAACTAAAAAGGGTCTGCTCATGAGCCGTTATAGAGATCCAGAGGAGAAGTGGTGCAAGTTTGATAAAATCCTCAACGTAAGCAAGCCCCAGCTCCTCATGTGTGCAAAAATGTGGACCTGATGATGGGAGTCCCCTACCAAAACGATTTTCTTCCTGCTGTATTTTTGCAAAGTGTCATTAACCCCAAATAGCGGTCCATAGGTCGAAACTGGGACACACATTTCTAAATTTCCAAGACCGGTAACACAGGTTTGTGTTGTATCCTGTGACACAAGTAAACGTTGGTAGCCAAGTAAAGTTCAAGTGTACCTTTATTCAGTTGCTGGTTCAGGTAAATGAAGATGGTACACCAGTACATCAGATAGGTAGTCCAGGTAAACAGGTGATGTAGATGTAGGTTAGCCAGTAGTCAAGCCCTTAGTTCCATGTAATAGCAAACCCCACCAGGAGCAGCCTGCCTGCTGCTCAGCCCATCTCTAACTGTCATTCTCACTCACACAGACACCCAACATTCCATGCATCACTGAATTCCCAACATTCTACAGTAAACATGCACACTGGCTGAGCAGCAGGAAGATAGATAAATTACAAGATATAAGTAAACTATGCAGGGCATAACACATCCCCCTCCTTTTAAAATGAAAAACAAAAATTGCAAGTACAGATAAAGGTTAAGAGCAAAAACTATACACAAGAAAAATTACAAATGCAATAAACAGTTCAAAACCCAGGGATGTGCAATTATGTAAACATCACGAGAGGGTGAGAGCCATTTGAAACAGAGAGAATGGATAGCTTACAAAAAGTAAATTAAGTAAAATAACCCATCCTCTCCCAATAAATATAGTGAGAAAACTACGTTGCGAATTGCAAAGGGCAAAAACACACCCCGCAACTCCGATCCCTAATGCAAGGGAACAAATGAATAAACAAGATTCCTCACGTAAGGAAACTTACATACGCTGTGAAGATGGAGATAAAAATCAATCTTTCACCCCTCAATTGAGGTACAAACACTAGGGACTGTGACCCATAAAGTCCTCCCTCCTGTAAGGGTCTGAGACTTTTACCATGTAAATGGGACCATAAACCATGAAAACTCACCCTGTGTAGGGGAACTGTACTCATGAACCAAAACCAACCCAGTGTAAGGGTTAAATGTTATGTTAATTGGTGGAGACCCAATAAACATACCCCGCATAAGGGTTACTAAATGAACAACTGTTAATGGGAATCGTACCCATGAACCAAAACCAACCCAGTGTAAGGGTTAAATGTTACGTTAATTGGAGAAGACCAAATCAACATACTCCGTGTCAGGGTTACCAAATAGAACAAATCTAACAACTGTAAATGGGAACCATACCCATGAGCCCACCCCTGTGTAGGGGCCGCATGTAACGGTTAATGAGAGGGGAAATCATATTAACCCACCCCTGTGTAGGGGCCGCGTGTAACGCTTTATGAGAAAGGGACTCGTTCCCAAACCCATGCCCATCCCTAATGTAAGGCAAAATGTAGTGCAGCGACCCACTAAAACAAACTAGATAAGGACGTCCTTGGAGCAAGAAAATCTAAACTGTGGAAGCTGGCACACATACACTGTAAACTTAAATACCACAAGCATGGATACTAAACCATACAAACACATTGTACAAGCAAAGCAAAAACATTTCTGTAGGAAAAAATTAAAGCCAGAAACTACGCCGGTGAGCGATCTCTCACCCGGATCGTGCTAGATATAGGTTAAAAGTAAGAAGGAGACGTGGATTGAAGATTATTTTCTACTATATAAACGTCACATTTCAACTTGGCACTAGATGGCAGCATAAAACTGAGCAGAAAATAGTGAAAAATCATACCCACAGTTTTGAACATTTTCACGCCGAACTAGAGCAAAAAAAAGAGTCACAGTTCGTGTTGTAAAATGACTGCTGCTCCGAAAAGACTCTCATACATGTTCTGCCACTTTCGAACAAGAGTATATCTTCATGTTAATCTTTCTTACTGTCCATGTGTAAGAAGGCAAGAAAACAAACAGATTCTGTCACCGGATGGTAGTTAATAGCAAAACAGACTACCACTCACCACCAGTGTCCAAAACTGCATCCACAGTCCTCTGTCAGTTGATCAGACCGATGAGATCATCAGATGACCCTCTAGCGCTGCATGAAAACAGAAGAAAACAGATGAAAACAGATCGTGGAAATGATGAGGAGACTCGTGGCATCCAATTCCGCACCACCGAAGAAGACGTAATGAAGATTAATACGTGGTTGGCGTTTTGAATGCCAATCAATGGCAAACACACGAGGCATGTCCAACCCCAAGATGGCTGCACGCTGTATCACGCTGCGCCGGGTGGCTCCCGGCATCAGCGTGCGCCAAAACGACACAAGGCATCAGCTGAAGCATGAAGAATGCGATATGGACGTGGGGACACTGAAGACACTGCACGCGACGATCAATACAGACAGAGGTAGGCGCGTGCGCTGCTTGGCTCGTGTCACATTTTTTAAATTTGAAAGCGGAGGTTGAAAATCACCGCAGACATCAGGTCTCAGAGTAGACCAACAATCAAAGCCCAAAATGTGTCTCACCTTAGTCTGCCTCTTATGATACTGCCACTGTGAAGCACCAAGCATGCAGCACAAACTGGCACCACTCTGCCAGCCACTGCCAGTGCAAAGTTCGTTATTGCCTGAAGCCATCAATAAGTCTCTGTGTTAAATCCACTGCTCTCCCTTTTGTGAAGTCCCAACGCTGAGATTGTCCAAAACAACAAGTACACCATTACAAGTACAAATCGTTGTGTGAGACTAACCAGAAGAATTTCTACACACATTGTAGATCCATGTAGTACTTAGACAGACATTGCGCAGGACAGATCATGACATGTGCAGCATACCAGCACAGTTTAAACATGTTTAAAGTCATTACCAAGGAACATTCTTCCCTTGATTGCGCAGGTCTTGTGGCAAACACACAGTACAGCATGCTTTCGTTGGGGCTGTCCGATGTACAGGACACTGGTGGGGTTGCTGAATATGCTGTACCAGATTCTTTTGTTGCGATAATTCCTCTTGTGGTGCTTGACGTGTTGCCTCTTGTATGCTTGTTGTAGCGTTGTTTCTTAGTTGTCAGTAAGACTTGTGGCTCCTTCTCACCCTCTGGACTAGTTAAAGATGTCATCTTCTGCTTCCTTCACCAATTGTGGAGATCACTAGGCAAGTGGGAACGTCTCCAACTCTCGCTCGTCGCCAAAATAAATGTTGTATCCTGTGACACAAGTAAACGTTGGTAGCCAAGTAAAGTTCAAGTGTACCTTTATTCAGTTGCTGGTTCAGGTAAATGAAGATGGTACACCAGTACATCAGATAGGTAGTCCAGGTAAACAGGTGATGTAGATGTAGGTTAGCCAGTAGTCAAGCCCTTAGTTCCATGTAATAGCAAACCCCACCAGGAGCTGCCTGCCTGCTGACCAGCCCATCTCTAACTGTCATTCCTCACTCACACAGACACCCAACATTCCATGCATCACTGAATTCCCAACATTCTACAGTAAACATGCACACTGGCTGAGCAGCAGGAAGATAGATAAATTACAAGGTATAAGTAAACTATGCAGGGCATAACAGTTTGTTTCCACTTTTTTGGCTAACCTGAAAACAGCCCCCACAGATTGATTAAAATGAGACACCTGGGGGAAATTCAAGACAACAGGGAGTTCTGCACATCAAAAGTTACACTCAAGTGCATAAAATGATTAACTCTCGAGATAGGCGTTCCCTTAATAGTGATTTGTCTAACCTTGTGTTGTTAGTAGCCACGGACCATGTAATGGGTTTTGGAGATATTGGTCTCAAGGTCCAGGTTGTCCATAAATTTAACAAAAATATCAATGAGACCTCACAAGCCATTGGGGCTATGAGCAATTAAAACATCATCATCAGCATAAAGCAGTGCTGGGATGAACATGAATCCCTCCTTGCCATTAGTAACCAAAACAATAGCTCAGCCCATTAATATACAAAACCAATAAAAGGGAGACATGAACACAGCCTTGAGGTACTCTTCTGCCTAGGCTAAAAGGGGCAGTGCACTCCCCCTCCAAGCCACATCTCACAGAGCCAGTCACCCCACTATGTAGGGCATGTAAAAAGTTCAAAGGTGATCGGGTAGACCCATCTGCAATAGAATATCCCATAGCTTTGACCTGTTGATCCAATCAAAAGCAGTGCAGAGATCCATGAACGAAAGATATATGGGTCCATTTTCGCAGCAGTGTACCTTTCAGTGAATAAGTGTAAGTTCAAGCATTGCTTTTGGGCTCCCAATCCTTCTCTGAATCCAAACTGCACCATGTAAATCACCTTGTTCTCTTTTGCCAAGCCCTATATTCTATGAAGAATGATACACCTTATTACTCTAGCCTCTGAGTCAATTAGGGAGATTGGCCTATAATACGCAGGGTCTTGTTTATTGTCTTTCTTGTATATTGGAACGATTGTGGCTATCTGCCATGAGGTTAGAATACTAGTATTCACAGAGGCATTCAAAACAATGATTAAGATAGGCTCCCAAAATGAAATGTTCGATTTATGCAAATCCATAGGGACTACATCCGGAACTCGGGCCTTGAAGACCGGCTAGCATTAATGGCATCCGCAAGGCTGTCTTATGAAAAATAAATGTTTAACGGGAAAGTCAGAGGGGCCTCTTGCACAGCATCAGCACCATCCAAACCAAAGTAATAAATGTTGCTAAAATGCTTCACCCAGCTATCAGCACTACTGTTGGTGCCATACCCATTTGAATTATCTCACCTACTTTTATTGGTATTCAGAATTTTCTAAAAAACTAAAAGGCCTGAGTCTTGATCTTTACAGGCCTTAATCAAGTTTTACCAGGTTTCATCCTTAAATTCTGCTTTCCATTTCCTAATAGGAAGCTTATAGGTTGCTCTAACGTTGATAACAGTGACTTGATTTCTAGGGACAAAATTCAGGGCATAGCGTACCCTGTTATTAGCTAAACTGTAGTCTTTATTAAACCAACCTGGTGATGGGCTTTGCTTGGATGAGACAGCCTAGAATGCTGTCTCAATAAGATTATAAAGCTTAAGAGAGGCCTCCATGATGAGATAAGGGAAGTGATTGAAAGTCAGCAAGTAATCATTTAATAAATCAACATTTTGAGCTAATGATGGAACCAAGCAGGGTCAGGAAGTGAACTCCTCTCCATCTGAATCTTAACCCTTTACCAAGGCAATATAAACCCTCAATCTCCTGTTCAGCAGGCGATTCTGTGCATAATGCCACAAAATTAGAGCTCATTTGAGTTGTGGTCGCTGACACAATGTTCAGCGGTCCTCCCAGAAAGGGCTACCTCATTCATGAGCTTTGAGACAAAGACATAATCTATAATCGTGCTCTGACCCCAGCCTACGAAGGTAGCCCTCTGGTTTGACTTGTCCCCCCAGTGTTTCTGCTGTATTCAGGAGGCTAAAATCTAACAGATATCTATATAACTTGGTGCCCCTGCTATCAGCTTTTGAGGAGTTAACAATCCTATCCGAGGAAGGAAAGGGGTTATGATACGTAACATTAGATCTAACTTTAGCATCAAGGTATCCCCCCCAAAATAGCATTAAAACAGTTATAAACTTCAAGATATCTATTCTTCAAACAGTTAAAACACAAAAACGGTATCAAAGTATCCCTCCTTGCTCTGCATATTCATTGAATTATAAAAATAATAAGATAAAAGTTAAAAGTATTGTGAAGTATAACCCAGAGAACTTAAATTCCTTTATTGCTAAATATGATTGACTCAACCTAAAACTTCTCTGAGTTTCAAACCAAAGTAAGCACTATTTTTAATATATGCCGGTCACCCCTAAGGAAGACTTCTGGAGCCCAGGAGTCAGGGTGCATTATATTAAAGGTGTGGACATGTAAGTGCACGCGTATATGTCCCTCTAGTAGCCTTTACCATTAAAGGACACTATAAGTGATAGACCGTCCACAGGATAACATGGGCTGGCACCTGGGCAAACCCAAGGTTGGCAGCTCCTCTCTAATCTCATGTCGAGGATGATGTGGCATGCACCCAGGTTACTACCTTAGAGGTTGCCTACCTGGTTGCCCCAGCCTTTCTGGTGCTCTGGCTGCCAACCTGAGGCTGCTGCCACCAAGACAGGAATCTGACCCCCCCACCAGGAGGTGTGAACTCTCCCAGGAGTCAGAAACAATGGCCTGGATGGGAAGGAGGTCACACCTCCCTCTGTGACAGGATGGCTAGTGAATTGACTCATCAAGGCGGTGAGCTTCAAAGGCTGCACCGCCTATGATATGCAACCAGGCTGCCTCCCAAAGATGGAAACAGCCCTCCCTCTACCCCCTGGCACATTTGCACCCAGGCAGGTGGGAAAATTAGGTATTCAGGAGGTGTACACCCCGGAAGGCTAGCCACGCCTCTAGGGTGGGCTACCTGGTCTTCACAGCTAAGGAAGATTTCTGCTATTTTTAAAAGTGGCAGAATTGAGAGTCCTGTGTGGAAAAGGTGATGTACACCTCTGGATGTGGTCACCTTAGGGGCGGATTAGCCACTGGGGCTAGTAGCCCATCAGTTCTGATCTGGCTTGCAACAAAGAACACAGAAGAGACCTGAGTTTGCGACAACAGGAGCTGCACAGACCAAAGGCATGGTACTCTGCACCTGTAGCACCCTTCCTGGAAATGCATGACTGCAACTTGTCCTGGACCAAAGCTTGGTTCCCCCAGACAGAGGGACCCGTCCCCTGGTCTAGTGGCACTATTTCCCTGCAACCACAGGTAAAAACAACACCCTGGAACCAAAGAATCGCTGGTCAGCGGGCCCTCCGAGGGATTGCCCAGAATTAGATGGTTCAGTGCCTTGTGGGAAACGTAGTCCTGATCCCCACGAAGTTTCAGGTGGCTACCATGTTCCCTTGGACCTCCGGAAATCAAATTAACTTTCTGCTGTGCTTACTGCTGCCAAGGCTTATTAGTCACCTGTCTGGCAACCACCCCCTTTACTCGATGCTGCACCTCAAGGGAACACCACAAAGCCTTCATTTTACAACAGCAGTGGGTTTGTTGTCGACTTTTTGCCCCCTGTTCCCCATCAGCACTGTGTAAGCGATTAAACCACCTCTGCCGTGGCTCCCACTTCAGCACCAAAGACAGCCAGGACAACCCTGCACCCGGGCTTCTCCAGATAGGTAAAATCGAATTGACTGTTGTGGCTTGGTCCTAAGACCCACATCACCTTTACCATCCTTGAGTTCCACGCAACTCAACCTTCAAGTGACCGATTGTCACTAGTGCTTTTTACAATTGACCGCAATAATAACGTTTTGCAGTACTGTTTTGCACTGATTTAATATTGCTTCTAAAATCCATAACTACGGTTATACTTATCTGATTTACTTTGTTTTGGTGTCTAAAATTATATAAAAATCTGTTATATGTTTATAAATTTGTGTTGGATTTCTTTCAAGTCGTTTCAATTACTTATCATCCATGTTGGGACTCTGAAATGCTTAACACATGTTCCTCTAGTAAAGCTTGACTGCTCTTTGCCACTTTACCAGGACTGAGCTGAGGATTTATTATTGTGAATCCAAGGACCATCTTTGGGGTATTGTGAGAGTATTGCATGGTAAAGCCTAACCAGCATTATCACATAATACTCCACCTTCCTACATTGAGGCACAAGCAAACCCCAAATTAACCTGTGCTCAACCCTCTGGTAGCTTGACAGAGAGCAGTCAGGTTTAACTTAGAGGAAATGTGTAGTAGAACCAGAGATATGCAAGTTTAAAGATTTCAGTAAAAATAGCGCATACTGTGGATCTCTGGTCGGGCCAGACCAGGTCAAAGTCACAAGGTGAGGCTGACCCCAATAGAGGAAATACCTGCTACAGGGACCCAGTTAGGCAAACAATAGTACCTTGAATCCTGGTTTGCAGAGTGTTGTGAGGTCCCGCACTGAGGACTCGTTGAGCAGCTGAGGTGATGCTTTGGTTCCGAGGAGCGATGAAGCTGCGATGCAAAGTCCTGCATTGTCATCAAGGATCCAGTAGACGAGGTCTCACGGTGCGCAGTCCAGCATTGGGGATGCATTGCACAGTTGAGGCGATGCGTCAGTTCGGGAGAGCTGTGAGGCTGCGATGTGAAAATCTGTGCCACCGTTGAGACTGTCATCGATGAAGGATTTGCAGTGCGGGGGCATGCATCGGTAAAGCTTTGTGCAAGTGGTGGTTCAGAGGCAGACTGTGGGGTCGATGCAGAGTACTTGTTTATTTATTTATTTATTTGTGAGTTTTCTATAGCGCTTGTATCACCCCCGAAGGGGTATCTCTGCGCTGCGGAAGTGCAAAAGGAGACTAACAGGATAGGAGTCTAAAATAGAAAGGTTTTAAGAAGTCTTCTAAATTGAAGAAGATTAGGGCATTGCCTCAGAGGGGTGGGGAGCTGATTCCAATACAGGGGAGCAAGGTAAGAGAAGGCTTGTATCATGAAAACCCTAGCAGCAGAGGTGATACATTGGTTCTGAAGGCAAGGCATTGACCAGCAAAGACGATGCACTGGTTCTGCTGGAGATACGCTGCGCCGTTGAGGAGACATTGGTTCTGCTGTATCCACAGAGGGGCTGGTAGAGCAGCTTCAGGCTCACTTCCAAGGAACCAGGACTGGGGTAGCACCACGTGGCAGGGTAGGACTCACAGATGGCAGAGTCCAGGTGCTGGGATCAAGGTTGTTGGAGTCTCCAGTCCCTGAGGCTCTAGTCAGGAGGCCAGCCAACTAGCACTTTGGGGTCTTGGGGACAACAGATGCTGATCTAGTCCGTCTCATCCAGGCAAGAGGGCAGCAGGCAGCAGGTCAGCACATCAGGGCAGCAGTTCCTTCAGAGCAGCAGTCCAGCAGAGTGGTAGTCCTTTCAGCAGCACAGCAATCTATCTTCCTGGCAGAGTATCCACGGGTCCAGATGTGTACTGGAGTGTTGCTGTCTGGGGTCCAATATTTATACCTGGGCCTTTCTTTGAAGCGGGAGAAGCTTCTAGAGGATTTCCTTTGAAGATATCCTGCCTTCCCTGACCCTGGCTCCAGACTAACTACAGGGGGCATGTAGTCCTTTGTGTGGAGACAGGGCACAGAATATTCAAGTCTAAGTAGGGCTGTGCCCAACTCCGCCCTCCCATCCTGCCAGTGATGGCCCATCCTGGCACACCTAATCTCTCTGTTGTGTGTGGCTGTTTAGGATGGATACACAAAACCAAACTAAGACCAAGGCAGAAAAATGCCAACTATCCCTAGGAGGCATTTTCTAAATTGAAATTTAAAATCTGACTTCAGCATGAAAGAGGATTTTTTTTTACAATTCCAAAGGCACCAAACATGAACTGGTCACCTGCTCCCATTTGGAAATGATCACATATTAAATGTAATAAGGTAATGCCAATGTTGGCCTATGGGAGAGGTAAGCCTTGCAGTAGTGAAAAATCTACCAGGACATGTAAAACTTGAAAGTTCATCTCTACCTTTTCAAATTCATGGCACCCTGCCCTCTGGGCTGTCCAGGTCCTACCCTAGGGGTGACTTATATGCACTAAAAAAGAAGGTTTGGGTCTGGCAAAAGGTTTATTTTGTCAAGTCAATAGGGCAGTTTAAAACTGCACACACAGGCTGCAATGACGGGCCTGAGACATGGTTAAAATGCTAATTAAGTGGGTGGCACAATCCGTGCTGTAGGCCCAATAGTAGCATTTATATGCCCTTAGCACAGATAGCACTTTACTAGGGACTTACAAGTAAACTAAATATGCCAATAGGGTATAAGCAAGTTTTACCATGTTTTCAGGAGAAAGCCCAAGAACATTAGCTCTGGTTAGCAGTGGTAAAGTGTGCTGAGTCCTAAAGCCAGCAAAAACAAAGTCAGCAAAACAGGAGGGTTGAAGGCAAAAAATATGCAACCAGGTGCCTGTTACCAAATAAGACAAATAGACATTCAATGTCGTGAAATCGCAACAAGCTGATAATGCATACAACCTCCTACCCGGCAGAACTCAGGATTTCTGGACCTTCGCAATAACAATAGGAATCCTACCAGATTGAAAATGTTATTATGTCAATCACAGCACCATCGTGATGACCACACAGTCATCCCTGATTTGTTTGCCACTATTGCCAATCCAGCTCAGTATTCCGGTAAAAAGTATATTCCTGAGGTCGCTGGGAGAGAAGTTTGTATTCTTGGAAAGCCAATGAGTCATTTTATTTTTAGCTGATTTGTGGAATCTTCTGAGGTTGGAGACAAATGTGGAACATTGGACATCAATAAGCTTGTGCCAGGTTTCATAAGGCTGGCATTCACAAGAAAATATTTAACTAACTAATCTCCTTTCTCATTCGTCATCAGCAACAGGTAGCAATTTGCCGTATGAATCATTTAGAAAATCCATTGTGTGTTGAGCCCCATTTCATGCTCCTTCTTAACTAAGTCTCCAAGCTGGCCCACCTTATACTTTCCTTTGTATTTATATTTTACAGGTACATGGATGGCACACAGATCATTTTATTGGAAAGGAGACAGCATAGAAATCTTTCAAAATTTTCTTCAACTCATGAATGTGTTTCCAAAACCATAACTGGGAGAAAGAGGAATATCCTGGCCCCAATTAACAAGTTTTCACCATGCACTAAAATGTCTGACTAGTTTTGATGGTACCTTCAACCAGACAAGGCCTGATTATCAAATGCTAGAGATCAATCTTGACTCTGAATTTGGGCAGACTCCAAAAATAAAGGGTATATCTCATTCCAGTTATTTTTCATCTGTGGGTTTTGAAGAGACTTCGTCATTTATTTAGTTTCTATAGTTAACACTTACATTTTCTTTTCCACATAGACCAATATGCTTAAGCCTTCCTAAGACCTTGTTTCAGATGCTTGCTTGGCCACAACTCAGTGACAAATGGAACACTGAGACTGAATTAGAGGAACAAAGTAGGCATGGCCCAGGTAGCCCTACAATGGCTTCCCATGAAAGAGTGCATATTTTACAAGGCTCTGTGTTGTGTTAACAGAGATCAGTGACAGAAGATCAAGTAAGCAAATATCGTGACACACAAATATCGTGACAAAAATATCGTTGACATGAATGTCGTTTTTCTATACTTATAAAGGTAAGCACAAAAATATTGAATAACAAATATCATTTACATTAATATCATTGAAAAACTAAAAAAATTTTTTTTTTTGCATAAATGTACAGTTTAAAATAGTAAAACTAAACAATTTTGGCATAACTATAATATGATGTATAGGACATAAAATTAAGTAACACTTATTAGTAAAAATAAATATATGCTTATGTAAACATACACACAAAAAACATAAGTGTGTGTATGTTTATATGTACATATCTATAACAAACAACTAATTTTAAATATATATTTTACATTACATTAATTGTGTGTGTCTTTTATTTTACTAATATAAAAAACATAAATACACACACACATATATATATATTATATTATCACTATAAATAAAACAACCCCCACCCAATTAAAATATCAATAAAAAATAAAAAATTGCACAATATACATAATTAATAATCAATTAAATAATTCATGTTTATTAAAATTAATTATTATTAATTATACTTCTCACCTTGTACACCTGCAAACCTCACAACCTCACTTAAAATTAAAAACTATCATTTAAAATGATTAACAATTATACAAACAACATATAACATATACAATTACAATATAAACTGAAACACATACAAATATTTTAAAAATTATATTTTTTACAACAATAGTATTGCAAACTATATTAGAAGCACTGACATTCTTGTTAACAATATTACTTATATAAAATGTCGATATTTATGTCCACGATATTTCTGTATCATGATATTAATGTCACAATATTAAAACCTCTATATTTCTGTAGACTGATATTAATGACTCCATATTATACTTTTTTCTCAAAAACAAATTGTTTCTCAAAAACAAATTATGATTTACCTCCATTCTTCCTTGCATTATTTTGACTACTCTATCTGTTTTTTTATCGGATGCACAAAAATGTCCACCTTAGCAGCGACACTTTAAACAGCATACCTCTGATTCAATATGTATTTTAGTTTTGGTAAACAATCTAAGGTCCTGATTAGGATGCAGGTCAGACCGCCCGTCCGACCTCCGCAGCCGCACTCCAATGTCGACCGCTGATGCTGGGAAAGCTCTGCACGTCCTATTATCATGCAACTGCTGCTACCGCAGAGGTCTCACGTGGCAGCAAGTGGGTACAAATGTACAGGAAACATGTACAGTCGTACACACATGCATGACACATGTGGGGACATGCCTTGTGCACCATGTACCTCATTTCTGGAGTCTGGCGATATGTGCACAGTCCAGTCAATAGGAATACATGCCACATGAGGACTTGCTTAAATTCCGCCGCCCACAGGACCATCTACCTCGGGGTTCAGCTGCTGAGGTGAAGGAGTGACCTGGAGGGAGGGATTCACGCCAGAGACAGCCGGGGAAAAGGGGAATCGGCTGAGTGTTCACCCCTTTTCCTAAATCCTAATCCACTGTTGGGTCGTCGGAAACCCACATCGTAATCTGGATGGTGGTCAGATCTCCCTGTACAGCCCCATGGCTGCTGCGTCTCTCCAGTTGCCAACTCGGTGGTCGGAGGAAGGCTGTTGGAGTTAGCAGTCTGTCAGCAGTTGGTCTGAGTACATGCTGGATGCATCATAATTCAGCGGTCAAACCAACTGCTTCCCAAGAGACCTTCGGTGGTCCGACCGCATCTGACAGAGCCGCGCAATGCGGCCTGACCGGCATCCTAATCAGGCCCTAAGTAAGTTCAGGAAAGCTATAAAATTTAATTTATATCCATTAACACACTGCATGTGTCTCTCTCCAGCACCAAGAAACACTTGAAAGCACTCATTTTATACACATTAACAATGCAATATAAGGGAGTGGGACATCAGGACTCTTCTCCTTGGGCTCTACACTTCAGTGGGTGCCACAAACAGGATGCACCATTCAAAAAAAGAGCATTTCCCCCATACATCTACTTACAACTTGGAGATAATGTCAGTACGATATAGGGGTTGACTTTTATATTTCCATATCACGTAAGCGGCCCCTTTTGCAGTCCCTGATATTTAAGGAGATAGGAGGCGACCTGTCATCCTCACAAGCTATACTTCCATCTCTTCACAAGTGGTGCATGTGCAGTTATGTCAGCAGGTTAAATGAGTGGGAATTGCAATGCTTTTGTGCTGCTCTACTCACAGAAATAGCAAATAACCTGAGGTCAATTGATCTCTGCATTTAATTTTTATTACTTATAGATCAACTTCATTGCCTTTAATTGTGGTTTAAATGTGCTTCTTGCAGCAGAATATTAACACAGCAGCACCCTTTCTTACACCTACAAGCATTGTTGTTCCCTGAAGTATTGCAAAAACAAAACAGTGAAACTCTAGAGAGTTCACAGCGAATTTGAAAGTTAAGCAACATTTGTACAAGGGCACTGTTCCCCAGAGAGCGCGAGAGACATTTATTAAATTATTATCAGTAAATCTCGTATGAAGTAATCATCTAAGTAAGTTCTTTTGAACTTTGATACCTCTGAACACTCAAAACATTAAGGTTTGCCCAGAGATGGCTCAAGATGTCTACCAGAGCTCATGTGTTAATGCCAAAACAGATGGAGAAAGGAGCTCATCTTCATCCCCATTTTAGCCATTCCAAGTGAGCAATTGATTGATCTAAAAATTGTTTATCTTTGAGTATGTGTAAGGGTAGGACTCTTTTCTTAGCATTTAATTTGGGACCTTTTAGGTCAACCGGCTGGTTTGGAAAGTGGTTGCCTAGGGATGGATAGTAGTAATCTCGCCAACAAAACAGCAACAACAGCTGCAACAATAGTTACAATCAGCATTGACAAAAGCTTCCATAACAACTTTAACCACTGCAATGACCAAAATGGCAAGGAAAGATGCCAACATGAAGAAACACAAGCAGTGACCATAGAGTTAGTGTTGGAAATAACCCTTTCTGCAGAGTCATCCCCTAACATTTTGACTTCAGATTTCCAATTTCGCTGAATTCGTTTTTGTTGGCCTTAGGGCTCTGTGCACTTTACCACTGCTAACCAGTGCTAAAGGTTTTGTGTTCTTTGTTCAAAACATGGTAACATAGCCTTGCACCCAATTGGCATAGGGAATTTATTTAAAATTCCCTTGTAAAGTGCACTAGGTGTGCCCAGGGCCATAAATTAAACGCTACTAGTGGGCCTGCAGCACTGATTGTGCCACCCACTTAAGTAGCCCTTTAAACACATCTCAGGCCTGCCATTGCAGAGCCTGTGTGTGCAGTTTTAATCTGCTATGTTCACCTGGCAAAATAAACCTTTTGCCAGGCCCAATCCATCCCTTTTTATACAATAGGTCACCACTAGGGTAGGTCCTGGACAGCCCAAAGGGCAAGGTGCATTGCATTTAAAAGGTAGTACATGTTCCCTTAAGTATTCCATGTCCTGGTTGTGAAAAACCCCTAAATTCATTTTTCACTACTGCAAGGACTATCTCTCTGCTAGGATAACATTGGGGTTACCTTATTACATTTAATAAGTATAATTTCCAAATGGGAAGAGACAACACCTTCAAGTTTGGTGTTTTAAAATTCACAATTTTAAATCCTAACTTATGGTGAAGTCGGATTTTAAATTGCAATTTTGAAAATGCCACTTTTAGAAAGTTGGCAATTTCTTGCCTTAGCCATTTGGTGCCTGCAGCCTGTCTCTGGTCACATGAGTGGGTGCAGTTGGCACTTGGGTTTTGTGTATTCCTCCTAGACATCCACACACAATGAGAGCCGAAGTGCGCCAAAGGCAAGCCAGTCTGCGCACGTCCGCGCCTGGACTGCCCCCAGCGCCTGTCCCCCTGGTTGGTTGTCCTGAGACTCAGCAGGGATTATCAGGTACTCTCGGGAGGCTTTATTGGCACTCCATGGTAAGGGATCACCCCCCATCAGTTCTAATATTTCCTCCCTGACCCCACTTCACCTTTCTCGCCCCAACCAAACTAGGTGCCCAAGACCCAATTCAGCTAGTATTTCAGTCGTTACTGGGGCACCCGACCTGAAAAATAGGAAAAATTGCGGCCAAACACCCTCAAACATCACATGTATGATATTAAATCAAGGTCCCTAGTGAAACATCACCTAGAATTCTTTGACCTAGACCAAGCGTAGCACGTGGATGTTGCATTTGTAACTGAAACATGGGCAGATGTAAACTCTGGCCCAGAATTTGTCGCGGCCACCCCCTGGATATGCCATCTATTGGCTAGACAAGCAATTAAAAAAGGGTGGGGGTTGGCTGTTTTTTATCGTAATCATTTTAAAACTACTTTTGAGCCATTAACCACCCCTAGTTTTGAGGCCCTAGCATTTTCGGCGCAGTTGCCGGATTCGCAGCCTTTCAAGGGACTGCTAAATTACCGCCCACCAGGACCTACATGTGGCTTTGCTGATAAGCTTAGCTTGACTCTTAAATCATCTATTCTCAATGCTAATTTCTCAGTGTTAGGTGATTTTAATTTCCACCTGGAAAATGAAACTGACTCAGATTCCTTAAAGCTGATTGATGCAATGAATGCGTTTGGACTATCTTTAATCTCCAGAGGTCCGACGCACAAGGCTGGAAAAATGCTTGATGCGATCTTTTCCAACTACCCATCTAATAAACTATTAAAATCCCTTCCTCTCACCTGGTTCGACCATTGGGCAATCAATTGTCAGATAAAGGTTGAGAAAACCACCATGCATAAAGACACTATCCAACAAACCCCAAGTAGAGCCTGGCATAAAATACAGCCAGCCGAACTGATAGACACCCTTACTTCCATACCCTGGCAACCAGCTGACAACCTGGAGCAGAGCGTCAAAAATTTCTCACTCTGGCTAAACTCTGCTCTAGACATTGTAGCCCCGGTTAAACAAAAAACCACAGCTAAGAAAGTCTCCCAGCCATGGGACAATGAAAACCTTAAGACATCAAAGCAGGACTGCTGTAGGCAAGAACAGAAATGGAGGACAAATTACGAGGTTGAAGAAAAAATTATCTACAAAAATAAATTAGCCGAACACAAAAAACGTATCCTAGCTCAAAATCTTCCTACTATTCTGAGCAGATAAAATCAGCTTGTGATGCAAACAAAACTCTCTTTCTAATTATAAAAAACTGATAGTACCAGTCAGCTCCAACACTGCAGTAATAAATCAAAAATCTTTGTGATGCTCTGGCCGATTTCTTTCAAGAAAAGGTTGCTAACATCTTTAACAAACTTACTGCTGGCAGAACAGCCATACAACGGAAGGGCAATTTCTAAATGCCACATCAGGTCAAGCCAGATTCTCCACCTTTAGGGCTCCTTCGGAAGAACAACTTACAAAGTTAATTCCATCAATCAAATCTGGTGCCCCGCAGGACCCCCGTCCCCCAAGAATGAAGCACATGATTCCAGCACAAGTGGCACAAAATTTGGGGCAAATCTATAACAAAATGTTTGCAGGGGGAATTTTCCCTACACATATGAACCTGGCCTCGGTTCTGCCCTTGTTAAAAAAGGGCAATCTGAGTGCTCTGGATCTGAACAACTATCGCCCCATATCAAGACTCCCCTTTGCACCAAGCTGGCAGAGAAAAAAATGAATGAACAACTATACATATATAGTACAAAGAAGAAAAATCTTTACTGGATGATACACGGCACGGGTTCAGGAAAAACTGGAGTACAGAATCTGCTTTGGTGGTAGCCACTGAAGATATCTGTGAAATGCTTGATAAAGGGGGGATGGCGGCTTTGATTTTGCTGGACCTCTCTACGGCATTTGATATGGTCAACTATGAGATTCTGGTTGACCGTATGCGGAGTTTGGGGATAGAGGATACAGCATTAGATCTCCTCCAATCCTTCCTTGCCAACAGTCAACAAAGTGTGGCGTTGGGCAAATTCACATATAGGCCATTCTCCCTGCCCTTTGGAGTTCCCTAGGGCTCGGCATTGAGTCCAACACTGTTCAATCTATATGTTACACAGCTGGCGACACTTATCAAAAAATCTGGCTTCTCCTTAGGATCATGCGCTGATGACACTCAAATTGTGGTGTCACTAGCAAAATCCGAAATCAGCCCTGGCTCTGCCTTTAGTACCTGTATGAGCAGTGTGAGCAATTGGATGGACAACTATTGTCTTAAACTGAATGCCGTAAAAACTGAGGTCATCATTTTTGGCAACAACCCTTCATTTTGGATGCCAGAATGGTGGCCACCTGTGTAGGGCCCACTTCCTGAACCTACAAGCAAAGTAAAAAATCTTGGCTTTTCTGTTAGACAAAGAGCTGAAGCTTAAAGACCTAGTGAACAAAATCACATCTGCCTCATTGTGCTCTTTGAGGCTCATAAAAAAGATGGAAAGATTCCTGCCACCTGAGATTCTGAAAACAGTAATCATCGCACTGGTACTCTCAAGGATCGATTACTGTAACAGCCTCTATCTCAACCTTGCATCAGGCCACCTGATGAGGCTTCAGACTCTGCAGAACGCAGCTGCATGCTTTCTTTTTAAAATCCCTAAATATGAATCTGCTAGAGGAGCCGTCAGGAATCTCCACTGCCTACCAGTCAGACAAGGCATCTTTTTCTGGCCTATAAATCACTACACGGACAGGGGCCAGTCCGTTTCAAGGAGAAGCTCAAATGGTATGTTCCAGGGAGGATGCTTTGCTCGAGCTCTGTCATGAACCTGACTGTTCCCTCTTCTAGTAGGACAACCTGGGATGGAAAAAGCTTCTTCAGGACCACAGGTGTGCTCTGGAATAGCCTACCACTGACACTAAAAGCTGCTCCCTCTCTACTCGCTTTCAGAAAGGCATTGAAGACTTCGCTCTTTTCACAGGACTAGGAGACTCCTGACCATCTGCTAACAGCTTTGTAGCTATACCCGTTTCTATAGCGCCAAGACGCCCTCGGGCGTGAGTTTGTGCTCTATAAGTCACATTCATTCCTTCACTGAATGGGCCATCACTGGCAGAATGGGTGGGAGGAATTGGGCCCAGCCTCAGTTACACCTGAATAGACTGTGTCCTGCTCCACACAAAGGGATTAACAACCCTGCATTGCCACTTCAGCCAGCTTGGAGCCAGGACAGGGGGTAGGGAATTCCATGCACTGTAAAGACACTGTCTACAATCTTCTCCCACCTTCCAGAACCAGAGGACCAGTGTATAAAAGAAGGACCTCAGACACTACCACTTCAGTATACTTCTGTACCTGTGGACACTCTGCCAGGAAGGACTATCACTCTGCTGGGCTTCTAGTCTGAAGGAGCTGCTGCCTGCTGCCCTCTTGCCTGGGGAAGAAGTGGACCTGCAACTCCATCTTGAACCCAGGACCCTATAGTGATTCAAAGGGCTAGTCTGCTGGCTACCTGATCTGAGCCTCCAGGACATTACAGGCTCCCCAACAACTCCTGGACCCACCTTAAGTAAATTCCTGACACCCCAGAGCCACCTCTCAGGTCCTTGGGCCTTGGTGTGGCTCTTGAACTCTTAAATTAAAACTGTTGGGTTCTTTGCAATCGTGAACAGTCCTGTTCGCACCAGAACTGTGCTGCTCATACAAAAGATCAACGCATGCCACCGCAAGTTCCTCTCTTCCCACAGCAAGCATCAATCGCCTGCGTGGACTGCAAACCTGAAGCTCCAGCCCGCCTGTCTGCAACACCCGGTCTGCTCTGAGGGGCATACCGACCACCGTCAGCGACGCTCTTCTTGCTCCGGGCAAACTTTTTCCACGAGAACGGGACTCTTGGCACAGAACTTTAGAAATTAAACCTTCAGTGGGACTAATCTGGGACTGTATCCGACCGATGCTCCATCACGGTCAGCTTGAATGTTTAAATTTGACCCAGTCCACCGGAACAAGATTTCCCCGGTTGGCACATTATGCTTTTAGGTGCTATTTTGCATTTTAATCTTCAAAAATTCATAACTCTGGTTCTACTGATTGGATATTTGTTATTTTGGTCTTGTTTTATTTATTAAATTAAGGTTTTTTTGCTTACTGGTTGTTTTCACTGTTTTACTATTTGAAGTGTTGCACAAATACTTTACACATTGCCTTTAAGTTAAGCATGGCTGCTCTGTGCCAGGCTACCAGTGGGATGAGCACAGGTTAGTTTGGGGTTTGCTTGAGCCTTAGCCTGACTAGGACTGCGGTTGCTGCTTGATCAGGGCTCACACCTCAGTCAACCAATATCCCAGTTTCTAACAGTTAGCATCAGCAAGTATCACTACTCCCACCACAGCAGGGAGAAAGCCAGCCAGAAGAGATTTTGTACCAGTGACTACCACAGCAATAAAAACAGCTGACAGCATAGCAAGGACTAGCACCATAATATAGTAAGAGCAACTGCTGCAACAATAACAACAACTGAATGGATAGCAGGGATCAAAGCAGCAATCTCATATGCAGTTCCATCATCAGAATCACCTGACATGCCAAAATTAACTAAAACAGTGACCACGCAGGAACCACAGCAGTCACAAAAGCTGCTCAAATGGCTGGGACAATATCTGCAGCAGACAGAAAGCTAGGGACAACATCAGTGCCCAAAGTTGCAATCACAGTAGGGACAATAACAACAACTTCAGCAGTCACACCAGAACACAGCTGCACCCACAGCAGAGACTACAGTAGCAACTGCCACAACAGCTGTGAACTGTCAGGACAAAACAGAAGAGACTGGAGGTGCCTCTTGAAAATTACAGGCCAGATTCACAAACTGCACTTTGTTGTATGTTTTGTAGTACTACAAAAAGTACTACAAATTGCAAATTGCAATTCGCAACCTACATGCAGAGTTTTTCACATCACCATTACCCATACTTATGTGTGCAGAGTTCCTCGCCCCGACTGCAGAGTCTCCTCACAGTTAGGTATAGATTTTACTAGTAATTGTGGGAGGGACATAGAGGAGTTACTTAAAAAAGGGACAGATTTACTACGAAAGGTGACGGATTAAGGAGTAGTAAGAGGGCCTTGGGGATGTATAGGAAGGGATTTAGGGAGAGTCTTTACCCACCCACACAAGACAATTGCAATACTCAGGGGTGGAGACATGTAATTACACTTTTGTAGTAAGTTTACATTCAGAGTTTATGAATACCGAAAGTAGTAAACTTACTCCAAAGTCTAAACTTACTCAAATATGTAAGTTACATTTGTGAATCAGGCCCCACAAATGGAACCAAAGTTCTTTGCAATAGCTGCCAAAAGCTGTAGCTGTGGAATGTTCCCAGTGCAGTGTGGCGTGGGTTGCAGAAAGACTGAAGCTAGAGACAGATTGTCCAATGGCTGGAAGCTGAGGCTGGGAACAGGGGAAGGGAGGTGAGTAAAATGGCTGAAAACAGTATAGAATATGATAGCAATATTAGGAATTAGAAAGTAGCAGGGCCAGAGGGAGGGCAGAAGGAATGGAGTAGACGAAGGAAAAGTAGGAATAGGGAAAAGGAAAGACAGCAAAGGAGATTCCTGTAAAACCAGATAAATGCATTAGTGGAGCACTGAGCACTAGGGTTAACTCCTTGTACAACCGTTCACTTTCTGGGCATGTGTTGTTCCTTTAGGACTGAGATGGGTGTGGTTCATTGAATACACCAGGGAGAAATCTCCTTGCTCACCATTACTCCCTCACACAGGTTTTATAATCTCCATAATATCAAGTAAGAAGGCATTCTTCCAACCATACCACCATTAACCAAGTGGAAGTGCTCGGTCTGCTGGAGGTGCTGCACAGCCGTAAGACCACCAGTTCTAAGTGCAGGACACCAAAGAAGCCTGAAGGGATAGCCGCAGTGCAGGTCCGACAGACATGTTGTTGATTCATATAGGGGCAATCTGCTGGTAATGTGTACTGAGGGAGACACAGGTCATGCGGAGAAGGCTTGAGAGCTTATCCTGATAGGAGTCTTGATTCAGGGCTTGGCACACAGTCATTTGCAAAAACCGAAGTGGCCACAACAGCAGCCACAGGTGTATCACCATCAGGGACCACAGTATTGATAGCAGGTGCAATCACAGCAATGATCACAGCTGCAACAAAACAGAAAGGACAGCAGTGGCCATGGCTGCAACCTCACAAAGGACAACAGCAACACTCATAGCTGTCACCACTGCAGCAATATTAGCAACGAAAAAACCTTCTACCATGGCTGGGGCCACTGTAGCAATAACAGGAGAGGTAACAGTAGCCAGTACAACTGCAATTAGAGGTACCACCACAGTAGCAATATCAGCTACAATATTTAAGAGCTCAGCAGGCACCACAAGATTGATGTATCGCAAAAAAGGAAGAAGGGGGACTAGGAGCTGGTAAAGATCCAGTACCCATGCTCCAAAAGACTATATATGTTTCCAAAAGGGGTGTTACTGTTCCTAATAAGGCACAAAATGAATAAAGAGGAGAGAGAAAAGTTCTAGGTGCTGGGCAGATTATGAGCGACAGTCAACAAGAGTGTTTCTTGTTGCCCTCACACATCCCTGGGTATGTCATGCTTCATCATCGGGCGGGTGCTCCTCGTCGGGCCGGCGCTGCAATGCCCTAAGGGTCCCCTGAAGGGTCACTTTAGCAAAGATCTTTTGGTTTTCCTTGCCATTTGATGAGTGTGAGGGTGTCCTAGTAGGGTGGTGAAGAGTCAATGTAAAAGTGAGTTCAAACTGGCTAGGGGATATCAGACTGGTTTAAATAAAAAGATTCCCCTGTCAGATTAAAAAACCCGTAGGTTGGCGATACTATGGGGGTAACAATGTCACCTAGTGGCTGAAAAAAGAGGACAACATGTTTCGCGCCTTTATTGGTCAAAATGATCGTTGGCACTTCATCAGGACCAAAAACAGTGGGATAGTGGTGAGCCAACCCCACATAGAATCTCAGGGTGAGTGGTCCCCCTCTAATAGGGTGGTACCTACTTGTGCCTAATATCACTGGTGGATCGACCTAGAGGACAAGGAGAAAGGACAAAGACAAACATATAGTACAGCAGTGTTAAATTGTTTCTGACAAAAGGTGTCATTATTGGCCTGAAGATCCCTTAATGTGGAACACTGTATGCGTCGGGAGCTGGAATAGTCACCAGATATCATAGACAGATACTTAAGAAGCACACAATCACACAAACACAATTATTGTCGCAATCAGTTTGGCGCCATCATTTACTTGAAAGTCATCACACCGGTCAAGTATCTATTTTTTTCTAGTCACAGTAACATAATTATATTCACCACATGCCCCCTGATTGATCGTTAGTATCGTTTGTGCACTGTGGCACGTTAGTAATGATGTAAACAATCATGGTAACATACGGTATAGAAGAGACTATGTGATCTTACCTAATCATCACTTTAATCAAATTTCATGGGTTCACGCAAGGCGGAACGCACAGTTGCGGGCTAGAAGTATAAAAATGTAAAAGAAAAGAAAGGCCATGCTTGGTTGCATATGTTACCGCTAGCGCGGGCGATGGTATCTGATCAATCCTCAGTCATGCGTGATGTTGGAATCGCCCAATTTTACTCACGGTTTTGACGAGTGCGCTTCTTGCAGCACCTACTCTCGACCCTGTGTACCCGAATGGTGGCCGTGTGGTCGAGCAGCGCTTGTAATGTAGGCTACTGTCAATTGCAGTATTTTCGGGATGGTCCTCCGGGCTACTGCGCATATCTCGCCGCCATCTTGGAGCGGTCAAAATGAGTGTGAATACGTGAAGTAACTGATGCTAAAGAGTGCTTAGAGGTATATAAGTTCATCCTATTACTATGTGTTACCTAGTAATAGGGTGGAATTTGCCAATGTTGCATGATTGTAAATCGGAGTGGTTTCAATTCATAGGAGCAGGGGGATAGTAGCTCCCTTTTGTTAGGATGCCTGTCTGAGATCGTGGATGTGGAGTAAAAATGAATGAGTAAATAAAAGTGGAGTCACCTGATGAATGTACCATATTAATCTTTGTATAGGTCACATGAATATACCCTGTTGGTGTCTATATTGGTCACAGGGATGTATAGATTATTGGTTAGGCTCTTTATATTATAGACTATATTTTTGAGTCAATGTGGACTTGTGCTCTTAGGTTCTAATTACTGAGCACGAAAGGGTCTTGCGTATTGTCTGTTTTAATAAATTACTGAAATTACTGAAACCAAGTAGAAAAAATTTGATTATATTACAGTTCATTCCAAGGGATGTCGTCATTCAGTCCCCTCATATGCGTTTGAAGGCGGAACACCCAGCTTTGTTACCTTATAAATACATGAAGGGTTTGCCCCTAGAACAGTCCATCTAATATCATCTGTGGAGCGTTTAGATTCCGTGAAATGGTTGCACATCCTTGTGGCAATGCGTCCGCATCGGATGGTGCTTTTGTGCTCCCCTATACAGATCTTGACAGGACTAGTTGTCATACCTATGTAGAGGAGTTTGCAGGGGCACATGATTAGATAGACGCAGTTTCTAGTGTTGCAATTGGTGTGCTGTCTCTGTGTCCAAGTGATAGTGCCCAGATCTTATGTTTTTGTTAGTTTGGTAGACGGGTAATGTCCAGTAACGGGAGGGAAATTCCACAAGGTATTCTCTTTAGGACTTTTCTTAGGTCGTGGTCTGCTATGTACCAATCGATCTCTCAAATTCTTGGTTCTCTAGAACGCGACCCTGGGGCGTGTAAGGTCCAGACCTCCTGTGTTCAGGATTTTCCAGTGTTTCATTACAATGTTCCTGATTCTATTTGAAAGAGGGGTGAAGGTGGTGACGCACGTCATCGCATCCTCAGTTGGTCGTGTGCTGTTCTCCAGAAGGGCTTCCAGATTGTTGTTGCGTGCTCTCTTATTGGCTTGTTTTATTACTCTCATTGGGTAGTTCTTTTCTGTAAGAGTTCTGCTTGTCGTAACCTCTTAAGGAGCTGCAGTTCCTACGGAGTCTCAGAAATTGGCCATAGGGTAGATTTTCATGGAGGGCCTTAGGGTGGTGACTATCAAACGGGAGTAGGCTATTGCAGTCGGTATTTTTCTTATAAGTCCTGGTCTGGAGTTGTCCTTGGTTGATAGAGATCAGCAGGTCTAGAAATGGAAGTTCTTTGTCAGACAACGATTTCGTAAAGTGTAGATACGGGTTCAGAGTGTTGATCCATTCGCTGAATCTCTGACAGCTGTCTTCTGTTCCTTTCCAGAAGATGAGGATGTCCTCTATATAGCGTTTCCATGTGATGATGATTGCTTGAAAGGGGTTGGATATACAAAAAATAAGCTGTGATTCAAAGTGAGCCATGTACAAGCAGGCCAGGCTGGGTGTGAAGATACTTCCTATGGAAGTACCTTGTATCTGATTGTACAGGTTTGTTTTGTACATGAAGAAGTTGTTTTTTAGAGCTAGCGTCACACAGTCCATATTGAAATTCACTGGTGTGGTGGTCGGGAGCGTAGTTGTTCTCAGTAAGTTGTCTATCACTTAGATTGTAGCATCCTGGGGGATATTCGTGTACAGTACTTCCACATCGAGGGTCATCAGAAAGGTGATATCCTCCTGGTTGGTCGTATTGGTGATTGAATACATCCCTTATGTCTTTTAGGTAGGATTGTTTGGTTTGGACTAGTGGCTAGTCGCAAAATTGGCTCGATGGCTCCAGAAGTGATCCAATCCTGAAACAATCGGTCTGCCAGGCGGTGGATGTGTACCTTTGTGTATCTTAGGTAAGACATAGAAATAAGGTGTCTTTGGAGATGTATTTACTAGAAAACCGGCTTCATGTTTGGACATCCATCCTTGTGTATCAGCTTCATTGACTGCAAATATTTTTTGTGTCAACAGAGATTCAGTAGGGTCTGATTCCAATGTCTTGTAATACCTCATATTAGCCAATTGACACAGGCATTCTTTATCTTAGTGGGTGGTATTCATAATGATAATAAGGGGGAGTAAACTCTCATTGAGGAGATTCCGCCCCGAGTGAAGACCATCTCTGCACTCCGGAACAGAATCTCCGCAATGAGAGTTCTCAGTGCAGAGATTCTACCCCGAGTACGGCGACTCCCCCCACGACTGCAGGGCCTCCACCACGAGTGCGGAGGCCCTTTGTGAATTAGGTCCTGGGTGGTTGAGACGAGATATCTTGTCCGCCTCATCCTTTAAACCAACATGTTCCGGTCTTAGGCCTTTGTCAGGATTAATGAGATCTCTATCACATCCAAGTCCTGACTCTGTCATGATAAAGGTAAGAATACATCTTACCATGTCTCTTAAACTAAAAGGAACTGTCCTGGACTTAAGCAAACTATGGCTCCACTGGTCTCATCAGAAGGGAGCCGCTCCTGTAGTAACGCATTTGTCAAGTTAGTAGTCCCTCTGTGCACCTAGTTGCATCCCTCATGGGCCAAATAAAACAGACACCACTGCTGTAGCCCCAAAAGAAATTACTACAATGACCACAGCTGCCACCAAAGCATTTATCATAGCTACTACTATGGCAGGGTCCAAAACCTTGATTACAGCTACAGTCACATCAAGTTTCATGGCAGCAACCACATCTTCCTTGATGGTAAGGACCAGAGGAGAAGCCACAGCAAAGATGACAGCAGCAATAGTTGTCGACAGAGAAGCCATAACAACTGTTAAACCAGCAGTCATCACAGCTGCAACAACACATGACACAAAAGGATCACCAACAGCTGAAAGCACAACAGAGACCAAAGTAATGACCATAGCTGCAAAGACAGCAGGGGCCACAGTAGCAACAGCAGCTGTAGGAGCACTCTGGGCCAATCCTTCAGTTTTATTACTCGATGGACCTTTGTTGTAGCCTGAGAGAAAAAAGAGTTACTGGCAATTTGGAATCTCAGAAACAGTGTGACCAATCTGACCACACACTAAAAGTCAGAGCCTGTGTCTTGAATTTGGAAAAAAAGGATATATTATAAACTCAAAGCTAGAGTAATATAAATCAATCGCAAAAACATACTGTAGATATATAAGAATATTAAGGCATGACCAAATCGAGGTACAATATTGGTTCTTAGCAAAAAACTGCAAATTAGAATCTCTCTAATGGCAATGCAAAAGATTAGGAAAAAATCTGATGGGTAGATGAATGGTTTACATCCTTCTCCCCATACATGGAAAAGATTTGCAACATTTACTTATCTCTACACTAAACTAAGAATAAGGGAAGCCCTATTGATCCAAAGCAAGAAAAGGTATCAGCATCAGAACCTCAGTAGAAGTCCCGTAAACAAAACATCATGTATAGCATATAGCCACAGAATTAGAAGTCAGGAGAGATCTGCACCTCTCAAAAGTCTAAAGGTATCTGTTTAACTTCAAAGTAAGTTCACTAATAAGAAGCACACAGAAAGTTCGAGATACAGGACCTCATCATTCAACCTTGTTATTTCCATTTCCCAGGAAGTGTCTCAGCGCCTGGTAGGATACTCTCATTTTTCAGTCTCAGCTTCTGAAGCGTCATTGAATTCCTCCCTTCGACAGATATCGCTAGCTGGTAGTACTCACTTGTTCTTCCATTAAATTAAGTTGATCTTGCCATTTCTTCCAAGCCTCATTATCTTAAAATACAATGTTCCTTCACTAACTAAGAATGCATTGGTCTGCACCTGCAAAAGAAAAGAAATACATCAAAAACTGTTTTCACATTCAATGTAAATTGTCCCAACTGTAAGCTTAAGGCCACAGTCACGCAAACTTAGCAAGTTACTTTCAAAAGCATATACATTTTGCAACACACATATAATCCTGTAAATACATCAATAACATGCACAGATATTTATTTATATATATTGTACTTTAACATGTGAATGCACTTTTATCAGCTGAAGAAACAACAATTGGGCACATTATAATCATAACACCAACACACACGATTCATTCTTTCTAACCCTTGGCATATGCACTGCATTAAAATGCATGTTAGCTCACCCCGCAAAATCTAAGCCTATGAATGAGCATTGTCGACAGTCCTGTTATCCCTGAAAGAAAAAAGGTTAATGCGCACACACACTCACATTATAAGCACACCATTACTGCACTTTTTATACGAGTGCACCACGTATATTGATTATGATTTTGTATCACACAAATACATAAGGCCAAAGGTTTACCCGCATATATGTGGCCTTATCAACATCAAAGAGGTGGAGCAAAGTTTTGGTACTCCAATCCCTCCTCTGATGACAATCAAGCAATAAAAGATAATGATCAGTTTCTTATCAAATTATCAGATTAGACCAATCATAACCTTGTGATATTAAACAATTTCTGTCTAGACTCCTCTAAAAGTTTTATTTCATCATAATTCCTGCTCTGACCTTCCTCTAACTCCACATTCGCTCTTGTTCTCTTCACCCCTTGTCTTCCTCATCTAACCTGAGCATACTGGAATCCTTTAAAAATCATGAATAGTAATATTGCAAAAGAAGGATAATCACGAAAGGTTTCAAAATGGCACCTAAAAGCCCACTTCCCAAGTTGCCAAACCACTTGCCTATAGTAGAAAACCTGCTTACAATAGATCCCCAAGCACCTGTCACTTCCAATCCCTTCAAATCTTTCATTAGTCCAGATATATTCTTTATATATTTCTCTAAGAACTTACTCTCATCTAGAATATAAGAGCAGCATTGCTGAACTTTGAGAATCCAACACACTCCATCCTTTTTTGCAAGCAGAAGGTCTAACACAAAACAATTCTGCAAAACCATAGACCTTATTGCTACCATCTCTGTGTTTACGAGCAGTAACGAATTTGCTATACCAATGGCTAACTTATCCACAATAGTAGACACCCTTCTAATCTTTAAATCATTCAAAACTACCCCCACAGATGGAATCATGGCACCAAAATGTCTCATACTACTTCCGCTGCACTAGTACCTCTCTTAGACCTTGACTTTTTTCCTAAACGGGGTCTTTGAAATGTTCAACATGATAAATCTTTGGAAACACTATACCTAAATAACATGTGCCATGCCATCCATACAGCAACTTGAAATATGCATTCTGTCCGCAAATGAAATAAACTCCAGAAATCACAGGATCTTGTCCTTCCAGGTAGCAGTAGTATATAAACTTTATTCTGTTAATAACCTTAAAATTCAGTGCAGATACAATACCTTAAAAACATTTCATAAATAAACATACAGCGAAAGTACTTTAGGCATATGCAGTAGCAAGGAATTCCACAGAGATCAATACATTTTAAAATCAACACCTTATAGACTAAAACCTAATGACCATTGAATTAAGACCAGCACTACAGAATTCATAAACAAAATACACTATGACCCAATCAATAGCTGCTCAATACACATAATAAGTAAATTATTTCCCTATGATTCTGCAAAGTTTAACACAGACAGCAATATATCTATAGGCTGTACAACATACTAGCACAGTTTACATCAATTGCAAATACAACAGTGCTGGTCTACGTTGCCTAAGGTTTAAAATCCTGAGCAGCGGCCTAAGTATACATTTCCTAGGTGCACTGTAAAGGCTATAGAAAAGAAAAAGGTGAAATTGTGGCTGAGCTGTTTGTAAATCACATGGACAAGGTTCGAAATCACTTTCAAAGTGGGCGGATGCTGGATATGATACCAGAAAATGCACCATATTAAGGCGAAACCTTATCAAGAAAAAATGCTGTACAGTAGGGAGGAATAGTACGTAAGGTTCTATATCACTAGTCGTCACCAACATGGCATGCATTCCTACTGTGCTTTTTCCAAATTCCCTCTCCTTTCTCACCCTTTGCATTTGATTCTGGAGTGCTTTTTTATGGGCAGTTTCATCCCCCTATTATTCTGTGGGCTGTCAAAAAGATCTTGATGGTCATTTATAGTCAGTTGGTATTTAACATACTGCAGCCACTGGATATTACATGCCTTATCAAGGGTCATACAGTCCTTAATCACTGATCTATTCATTGCAGCTTCAGGGTGATACCCAGTGGACAACCATAGTAGGGGTGGGGCTAACTTAACGGAGTCAGACAGATAGCTACACCCTAATTCTTCATGACAAATTAAATCGGGTACACAATCCAGTAAGTGTAATAACTTGCAAAGGAAACTATTTTCAGCATTTTGTACCAGTACTGGGTCTTACCATCCTCACATGCCTGCTCCGTAAGTGTACATCTGGCCTTATAAATATTTAAAATCACACCCAAAGAGGATGACCCCAGCTTTTTAGTAAACTTGAAAATGGACCTGGTATTTTCATCAAATTGAGTGCGTTTAACTCTAAAAAGGTGTTTCCAGTTACATGTATTGTCACAAGGAAGTCCAAAATACGTAAAAGTATTTACTGTTTGTAAATTAGTGTTTCATATCTGAAAAGATCTTCCCATTCCTTTGGGGCTGCCACTTACCATAGCAAATGATTTTGACTTGTTAGTTTGCAGCCCTAGTGAGTTCATGAACTCCACAAGCCCATCTAGTAGCCTTTGAGGGTCTATCCCCATTCTGACCATCAGCATATAGTCGTCTGTGTACATAAATACGAGTAAACCTCTTGTTCCCACCCTTCGGAGATCAATCACTAACTTCAATAGGTGCTAGTCTAGGTCATTGATATATAAACTAAGCAAAAACGGAGCAAGGACACAGCCCGGTCATACTTGCTTATTAATCTTGACTGGGGTATGGAATTCACCATTTAATCCATATCTGATGTACCCAACAACCTCCTCATGCAGCCGACAAAGAGTATGCACTAACCTACGAGGCATTTATCACCTTCCAAAATGTAGTAGTCTTTGGTTCAACTGGCTTTCTCAAGCTCTACCCATGCTTCTTCCCTTATTGTAGCTTTCCTTTCACTCAGGTCAGCTTTTAATGACCATATATAAGACCGCACTTCCTCCATATCCCTTGGGGATTTCTTTAGAGCCTTTAATAACAACCTGTGGGTTCTTGAGCATGCACCATTAAACCACTTATATGTGTTTGGTGTACAGTGTCCCTTAGTGTCTATTAAAAGCTTAGAGGTTTGTCAGCAGAGAGCTAATTAGGCCTCCAATATGTCCCCGGAGTTTGGGTCGATATCCAGACATGTCGCAATTTCATTACCACTGCTCCTCATTAGGCTTCTAAGCAGTTCCCTAGAGTCCACATCTGCCCACTTGTGCCTAATCCCTCTATTCTTAGAAGATATTTGGGGCAATTAGCCCCAGACACAAGTGGAGCACAAGGGAGTTATGATCATTTTTGTTACTAGGGTCAATCGTAAAATGAAAAAACTTTCCCCCTCAACTCTTGTAAAATTGCAATGTAACCAATTAGAGTACCCTCACCCCTCCCTGTGATTGATACATACCAACCAACTTTATCCTGGAACAAATCAACTGTATGTATAAGGTTATGTCTAAGCAATAATTTGTTTATAGAGTTCCCACACGGATTGTGCTCAAAATGCACAGGATCATCACAGGATCATCATTATCACTATCCCATAACCCACCTACAGAGTTATAAGAAATTGGGCACCATCTGCAAATAAAATCTCCCCCCCACAAAGTGTGATAATCCTTCGTTACTTTTCCGATTACTTTTGCTAGTGCATCTGACAGTGAATCGACAAATGACATGTCTCCACATCTAAAATTATTATAATAGAAATGTATCAGTACAATAACAGGAAGGAAGTCAAAGTATAAACACACAATCTAGAAAAGAGGATAATCAAGATGCATATCTACTATTTGACAGGGCAAAGATGTATTAATCAAGGCCAGCAAACCCCCACTATTATGCTCATGAGCTACAGGCAAAGCTGTTGTTGTTAAGGCAAAGAACCCGTTCACATATATACTATCACACAACCAGGTTTCCAGTAAACATATGATTTTACAACCTCCCATCATGTTTATCTAATCTGGGTCTATCAAGTTCTGAGCAATCCCTACAACATTCCAAAATACAGCAATAGTGTCCACTGTGAATATAGGTATGAATTGGCAGGACTCTGTTTGCGGACACTGTTCCTTCGTAAGGTCACGTTTGACTATGGATGGACAGGACAGGCCAAGGCCTGAGGAGGATTACTACCTCCAGTTCCTAAGTCAACCCTTTTTTGTCCCACCACCCCATTCTCTATGATACAGTTCAGATGGTGGAGATGTCTGATTCCAAAATTGTAATCCACAGATGTATCCATTGGCTCCGGTGGTCCTGATGTGCCTGCCTCATTTTGATGTTGCACCTCTTCAGTATTCCCCAGTCAAGCAACATCTGCTAAAGCTGAAAAACGATTTTGAGTGGGAATAACAAAAGGCACCACGTGGAATCTTCTCAATGATGGTATCACACGATTAAACACAGAAGGAACCAGAAAATTGAGATTATAGAAAAAGCTCAGACATACTGTTGTAATGGTACAGTTATTTTTAGGCTCTTTGATAGCCTGTGTAAGATTGTATCAACCACATATGTGCTAGAGAAATTAATAACAAAACAGTCTCCCTGTTCCCTCTTCAATGTATTACCCAGCCAAGAGACTCTCCGCACTATGATAATATTCTGTGATGTGCAAGTACTACTCAGATCCCCCAGGGATGTACATAACCAATGTATAGCTTTATTTTTTACTTGAATCTGGGTCTCATTTTGGCCATGATGCATAGTTGGTGCATTCTTTAAGATGATCACCAGTCGGTCTGCCTCTGGAGATAGTTGAAAAACAGGCTGCATAAATAGGTCGCATATTATCTGGAGTGCAATCATCAGTTGGTTGAGTCGCAGGGTGTGAAATGGTTGTGTTAACCTGCAAAGGCAGATGATGTTTAATTGGGGCAACGCTCTATGTAGACTGTACATATTTTTCCCTTTTTGGAATTTCCAGAACTGTTGCACTCTCAAGTTCTTCAGAGACTCTATGGCCAATATTCTTGTCTCTAGAGGCATTGGAATCCTTCACACATAATGGCCTATCTATAGCTACTAAATCTAGTACATGGCCTTTAATATCTTTCAATGTCGAATCAGTACCAGTCAAGGCTGCTACTATTGTATTAATACGCTTGTGAATAATGTTTTCCACACTTTTTAAATCAAGCTGAGTACTAAGTCCTGTGGGTCTGTGGGTTTTAAAATATGATGAAACAGTGGCCCAGTAGAAAATGGCCCCTTCTCCAGCATTTCCTCTCTCACATTTGGATTTCTAGTGCCATTTTTTAGGTGTTTAGTACTCTTCTGCCTCTTTGTTGGAGGTGACCCGGTTGGTCTCTGGCCTCATGGAACTGACTCTCTTGTACCAGGTCCAACGGACCATCATAAATACCAGGGTCGTTCTTCCCTCCAGCACTACTTATCAGCTGTGAACTCTAATCCTCCATCAGCACTTCCTCACAAAGATCCCCTCACATATTTTCTGTACTCACATGTGTTTATGTACTCACATGTGAGGGCAAAGAGTCTATTGGGATGGGGATCTTGGGTGTGGCCAATGTTAAAGCTTTTTTTATGGCACCCAGTCTCTACAACATTTTCAATTTTGAATGTATTGCTCCCATAGCATTAGTCAGAAAAATTGTAATTGTACCTGATAAAGGCGACCCTTTTTTGGTGCAGCTGAGTTGATGGGGGCTTTTAATTCCCTCTTGCCCACAATGGACACTTAAGTGCCTAGACACAGCACCTAGACACCCTATGGCAGCCCCTAGACACCCTCGAGTATAAGTTGCGCTTTATATATTTTATTTTAATTTCCTTATTTTCAAGTACTATCTATCTACACTGGTGCGAGAGATCTTTCCTGCTAACATGAAAAGTTGGTGAAACGTTGGTGCCAACAGGGGTGGCCCAGCCTTTGTCCAGCCACAGACGGCACGGACGGGCCTGTTCTTGATCCGGTCTTCACCAAGGCACACGCAGCGGGATCCCTTCGGTGCTTATAGCGCAAGAAAATCTTGGCCCATCATTACCGCCTGGAAGTCTGAGGGACTAAGTCCCACCCCACAGTGGTGGATTAAATCCTGGTTGGGGGACAACGTAGGCCAAATCGCCGAAATCAAAACTGGAGGTAGGAAACAGCATGATACACACCCGTGCAACGGGATCCCCTCTGGCGCTTATAGTACAAGACACTCTTGGCCCCTCCTTGCTGCGTTGAAGTCTGAAGGACAAAGGCCCACCCACGACACAGTGGTGGATTAAGCCCTGGTAGGGGGGTGACATGACCCAAATCCCCAAAATAGAAAATGTGAGCAGGGAAACAGCATGATGCACAGGATCTTGTCCTTCCAGGTGATTTGGATGCCTAGCCCTTGCTTCGAACACATGCTCACAATCACTTTCTCCTAGAAATAAAGGATCAAAATAACATTGATCAACATGTATACACAACTTTCCGTTATGTTGCCCATCTAAAGTCAAAGCTGTAAAATTTCCTTTCTCTTGGTGTTCCTTTTCTTCACTACTCCACTTATGATCTTTAAGACTCATATCTTCCTCAGTTTGTTATATTAGATTTCTCCATCTGTCTTCCACTTGTGAATATGTGGTGTCTAATGTTTTGAGCGGTACGTAATATTTGCCTGCAAACTCAACACCCTTAAAATAAGGATTTTTATTTAAATGTTTAATAAGAGGAACTTGTGAATGAACAGCATCATAATTTGAAAATAGGAGTCAAAACTACAGTCTCCATTAAATATGCTTAACAGAAGACTACAAGAAATACCATATGTCAAAGGCAGGTAAATGTGTGCAGACATAGAAATCCATGCTATGTAAACAAATGATTGACGGCATGCTGAATTAATCAAACATTCACCCCCAGTCAAGAGATATGGGTGAAATCCATCATTCTTTTGCTCACCATGCTACCCCAGTGTAGACCCAGCCATATGCAAACCAGTCTTGACCCTGCTCCTCATGGGAGCAGTCCAGCCGGAACTGCCCTTCTCCATTTTTACAAAGCAGCGTTAAGCCACTTTTTGTGGCTTAACACTGCCTTGTAAGTGTGGCCCCTTTACACACATCACTTAGCGTGAAAGGGGCATGCAATGGGTGTTGCTGTGGGTGTTCCGCCGCAACACCCATTGCTTTTTGACGCTGCCCCAGATTTCTAAGGGTGTGTAATTCTGAGGCTGCGTCAAAAACAAACGTCATGCAAGAGCATGTGTTAAAATGGCAAAACGAGGGGATATACTTTTATTTCTCCTTATTTTTGCTTTTTCTATGTGTGCTGCATAATACAGCACACTAAGAAGAAGCAAAACGCCATTAATGATTGTTTATGTGCAGGAAGGTATCCTTTCCTGTACATAAACAATCATTAAATAATGACGATTTGCTACTACCATGTGTGCTGCGTTCTGCAGTACACATAGAAGTAACAAATTACCGTTATGGATTGTTTATGTGCAGGAAGTGACACCTTCCTGCACAACAACAATCATTCCCTGCAACTCAGGTACCCTTGCACTCTGGTGCAAGGGTGCCTGCGTTGGTGCTAGGCAGCTAATTTTAGCGCCAGCACTAAGGAAAACACAGTGGTGCACCATATTGTTGTAAATATGGCACATCCCTGCGTTTTGGAAAAGTCGGAACGCGGCGCTGCCAGATTTGGCACTTCTCCACACTCTGAAATTTAATTGTAAATATGCCCCATAGTGTCTTCATATTCATAAAGCAATCTAAAATAAAAAATGTAAGTATAATCACCTCTAGATGCATCTGTATGTAACTCCTCAACTCCCCTGACTCGCTCACCTCTATCTTTAGGATGTGATGCAGTAGGGGCAATAGTAGACCTTACTTCTACTGTCTTATATGTGACTGAATATAACCCAGTAAGGACAATGATTTAATACAACAACTACAGCTATTAATCTGCCAGTTACGAAGTATCTACGCCCATTAGTATTAGTATTACTATTGGTATTGGCTTCCATTTCTACGTCGGAATCTAACTCCTGGGTGGAATAAAGGAGCTGCAGTGTCTTCTCTGTTGACTTCCACCTGTGGAAACAGCAAAACCAATGTCCAAATAATATCAAGATATATACAAGGTCTTCGTGAGATGTCCTTAGCCCTACTCCGTGTTCTTCTAAGGGACAACCTTACGCTCCTTCAGCTTCTTTCTTGCCTATAAAATTATGCAATGTCTTTGATAAGATATGGTTAGATTTCATTCACTATCAGTCCCAGAATGAAATGCTTTAGTTCGTCAACTAGTACAGGAAACTCATTTGCATCCAAAAGGGGAAATTCAGCTATGTCCAAAATAAGATTTCTCAAGGTACTCAGTCTTGTCAACAAAGGAGGTTCAAAGGTAACATCAAACTGGAGATCAAGTTCCTGTAGTTTCAATTGAATTTTCACAATGATCCCAAAATTCCCAGACCTTGGTCTCCCTGTCATTTTCGAGGAAATATGTCCATTCAGAAGATGTGTATCTGCAACTTGGTACTCTCTCTCTCTTGGACCTTCTTAGTACTGACTCTTCATCTCCTTCACTCAGAGTCCTTGAATTCCTCCCTTCAACAGATAACTGCCAACTGGTAGCACTCCCTTGTCCTCTCATTAAATTCGATTGACCTTGCCAGTTCTTTCTTGCCTCACTATATTAAAATACAATGTGTCTTCGCTAACTAAGAATGCTTTGGTCTGCACCAGCAAAAGAAAAGAAATAAATTGAAAACAGCGTACACGTTCATTGTTAAACGCCCGAACTGTAAGTTTAAGGCCCACAGTCACGCTAACTAAGCAAATTACTTTCAAAAGCATATACATTTTGCAAATCTCATATAATCCTGTAAAAACATCAATAACAATCAAAGTTGTTCATATATATATTGTACTTTCACATGTGGATACACTTTTTATTTATTGAAACAACAGCTGGCTATGTTATAGGCATTACACCATCACACACATTATTCATTCTTTCTATCCCTTGACAAATGTACTGCATTAAAATGCATTTTAGTGCACCCCCGTACAATCTTAGCCTTAGATGAGTATTGTTGACAGTCCAATTGTCCCTGAAATCAAAAAAGGTTAATTCACACACACACACTCACATTTTAAACACACCATTACTGCACTTTCTATATCAGTGCACCATGCATATTAATTTTAATTGTAACACACAAATACATAAATCCAAAGGTACACCCGCATGTATGTGGCCTTATCAACATAAAAGGGGTGGAGCAAAATTACGCTACTCCAGCTGCAACCAAGGCAGGGACAGCAGTAGCAATGAGAGCCTCCAACACACCAAAGAAATAACAGAAACCACAGCTCTAACCTAACCATAACAACAACCAAAGCAAGAAACAACGCGTTCTCAACAAGAAAAAAACATCAACACACCTGGCATTGCAGCAATGATAGCAGCTACCAATATTTTATGGACATGAGCTGTGACCACTGCTACAATTAGGTCAAGAACCACAGCAGTGAAGACTGTTAAAACCACAGCACGGACCACAGTAAGGATCACACCTGCCACCATACAGATAACTACAGCACTGACCACTGCTGCCTTCATGACAGTGACAGAGCAATGACTGTAGCTGCAACCAAAGCATGAACACCAAGATCCACAGCATTTGCTTCCATTGGTGCAACATCATGAAAGACAGAGCAACAAGAACAAGAGCCCTACCATAGCCAACACAACTATTACCACAGCTTCCATTGCACCAGCAACAACAGCTGCAACAATACTTTCAAGCACCTCCAGGAGCCCAGCATTGACAACAGTTACCACCACATCTGGGGCCACAACAGTGACCACAGATATTAAAAGAGGAGAGATCGAAGTAGTGACCTCAGCTATCACAATGATCAGAACAACATCAGTGACCAAAGCTGCATCTGCAAAGTGACCACAGATGTCTCCAGGGCAGGGCATTACTAGTGACAACAGCTTTGTCTACAGCAGGAGCCATAGCAGTAGGAACAGCTGAAAGAACAGGAAGGAACCACAGCATCAATGACTGGTATAACAAGAGCAGGGACCAAAGCAGGGACCACTGCTGCCCGAACCACCAGGACCACAGCAGTAACAAAAGCTGTGACCACAGCTTCTACTACAAAAGTAGGCCTAGGAGATACATTTCGGTCCGCTTGCGGAGTTTGCAGAGTTTTTCCCATTATACGCTCCGAGAAGAGCGCAGAGTTCCGAAAAACAGTGCCTAGTGGCACGAAGCAGAGTTTTTTCTCTCTCGTGGCTTGCCAACATTAGGTTTGCGAGCGTGAGCGAGGAAAATTCAACGCTAGACCACCTCCTGGTGAGATTTCTCAACACGGGCGGTTGCGGCAGGCCGCTACCTCTCGCATTGAGAAACCTGATGCTCGCGTTGAGGAAGCTTCTGCTTGAGTAGAACATCTACTCGAGTGGCAGAAAGCAGCTGCGCCTGCTTGCACTGGACGTGATGCCGTTTGTGCTGATTTTACAATGCAGGACAAACTCCCTGCGCTAAAAATCAGCGCAAGCAGCGCAACTTACCTCACTCCGCTGCTTGCTGAACTCCGCCTAGCACGGCAGAGCTTTTTTTGTCACTTCGCGGAGTTCCGCAAAGCCTGTCCAGGCTAACACAAAAGTAACAGCAGCTGCAACAATAAGTCCACATATATCGAGGAGCACAGTAGTGACAACAGTTGCAACCACATCTGGAACCATAGCAGTAACCTCAGCTGTAAAAATAGCAGGGATAACTGTAGTGGCCATAGCTATCAAAATACCTGGGACGAGCAGCCACAGTCATGATCACAAAGGGACTGCGACTGCCATAGGGCAGGAACTCCAGCCGGAACAACAGCTTTGACCATAGCAGGGATCACAGTAGCAATGACCTCTGCTAGCACAGTATGGGCCACAGCATCAGCCACTTCTGCAACAACATGCATATTAAATGATATAAAAATCCGAAATAAATATCAAACAAACTGCAATAAAATAAAAATTAAAACAAAAAAAGTGTTTTTTTAAATTTGAAACAATAACATTTACTATTCCCACTCCATCTTAAGCCAAAGGAGGAAAAGAGTTACCCTTTGAAAGTATGAAGTTTACTATTCCCCCAACAACCTAAGCAACAATGTAGAAAGCATTAGACTTCAGAGGGGTCATATTTACTATTCCTACTCCAACTTAAGAAACAGTAGGGAAAACACTGGACTTTGGAAGGGCCAAACTTACTATTCCCAATCCAACCCCAGCAACAGTAGTGAAACCATTGGACTTGGGGCGGGTTCAGATCTTCTTTTCCCACTCCAACCTAGCTAACAGTAAGGAAAGTGTTGTACTTTGGAGGGTTCAGATTTACTATTGCCAATCCATCCTAAGCAACAGTAGAGAAAGTGTTGGGCTTAGAGTGTTTCAGTTTCCCCACTCCCAAACCAAGCTAAGCAACAGAGAGAGTGTATTGGTAAAAATTATAATACATCTAAAATATATATTTTTTACAAATATAAAATGAAAAGTTAATCATTTTATAAAAATAAAAAATAAATATTTACAAATTACAAACACTAACAAAATATAGTAAAATAACTACACACTCTTTACCCTTATAATTACAACCCACAAAGAAAATATAAGTAATACAAAAAATTCAATACATCACAACAAATAAGAAAATTCAAAAAGAACTAAATATTATTTAAAAAAATAATTCGAATAATTAAATAATTTAGATAATTAATGTGATCATCCAATTAAAATAAAATACTGATCATCGATCAAAAAATTATTAAATTATTTATCAATTCCATCATTTATATATCTAATCTAATTAACCAATTGAAATAAAAAAAATAAGAAAAATGACAATACGTATTTATTGAACACTTCATCAATTAAATAATGTACATGGCTAAAATGTAATTAAACATTTAAAAACCTTTCCACCCTACTCCTCTAGAAACCTAATAATAATTAAAACATGTAAAAAATCTAAAAAGCACTTTAAAAATATTACCAAAACAATCAAAAACTTTACAAATTGCAAACAACTATCAGTAACATATTTATAACTTAAAACACACAAAATCAATAAATATTACGAAATGATAAAAAATCAATATTATATATAACTGTCTTTTAAAAACACTGAAAAGCACAATATTCTCACCAGCATTATTTTGTCCCATGCTATTCTTGTCATCACCTATTTTTTCATAACAATAGTTTGTTATTCAATATTAACATCAAGCACTGTAACTACTGATGCTATGACAGTCAATGCCACTGCAATAATCACTTCTGTCAAATTAGCAGTGATGAAAGCACTGAAAACTGCTGCACTAGTTTGGAATTCAGAGCGTACCAGAATAGACATGGTTGCTGAGATTACTGCTGACACTATGGCAAGATCAACTGCGGCGACTACAGCTGGAGCTAAAGCAGTGATCATAGCTGCTCATACGACCATGACAACAGTAGCAACAACAGGTTACACTACAGCAGGGGCCTTCACCGAAAAAAACAACTTCCAAACAGCCTGGGGAAACAGCAGCAATCACAGCTACCACAACTCCAGGAATACTGTGGGGATCACAGCTGCCACAACAACAAATGTCACAGCAGTAGCCAAAGCTGCCACAGTAGCATGGACCACAGCAGAGACAACAGCGGTCACTACAGCAAAATATGTCACCATAACAGGAATTACAGCAGTGATCACAGCTACAACCAGTGTCGGAACCACTACTGCCAACATGGAAGTTTCAAAAGAAGCAACAACAGTTGCCACATCAGGGCAATACCACAAACAACAGAATTTACAATAACTGGAACCACAACTACTGTCACAATTGCTACCACAAAGGACACCACCATTTTGATCACAGCAAGGACCACAACTGCCAGAGATAGTGCGCCCACACCTGCTCCCATGTCAGGGACAGCTTCACCAGCCACAGATGAAACCGCTGTAGAGACTGCAGCTGTGATAACAGTAGCAAGGACAGCAAGGACAGCAGTAGTAATAACATATTCCACCTTAGCAGGGACCACACCTCATCAAAGACTACAGTACCGAACCCACGTGCAGTCACAAGAGAAAAAAGAACTATCACCCCTGCGGGGACCAGAGTACTGACCACAATTCTCAGCACAACAGTGATAATAGAAGGACATTATTGTATTTTCAAGAAAGGGGGCTTCTACTCTCTTGTGCCCAAAAGGCTCAATTTTCCAATATGTATGCAGATGAGAAGCATGTTTTCCAGTTGACTAATTCAATAAGGCACAGTGTTTGTTGAAAGGTGTGGAAGAGCTGGGAACACTTCGGCTATGACCTTCTTCAGACAAAAATCTCCTATGAGGTGTGATCTGGTCCCAGTGTGTGAACACAGATGGCCTACACCAGCATCTTGGGGCTTTTTACTGGGACATATACTTATAGGAATGCTGTACCTAAAGACATTTGTCTCTTCAAGAGTTAACGTTGTTTCCTCTTTAGTTACCAGCTACTCATCCACCTGTTCATGGTCATAATCATATGCTCAGCATGAGCGCATAGATTCCCACCTATCTTCTTTTTTAATTTGTTATAAATCTTGCAATGATGTCCTGGACATGAGATGCATAAGTATTGTTTTTTGTTAATGGAAAATTAATGTTTCCTTTCTCTTTGTGTGTTCTCTCTTCCGTTTCTGCTATATTAGGTGTACACTGATTGTAGGATTAATGTGGAAGTTCCTATTTCTGAAAATGTGTTAGGTATGACTAGAGACAATTTTACCTGTCTGCCAGTGCTAATGTAATGACAAAAGAAATACAGGCAGAGAGGAGCTATGATCAGCTCACTTTAGTCATTGCAGGTGAGCATGAGATTGGTTGTTGGCTGTGTAACTTTATGCATAAGAATGGCCTTTTTACTACATTTTGTTTTGGGAGCTTTAGGTAAGCCCATTTGCATGTACAGTCCCAGCCTAGACTACATAGGAGTTAGGAAGGAGATAATGCCATAACTGGAGAAACAGAAAATGTTGTCACTCCTCTGGTTACCAGCAAGCAATGATAGCGTATCATATGCAATTGGAGTGAAGACTAAAGCCTAGAGAGATTATTTTCACAAAGACCTTCACCTAATGGATGAGAGTACTACCCTCATTCAAGATGGTAGTTGCTGTGTCTAGCAAGATGACATGGCCGAGCCACAGGGAAAAGTTTCAACAGGACTTCCCACATTTGTTACTAAGTTTATATTCAGATGCCGGCCTGCTGGAAAAGCTACCAATTTCTTTTAGGTCAGCCTTCATTTGCTAATAACCAAAAGCGTATGTCCCATAAGATGCATTCCAGTGATACTCTGACATTTCATAATATGAAGTTCTTTCAAAATATATATTACTGTTTTTGATACATGTGTTGTTTCTGTTTACTAGATACCGGCCTTCCGGTCTACTTCTATGAGTTCCAGCATCGAGCCAGCCACTTTCGTGACTTGAGACCAGATTTTGTAAAAGTTGATCATGAAGATGAAATTGGTTTTATTTTCGGTGGACCCTTTTTGGATCATGACGTAATAGTCTTGGGTAAATTTTGTATAATTGTATTTCCTTCTTCTTTATATACCTAGGTATTTCAGTTATTAGTTCAATAGTCTCTTATAGTACCATGACACATTCATTTAATTGGATCCAATGGCTTAAACTATTGTTAACAGTTGTCTGATTTCTAGATTGGCCAGAAGAATACATCATATTAGAACATTGGAATGTTGGGAGCTCCATTGAAAACAATGGAGTGCCACGGGCTACAAATGGCTGGCAAAAGCCCATAGCTCAAACATTCCAATGTTTCTTCAAAGCTGTTGCTGTAAACAAGAGGCCTCATGGAGCCAGAGGGGATTTCAGTACTCTCGGAGTCAGTGAGGTCTTTGTTTTTCAAATTAAAAGATTCTGCCCTCTAGGGGCAGAATGTTCTATTAGTCTTAGAGCCCACCATAGCGGGCTCTACTGGCCTTTAAAGGCCCGCCCCCTGGAGCGGGCGTTGAATAGTCGATAGAGCCTACTATGGTGGCCTCTAAGTCTATAGTTAAGGCTTAATAAAATTGCTGATAAATGGAAAATTAATATTGTATGTTAAAGATGAGTTTTTTACTGCACATTTTTTAGTTTATACAAAACATATAAATGTTCCTATCCATTTTACAACATGTAAAAAATTCAGTTTCTAATATTCATTATACTACTTTTCAGTCATAGATTGAATTGATCAAAAGGATCACAAAGATAAATCACTTCATTATTTTCACTGTCACTGAAAGGAACAGCAGGTTTTATTGTCCATAGTGCCATGTGATTTTGGAATAGTCCTCACAAATATCTGCTCATCACACATTTGTACACAATAACATATCAAGTGTTTCACTGTCTCCAAAGTCGGATCACACAACCTACCAAGATCCATATAATTTTATGGCAATTACTAGCTGCTTCCCTAACTGAAATTTCATTACAGTAACAAGGAAACACATCAAAATAACACAACAAAAATACAATACAAAAAAGGATAATACAAAAACCCACCAACAGACCAACACACCATAGCAAACTACTCCAAAATACAATACAAAAACAACACAACTTGTCAAATTAGCAAGACAATACAACACAATGCAAAAGGAAAATCATAGCACAGCAAATCAATAGCAAGAAAACTCAATAAAATCCAGAAATAATCTAAAACATGATGAGCAACCCAATGACAACACAAGAACACAACACAGTCACACTACCACAACATCACACTAACACCAAACGAAAATATAAAAAGGTGACAATATAACAGAACAGCTCGAACCCAAAAATACATCATACCATGAACAATAAAACACCCATACAAGCACAGCACAAATCCTCCAAACAGAACACATCAACATGATACAATAAAATAGCAACACAGAATAAAATAACCTAACAAAACAAAACACCAAAAAACATTTAATCAATAAATCAACACCTCATAACATACAAAACAGCAACACGTCGCAACACATCACACCACAATAAAACAGCAGAGCAGTACACAAACCAAAAAACAAACAAACAACAAAAATACAAATACTACAACAAAAGCAACAGAGAAACATAATACAACACAACAACTTAATAATCTAGGTATAGCACAAAGATGCAACAATTACAGTTTTTGCTATGGTGTTGTGTAATGCTGTTTTTTTTGGTCTTTTTCTGATGTACGGTTTTGGGGTGTTACTGCTTTGTGTTGTGATTGCATTATAGTGTTTGGTGTTGTGCTGTGATGTGTTAATTTGTTATTTGGATATTGCTATATTTTTGTGGTGTGTTATTGTGGTGTTAATGTGTTTGGTTGTTTTAATAATGTATTGATGTTCTGTTGCTGTTTTGTTGTGTTCTCACGTGTTTTAATGTCTTGTTATTATGGTGTGATCTTGCATTGTTGTGGCTTGTTGTGCTGTTGTTTTTTTTTCTTTTCTTTTTTTCTTTTCCCTCATAGTAGCAGCCCAGGAGCTGACTTAATGCTTTCAGGCCGAGACCCTACCAGTATCTGAAAAAAAAATAGGTCAAGATTATTCTGAATGTTTAATCATTGGGTGGCAAGTATGGAGTTAAACTATGTTAACTGGAAATGAATATAGTCAGAGTAACTTTGGGCATCATTGTGATGTCGGGTGGATGCACCATAGCGGACTAGAATCGCCCGACCATAGGTCGGCGGTTCCAACCACACAATTTGGATGTGACCACCCTATGTACGGTCGGAAACATCCATTTTTCAATGGCAGCTTGTGCGGCAGGCGGTATAGGCCCGCAGCACAAGCTGCCATTGAAAAATTGATGTTTTTAAACATCCCTGCCACACGATGAAGGGATGTTTAGGGGTCACCATAGCCGAGGGCCAGCGGGGAAGGGGGCCTTGCTAGGGGCTTGCAAAATCACTTTCCGACAGCCTTTCCTTGTCAGAAAGTTCGACATGCAAAGGATGTCGGAAACTGACATCACCCGACGGCAGAGCCGAGGCTGGCTCCACCATCATTATGGGATTATTTGTCTTTCCGACACTCCGAACGGCTCAGCAAAGCGGAATCCCCCCATAGGTTTCACTCTGACCACCCTCATTGTAATACGGTGGCCCCTGTAAATCCCTACACCATGTAGGAGTCACCATGAGGGGCTTGCCATGCAGTGCAGGGATTCACAGAAACTCCCATTTCTCTATGGGAGCTTGTGCTGCGGCCGGTTTCTGACCGCAGCACAAGCTACCACAAAGAAATGGGAGTTTGCGACCGCACCATGTGTGGTCGCATCCTAATAGGGGGGGGCGAAACCGCCAACCTATGGTCGGTCGGTTCTCACACCAAGATGGTGTCCGTCAGACGCAAGTCCGCCCGACATCGTAATAGGCCCCTTAGTCTACCTGTGCCTAGAAATGATGAATGTGTCTATCTGTCATGCAACTGGTGCTCATGTAAAGCACTCTGATACCTTCGGGTCAAGTTTGCGCTATATAAAATTGCAAAAAAGCCAGTATTCACTGTACTCCATACAGTGGCCCATGCCATTAGATAATGTAAAATTTCCTAGCTAACATGAAGGAATGGTTCAATTCTATTAAGGACACAAAGGTGAGGATTATGCATTTTGTTCCTTCATCTGTTTTGGTCAGCAGCCTGTTAATAAATCATCTTCAACAGAATAACAATGGGACTACATATCCTGTGTGTTGCCCCAAAAGTCAAACTGTCCATCAATTACAAGGCGCTGCTTCCTTGAAAACAGTCCAGAAGGGAAAACACTTCCTCTTTCTTCATGCATAAGGCTAAACAATGGCTTTCTTCTGATTTATACTCCTGTCTCTGCTCAGATCCTATAAGTAAAAGTACAGTGTAAGTGAGGCTATCCTCATATCTTGAACAAACATGCATCACATGGTTCAGGTCCAGTGGAAACAATATTTATTATAGTGATATCAACTAAGATATTTGTACCCAACATTGTGATCGTCTGCAACACCCTTGGTGGAAGTTTGAGCATCCTGATCTCGTTGGGTAGGAGAATTCTCTCTCTGTGTCCCTAATAGAATTGAAACTTTCCTTCACGTTAGCTAGACAATTTTACATCCTGTGTCAGAACCGGAGGCTCCAATTATGCAAGTTTACAGTATAGTAAGAACCAATGATGCCACCCCATCACTGGTTTAAAATAGAACTTGAAAGTCAAATCTGACCACTAGTCTGCCGCATATATCATCCAGGCAACCACCCAGCTCTAAAGCCTTGAAACAAATAGCCCCTCTGACCAAGTGCCAGCTTACTACATGACTCATCAAACCAATCTTGCTTTGATTGGTGAAGACACTGCTTTGCATAGCTTCATGATGGCAATCAGAAGCTATCTAGTCCTCTTCGGTCTTAATTCATCCATAACTTCTTATACATCTTAATGCATCTCATCACACACTACTTAGGATTCTCAGGAAAAGACAGGTACTGAACACCGTACTGTGAGACTTGGTGTTCCTGAACATTGTAAATGAAAAGCCTTCCTACTTAAAGATTCTAGCCAAGACATTTAGCACTCTTACATCCAACATCCTATTGTAGGAGATAAGACACAGGAACATTGTCAACTTACTTGACAGTTCAGTTCCTTCCTCAAAAGGAGGTGATTATCTTGCCATGATTCCATGAGATGGAAAATGAGGTTTACATCCGGAACACGGGAATATTTGAGTTCCAGAGGGACAGACAAATGAACTCCCCCTTAACAGTCTATTGTCACCTATAGAAGGGTAAGGTGTCCTGCAGAAATGGCTGACCTACATGCGTCAACGGAGCAATAGGCCAAACCCTTCTCCACTAATTCGGACAGAAAATAAAATATGTGGACTTTATCTGTCCCCACTAGATCTAGATTATGTTCCATACATTAACAGGGCCGTCTGCAGCAACCAAGCTATTCTGCTTGACCATAGAATTTGACAAAGCTTTCTCAAAGAGATTAAAAGGGTGTTCCAAAAGGACTCTGATTCTCCAGCATCTCCGGTAATCCTCCTCACTGTTGAGCCAAGGGTACCATCCTTGAGGATGTTCGGACTCTGGGGAAGTAGGATAATCCTCAGAAAGTTCCATAAGATCTGGAAACTATGCTTGAGACCTCAAAAATGGTGTCACCACCAGCAATTCCGCCCTCTGTATCCTCACCTGAGTCGTGTGCCTCATGATTATTGAAAAGGGAGGAAACTTATACTCCAGGGTCTCACCTCAATCCCTGGAGAATATATCAGTCAACTCCACTAGGGGATCTGGCCTCTAGTGTTGCAGGGATTCTGCATATACACAGAGCTATGTGCAGTATTATGGGACCTCGGTGTATAGGGACTGTGCCTTCCTACCCCCTTAGTACCCATGAGCCCAGGACCGTCTAGCTATAGTGTCTCACTCGCTCTCCAACACACTCACAGAGAAGCAAATGATTAGACAACCCAGAACACAACACTCCCGGATCTCTCAGGAATCGCGGTAACAAGACACACCTTTTCGCTCACACTCTCGTACCTGTCCACAATAAGATCTGACCGAGACACAAATATAGTTCAAAATGTTTATTTTAACTATCATGCTCTAACATGCAGTATACGTGCCACAACAAGCAGAAAAATGCATAACACAAATATAGTTAGCATTGCAGCTAGGACATATATCATAAAGGGAGATGTCATCATACAAAGACAATGGAGAAAGGAGTATAGTGCCTAACCTCCCTCCCCTTGGCAAGAAGAAATATTATTATATAATAAAAGATCTCTGGGCTTTGTCAGCAGACCCCATACCTTAGACTATAGATAGTTTTTCTATACCGTAGATGAGAGTTGCTCTTCTCCCTGGAAAGGTCCCTTTCCAAGTGTGTGCCATCTAAACATTCATCCCCGTAATATCAAAGTACGAGCTTCCAGCAGCAGCTGCATCTGTATTTTTTGTCTAGGTGCTAGGGCCGGACCAGAACAGAACAACAAGGGGCATTGTTTACCGGCCTTGCTCACAATGTTCAGACTAAACTCCAGAAACAGGCAGAGAACGGACACAGCAGACAGTTCTCATGTGAAAGGCATAAACAGAGTCTTGCAAAATAAAGCCATGTAGTAACTTGCGCAAAAGCTGCATCATGGTTGCAGGGTTCATGCTAACTTAGTAATGTTGATAATGTCCCTATCGGCCACGTGACACTAGTTGAAGAACCGCTGAAGCTGGTAGTCCAGCCTCGATGCAAACAGGTCTGTCTGACACGACCACTTGGACATTATTCCATTGAATAGGGTCGTGTCCCGTTTCCACACACTGATATCCTTCAGATATCTGGAGTTCAAATCTGCAATCATATTGAATCTCCCCAGGAGGTACTCTGCTGTAACTGATATCTTCCTGTCTAGGCAGAACTGCCAGAAGCCCATGGCTATTCTGAAAGGGGCCTGAACTTAGTATCTCCCAACTGGTTTTTATAAAGGGACTGCTGACACATTGTCTATCTTCAATAAGATGGAGCATGAGGTCTCTTGTCGGCCAACGAACTACAACGCAACCCTCTAGGAGATCGAGGCAATTTAAAGGGAAGGCTGTTTCTTGTGGTGACCACCGTCCTCCTGTACTAATGTATCCAGATCTTGCCCCATCCCGAATGACTTGCGTCCGACTCTATGAACAAGTCCGAGATGAAAACGGAAATGGCTTTGCCATTACACGTATCAATATCAACTAGCCACCACTAGATGTTTATTTTGGCCTCCTCTGACACAGAAATCATGTTGTCGTGGGTCAGACCTTTCCTGAGATATGACGCCTTTAGTCTTTGTAGGGCCTGGGTGCAAAGAGAGCCCGGGAAAAATGTTTGGATTGACGAAGCCAAGAGACCACTATTCAGACTAGGAGCCTCAGCAACCCTTTTTCCCCTCGCAAGAGTTTTCTTCTGAAGACTAATCGGTGGAGCAAGGTCATTGACCACTTTAGCTGCTCCCAATAATGAACGGTGTCTTTTTGCATTAACAGTATGTCATCCAGATAAATTATGAACCTTATGCCTGTGGATCGTAACAGTTCTACAGCTGGTCATACCTCCTTAGTGAGACACCAGAGTGGGAAGGAGAGACTGAAAGATAGTATGGTGAACACATACACCTGCTGCCTTCAAAGGAATTGAAGGAATCTCCTATGTTGGGCAAAGATCAGAACCATCAGGGAACCAGCCTCCAGGTCTAACCTTACTATCCAATTATGTGGGAGTAGAATGTCTCTGAGGAGACGTATTCCTTCCATTTTGAAATGACATGAATCACTGATCTATTGAATTCCTTCACTGATCACTGGACAGTTCTCCCTTTCCTTCTCTTTCACCTGGTTTATTTGCTCAAATATTCCCAAGGGTGGAGTCCTGACCTGCTAATTACTACTTTTTCCAAAAGGGCTCGCACTTCCTGATCTATGAGGATAGATGAATAAACCTCTCTGTCTCGCATGGGGTTCCATAGAACTCTATTTGAAAACCTGTTGCCATCTGTAGGACCCAGGTGTCCCCTGTCAGATTTTTCCACTCGTGTATGAATAATGCCAATCTCCCTCCACCTTTTGCTGGGAAGAAGGGATACTCCTTACCTGTTGCACTTTCAGGTATGTTGTTTGCTTTTCAAAAGGCTCGTCTTCCTCAGTGGCCTCTGCTGGTTCCTTGGGTGGGGAATAATCCTGCTGAATTTACCGAGGTCTTGCCACCACCAGGCTCTCCTCAATTGAGGCCATTGGGAGGCTGGAGATTAAGTGCTGTCAGTCAAGTGCCCACTGCTTCTACCAGCCCCTCCCAAAATATTTGCCCAAAAATTGTTTTATGGTCTTTAGGGATTTGGCCAATGAAGAAAACATTGTAACAAACTTGCTCTGTTCTTTATTAAACAAATTACCAAACAGGCTTCCATCCATCACTGGTCCCGCCTCTGTGAGTCTAGCTCACCCAGCTTGGGATCAAACTTAACCGGGATTGACACCTCTCTGTTGTAAGTGCACAACTGACATTTCTGAGTAACCTTATTGCCCTCTGCACCTGTACTTATGTCTGGGGAAATAAGGATCTCTGTCTCCTTGGATTTCTCGGCCATGTCAAGTATTTTTATGAGTGGTCCCATGATATTGAGAAGCTTATCTTGACACTCCCACCAAGAGTGGTCAATTCATTTCTTTGGCTCCTTAATACATTTCATAATGAAGATGGCCATCTTACTATCTCAGGTGTGAGTGCCACCTTGCCTGCTAGGGACAGTCTGGGGTATTATACTTTAAAGAGTCTATTCACTTATTTATCAAGAAGCTTCCTAATTCTAGAGCTCATGTAATGCACTGCCTTGTCAGCTAGGGCCCAATACACTGGCCTCAGTTGGTAAATATCATCCGGGTTCAACATACCTATAGGCTCCTCAGACCTTGCGTCCTCATGAGTGTTGGTATCATCTGTCCTGGGCAGTTTGGACCCTCCTTCTGGTCTGCAAGGTTTGCAGGAACCCAGCTCATCACCAAGATCCTCATCTTGATACTTATTGTCTGATTCCTCACCACTATAGAGTAACTCTGATGGGGGTAGGTCATCCTCTCTGGGGATATTCCCTGGCTTGAAGTTGTCCCTAGTGCCTCCCAAGGCAGATTCTTGCCGCTTCAGGAAGGCTTGCCTCTGTCTCTGTAAGGTGTCGGAGGGGTATGGAGTGGCCAACCTCTCAGCTGTCACTTTCCCATGGCCCTTCTTTGCACCCTGAGGACACAAGTGATGTAGGGGGCCCCAGTCTTCCCCAACAGGGGGGAGGGGCCATCAAGCAATGGGTCCCTAGCTTCAGGATTTATCAACTCAGGGGTTTCATGGTGGTTGAGACCTCTTTTTGCAGGGACACATTTATGGTGCCGACAAACTTTTGTAAACTGGAAGGACCAACTGGTTTTCCATCACTTCCTCCATTCTGCCTTCCCTTATTGCAGCTGCCGTAGGGTGCAAGCATAGTATAATTTAAAGCTGATATTAGCCTGTTTTGGACCCTTGGCCAGTATCTCTGCAGGGAATATTTCTCAATGGAACTCTAAGCCACAAATCACCCTTGGATACATAGGGCCCAATCTGACAGGTAGGCCTTACTGTCCTCCATCCCTTCCAAGTACCTCGGGTTGTGAACAATAGGGTAAACTTTGCCTCTTCTTTACAATGCTCTGTGGCATTAACAAGACTATCTTGGTGCTAAAAACAATTTGAGGAAGAAAAGGCTGGAGGCTTCATGCCCTCAGACCCGCTGATGCACCGTGTCTCCTCTCCACCGTCCGGGGAAAAGGAGACCAGAGAGACATGAGCAGCACTCCTCACCACCTCCTGGATCACCCCATGCCACGTGCAACACGCACCATGCTTGTTGGGGCCCCTGTTGCAGTGAACCATACTGGGCCACCAAAACTGGAGGCTTCCCATTCAGACCACTCGGGCACTAAACACAGTCTCCAGAGCATTCATCAGTGAGGCCCAAACTGAGCTGGGTGGTCTCTGCCATGGCTCGGAGCCTCCCACGTTGCCACCACGATTGGAGGGAAGAAGAAAAAGACTGCTACAAACGCAAAGCAACAAAAAGAAATGCAATCATCAAGCACTAGATAATGTTACATTTGCATAATAGTAATCAACCAACAGTCACATTAAATTTACGTTATGATACTTTTCCAAAGAAAACAGTCTATAAGAGAAAGCACTTATCTGGCTGCTGAGCAGCGAAGAAAGAGGAGATGCTTTCCCTTGTGGGTGGTTTTCATGGGATAAGGGCATTGTGATTGGTGGACAGTTCGGCTTTTGGGAAATACATGGGATATGTAGTTCTACTGTTATTCTGTTGATGATGTTTTAGTTAAAAGGCTTATGGGGAAAATAAATGATGGAAGAAGTGCATAATCAGAGCCTCTAGCCCGCACATAGAATCCTCAAATCTGAAAATGTTGTTATTAACCAGTTCCCAGAATACTAAACAATACCCCTGAAATCCTATTAATTTTTTTTCATTTTGGTGTCAACCGACATTAATCTTAGCAACGCACTCCTCCATAAAGGAACTGAGGGCAATGTGTCATAAATACAGTTTCTCATTATTTGAATTCTTGCTACTGCAGTCTTATAGAATTTCAACTTCACTTTTAAATAATTCACATCAGTATTTTCTGTACCAAACATAAATAAAGATATGCTTACTTTCATGTTCCATGCCTTTGAGGAATTGAAGTACTTCCTCAACCTTACCCACAAAGCTGAAAGAAAATCGCAGGTCATTAGCATATTGGCGAGGGGATCTTGTGGTGTTCTACACCTGTTGCAGTGTTTTAACAGTCTTGTTGTTTTGGATAAGCTGGCTGCTGAATGTAGACCCAAGAGTAAAGATAAAAATGTCATTTTTCCAACTTATCCAGCTTTAAGCTTTCATGCAGAAAAAGCTAGGATTTCTGAATACACTCATTTTCTAACCTGCAGCCCAATTCTACTTCACAGTTATAATGTAAGTTTATCTTCTCCTTGTCAAAAGCTAGTAAATTATCATTCATTAGTGAAAGGAATATTTTCTTCTCTTTTTGGTTGATGAAGCTACCACCCAAGTTTATTTAATCCAGCTATATCTTGAGTTTTTTCAATTGCAGGTATTTCAACCAAGAAAGACCAGAAATTCTGATCGAACTTAATTGATCTATTAATCTCAATTTCTTAATAGTGTGTAGAACCTGTTCTTGAGTAATTCCACCATAATGAAGTGGGAGCATTAAATACACATTTCGCTTCTAGCCATCTAGTTCCATATCCTAGATAGGGTACAGCTTGGATATTCTCAAATTCAAAAATATCTATAGTCCCACATTGATGTATGTATCATTCAAAATCAAAGATTTTGTTTTCTGGAAAAAGCCTTTTAATAACACTGGCCAGATTTAGAGAGTCCTCTTGATATACCTGAAGGGAACATCCTCTGGCCATTCCACGACAAAGAATTTAGGGCCTTATTTATGAGAACTTGCATCACATTTACGCCGCCGCTGCGTCACGTTTTGTGACGCTGCAGGGGCGTAAATTATGCGCCATGTTGTGCCATATTTATGAAGTGACGCATCTAGGCAGATGCGTCACTTCATAAACCCCTGCGCTACATTATACCTGCGTTAGATATAATGTATGCAGGGTGGGCATTCCCCCATGAGAAAGGGTCGTAGGAGGGGCTCAGTGAAATCTATGAGATTTCACTGCGCCACTTCTAGGACGCCAATGCGTCAAAACCTTATGCCTTCCTCATGGCAGGCATAAGGGTGACACAGGCCCTTTCTCATGGGGCTTGCCCCATGTGAAAGGACACATTGCTGGAGTTGCGTCTGTTTTCAGACACACCCTAGCAATGCGCCACTTTTGTGCCTACAGATACGTCAGTAATACTGACATATCTGTAGCTCCTTGCGACATGGAGTGCCGTACAGTAAATATAAAAAAACAACAATTGATGGACAGAATGCAGAACAATGTGGCGCATCCTTGGTGTCGCAAGGAGGGCACACTGAAAAGTGTTGCAGCAATGCGACACTTCTCATAAATGAGGCCCTTAGGGCCTGATTACGATGGCGGTGAACCAGTCACCTGCAGCCTGCCAGTGGCGGGTTCACCGCCATCGTGCAGCCATTCTCTGCCCGCCAGAGTAAGATGGTGGGCGGTGTGCTGGCAGACGGAAAGCCCGTCCGCCACGGGTCCGACACAGGCAATCGTTATGATTGCCTGTCGGACCCGGCCAGCATACCTAGAATGGTGGCGGTGCCTAACAGGCACCGTCCGCCACATTAGGATGCTGCATCAAGCCATCCTTTCAATGGCGGTTCAACCGCCATTCAAAGGCTGGCGGAGATGTACTTTGGCAGCTGTTGCGGGGCCCCTTGTGCAGGGGCATGGGAATTGTGCACTTGGGGGGCACCTATGGTGCCCCCTACAGTTCCCTGCACCAGGTGGCAGGCACTATGTGGTGCCTGCCACGTAGTGCAGGGAAATGCACACCATGCATTTTTGCCATTGCAACAGGTGCTGCAGCCAGCAGCACCCACCGCAATGGTAAACATGCACAATGCGACTGCCACAGTGGTGGTCGCATTGTAATTACATGTGCGGGACCGCTGCCATATAGACGTCCGGTCCCAATTCCCGGGACGATGGCGGACGGACTTAAGTCCGTCTGCCATCGCAATCACCCCCTTAGTTCTCTTCATTTGAGCTGACCAGCAGAATAGCTTTACATCTAAAAGTGCCCATCCTCCCATTAATAAACATGTATGCAAAATCTTCCAGGATAGCTTAGGGAATCTGAGGTCCAAATGACCTTTAAAATTTCCAACTGTACTTTATTAAGAAATATTGAATCAGAATACAAAGATAGCCGGTAAGAGAAAGCTAAATTTGGGGAAAAGTACCATCTTAACTGTTTTTGTTAGGCCTATTTACTAAGAACTAATCTAGCCAATTTTTAAACAAGATGTTAAACTCAGCTAAGCTAACCTGCAAATTAGCAGTTGTATCTATTCTAATTCCCGGAAAGCTCACTCTTAATCGTTCCTAGTCAAAGGGGTATAAGCTATTCCTCTACATTTGCTCATATTTCGATTGATTCACTTTCTACTCAGAGACTTTTCCAAACTCCTCTAAGATGGTGGTAGGAGTCTGCTGTAGGATCTCTGTCTCACCAGAACATATAATTAAGTTGTCAATATAAAAATTTGAATTTAACACATTTCTATTACGATTAAAGGGCCAAATAGTCTTATCTAACACCAGTTAAATGGAAAACAGCTAGATACCCAAAGAAATCAGGAGAAAGAGTAACCCTGGCTCATACCTCTGCTGATACGAAAGGTTTTAGAAATGTAACTATCAACTACAAGGATGGCTTCCTGATAACTATAGATGCCCATATGTCACTGACAAAACTATTAGAGAGGCCATACTGATCTAGAATAATGCCCATGTACCAGGATTTTTGGTGAGTGACTATGAAATCTACTAACAAGTAGAATGAGTTAAAACCCTCCAGTGTGACACTGGAAATATTGTCAACTGTCTAGCCATTTCCTTGGCCAGGAGGACATCTAGTTCCTTTCTTCACATTCTCCAGTCTAAATGACTTGCTCAGTGACTTTGAAGTCTGGTGAACTATTTTGATTCCAAATAGGCTCTACCAATTCTTCTCAATTTGTAACACTGAGGGTTTGATTTACAAATTGCATTTTGTTGTCCGTAAAGTAGCACTACGGTAGTATTAATTACTTAGTACAAAATGCAATTCACAAACCTATGAGTGTAAATCTCCACCTCCCCTGTCTTTTTTAGAGGAGATCCTCACACAAGTAAGTTTACTACTTTGTTGTAAATGTGGGAGAGATCGGGGGAGTGGTTGAAAATGAGGGCATGCTTATAACAAAATAGATTAAGGTAGGGGAGGAGCAAGGAGGGGTTAAGGGAAAGTTAGGGAGGGGTTTAGGGAAGGATATGAACCCACTCACTAAAGAGTAAGCCATTGCTACTCACAAAATACACTTCTAAAGTTGCTAAAAGCCAAAAAGGACCCAAAACTGTAGTAAATGTACTTCAGCTCAGAGTTGGAGTACGTCCTCAAATGGTGAGCCACTGCTACTGCAACATCCTCCCATAGAAATAATAGAGGTAGGGAATCAAGATAAAACCCCATACGAAATAATGTTAAATTATATACAATTATTTAAGCTATTTAAAAATATAAATATATTTAAATTAATGTTAAAAAAGTGTCTAAAATGAAAACATGTTTATTATTTTATTAATTAATAAAACAAGTATATTTGGTTATGTATTAATAATTGTTAAAAAATGATGCATAGAATTAATTAGAAGTAATGTAATTATATTTCAATAAAAAATAATGGTACACTAATTTTTAAAATTCAAATAGGGTGTTAAAATATGTTAAAATACAATAATACACATTTTATTTTTAGATAGTTTGTTAGCATTAAATTAAATTGATTTATATTTTCAGCATTTTAAAAAATGTAATTAAATTCAACATTATTGCCTATAAAGTTTTATTTTAAGTCCCTACTTCCATTATTTCTTATAGGAGGGTGTTGGAGTATCAGTGATTGACCATGTGTGGTGCTTGACTCACTGCTGCTCCCTTTTGGTAGTAGCAATTTTACACTCTTAAATATGGCTCCACCCCCTCTTTTAGGCAATGAAGAAATCTAAGTCCATACTCTTGACTAACTTTACACTGAAATTCTTTGGATAGCACAAAGTAGTAAAGTTGCTAAAAAGTGTAAAATTAAATTTACTAGTAGTATATCTACACTTGTAGATTTACCTTTGTGAATATGCCCCTTCATGAAGAGTAACTTTGGCTTGCCAAACAGATAAAACACTTTTTACATCGAAAAAAATGCCCCTGTACAAGTCATCAAAACATAATGCTTTATGACAAGGCATGATTTCCTTCAGCAGCTGTGTATACTTTTGCCAGTTCTGAATGTTAAATTTTTTTATTCTTTGGAGAAAGCTTACGTAGCGGATGGTTAACATGTCAGCAAATGGAATGATTAGCACCAAGTTTCACTGAGTATGTCACAAAGTTCCATCACGTTTGATATTTATCGTCAGTACATGTAAGGTATATAAGGGGTTAAAGCAATTTGAAGTGTAAATAGTTGCCTCTGACTATGTCCTCCCATGTGAACTATTAACTGGGCAAAATAAATCTTAGATTAGAAAACAACATAGGTGTGGCGTTGCACTAAAAGAGAACTGCCTCTAAGTGCTAAAGTAGCTGCGTAAGAAATCTATTTGTGTTAATTCCTTAAATGAGTGCTTCCTCAAGGATAACATGATAACACATTTCAAAGACATGAAAACGTTTTCTGATCAAGGCTGAAGTGAATAGGAACATTCAACTGCAATCCTAGATTTTAAACCTTGGTTTGAAGTTATTTTTTATGATATTCCCTCCCAGGTACTGCTTCTGACGATGAGAAGGACCTTTGCAAGACAATGATGAAATATTGGGCCAACTTTGCAAGGACTGGGTAAGAGTAACTAGGCACTGTACAAAGAAAACATTCAGAATCCTTATTTTCTGTACTACTGTATAATACTCTAGGCCTCTGATCACTTTTTGCCGCTTTTTGGTCAGATAGAGGCCACTTTAAATGTGTCTCAGCTTATTTCTTCCATACACTCAAGGAGCGAGAAAGGCCAGTACCTCACAGTCACTAACAGCCAGATTTACTAAACTTTGATGCAGCGCAGCAAAGGAAGTTGCTGCGATGTGTTGTGTCAAACGGAGAGAGCAGAACTGTGTAATATCTACAAAGATATGGCACAGTTCTGCTTCCTTGTAGTGCTGGCGTATTTCTGGCCGCCTCCTGCAACACAGGCACCCTTGCACCACGACACAGGAGAGCCTGCTCTGTGGTCAGAATAGTTTTTATGCAGGAAGGGATATCTTCCGGCACTAAAAATATTCTTAGAAGTGTATCCCTATTTGTATGTGTGCTACAGAATGCAGCACACATGTAAAGTGGAAGTAACAAGGAGAAATATATTTCTCCTCGTTATACCATCCTCGGGTAGGTGCCCCATTTTGATGTAAACCCTTGTTTACTGACTTTAAATTTGAGTTTGCCCTAGAATACACGGGTGGAGACATGGGAACAACCAATGCTCCACCTATGTAGTGCCTCTCCGGCGCAAGATAATGCACGGCAGAGCTATGTTATATATATTTTTTTTTTTACAAAGCCACTTACCACCACGCAAAGCAATACAAATTCGACTTTGTGTGGGTTAGTAAATGTCAAAATAGATTTTGCATCAGGGCTGCGTCAAAAAAAGTGACACAAACGCGTGGCAAATCTTAGTAAATCTGGACCTTGACTTTGTATGCCTCTTTCACATACCATTCACAACAATATGCTCTGTCATGCATATTACAGGTAAACATTGTACCTCATGAAAGAATAATTTTTGTTTGTATGCAGCAATAACTCAGAAAACATTATATTACGCATATTAATTCTTATTAAAATGTTTGGCAACATAGAGAGATAACTACATAACTAAGTAGCCTTATTTACACATTCTTTAACTATTATTCTCTTAGTGTGGTGGCAAATGTAATTTCCTCATATATGGAGGTTTTGCAAAAGTGCAGGTTCAATTTTCGACAGTAGCAATATATGCACAGTGCATGGTGATCTCTTTCATGGAAATATCTTGACTCAGGTGTTGTGTTCGGTACAAAAGCTGAGGTGCTAGGGCAGAATAAATAGCGGTGGGCAAAATATATCACTACAAATTGAAATAGCAGAAATTCAACTTTTTTGCCCACCTACATAATAATATTTGGTGTAAAAAAACAGCCAAAATTTGCTCACTCAGCAAACAAGTGGTACTGATGTTTTCACATCTAAACACAGCCTGTCCATGGCGTTTGCGACCACTGGCGTTGACAGGTTTTTTTAAGAAACGTCCGTTGCTCTTGCTTTTTTCTGCCACTAAATTCAAGGCAGCTTACTATTAGTTGCATATCACCACGGAGAGAAGAAATAAAAGGGAGTATGGCCCATCTCTCCCCCAAACATCATAAATTTCCAGGACAAGCAAGCCTTGCCGAGCAGGAACTTCATCACCAAACTGATGTCCGTGAGGGTGTTACCTACGGCAAAAGACAAAATAGAAAGATTTAAAAAAAGAGGGTCCATTACTATTGAAGGAAACCAGACGAGAAGGATTTGATTGGAGCCAACCTCACACAACCTATCACGTCCATCTTGGAGAGGACTCAAGGATGAGTAAAAGTCTGCCAACTGAGAGAGAGTAAGTGAGGAAAAAAAGGGCAGAATTAGTATGTTTTTTTTCTTCAAATCTGCTACCTAGAGAACAAGCTAAAAGAATAGGTCAAAATTATAAAAGGAGAAGGTCCATGAAATGGCTATTTTGTTGCTTCAGAAGCTGCCTCAAAGGAGAGCCCAAGTTTATACCAACTTCGAAAATGGAAATGAACTGAGCCCCTTCATGGGTGAGCACTCAAGGGGCCTTACTATGAATTTGGCTGTGCGGGAGAGGACCGCCATGTCAGAAGTCTTCTCCCGCACCACCAATACCGTGCAACTACTGCCAGCCAGATTACGACTTTAAAAGTCACTGGCGGGAGGCGGCATGGCAGTCCTGTGGCGGTGAATCTTCCAAAGGCAGCAGTGCCTTTGAAGAAGGCACTACAATGGGAAAGCCACACAACATTCCTGCATGGCATGGACTGTAAAGTCCATGCCATGCAGGAACTGGTGTGCATGCACACAGGGTTGCATGTGTTGTGCCCCCTGTGTGCATCCACATGCAGAGGAGGCACAGAGGCCCCCTTTGTTTCCTAACCGCAAGGGTTGACATGGAGGAGGAACCTCGTAATATAGTTGGTGGGACCGTGGTGGTTCCGCCAAGCATTTTGCGGCCTCATGGCTGCTACGCAACCTCCAGGGAACGGCGGTTCCCTGGTGGAGTCGGCGGTCCCAGGGAGGTCCGACCGCCCAACTCATATTTGGGTGGTCGGACCGCCAGTGCGGCGGTGGCTGGACCGCCACCGCCACACCCTCACGAGTATTGCGATCCACGGGCTTCCAGACTCACAATCCGGCCTAGGATCTTCCTGCTTACTTTATGCTGTCATTTCCAGGAATCGTGTCCACTGTGTGTCTCACACTCATCCAGAGAGACTTTCCCTGTCCTCTCCTATAGTAACTTGTTGGTATTGATTACCACCCAAGAAGAAGGCTGGCCTCCAGGAGGAGTTAAGAATAGAGAGAGAGTTTAAAATCTCAAGGACGGAGTAGCACTATCATATAATATATTTTGCATTGCATGCATAATGTTGCATCCGCTACACCAACCAAACCACTACGTCACAGGTAAGTATAGGAATTTCAATGAGGAGGTAAGAAACTAATTATATTTTTACATTGGCCATGTAGTGGTGGGTGATGCAGTGGAAGCAAAACTTTTATATGTCGATGTAATCAACCTTTGATTGCTCACAGACACAAACTCAAGAACTAACCCAACCATGGTCAACACCAATAAGAGTAAACTGCTTAACTTAGACAGTATTGGTTCACCCCACATCTGTGAGTAAAGAAAATGGATCTGTATAATGCCTGCAGCCATCGCTCACACAAGTGTACAGTTTTTTACTGCTCATAAAAATGTCCAAACTGAAGACACAAGCATCCAGTTTCGCTCTTTGCTATACGTTCAAACAACTGCTAAGAGATGAAATTGAACACAGTTCCCCAATCCGCTTCGTGGACCACAATGTGCAATCCACAAAATGAAAGTGCCTGGTGGCTCAGTCACCTGCCTGTATAAACATTCAAACACCAAGGTTTTTTTTTTTTAAATGATAAGAGAAATTCTGATTGTGGCTGACGTTCTCTTGAGGGTTATGACTGGATACATGAGGAACATTACTATTAGCAATGTGCAAAAGGGCTCAGTGCGTAAAACTTTAGAAAGCTTATGAAATTAGTTGTTGGCTTAACTTCGAAGCAAAGGCTGGTCTTGGTCTCATTTGTTAACAAGCTTCAAGTTGGTAAAAAGTATTTGTATTCGAATGGTGACATTTCATAATGCATGTGGTACGACCAACCTATCAGAGACTCCCTGAAGAACCAGAGAACTGTTCAGAAAATCCTGACTGTAAAATCATAGGTGTTTTCTTTCCGATTGCTCATGCCCCAAGATTTTTAAGTAAATATACCTACTACTCCCATCCCTTTAACAGAGCCTCCTATTGAAATAGATAATCTCAGTATGGTGAAGTCTTTTACAGATTTTTATCTTTCTTACAAATTCTCGCAGCCACACACACAAAATAGTAAGCAAATATGGAGATTAGTCCCAGTCCATTGAAACATCCTCTGGTTGAAGCAAACTTTTCATCAAGGTCCAAACACCTACATAGATTCAAGCCCTATTTCAAATCTTTGTCTTTTTTCTACAAAACCTACAGCTAGACAATCATTTACCACTGTTGCATCTTTTGAGTGAAACCATCTGTTTTTGAAACAGAGTGCTTCAGCATGGACTAAATTCTCACAAAAATCCTAACACCTTTCGCAAATTCCTGTGCCTGTTCTTCTGTCATGTACTGATTTATAATGCTTGTAACTCTCTTTTTCACTTTAGTACTGTTGGAAAGGCATGGCTAAAAATACTAATTAAATAAAACAATGGAATGTCTGCCATCAGCATATCAGTATGGTCCTCATGCGGAATGTATGCCTTTCATTGTAATGGTGAAAAATGGAAATTCTTGTTGTATCACCAATCATATTGGACACCCTTTAACCAGAGTAGGGCCTTGTGTTACGCCCATTCCGATGGCAGCTAATCAGAATCAGGTAGGATGCGTCCAGATATGAACTTTTTGTAACTCACGTGCCAACAGGTGTCGCAAGGGTCTATGAACTAACCCTGGGCGTAGTTCGCGAAGTAGCGCTACGCGAAGCTACGCGAAGTGCACTTCGCACTACGCGAGCTACGCGTAGCACTACGTGAACTGCGTAGTGCGCTGTTCGCGATGATTGCACAGTGCCGGATGCTTGTCCGCACTGTGCAATCATTGAAAACGGCATCTTGCACAGTGCGAGCTGTCTTTTACTGCCGCTCGAGTAGATTTTTACTCGAGCTGCAGCTTTCTCAACGCGGACTGGTAGTTTCTCATCGCGAGCGGTCGCGAGCATACGCGACCACTCGCAATGAGAAACCTGACCTCCCCGCGTTGAGAATCTCGCTGGGAGGTTTATTTTCCACGCTCGCGATCGCAACTTGATGTTGCTGATCGTGAACGAGGAAAAAGTCTCGCCGGGATGTCATTTTGCTTGCTCGCAGTCGCCAACTTGACGTTGAGGACCACGAGCAAGCAAAAAATTACCGCTGCACTACACTACGCGTGTTTGCACTGTGCTACGTGCAATTCGCGAAGTAGCGCAAACTTCGCAAACTACGCGAGCGTAGCGTAGTGCTTTGCCCAGGGTTACTATGAACCACATAGAGACTGTCCAACATTCAAAACTTTTTCAGATAGTGATAGGCGAAGGCAAATTCTGCAAAAAAGGAAGATTTGTTGCTGCTTATCATGGATTTAAAGAAATTTATTCCCCAGCCCTAATAAGACTTAAATTGCTCAATGACCTTCCACCTGATCATCTTGGATCCACCCTTGTTCTCTACTTTGCTTAACTCAGTTATATAGGTAATGAATCCCTTTTTCATGGGTTTATCTATGCTGTGCGGCCTTAAGGGCAAAGACTTGGCAGAATCCAGGTTAACTTAGAACACAGGATAGGTACTGGATTAGTGTGAGTATTCTTGTTAGTTGGTGAGGAGACCACCCGTGGTCAGCCAGTTTAAGGTATCAGTAGTTAGAGTCTGGTCTGTGGTGGTACCATCTGAGACACGTTGTACTGATAACAATCTTTGGGCCGAGGCCAGGACTACATGTTGACACAAATGTGGAGAATCATTTTCGAGAGGTTGAGCTCAGAAAGATTGTTGTCTGAGGGACTAGGATCTGCTCTTAGTCTATATTTTGAGGATCAGCAGCCTGCAAGTTAGCAACCTTCAGGGCCAAAGGATGATGCCTGTGTTTCCTACCAAAACGGGATTGAGGGGTGATTACCTGTTGTTTTTCTGATTGTCATTCCCATATTTCCATAAACATTGTATTAGATAGCTGAAGGAGATTCCACAGACAACTGACACATAAAAGTGTAGCTAATTAGTCGATTGAAGGTGAGTGAAAATGAATCAATGTTACCCCTCTATTGAAAAACAATGAGCAATACAAAAGGAAATACAAGTACAGTTGTACCTCATTTTCCCCCATAAAATCTCAAGTTGTGATTCTCAAAGGTTGATGTAGTGAATGCAATATTATGCTTAGGCTTAAACAACTCAGTTGTTCTGGATTGAAGATGGAGGGTGGGAGGGAAGTATAAATTAAAGAAGTAGGACTTTGACTAATGTAAGTGCCAGTAAGTAATTTGGGCTTTACCCCATTGTTGCTCACTTGCTTGCAGTCATGACATAAAAGAGCTAGCAAGCAGTAACACCCGCACAACTACTCTTGAATGCCCAACCCCAGCAGTGCCTTTAATAAGACACAAAGAAATAGTCACATGCAATGTACTCTATTACTTCATAGAGGACAATACTCAAGACCTCAAAACACTACTTAATTCCACATCCTGTGAAACTCTATAGTGGTTAATAAGGGGTATAAGGGAAGGCAAACTTGGCAGCCATACATATTTCAGCAATTGAAGCACCATGTAACTCCACCATAAGGAAAGACCCAGTCTGATTACATCTTCCCTGCATACCAAATGTAGGTACCTGGCCAGCCGTGATATAGGCCAATGAAATCAGTGAACTAACCCATCTGCTTAAAGAGGAGGTTGAAGGTTTTTTGCCCTTCCTTGCTGGACCAAAATTAATAAAAACTAATTGAGTCATCCTGAAAGGATCTACCCTCTGTACATATACAGGAAGAGCCCTCCTCACATCTAGAATATGGAGTCTTTATTTCTTATCCGATGACTGAGATTAATAGAATTCAGGTAGTTTCAAATCCTGTTCTCTCTGAAAGACTGAACTTACTTAAGGAATGAAACATGGAATTGGTCTCAGCACAATCCTTACCTGAAAGGTCCTGCAAAAAGGACTTTTATATGAAAGGGTTCCCACCCGTGGATTCATCTTTTGATAGACCCTTGATGATGAATAATTGAGGCGCAAAGGTTTTCTGTCATTATAGCGGGGTGACTGACATCAGTGTTGGGGATGATGGTGCATGAGGACCAATGTGGCTTAATAACTGGCAATAGTACGGCCATGAATATAAGTACACTGTCCTGTGTGTTGCACTCAGTGGAGGATAGAGATGATGAGAATGCCTTTCTATTGGTCAATATTGCGGATGCATTCAACATGCTTATGAGGATCTGGGTGTACTATATGATATGGCTGTGGGGCCTTATCGTGGAGTTCGCTCACAGACACTGAATTGGGTCCAGTCAGTATTGTTTACTTGACCTTAAACTTAAACCTGGGTAGTTGTGGCTGTGTGCAGTAAGGCTTGGCAAAGAACTTAGTGTGAAGCATTTAACAGCACCAAACAACGAAATAGGAAAAGCACACTCCAATAAAAAGACACAACAATTTCTAAAAATTAAGCATATTTTTATGAATTTTTAGTTACCTTGATTTTAAAAAATCTACCCAAGTGTTCTGGAAAAACTATTTTAGAACATGTTCTCACGTTTAAATGCAACCACAAACAAGCATTGGCAAAAGTAAAGTTTGAAAACTTTTGAAAAGTTTGAAGACGTTAGTGTAAGTACTCCGGCCCGACTCAGGCGGCTAAATTCAGCAGGAATGAGGTCTAGGGGCCTAAAAAGGATACTTTGGGCAGTTACCTGGCCACCAGGGTGTTTTTACAGCAAGATCCAAACTTTGCAGGACACCTACCATAGAAGTCATTGGAGTGGTTCTGATTCTGAGGGATGCAAGCAAAGATACTCAAAAGGATGGTCTGGTTGTGGTGTGGTCGATGGGGGTGTTTCTGTGGTGGTTCCTTGGTCCACAGGTGATGTGAAGCGACTTTGGCCATGGAGATCAGGGTTCCTCTATGTCCTCTATGTTGCAGTAGTTGGACAGCTGATGCTGCACTACTGGTCACACTGCTCCACTGTTGGATGCAAACTCTTTGATGGGGAAAAGTGTCCCTTGGCTATGACAAATCCAGACTTGGACAGCACTCCCGGGTCTGCCAGACTCTGTTGCAGATTTGATTATTTTGGATTTGCCCTCTGTTGTGCCTGGTGACTGGTAGTGGCAAAACCTCTGCAGTGACTACCTCTTTGTCCGTTTGGGCTCTCTCAGCTCTTGTTGTCCTGGAGCTGGTTCCAAGAGATCAGCAGACTGATCCTTGCAGCCACTGGTATTGGTGAAACTGGGAACTTGACAATTCCTGGGGTCAGGAGCTGAAGGCACAGTCCCAGTGTCGCTACCCCAAAAGTGCAGCAGGTGCAGTTCTCTCAATGTTGCAGCCTTCCTTTGCGTGGTTCAAGGGCAGCAGGGCAGTCCTTTTTCGATCCTCTCTTCTTCTCCAATGTGAACTGAGGGGCAGGGTGTTAGGGGTGCCACTTTTATGCACCTTGTATGGTCATGTGACAGGATTTAAGCCTATTGGCTGGAGGTATTTACACAACTGAGGAGAGTGAATTTGGATAACATTGAACATTTCCCTTCAGCGGTTCCTGCTGGGTATAATATAGAAACTAGGAAAATAGGAAAATGCAGTTCATATTTTTGCGCCTGTCATTTATCCTAGCGAAGAGATGGATAGCCATTGGAAGGTTAGGGACAAGAAGCCCTGATGTGTCTCAATGGGTTAGGGATACGCCTGAGTGGGCATTGGCAGAGAAGACACATATTAGAACGTCTCGGAGGGACGATAGGGTAATTAAAGGCTTAGCCGTCTGAGCAGGCATCTTAGAAGCATGTGACGAAGGAGGGGTCCAGAAGACAAGCTCTCAATCCCAGGTTTTATATGATAGTAAATGAAGGGCTTGGGCTTAAAGAGGGACAGAATAGGGGTGCCACTTTTATGCACCTTGTATGGTCATGTGACAGGATTGAAGCCTATTGGCTGGAGGTATTTACACAACTGAGGAGAGTGAATTTGGATAACATTGAAAATTTCCCTTCAGCGGTTCCTGCTGGGTATAATATAGAAACTGGGAAAATAGGAAGATGCAGTTCATATTTTTGCGCCTGTCATTTATCCTAGCGAAGAGATGGATAGCCATTGGAAGGTTAGGGACAAGAAGCCCTGATGTGTCTCAATGGGTTAGGGATACGCCTGAGTGGGCATTGGCAGAGAAGACACATATTAGAATGTCTCGGAGGGATGATAGGGTAATTAAAGGCTTAGCCGTCTGAGCAGACATCTTAGAAGCATGTGACGAAGGAGGGGTCCAGAAGACAAGCTCTCAATCCCAGGTTTTATATGATAGTAAATGAAGGGCTTGGGCTTAAAGAGGGACAGAATAATTGGAAACAAATAACAGACCACACAGGGAACTGGTACATCCATGGATAATAAGGAATGAATTGCTGCATGTTCAACGTATTGTAGGGACTACCATTTGGCAATGATGATTGGAAAAATGGTAGCACGAATGGTAGATAGTGGGGAAATATGTGACACTGCTGTTATTGTTATATGTTTGCTTGTTCACATGAAAATAAATATTTTTACAAAAATAAGTATCTCTTCTTGATAGAGCTTGGCACTAGAGCAGCCAGCATCTTTGTAAACACACTTGGAGAAGACTTAAAGCCAAAAGGTAGCACTCTGAATATGTAGTGGCAATCCTCCACCATGAATCGTAAAAACTTTTGATAGGTTTCTTGAATAGGAGTGTGCAAATATGCATCCTGTAAATTTATTGAGGTAAGAACGTCCTGGATGCTTATCATTTAAATGATAAACTGAAGGGTGACCATCTGAAAATGAACTGTCCTTACCCCAGAGTGCACTCACTTCAAGTCCAGAACAGGCCTGAAGCATCCTTAAGCCTTTTTGACCAGAAAAAGGTTTGAGTAGGCCTCCTTCCCTTGTTCCGAGCTTAGAACTTGCATGATGGCCCTCTTCTTAAAAAGGATCTGAACCCCTGCAAGCAGAGCTTCCTGCTTTGTCTTGTCCTTTGGTAACTGTGTACGGATGAGACCTGTCTCGGTTGGACTATCTAAAAAGTCTATAGCACAGCCTCTCCTGAACATACTCAAGACCCCCTGATCCATCACATTCCATTCCTGAATGCTCATAAATTCTTCCCTCCACTGGTCTCCAGAAATTGGAAGCACCCTTGTTGTCAGAATTTTCTCTTATCGGATCTGGCCTGCTTCGTGTCCTCTCCATCAGATGATGAGTTATTTTGCCGATATTTTCTCCTTCTGTTGGAAGAGGATTTAGAGTCCTTTTTGGGGGAAGTCTTTGAGGAGAAACTCCAACATTTTTGGGAACCTGACGACCTGCCTTTGTAAAGTAAGGTGTACTTTCGATCATTGAACTCCTTGGTGATCATAGTATCCAACTGTTCGCCAAACAGCATTCGACCATCAAAGGGAATCTTTAGCAGGGCTGTGTTCTCAGCAGCCTCTACCCTCTATTCCCTAATCCAAAAGTATCTTCTAGCAGAGACTACTGAACCAGTAGCAATTGCAGTTACTCTAATTACATTGAATGAGATTTCCAACAGGAATCTAGCCTACTGTTCCATTGCCACCAGAAATTCCAGATAGTCAGTTTCCATTTGAATGGCAATTGCTAACTTGTCAAAAACTTCGACCATGGATTGTGCAGCATAAGCAGAATAAGTGCTGACCTTCACTGCCAAATTCCCTTTTAAAAATGCCTACTTCAAAGTGGAATCATCCAATCTGTGAGATCTGTAGGGACAAAATCCTTAAGTTTTATCAAGCATCTACCTATTAAAATAGGCAAAATAGCCTCTACTTTGATGCTATGAGGCAATGAGAGATGTGCCTGTTCCAACTTATACAACTTGTGGAGAAATCTAGGAACTGACGCTCGATCCAGTTCCATTTGCCAAGAACCAGATCTCATTTATTTTCCCATGAAAAGGCATGGCTATAGCATAGTGCAGGAATAATCCTTCCTCCTTACCATCAGACAGAAAAGGCAGAACTCCTAAATTACTTCTTATGTGGTGTGTAGAATGTCTGACATCTCCTCTCTTCTGACATATTTGCCTGATGACATTGTTAGAGTCTCTGAGTAAGAAGGAGAGGAGCTTTGAGGCGAACCTGAGACAGAAGCCTTAGAACCCTGGGCCTGCTTAAGTTTCTGCCTAGATTTATTAGCAATTGTCTTTACAATTGCCACCTCGATCATTTCCTGGATCTCAGCAGGAAATGTCAGTGTCGACTTGCCTCTGGAAGGGATGAGCGATGGTCCTCCAATTTAAACCTTCTAGTCCGAATTGGACCTTCATCGTCAGAAGATAAAGAAAATCTATGCCTTCTATTAACCATTTGTCTTCCATGGTTAGCCAAGAAATCGTAAGGAAAACAATTGAGTCCCTGTTTAAATTTCCTAGGTGAGCCCAGAGGAAGACCAATAATCTGCCCCTCTGAGCAGTGTCACCTATAAAATTTGAGGACGTGTACACCAATCGTCAATTAATGATTGTAGCCAGCATAAGGGAATAAGTATGTGAAGTAAGAGGTGCCCTCGCAGGGAGTCTCACCTACTACCATGCCGGCTGCCACAGAGAGCACTGCTCCATCTACTGCCTCACGCTGATCCTGCGCAATGCTGCTGCTCCCTTATCTGGAAAGGCAGCCCAAGCCTCTCAGAGCCAGCCGGACTCCATCACAGAGGCTTCGGCAGCTGCCAGAATTTGCCACCGCATTGTCCAGAAAAACTGTGCTGCCCGGCTGGTCCTGTCATGCTCAAATTTGCCCGCAGCCTGTCAAGGGACAAGATTGATGAAAAGTAATGATTGAGAAATGCAGCTGAGGCTCCTCCTGTGCCACCGCCTGTTTTACTGGTAAGTCTCAAAGACAGAAGAAAACAAGAGTGGTGAGGTAGCGGGCCTTTTACTCTGTTGTAAACCTTAGGGTTGGTGTCTCAGACGGCAGGACTGCCTCATGTGCCTGAAATCAAGGGAGGGAGGGACGAGGAGATAATGGGCTATAACCCGATAGAGTCCTCAATTAGAAGAAGATTTTTTGTGGATATCTACATAGTTTGCGTTTTTCAGTGGCTATGCACAGATATTTTACTGGTGTTATGGAATTCCAGACGTGGATGTTTTTTGGCATTCAGGGACAATGGACAGGGACTCCATTTTCTGTTCGTCATTTTTCCTGTTTGTTTATACAGCTTGCTAGATGTATCAGTATCAACCTAGTAACCTTCTAGCACCAACTATCCTTGGGCCTGGGCTTTGCCCAGAAGGAAATCTCATGATGAGAGAATCTTTTTCGGTGGTCATGTACACTGGTTGTTTCCAGCAGGTAGACACTGCTATTTTTCTGGCTTCATGGAGTCAATGGCATGCAATTTTTCACTTTTCAGGTTCAGTGGGCAAGGCTTGCATTTCATACCTTCTATGTAAAGGAGGAATCCCTGATTTTCCCAAGCAGCCATCCCTCTGTTTCCTTATGCACTGTACTGGATGCTTGACACTCTTTTGGAAACTAATGTATTTATAAGCAGCATGGTAAACTAATCAATTAAACTTAGCTAAAATGACTCAGTTTTCTGTTTCCATTAAAAAAAATCAACCAGCCCACATAGGTAGTAAATACAAGTGCGATTCTGACTCTCGTTTTTACCCAGAAAATCGGAGTATGTGGTTCTTTCTGCTTCTGTGTTAAATCCATTTGATGCTGGGAGGGTGAGTACACGTGTGTGTGTGTGTACATATATATATATATATATATATATATATATATATATATATATATATATATATATATATATATATATATTATCTACTGGCGGTCGCCAGTAGATAGTTATAGTTAGGACCTATTTTCCATAGGAAATCCGTGACATTCTATTTGAAATAACTCTTGCGTCGGTTGACGAATCTTCGCGAAATTTTCAAACTTTATGGCCCGCTCCGGTCCGCTCCTACCCTGAAAGTCTCAGGGTGATTCGTCAAGCGGGGGCCGAGGAAAAAGGGGGGTCCCAAAACGTGTTTTCCCCATTCATTTTCCCATAGGAAACTTTAGACACGGCTACAGCCCGAACTGCTGAACGGAATTACACCAAATTTGGCAAAGAGGAGTTCTTGGTTCAGAAAGAACCCTTTTGTTAAATGGTGTAAATCCGTTCAGTAGTTCCTGTGAAAATCAAAATGAAAATCACATATATATCTATGGCCGCGTTGGATTCGCGCACCCTCCCGATCACGAGCTGCATGCTAATTGGCTGTCAACACTCCAAATCAGGAAGTGTTGGCAGCCATTTTGTCCTCGGTAGAACCGAGGGACAGAAACAAGTGCGCAAGCGCAAAAGGGGGCAGGGTAGACACACCCTGACCCCCTAGGTCTGCTCAGGGGGTGCCACAAGGACCCCCTGTGCAGAAAAAAGCATTTTTTTTTAAAAAAAATCGGCGGGATGCGCTCAAGGTGCGCGAATCCCGCCGAGAAAAAAAAAAAAATCGCAAGTGTGCAAACGCACAAAGGGGGCAGGATAGAAACACCCTGACCCCTAGGTCTGCTCAGGGGGTCCCACAAGGACCCCTAAGCAGAAAAAGCATTTTTTTTTTTTTAAATTGGCAGGATGCGCTCAGGGTGCGCGGATCCTGCCGAGAAAAAAGCAAGCGCGGTCTCCGCGCTTCGATGTTTATTTGCCCCCGGGTGGGCCAAGTCCCGGGGGCATGGTGGGGGGTTTAGATTTAATGTGGGGGCCTCTAAGGCCCCAAGCCCCGAGGACCGCCACCCCCGGGGCTTTAGAAAATAATGGTGCAGGAGGGCTCTTTGCCCTCCCGCATCCCCAGGGACCGCCACCCCCCGGGGCTTCTTTTTTTTAAAATGTTTTAACCTGTGTGCGGGGGCTCCAGCCCCCCACACGCCCGGGGACCGCCACCTCCCGGGGCACTAAAGATTTGAATATGGGGGTCCGTTACGGACCCCAAAGCCCCGGGACCACCACCTCCCCGGGGCTGTGAAATGGTTGGGAGGGGGCCGCGCGGCCCCCTCCTGGAGCCCTTGATGGCCCTGGGGACCGCCACCCCCAGGGCCGGCTCCTGCAGTGTCCCGGGGTGCCTACCCCCGGGACACTGTAGTTTGCTATGACAGGACGGGAGCCTCGCGGCTCCCGTCCTGTCATAGCAAACCCAATCGCTTTCCACATGGGGAGCAGCATGTTAGCTGCTCCCCATGTGGAAAGCAATGCACGGCTCGCGCAGGAGGCGGGGAGCCGGCTGGGACTGTGGGGGATTGGGGACCCCCACAGTCTCCAACAAGAGGCAAGGCCCCGGGGATAGGGTCCCCGGGGCCATAAGTGGCCCGGGAGGGGGCCACGCAGCCCCCTCCCCAAATAAATTTTTTTTTTTTTAAAAGGCAAGGCCGGCCCCGGGGGATGGGGTCCCCGGGGCCTTAAATGGCCTGAGGAGGGGGCCACGCAGCCCCCTCCAGAATAATAAAAAAAATCGAGGGCATGCCCCGGGGATGGGGTCCCCGGGGCCAATACAGGCCCAGGGAAGGGGGCCACGCGGCCCCTTCCTGTTTTTTTTTTTATTTAAAAATAAAATAAAATGCACAGGCCCCGGGGGATGGGGTCCCCGGGGCCAAGTGGCCAAGGGAAGGGGGCCACGCAGCCCCCTCCCATTAAAAAAAAAAAAACGACCGGCATCGTGCCGGAGGCCCCGCCCCTCCCTGCAGTACTCTGCAAACACGCCCCCTGGTGCGTTTTAAGAAGGGGAAGTAATTCCCCTTGAATACGGGGGGTCCCTGGGGGCCAACTAGCCCACCAGGAACCTCCAGTATGCGCCAGGGGGCTGCGTTGCAGAGAGGTGTACAGAGGCCACGCCCCTTTTTACACCTCTCTGCAACGCAGCTCCCTGGCGCATACTGGAGGTACAGGGTGGGCTAGTTGGACCCCAGGGACCCTCATGATTCAAGGGGACTTAATCCCCCAACTTAAAACGCGCCACGGGGCGCGTTTGCACAGATGTCACCTCAGGCCCCGCCCCTCCCTTCACCATTGTGCAAATATTCCTCTAAAATCAGCCAAACTACGAATTCCTATTTACTCACCTGTTATCAGGAGAGACCTCAGTGCTGCATCTTTCAGCCCAGTACTGATCCTGAAAAGTAATTTTAACCGTACTTACCAGTAACTTGAATTTCCTTCCATAGGATATCATTGTCTGCTTTTTGCTGAAAAAGTTTCAAAGTGTCGATTTTTGAAACATACAAATATTCCTCTAAAATCAGCCGAACTACGAATTCCGATTTACTCACCTGTTATCAGGAGAGACCTCAGTGCTGCATCTTTCAGCCCAGTACTGATCCTGAAAAGTAATTTTAACCGTACTTACCAGTAACTTGAATTTCCTTCCATAGGATATCATTGACTGGTTTCACTTGGAAATTCTTCTAAGTGTGGAGTTTTGGAACTTTATAATATTCCTCTAAAATCAGCCGAAATACGAATTCCGATTTACTCACCTGTTATCAGGAGAGACCTCAGTGCTGCATCTTTCAGCCCAGTACTGATCCTGAAAAGTAATTTTAACCGTACTTACCAGTAACTTGAATTTCCTTCCATAGGATATCATTGCCTGCTTTTTGCTGAAAAAGTTTCTAAGTGTCGATTTTTGAAACATACAAATATTCCTCTAAAATCAGCCAAAATACGAATTCCGATTTACTCACCTGTTATCAGGAGAGACCTCAGTGCTGCATCTTTCAGCCCAGTACTGATCCTGAAAAGTAATTTTAACCGAACTTACCAGTAACTTATATTTCCTTCCATAGGAATCCATTGTCTGGTTTTCAGCAGAAAAGTTTCAAAGTGTTGATTTTCACAAACTACAAATATTCCTTAAAAATCGCCTGTATGACTTAAACGCCTTCTTTCAACTGTTTACAGGAGATGCACCAGTGCTGGATACAGGATCCACCACTGAGTAAGAAAAAGTAACGATAACACTACTTACCTGCTAAGTGAATTACCTCCCATATGATAACATTGGTGATTCTATGTGAAAAAGTTTCTAAGTGTCAACTTTTAAAATACAATAATGTTCCTTAAAAATCACTACTGTAACCAAAACGCTTTTACTCAACTGTTTACAGGAGATGTCCCAGGACTGAATCTAGGATCCAGTCCTGTGGTTAGAAAAGTAATCCATAAAGTAACTAATTGCATTTAACTAGAAATTCACATTGAGCTCAATGTTGCATTGTGTTTGAAATTGTGTTGCCCATTGCAACAACTGTAACTACTATACTTAAAAGTCTATTGCCTATTTGCAAAGTATTTAAACTAAAGTAATTCATTCTGAGAAAGTATATTTTGTAATGTAATGTATAATGTAATTACAATGTAATTTAAAAATAAAATATGTAAAAATAAATAGTTTAAAAAATGTAGTAAATCAGTATCAAAAAATAAATATAACAATTAATACATTTAAAAATTGTCATTTACAAAACCTTTGAAATTCACTGAAAAAAACCATAGGTTTCAGACATGTTATAGTTAGGAATTAGCATTTAAAAAACCTTTGAAATTCACTGAAAAAACCATAGGTTTCAGACACGTTATAGTTAGAAATTAGCATTTAAAAAACCTTTGAAATTCACTTAAAAACCATAGGTTTTAGGGACAGTTATAGTTAGTTGGACATTTCACTCGTACAAAACCATAGAAATTCCCCAGTTATAGTTAGTTCAGCTAACTATAACTCGCGCCCCGCAATGCACTGCTGATGACGTCACATATTACATCACTCATGACATGGTCAGTGACATCACTGATGACATCACTGATGACATCTCAAATGACATCACTGATGACATCATCCACGTGATAATCTGATGCACCTCCTCACACCCTGATATAACCTTTGATACACCCACTCTAAATTACAGACTGCCATTCGCAAAACCATAGACACTCCAACACCAATAACTACATACCCACTCACTGATTCTTAGGTCTACACACACATCCACTCACTCACCCGTACAGTCACTCATACTTACGGTCACTCAGTACAGGACTATCATATGCACTCACACTCCTATATAGACACTCAAACACCGCCACTCATCCATAGAGGTACTCACACACCTAGTCAGTCATGCAAATAATTAAACACACTGCCATTTACTCACCTATACAGTTATACACACACCAGCTCACTTACTCATACAAATACTAGCACATTCTTTCGCTCTTATACAATCACTGATACAAGCACACACTCATCCATACAGTCACTCTCACAATCACACACTCTTGCTTATAGCTATTTATATACTCCAACACACATATATACTGCCTTTCACATATGTAGTTACTCACACATGTACCACTGGGACATACATTCACTCACTAACACACTCTTACACACACTTACCCACCCATACAGTCTATCACAGATGCACTCTTGAAACCATCCACCCAGTGAATCACCCACTCACACATCTATGCACAGAGTCGCACACACCCCACCCACACAAACACTCAGGCACCCATACAGATACTCAGACAACTAATCAATAACTCATATAGACACTCATGTAGCTATTCACAAACCCATGCAGCCACTTACACAGCAATAGACAGACGGATACAGACATTCACCCAGTTTAGTCACTAACCCATGCATTCAGTAAGATACGTTTAATCACTCACTTATAGAGTTAGTCACGCACCTACTAAATCATCCATACAGACACTTATACACCCACTCATTCTTCAATACGCCTTTCCCTATATATATTAAACATATTTAAACTTTAAAGAAACACACAGTCACTGGATGATGTCATCAGTGATGTCATTTGAGATGTCATCAGTGATGTCATCAGTGATGTCACTGACCATGTCATGAGTGATGTAATATGTGACATCATCAGCAGTGCATTGCGGGGGCGCGAGTTATATTTAGCTGAACTAACTATAACGGGGAATTTCTATGGTTTTGTACGAGTGAAATGTCCAACTAACTATAACTGTCCCTAAAACCTATGGTTTTTAAGTGAATATATATATATATATATCCACAAAGTATAGCGTACTCCGTCTCCTTGACACAATACGACACAGCCACAAAGAATCCTTTTCAGCGTGATTTATTCAAAATACCAATCCACTCTACGCGTTTCGGAGCTTGCTGCTCCTTGCTCACGAGTAGTAGCGAAATGTAAAACTCCATCTTTAAATGATCATGTGACCCAAGTTGAAAAACAGTGAAAACAGACTCTGCGTTACATCATTCATAGTGGTACGAGTAAACAAAATACTTTTCATTTTATGCATTGCAGTCTCACATATTTCAGTTCATAGGTGAATAATTTCATATGGAATTGCATAGTTTATAAAGTCACAAAATAATCACAAAATAATAGTTGCAAGTGCGAGGTGCGTCACAATGGAAAATGAAAAAAATAAAAAAATGAAAAAAGCCTGTTTCGCGCACTAATAGTCTTTGCAAACCACTGATTAAAATGCTGCGACAGTGCGCAGATCAGCCAGCTAGTTTTTAATGGATGGGAACTCATGTTTCAAAGTATATTCTATCCTTTCGGTAAATTGTCTATACAAAGTATAATCGGCATCCTGCCCCAGTGGGCTTTTTGACTCTGACAATAGACCTTCATATCTGCCCCAGTGGGCTAAGGTTCCAAGAACAACCCAAAGTCCGACATTCACGAAACCTCCAACAAAAATAGTCTTTGTGCACAGACAGCTCGTGTTAGCACTTATCTCAAGAACACCTCGGGCATCACAGGAGAATCTCGCCACAGTGGGCTCGTTCTACTTGGTCTCACCCCAGCCGGTGACACCAAAAAAAAAATCCAAAAAAAAATATTAACACCATGCACTCCATGTCATACTTGAACCGATGCATCCATCCGCTTTCACCATATTAGATATCATTACTCGGTTTGCCTTCCACTTGCTTGTTTAACACATAGGAGTCCTGTAAAAAGAATATAGAACAACGGGTGAAAATTGTGAAAAAAGTGCTAATGACAGTTACATTTGCTAAAAGTCATGTAAAGCAAGATATGTAAAATTAAAAATGTTAAAAACATTATATTCAGTGGCACAGTATATTACGATATAAAAACAGTATTTCTAGGAACGGCAGAGCTAATTCATCCAAGATGCACTGAGAGTGCCTCATCACTGTTGTGTCCCCCAGGGTACAAAGTATGATACTTTATAATAATTATTGATTCGAGGCGTCTAAGTTCTCGCACTCGATCTCCGCCTCTTTCCCTCAGAGGGACATTATCTAGAACACAATCGGACATGAGTGCACTGTTTTGTTTGTGGTGGGTGGCGAAGTGCCTCGCCATAGGGTATTGCTTGTCGTTGTGTTTTATCGCCCTCAGATGTTCAAGTATACGTTTCTTAGCTTGGTGAATAGTGCTACCTATGTAGAATTTATTACAAGGACATCTGAGGGCATAAACAGCAAATTCAGTATTGCAGGAAAAGTGTTTCATTATTTTGAATGCTTTGCATTCTGGAGATAATTTAACTTCCTTGCAATTAGTACTATACTTACAGGCCTTACACGTGTGTGTGTGTGTGTGTGTGTGTGTGTGTGTGTGTGTACATATATATATATATATACACACACACATATATTAATTTTAGTCAGTAGGTTTTTTTAAAGCATATTCTAAATTAAGGCATAGCGCAATAAAGCTCATTTATTTCTCATTTGACACAGAACCATACTATTTGTCTTGCATTCAATTTCCCCTTCTATGGCCAGGCTGAAAACGTTTGGTGCTCTTGAATAGGGCTTATATTATACACTTGCTAAAATTGCAGTCTTACTTAAAAGAACCACCTTGACATAGACAGTATCTTTCATTCTGAATTTGTGATTCAACAGTCTGATAGGGATATGTGACGTTACAACGCATGCCATTACATCGCATTCCGTTGCAACGCCAAACTTTACCCCGACTTTCTGTCGGGGGAGCGCTGGAAGTTGGAATAGATTCATTTTCTATTCCAACTCCAGTGTGTGCAACAGTAGGGAAGGTATTGGAGTTAAATCCAACACCTTCTACCCACTGCTGCACATCTTTTTCGTTGCAACGGCATGCGATGTAACTGCATGCGTTGTAACGGTTTTGTTGTAAAGGCTGCTTCCCGTCTGATAGCTATCACAGGCACAAAAATTAAATAACTGTTAATGCACCTAGATCTTTCGCTTGCTGAGCTCTGCGAATCATCAGTGTCACTCCAATTAGAAAAGGTTTGAAATCCTTAAAATCCCTCAAAACTGTGAACCACCAAAACTCGCGATTTGGTCACACAAGCTGAGTGGACCAATAGTTGTCAATCGTCTTTTACAATTATGCTTCATTGAAAATCAAACTCTTTTTTCATAATTTTCCTTCTTTTTACCCGGTCACTACTTGCAGATGATGCATATCAATAAATTTGATAGACAAGATCCTCACTTGCATGGTACTTCTCTAACATGCACATATTGGCTCTCCTTACAGCAATATATACAATATGTTTATGTTTGGGTTTTTGTAAAGTGCATGGCTGCCCGAGGGCTTCCCCGCGCTGGTGAGTGCTGAACTGGGTAACCGTACCTACTAATGCATTAAATGAGGGAACAACCAGGTCTTGAGTTGTATAATATTTGAATGCAGTACTGCTGGTTTATTTGGCTTTGTCGACATTATATCTGAATATGAGCTGCACATTCTACTGTTACACACCAACAAAATTACAAAAAAGATTTCAACACAAAATACATAATTTAGATGGAAGTTTTGGACATGCCCTATATACATCACTATACCATATATGTTACAATTAACCGGGCCACTCGTAGTGAGAGCATAAGCGCTGAAAGTAGGAGTGGGGGTGGTGCTGCTGCACTCCCAAAGTAACCATGCCGGAATTCCAATGGTGAATGAGCAATAAAGATGGCTTTAGATTTTGTTTTTATTTTGTCTCATTTGGTGCACATTCAAAATCAGAGGTCAAATATCAGGCTAGGTCTTCTGACAAATTGCTGTTTATTCTTTTAACATGGACATTTGTGTTTTCTTTCTCTGACTGCAAAGTGAGAGTATTTCGTAAAAGTAAACAGTTGACAATTTTGCTGGTGTGAAAGGAACGGCTGCAGAATGTAATTTTCTAAAACACTACAAAATTGAAATGCCTATAAATGAACAGTACAAATATCTCAAAATATATCATCAGTTAGTAAAGGCCTAATTAAGCGCTTTTTGTAATTCTGTCGTATGACGGAAACAAAGATTTGAATAGAATCAAGACGAATCAAGGCACTTTACTTGGTGATGCACAAATGATAAATATTCACTGAACTCCAATTTCCAAGCAGTATCAGGGTGTGCTCTAGATCAATAAGACTGGTCCTTCATTTTATTGGAAAATGTGTTGTCTGTAAATATTAATGCGCTACCAAACCGTGCATTAGCGAATTATTTGCGACAGTGTGTGCTAAAATGCATCACCAGCTACATACTACACCCTTACCACTCATTTGCTACATGTGTTCTTTGTGTGATGCTTGGATTTTTTCACAATCCCTTTGAATTCAGTGACATAACATTGACAGCAGCACTGACATTCTAAAGATTTTCCAACACCATCTAGTACAGCCATATCCTGCTGCCTCTTTCGCCAGAACAGGTCAGCTTTTATCTCCTCTGTACTGGTTTGAAAAAATATTTGTTTTCAAATATATCACTTGCATAACATTCTATTTACAGAAATCCCAATGGTGATGGATTAGCGGAGTGGCCAGTCTATAATGCTGAAGAGCAATACCTTGAGATAAGCCTACAACAGAAGATAGGAAAACAGCTCCATCATCATAGAATGACGTTCTGGAGCAAGACACTGCCAGAAAAAATGAATGCAGTTTATGCTCAAAAGAAAGAGCACACAGAGCTGTAATTAATCAAATGGATAACAAGAAGCTTTAATTTGTGATTAAGGAATTAAATAAGCCCTGTTATTTTAAAACATGCATTTGGCTTGCTGTTTATTTTGGCAGTTTTTAAAATACTGTATGGTAAACTAGAACAATTTTGCTTACAGAAGGAAATCCGTATTCATGGAAGACTGATAATTATGCTTTCAGAATTGTTACTGTTGCCAAAATATCAAATTGCATACCGCAGATCAGAGTGAAGACCACAGAATGACCCTGAAACCTCCCAAAGTTATGATCATCTCCACCATATTTACCCAAACATTAATTTATGTTAAAAAGCATATACGACGCATCATGTGACGCTGTATAAAGGTTGATGAATCTTTCAAACTGAAAGGATCAGATGTTTATAACCAAGACATTCTTATATGCACGTGTATGCACTTCATGTATTTTAGGTGCAACTGCAGACAGAATTAGTTGCCTGCCAAAGCTAAGGTCATCAACACCAAAAATGTACAGCAGGCAGGGCTTTGGATCAGACATTATTTAGGTCAGTCACCTTCACCTATTGCTCGAAGAAAGTATCATTCATATTTTTGGGCAGACCAAAGGAGGATTTCAGTCTCACTGTGTTTAGAACCTTATGGATGCTCCCACAAGCTATTGTATGCCAAGTGGAACAGTACTAAAGGAGTAAGCCCACAAAATCCCAACCCACTGCATACCACAACTACCAACTGTGCCTTCCTTAAAAAATACATATCTGAGGTACGGCCATGATGGTGGCCAAGAGGGATATCGCTGCCGCTTGGGAAAACCCAACCCCACCTAGCATAACTAAGTGGCACAGAGTTGTGGACTGGTGTGCAGCGCAAGAGAAACCTCTTTATGAAGCCAGAGGTTGCCCGGCCAAACATCGCAAGATTTGGGGCAAATGGCTGTGTCAAATAGAGTAAAGGAATTTTTCGCCTCATCTTTTCTAATTCACCTGTATGTGATCTTGGGGGACTATGGAATGCTATGTATGCTGAAAACCCCATGGACGTTACAATCGTTATTGTCTAATGGTGTTGCAAATGTGCTGTACTGTTTCTTTTGTTCACTTAAAATCAATAATATTGAATATAAAAAAAAAAAATACATATCTGGAAAGAGACACTCTAACAAAAGAACAGTCCCAACCCCTGAAACCTGTGCAGAGATAGACATCTCCAACGAACTACTGCTTATCCACATAAAAGAAATGGACTACTATATGAAAATCTAAATAATGACAAACACATTTTAGGATCACTCGCACAATATCATGGTAAAAAACTATTGTTGTAAAAAATGTAGTGTCAAAAATATAATTTACCATAATATCATGAGCTTATACTTATGATGCTAAGTATAATAATATCAGAAAAAAACATCGTTGACACTAATATCGTCCAAAGATAGACAAAGATATTGATTTTTTTAATATAAATAGAGTTTTAAGTTGTAAATGTTAAATATTTTACTGTATAATTTTAATATAATGAAATTAAATATATTCTGCTAAAATGTAATACTAAATATTTACTTATATAAACACACATATATAAGCTTATATTTACATAAACAATATATATATATATATATATATATATACACACATATTGTAACATAATTCAAAACAATATTTATTTAAAATTGTATAGATGTTTTTATATTTTAATTTATTAAAATGAAAATATATCTTTATATGTACACCATAAAACCAGGAAAAATATAAAAATGTTAATAAGATAAAATATAATAATTCATGTAAACAATAAATAAAATATAAAACATGTAAAAATCCAAAAAAATAATTTACAAAAAATACTATAAACATTAAAATAAATGTAAATCAAAACAAACAAATGTAAATATAAACAAATAAAACAATTCATGCTATAAACTTTATTTAACAAAAATTATTACAGCTATTAAAGTCAAAAATTATTAAATAGACTATTCCTACTCTAGTTTATGCAACGGTAGGGAAACTGTTGGACTTTGGAGGGGTCAAATTTTCTATTCCCTCTCCAGTCTGTTCAACATTAGGGTAAGCACTAGATTTCAGAGGGGTGACATTTACTATTCACACTCCAGTCTGTACAAGAGTGGGAAAAGCATTAGATTTCAGAGGGGTGCAATTTACTACTCCCACTCCAGTCTGAGCAACAGTAGGGAAAGCGTTGGACTTTGGATGGGTAAAATGTACTATTCCCACTCCAGTCAGCGCAACAGTAGGGAAAGTGTTGGACTTTGGATGGGTAAAATGTACTATTCCCACTCCAGTCTGTGCAACAGTAGGGAAAGCGCAGGATTTTAGAGAGGTAAAATGTGTTATGCTGACTCCAGTCTGTGCAACTGAAGGGAATGCATTGGATTACAGATGGGTGAAATTTAGTATTCCCACTCCAGTATGTACAAAAGTAGGGAAAGCGTTGGATTTTGGAGGGGTGAAATTTACTATTCCCACTTCAGTCTGTGCAAAAGAAAAGGAAAGTGTTGTATTTTAGAGGGGTGAGATTTACTATTCCCACTCCAAACAGCGCAACAGTAGGGAAGTGTCAAATTGCAAAGAGGTTAATCTTGCTATTCCTAGTGCAGCCTAAACAAGATTAGGGAAATTACTTCACTTCAAACACATTACATATATAAGTAACACCATGAATGTAAAAATATTAAACTCTTAATATAAAAATCAGTAATTAACATAAATAAATATGTGTATATATAGATATGTACTAAAAATTAAAAACATTAATTAATTTACATAATTAATATTAATTCATAATTAATTATCAATTGATCAATAAATGCTATTCAATTATTAACTAATTAGTTAACTTATCACCCTATAGCCCTACAAACCTAGCAGCCTACACTTCCATAATTAGCATATTTAAATTCAATTAAATAATGAATGATCAATTAATAATTAATTGCTGAATAATTATTACTTAATTAAATTCCCAGCCTAGACCCCTACAAACCTAGCAGCCCACAAATAAAATATATTTAAAATAATTAAGCATTCCATAATTGAAATTGAATTAAATAATGAATTTGAAAATAATATTTAATAATGCATGGTTTATTAATCAAAAAACTTCCCACCCTACACCCCTCCAAACCTAGCATCCTGCAACTAAAATATTAGTACAATAAAACAGTATTCAATTTTTTGTTATCTCAGTGTAGTTAAGAAATACTTCTCTTTTAGAGAACCCACCTACTTCTTTTCATAATACTTACAACACTGAAGTAGTCGTTTGCTAAAAGGCGCAATCCGCAAATATGGGCAACTTTTTTTTTAAGGTGTCCTGGCCTACATTTGGTCCCAATCCAACCCTGAGTACACCGTACACAAAGGAACATGTGTCAGTATTTTATTTAAAGTGATAGTGATGTCTGCTTTTATTTGTGCACCACAACACCACCTCCTTCACAACATCACAACTAGCAATGTCTGTCTTTGGAGGGGTCAAATTTTCTATTCCCTCTCCAGTCTGTTCAACATTAGGGTAAGCACTAGATTTCAGAGGGGTGACATTTACTATTCACACTCCAGTCTGTACAAGAGTGGGAAAAGCATTAGATTTCAGAGGGGTGCAATTTACTACTCCCACTCCAGTCTGAGCAACAGTAGGGAAAGCGTTGGACTTTGGATGGGTAAAATGTACTATTCCCACTCCAGTCAGCGCAACAGTAGGGAAAGTGTTGGACTTTGGATGGGTAAAATGTACTATTCCCACTCCAGTCTGTGCAACAGTAGGGAAAGCGCAGGATTTTAGAGAGGTAAAATGTGTTATGCTGACTCCAGTCTGTGCAACTGAAGGAAATGCATTGGATTACAGATGGGTGAAATTTAGTATTCCCACTCCAGTATGTATAAAAGTAGGGAAAGCGTTGGATTTTGGAGGGGTGAAATTTACTATTCCCACTTCAGTCTGTGCAAAAGAAAAGGAAAGTGTTGTATTTTAGAGGGGTGAGATTTACTATTCCCACTCCAAACAGCGCAACAGTAGGGAAAGTGTCAAATTGCAAAGAGGTTAATCTTGCTATTCCTAGTGCAGCCTAAACAAGATTAGGGAAATTACTTCTGACATAATAATCTAGTATTTTTGTTGTTAGTGCTTTTCACTACTGTGTGATATTAATGTAGTTTGTATTCAGGTAACAGGTTGATCAGAACAATAAAAAATGTGTTCCACATTGAAGTGTGCATTGTCTGATATCACACATCCAAACAAGTTATAATCTAAATTTAAACATGATGAAATAGTTGACTAACAATTATTGTTGATTGGGCTGGCAACTAGTGATGATTGTGTATACAATTGACTTACTGTGAATATATACCGTGGACTACAGTTTGTCTGATACTCCGGTTGTGTATATCTATCTTGTTGTGCAAAAGTTCATTAACGTAGTGACAAATATGTTACAACTTACAAGTACTTGATTACCTAGGTTGATGACACTTTCATCATTGTGATAGAAAGGGGATGGCAACATTTTGAGTTTGATGTCAAAGTCACAACATGAGCTAGTATTGATGTGTAAAGTGGTTTATTTTAACATACATGGTGCATAGGTGATGACACACAATAGTGATATGCTCATAAAATAAAAATGTGATGATTGAAGTTGACAATGTTTTCTGATGAAATCCAAAAGAGCCTAGCCACAGATATCCAATTCCAAAGTCCAACTTTGTTCCTCCATCAGATGTGAAACAGTTTGTATGGACAGTCAACAAAGTGAACGCTCAGCACACAACGGATTATATCATGTGCACCTTTTTTTACTGGCTGGGGGTGGTGTATTGCCATCTGATTCTCCCTTATCTGTCCACGGATGACCCATCCCATGTTTGGGTGGGGGAACCACAACTGCAGCATCCTGGGGTACTGGGGAATCTCTGCCTGGCTCAATTTCTCTCCCTGTGGCTTGTGCAGATGTTGTTGGCACAGATGGAGTAGGCACACAGGGAGGAGTACTTTGATGACAAGCTAACTGGCGGAGGCTGGTACGGATATCCCTCAGCACCCCATGACCTCGTCCATTTGTTGGTTGAACCGTTCCTGTCTTTGGTCTTGGGAGGCATGCAGTTGTTCAATGTTCCAGAGGTGTTGTTCAACCTGCCCATTGCTCCCTGGTACCCCTCATAGGCATCGAGTACCCAGGAGCAGTTTGGATGAGCATCTGTGGTAACAGTTGATTGACGTCGTTGATCCACACAACCCCTCCCACCACCTCTACCCCCACTGGCATGCACAGGTTGTTGTGGCCCTGTCAAACCTGAACCTCCTTCCTCATTGAATGTGTTGGTGTCTGTCAACTCCACAGTTTTCAGTGTTGCTGAGCTGGTGTTGTTGCACGTGGCTGATGTGTCTGTCAGGGTTGGGGTCAGCTGAGTGTTGCTAGCTGAGGCGGGAGTTGGCACTGTGGACCCTGCTGTACATGCTGGTGCTATCTGTCAACCCAAACCTGATGGGCCTGGTTGCTCCTTCTCATCCGAGGGTACAGGAGAGTCCTCAACAACGGTGAGCTCATTCTGGCTTGGAGTCTGAGCCTGGCTGCCTTCTTCATTGGCCATGGAGGTGTTCCCAGCTCGCCCTGTGGGTACAGAAATAACAAAGTCAATTATGTGAATGTTCACTGCACCTCAAATGGTACCCATTACGTTAGTGACTGGACCAAAAACAGTTTAAGAGGAATGATTTGCCTCCTTTATCCATGATGGTAACCTATGTTTGGCATGAACAATGCAACTTTTACAAGATGTGTATTGGGGAGCAGCTCCTCCTATGTGCAGAAATGGCCATGTTCTGTTATTTTCTACTAACATGTCCACTGACATTGACTTGTACCTTACACTCTATAGATGACACTGGTGGATTAGTGTGATCCACATCTATAGAATGGCAATGACATACATACTCTTACAATCAAAAATGTTTGAGTTTGTCTAGCCTGTCTACTGGGCATAGTCTATCTATCAGCAGTCACATAGGTGTGGATGGCTACACACTCACATTCTGTTTATTTCTCAGAAATGTTTTAATCATGGTATGAGTGATGTGCTTATTGTTTTCAACTCATGATCCAGGATAGAATCCCCCTAAGGAGGAAAACATGTAATTGCTTTGCTTTGTGCATACACAGCTCATGGATTTTATATTTTAACTCCATAGTTAGATGTGATGTCAATGTTTTCTTTGCTACTTTATAGATGATTTCTTTTGTGAGCTGGGGTTAGAAGGGCTGCTGGAATTTTGGGAAAATTAAAAGACTTTTCCCACCCTGCTGAGCCAGGTCCCCATGAAGAATGGTTTCCTGACAGTGAGTGAAAGTGTACCAGCAAGATGGCTGACACTGGTACATGGTGTTTGAAGCACAAGGCCTTGAGGGGAGTTGTGGTCAAGTCAAACACCATGCACCTGTGCCAGCCATCTTGCAAGTATACTTCCACTTGCTGTCAGGTACCCATAGGCCCAGATGAGCTGGTTGAGCTGGGTGGCAGGAGAAGTGTTTGCTATTACAACAACTCCCATCAGGCTCTGTCCTACACACACTCTTCAGACCCAGCTCAACCAGCCAACCTGGAACTATGCTTTACTGACAGTGAGGGGAACTGTTTTAGCAAGATGGCTGTCACTGGTATCTGGTGTCTGACTTGACCACAACTCCCATCAAGGCCTTGTGCTCCAAACACCAGGCCCCAGTGTCACCCATCTTGCTAGTTCATTTCCCCTCACTGACAGGAAAGCATAGTACCAGGTGGGCTGTTTGTGCTGGGTGGGAGGAAGAGTATTTGCAATGACTACATCTCCCATAAGGACCTGTCCTACACACACCTTCCCACCCAGCCCACCTGAAACTATGCTTTCCCGACAGTGAGTGGAAATGTACTAGCAAGATGGCTGACTCTGGTGCCTGGTGTTTTGAGCACAAGGCCTTGATGGGAGTTGTGGTCAAGTCAGACACCAAGCATCTGTGCCAGCCATCTGGCAAGTACACTTCCACTCACTGTTAGGTATCCATAGGCCCAGACAAGCTGGTTGGGCTGGGTGGCAGGAGGAGTGTTTGCTATTACTACAACTCCCATCAGGCTGTGTCCTAAACACACTCTACCCACCTGGCCAACCAGGCCACCAGGAAGAATGGGTTCCTGACAGTGAGTGGAAATGTACTAGCAAGACGGCTGACACTGGTGCCTGGTGTTTTGAGCACAAGGCCTTGATGGGAGTTGTGGTCAAGTCAGACACCAGGCACCAGTGACAGCCATCTTGCTAGAACATTTCCCCTCACTGTCAGTAAAGCATAGTTCCAGGTGGGCTGTTTGTGCTGGGTGGGAGGAAGAGTATTTGCAATGACTACATCTCCATAAGGCCCTGTCCTACACACACCTTCCCACCCAGCCCACCTGAAACTATGCTTTCCCGACAGTGAGTGGAAATGTTCTAGCAAGATGGCTGACTCTGGTGCCTGGTGTTTTGAGCACAAGGCCTTGATGGAAGTTGTGGTCAAGTCAAACACCATGCATCAATGTCAGCCATCTTGCAAGTACACTTCCACTCACTGTTAGGTACCCATAGGCCCAGATGAGCTGGTTGGGCTTGGTGGCAGGAGGAGTGTTTGCTATTACTACAACTCCCAGCAGGCTCTGTCCTACATACACTCCCCCCGCCCAACCAGGCCACCAGGAAGAATGGGTTCCTGGCAGTGAGTGTAAATGTACTAGCAAGATGGCTGGCACTGGTGCCTGGTGTTTTGAGCACAAGGCCTTGATGGGAGTTGTGGTCAAGTCAGACACCAGGCACCAGTGACAATCAATCAATCAATCACAGAATTTGTAGAGCGCACTACTTACCCGCGAGGGTCTCAAGGCGCTGGGGAGAAAAAAAAGGGGGGGTTGCTGCTACTGGTCGAACAACCAGGTCTTGAGTAGCCTCCTGAAGGTCAGCAGGTCTTGGGTCTGTTGTAGGCTTAGTGGAAGGGTGTTCCAGGTCTTGGCGGCGAGGTGGGAGAAGGATCTGCCGCCGGTGGTTGTTCTTCAAATGCGAGGGACGGTGGCGAGGGAGAGGTCGGCGGAGCAGAGCTGGCGGTTGGGGACGTAGAAGAAGAGTCGTCTGTTGAGGTAGGCTGGGCCAGTCTTGTGGAGTGCCTTGTGTGCGTGGATGAGGAGTTTGAAGGAGATTCTCCTGTCGACGGGGAGCCAGTGCAGGTTCCTCAGGTGGGGGGTGATGTGGCTGTGGCGTGGTACGTCGAGGATCAGTCGTGCGGAGGCGTTTTGTATGCGTTGCAGTCGCTTGATGAGCTTGGCCGGGGCTCCCGCGTAGAGGGCGTTCCCATAGTCAAGTCTGCTACTGACGAGGGCCTGGGTGACTGTTCTTCTTGTATCTGTCGGGATCCACCTGTAGATCTTGCGAAGCATGCGGAGGGTGTTGAAGCAGGAGGAGGAGACTGCGTTGACTTGCTTGGCCATGGAGAGCGTTGAGTCGAGGATGACTCCCAGGTTGCGTGCGTGGTTGGTGGGTGTCGGGGCTGCTCCCAGTGTCGTTGGCCACCAGGAGTCGTCCCAGGCTGAGGGGTTGGAGCCGAGGATGAGGACCTCTGTCTTGTCCGTGTTCAGCTTTAGTCGGCTGATCTTCATCCAATCGGCGACGGCCTTCATTCCTTCATGGAGGTTGGATTTGGCGGCGAGGGGGTCCTTGGTGAGGGAGAGGATCAGTTGAGTGTCGTCGGCATAGGAGATTATGTTGAGGTCATGCTGGCTGGCGATGCGTGCGAGCGGGGCCATGTAGATGTTGAACAGTGTTGGGCTGAGGGATGATCCCTGGGGTACGCCGCAGATGATCTCGGAGGCTTCGGATCGGAATGGTGGGAGGCGGACTCTCTGGGTTCTGCCGGCGAGGAAGGAGGTGGCCCATTCCAGGGCCTTGTCTCGGATCCCTGCGTCATGGAGGCGTGCGCGTAGAGTGCGGTGGCAGACAGTGTCGAAGGCGGCGGAGAGGTCCAGCAGGATGAGGGCTGCGGTCTCACCGTTGTCCAGCAGGGTCCTGATGTCATCGGTGGCGGCGATGAGGGCAGTCTCAGTGCTGTGGTTGCTGCGGAACCCTGATTGGGATGGGTCCAGGATGCTGTTTTCTTCGAGGTATCGGGTTAGCTGTTTGTTGACGATCTTCTCGATGACCTTGGCTGGGAACGGAAGCAGGGAGATGGGCCGGAAGTTCTTGAGGTCTCTCGGGTCCGCCTTGGGTTTTTGAGTAGGGCGTTGATCTCTGCGTGTTTCCAGCTCTCTGGGAAGGTTGCGGTCTCGAAGGAGAGATTGATAACGTTGCACAGGTGGGGTGCGATGGAGCTGCTGGCTTTGTTGAAGATGTGGTGCGGGAAAGGGTCTGACGGGGAGCCGGAGTGTATTGTGCTCATGGTCTTGATGGTGTCATCGATGTTCACGCTGGCCCAGGCTGGCAGGGGGTCGTGGTCGATGGTGTGCGGCGGTCTGGTGCATCGATCTTAGTTGGGGCTGTCTGGGTGTTGAAGCTGTCGTGGATGTCGGCGATCTTGCGGTGGAAGAAGGTGGCGAGGGAATCACACAGGGCTTGCGACGGCGGGATGTCGTTGGTGTTGGAGCTGGGGTTGGAGAGTTCCTTCACGATGTTGAAGAGCTCCTTGCTGTTGTGTGCGTTGTTGTCGAGGCGGTCTTTGAAGGAGATTCTCTTGGCGGACCTGATGAGGTGGTGGTGGTTACGGATGGCGTCTTTGTGGGCTGCGTGGCTGTCCGGTGTCTTATCACTGTGCCATTTCTTCTCTAGTTTCCGGCAGGTACGCTTGGAAGCTAGGAGTTCCGGGGTGAACCAGCTGGCTCTTTTGGTGGTGTCACTGTAGGTGGGTTTTTTCAGCTGGGCGAGGGTGTTGGCACAGTCGTCTATCCATCGTCTGAGGTTGCAGGCAGCGTCGTCAGTGTTGGATGGGTCGGAGGGAGGGCTGAGAGCGAGGTTTGCCCGTAGTTGGTCTTCAGTGACTTTGCTCCAGCAGCGGCGTGGGATCTGTTGGGTGCGGTGGTGTGTGGTGGGTTTCTGGAAGGTGAAGTGGATGCAGCGGTGGTCAGTCCAGAGGAGTTCCGTGGTGTGGCTGAAGGAGACGTGGGAGCTTGAGGAGAAGATGGGGTCGAGTGTGTGGCCGGCGGAATGGGTCGGTGTTGTGACGAGCTGTCTCAGTCCGAGGTTGGCGAGGTTGTCGATCAGGGTGGTGGAGTTGCTGTCGTTGTTGTTCTCCAGGTGAAAGTTCAGGTCTCCGAGGAGGATGTAGTCGGTAGAGGTCAGGGCGTGCGTGCTGATGAAGTCGGCGATGGAGTCGCTGAACTGGGGTCGGGCCCAGGGGGTCTGTAGACAAGGGTGCCTCTAAGGGTGGTGTTGGGGTCCGTGTGGATCTGGAAGTGCATGTGTTCGGCGGTGCTGAGAGTGTCGTCGGTGCTGGTCGAGACCCTGATGGTGTTCTTGTGGACGATGGCGATTCCTCCTCCTACTGCGTTGATGCGGTCTCTACGGGTGATCTTATAGCCGTCTGGGATGGCTATGGCGATGTCGGGTGCGGAGGAGTCGTTCATCCAGGTCTCTGTCAGGAAGGCGACGTCTGGTGATGATGTGTCGAGCAGGTCCCAGAGCTCGACGGCGTGTTTGCGTGCGGAGCGGGTGTTCAGTAGGATGCATCGGAGGTGGTTGAGGTACTTCTTGGCGGGCGCTTCGGTGGCTCTGAGGCTGGTGTAGCTGCAGGTCCGGCAGGTGAAGGCACCATGGGTGCGTTTCGGGGCGGCCTTGAAGCAGTTGTGTGTCCGTCCGGGGTTGAGAGCGTGGAGTGTGGTGGCATCGTATCAGCGTCGGTCCTCGAGGCTGGAGCGGGGGGCGCACGGCCCAGGGGTTCTGGCACTGGGCGCGGTCCAGGCGCGGACGGGCACAGACGGGCTTGCCTTAGGCGTGCCTTCGGCGCGCCAGCGGCGCGGCCGCACAGCGGCCGCCATATATGGGGAGGTGGGAGGGAGGAGCAGCTGGGAGGCGGGAGGCAGGGGCAGCGAATGGGCAGTCAGGGGGGCGGGGCCGCAGGGGACGCAGCAGCGGGAGTGGTGAGAGGCAACGAGGGGTACAGAAGGCAAAGTTGGGCACAGAAAATGGGGGCAACGAGGGGAAACAGAAAGCAAAAATGGGCACAGAAAATGGGGGCAACGAGGGGAAACAGAAAGCAAAATTGGACACAGAAAAAGAGGGCAACGAGGGGGAATAGAAGGCAAAGTTGGGCACAGAAAATGGGGGCAACGAGGGGAAACAGAAAGCAAAATTGGGCACCGAAAATGGGGGCAACGAGGGGAAACAGAAAGCAAAATTGGACACAGAAAAAGGGGGCAACGAGGGGGAACAGAAGGCAAAGTTGGCCACAGAAAATGGGGGCAACGAGGCGAAACAGAAAGCAAAATTGGACACAGAAAAAGGGGGCAACGAGGGGGAACAGAAGGCAAAGTTGGGCACAGAAAATGGGGGCAATGAGGGGAAACAAAGCAAAATTGGACACAGAAAATGGGGGCAACGAGGGGGAACAGAAGGCAAAGTTGGGCCATCTTGCTAGAACATTTCCCCTCAATGTCAGTAAAGCATAGTTCCAGGTGGGCTGGTTGGGCTGGATGTAAAGGGGTGTATAGGAAAGGGCGTGATGGGAGATTTAGTCATTGCAACTACTCCTTCTCCCACCCAGCCCAAACAGCACCCCTGGAACCATGCTTTCCTGACAGTGAGTAGAAATGTACTAGCAAATGGCTGACACTGGTGCATGGTGTTTTGAGCACAAGGCCTTGATGGGAGCTGTGGTCAAGTCAGACACCATGCATCAGTGTCAGCCATCTTGCTAGTACACTTCCCCTCACTGTCAGGAAACCATTCTTCCTGGTGGCCTGGTTGGGCAGGGTGGGAAGAGTGTGTGTAGTACAGGGCCTGATATGAGATGTAGACATTGCAAATACTCCTCCTCCCACTCAGCCCAACCAGCCCCCTGGAACTCTGCTTTCCTGACAGTGAGTAGAAATGTACTAACAAGATGGCTTACAGTGGTGCATGGTGTTTTGAGCCCAAGGCCTTGATGGGAGTTGTGGTCAAGTCAGACATCAGACACCAGTGACAGCCATCTTCCTAAAACATTTCCCCTCACTGTCAGTAAAGCATAGTTCCAGGTGGGCTGTTTGTGCTGGGTGGGAGGAGAAGTATTTGCAATGACTACATCTCCCATCAGGCCCTGTCCTACACACACCTTCCCACCCAGCCCAACCAGCCAACCTGAAACTATGCCTTCCTGACAGTGAGTGAAAATGTACTAGCAAGATGGCTGACACTGGTGCCTGGAGTTTTGAGCATAAGGCCTTGATGGGAGGTGTGGTCAAGTCAGACACCAGGCACCAGTGACAGCCATCTTGCTTGAAGCGATTTTTGTTTTGACAATAACTTTGGTGCTGCTTGACGAATCATCAAGAAATTTTCACAAAGCTTCCCCTTTTTGGTTCAACTGCTGTGTTGAAAGTTTTGGGATGATCCATCGAGCAGGGGTCGAGGAAAAAAGGGGGGTCCCAAAACACGTTTTCCCCATGTTATGTCTATGGGGATGTTTCATTTTTTGAACATGACTACAGCCTGAACTGTTGAATGGAATTACACCAAATTTGGCATAAAGCTAGATGTTGGTCCAGAAAGTGTGCTTTTTGTGGTTTGGTGTAAATCCATTCAGTAGTTTTAGAGATAATAACGTTTTAAAAAGATTGATATCTTGCAGTGGACTCGCGAATCCTACTAAAATTTGATAGGCAGCCATCTTGGGACTGGGCTTAAAGCCGAGTCCCACAAAAAAGTAAAAAAATATGAAAAGGGGGCAGGGTAGGAATACCCTGACCCCCAGATATGGTGGGGGCGGACCCTGTGGGACCGCGCCGGGGTAAAATGCTTTTTTTTTTAATTAAAGAAAGACACGCTGGCGCCTGCACATCTTTTAAAAAAATCCCCTGGGTGGGCCAAATCCCGGGGGTATAAGGGTAATCAAGGAGGGGGGCTCATTAGGCCCCCCTCCTAGACTTTTCTAAAGTCCAAGGGACCACCACCTCCCAGGGGCGCTCAACACTAGAAATGCGGGTGGCACTGGGCAGCCCCGCTGCCCCGGGAATGTATTTAAACTTTACAGAAACACACAGTCACTGGATGATGTCATCAGTGATGTCATCAGTGATGTCATTTGAGATATCATCAGTGATGTCATCAGTGATGTCACTGACCATGTCATAAGTGATGTAATATGTGACGTCATCAGCAGTGCATTGCGGGGGCGCGAGTTATAGTTACCTCAACTAACTATAACGGCCGAATTTCTCTTGTTTTGTACGAGTGAAATGTCCAACTAACTATAACTCTCTGAAACTTGTGGTTTTTTCAGTGAATTTCTAAGGTTTTTTAAATGCTAATTTCTAACTATAACGTCCCTGAAAGCTATGTTTTTTTCAGTGAATTTCAAAGGTTTTTTAAATGCTAATTTATAACTATGCCTACAGAGGTAGGACATGTGCAGAAAGAGGAAGAAATGTGCAGAAAGAAGCAAGAGAAATGCAGAAAGAGGCAACAGAAGTCCAGAAAGACGACGACAGGTGCAGAAAGAAGCAACAGATATGCAGAAAGAACCAACAGAGGAGCAGAAAGAGGCCTTGTTGCAAAGTCATCCTGTGCCCCCAACTTTTTGCTGACTGGTACTGGTGGTAACTGACTGACTAACCAGGCCCGGAGCCAGTGCTATGCTGAAAGACACTTAGAATACAGTGAAAACACCTACATACACTAGGGTACACTATGGGTTGGGGTACCCCTGCTATTGGCATGACCTCCCCTGTAATCCCCTAGTAAATAATAGGGCAGGGGGATTAAAACTACCTCTAAGTCAGAGGTGCAGAAAGAAGCAAGAGCAGTGCAGAAAGAACCAACAGAGGTGCTTAAAGAGGCAAGAGGGGTGCAGATAGAGGCAAGAGAAGTGCAGAAAGAAGCAACAGAGGTGCCGAAAGAGGCAAGAGAGGTGCAGAAACATGAAAGAAAGGTACAGAAAGAGGGAACGGGGTGCAGAAAGAGGTAAGAGGGATACAGAAATTTGCAAGAGAGATGCAGAAAGAAGCAAGAGCTGTGCAGAAAGAACCAACAGAGGTACAAAAAGAAGCAAGAGGGGTGCAGAAAAAGGTGGGAGAGGTGAACAAAGGCAAGACAAGTACAGAAAGAGACAGGAGGGGTGCAGAAAGAAGGATGAGAAGTGCAGAAAGAAGCAACAGGGGTAGTGAAAGAGGCGCGAAGGGTGCAGAAAGAGCAAGAGAAGTGCAGAAAGAAGCAACAGAGGTACAGAAAGAGGCAAGAGAGGTGCAGAAACAGGCAGGAAAGGTGCAGAAAGAGGGAAAAGGGTGCAGAAAGACATAAGAGAGGTGCAGAAAGAGAAAAGAGGGGTGCAAAAAGAGGCAAGAAGGGTGCAGAAAGAAGCAAGTGAGGTGCAGAAAGAGGCAACAGAGGTGCAGAAACAAGCAAGAGAAGTGCAGAAAAAGACAAGAGAATTGCTGATAGAAGCAACAGAGGTGTAGAAAGAAGCAAGAGAAGTGCAGAAAGAGGCAAGTGAGGTGCAGAAACAGGCAAAAGGGGTGCAGAAAGAGGGAAATGTGTGCAGACAGAGGCAGGAGAGGTGCATAAAGAGGGAACAGGGGTGCAGAAAGACACAAGAGAGGTGCAGAAACAGGCAGGAAAGGTGCAGAAAGAGGGAACAGGGGTGCAGAAACAGGCAGGAAAGGTGCAGAAAGAGGGAACAGGGGTGCAGAAAGATGCAAGAGAGGTGCAGAAAGAGAAAAAAGGGTACAAAAATAGGCAAGAGGGGAGCAGAAAGAAGCAAGTGAGGTGCAGAAACATGCTAGAGAAGTGCACAAAGAGGCAAGAGAATTGCTGAAAGAAGCAACAGAGGTGTGGAAAGAAGCAAGAGAAGTGCAGAAAGAGGCAAGTGGGGTGCAGAAAGAGGCAAGAGAGGTGCAGAAAGAAGAAAGGGAGGTGCAAAAAGAGGGAAAAGGGGTGCAGAAAGACGCAAGAGAGGTGCAGGAAAGGTGCAGAAAGAGGCAAGAGAGGTGCAGAAACAGGCAGGAAAGGTGCAGAAAGAGGGAACAGGGGTGCAGAAAGATTCAAGAGAAGTGCAGAAAAAGAAAAAGAGGGGTTTAAAAATAGGCAAGAGGGATGCAGAAAGAAGCAAGTGAGGTGCAGAAAGAGGCAACAGAGGTGCAGAAAAGACGCAAGAGAGGTGCAGAAACAAGCAGGAGAAGTGCAGAAAGAGGCAAGAGAATTGCTGAAAGAAGCAACAGAGGTGTGGAAAGAAGCAAGAGAAGTGCAGAAAGAGGAAAGTGAGGTGCAGAAAGAGGCAAGAGAGGTGCAGAAAATGGCAAAAGAACAGCAGAAAGAGGCAAGAGGGATGCAAAAAAGGGAAGAAGGGTGCAGAAAGAAGCAAGAGAGGTGCAGAAAGAAGGAAGAGAAGTGCAGAAAGAAGCAAGAGGGGTGCAGAAAGAGGGAAGACGAGTGCAGAAAGAGACAACAGGGATGCAAAAAGAGACAATAGGGGCACAGAAAGAAGCAAGAGAGGTGCAGAAAGAGGCAATAGAAGTGCAGAAAGAGGGAAGTGAGGTGCAGAAGGAGGCAAGAGAACTTCCTAAAGAGGGAAGAGAGTTGCAGAAACAGGCAAAAGGGGTGCAGAAAGAGGGAACAGGTGTGGAGACAGAGGCAAGAGAGGTGCAGAAAGAGGGAAGATGGGTATAGAAAGAAGAGAGTGAGGTTCAGAAAGAGGCAAGAGAGGTGCAGAAAGAGGCAATAGAAGTGCAGAAAGAGGCAAGTGAGGTACAGAAGGAGGCAAGAAAACTGCAGAAAGAAGCAAGAGAGTTGCAGAAACAGACAAAAGGGGTGCAGAAACAATGAACAGAGGTGCAAAAAGAGGAAAGAGGGGTGCAGAAAGAGGTAGGAGAGATGCACAAATTGGAAAGAGAGGTACAGAAAGAGGTAGGAGGGGTGCAGAAAGAAGGAAGAGAAGTGCAGAAAGAAGCAACTGAGGTACTGAAAGAGGCGCAAAGGGTGAAGAAAGAGGCAAGAGAAGTGCAGAAAGAAGCAACAGAGGTACAGAAAGAAGCAAGAGAGGTGCAGAAACAGGCAGGAAAGGTGCAGAAAGAGGGAAAAATGGTGCAAAAAGAGGCAAGAGAGGTGCAGAAAGAGGGAAGAGGGGTGCAGAAAGAGGAAAGAGGGGTGCAGAAAGAAGCAAGTGAGGTGCAGAAAGAGGCAACAGAGGTGCAGAAAGACGCAAGAGAAGTGCAGAAACAAGCAAGAGAAGTGCAGAAAGAGGCAAGGGAATTGCTGAAAGAAGCAACAGAGGTGTAGAAAGAAGCAAGAGAAGTACAGAAAGAACCAACAGAGGTGCAAAAAGAGGCAAGAGGGCTGCAGAAAGAGGTAGGAGAGGTGCACAAAGAGGCAAGAAAGGTACAGAAAGAGGCAGGAGGGGTACAGAAAGAAGAAAGAGAAGTGGAGAAAGAGGCAAGAGAATTGCTGAAAGAAGCAACAGAGGTATAGAAAGAAGCAAGAGAAGTGCAGAAAGAGACAAGTAAGGTGCAGAAAGAAGCAAGAGCAGTGCAGAAAGAACCAACAGAGGTGCAAAAAGAGGCAAGAGGGGTGCAGAAAAGGGTAGGAGAGGTGCACAAAGAGGCAAGACAAGTACAGAAAGAGGCAGGAGGGGTGCAGAAAGAAGGAAGAGAAGTGCAGAAATAAGCAACAGGTGCTGAAAGAGGCGCGATGGGTGCAGAAAGAGGAAGAGAAGTGCAGAAAGAAGCAACAGAGGTACAGAAAGAGGCAAGAGAGGTGCAGAAACAGGCAGGAAAGGTGCAGAAAGAGGGAACAGGGGTGCAGAAAGACATAAAAGAGGTGCAGAAAGAGAAAAAAGGGGTGCAAAAATAGGCAAGAGGGGTGCAGAAAGAGGCAACAGAGGTGCAGAAAGACGCAAAAGAGGTGCAGAAAGAGGCAAGAGAAGTGCAGAAAGAGGCAACAGAGGTGCAGAAAGACACAAAAGAGGTGCAGAAAGAGGCAAGAGAAGTGCAGAAAGAGGCAAGAGAATTGCTGAAAGAAGCAACAGAGATGTCGAAAGAAGCAAGAGAAGTGCAGAAAGAGGCAAGTGAGGTGCAGAAAGAGGCAAGAGAGATGCAGAAAATGACAAGAGAACAGCAGAAAGAGACAAGAGGGATGCAAAAAAGGGAAGAAGGGTGCAGAAAGAAGCAAGAGAGGTGCAGAAAGAAGGAAGAGAAGTACAGAAAGAAGCAAGAAAGGTGCAGAAAGAGGGAAGACGAGTGCAGAAAGAGACAACAGGGGTGCAGAAAGAGACAACAGGGGTGCAGAAAGAAGCAAGAGAGGTGCAGAAAGAGGCAATAGAAGTGCAGAAAGAGGCAATAGAAGTGCAGAAAGAGGCAAGTGAGGTGCTGAAGGAGGCAAGAGAACTGCAGAAAGAGGCAAGAGAGTTGCAGAAACAGGCAAAAGGTATGCAGAAAGAGGGAACAGGTGTTCAGAGAGAGACAAGAGAGGTGCAGAAAGAGGGAAGAGGGGTACAGAAAGAAGAGAGTGAGGTTCAGAAAGAGGCAAGAGAGGTGCAGAAAGAGGCAATAGAAATGCAGAAAGAGGCATGTGAGGTGCAGAAGGAGGCAAGAGAACTACAGAAAGAGGCAAGAGAGTTGCAGAAACAGGCAAAAGGGGTTCATAAAGAACCAACAGAGGTGCAAAAAGAGGCAAGAGGGGTGCAGAAAGGGGCAAGAGAAGTGCAGAAAGAGGCAAGAGAGCACAGAAATAAGAGAGGTTTGTGCACCATTAGTACCAATTTAACACCCACATTTAGCAATAAGTGACACATGACCATTCCACGTGAAGCTGCATTTTTGGGAACATTTGAGCAGTTTGAGCTAGAAACAAGGCTTTTTTTGTTCAAATCTGCAGATTAGGCAGCAGATGATGGAATATTTGGCAAATGCGGAAAATGTTTAATTATGTGACAATTGGTGCAGCCGAACAGTCACATAATTCCAGTGCCCTGCTCATACCTCCGACTAGGTCCAGAAGTGCTCCTCAGTGGTTCCTTCTTTTTGTGTCTCATTGAGTTTATACTTTAGCTTCTATGAAAACGAGGAAGACTAAACCTGAGGTTACCACTCCACAATACAGACTACAATACCACACAATTACTCTCCATAACACATAATCCCACTCTACATAATTCCTATACACTACATACCACATACTTTCTATCCACATAATTTCACTGCACAACATACCACAATAATTCCACTACACACAACGTACATCCACTCTACACCAAAAAACATTAGTAAAAAACTTTTACATTTACAACGCCAATAGCTCTAACTCTCACAAATGCAAAACCTATCACATTGCAAATGCTTCTTTCACTAGTAGTCACGTTTGCAGAGTGGTGGAGAAAGGGGGCTGGGCCTCCGACCAGCGCTCAGGAATTCCGCTATGTAGAACTTACAGGAGGCACCAGGAGGGCTTCTTGGCCCCCAAAGTCACTTAGGAGTAAAGTGGACTTCATCCCCATCCCGTAGTCTGCCTGGAGGCGCGTTTGCAGAGTTGTGGAGAAAGGGGGCGTGGCCTCCGAAGACGTTTTAGCAATCCTACTGTGTGGGACTTACTGGAGGTAACAAGAGGGGTAGTTGGCCCCCAAGGACGTCCTTGGGGGCCAACTACCCCTCCTATTACCTCCAGTAAGTACTACACAGCAGGATTGTTAAGTTCTCAAAACAGGCCACGCCCCCTTTGCCCACTACTCTGCAAACGCGCTCCCTGGTGCGCTCTTGGAGGGGGAGTGAAGTCCCCTTCGCTGCTGGGGGTCCTTAGGGGCCAACTAGCCCACCTCTTACCTCCAGTAAGCCCCACACAGTGGGATTGCTGAGATGTGGACACAGGCCACGCCCCCTTTCTCCACCACTCTCCAAACGCGCCTTCTGGTGCACTCTTGGTTGGGGGATGAAGTCCCCTTTCCTCATGAGGGTCCCTGGGGGCCAACTAACCCACCAGGTACCTCCAGTAAGCCCCACACAGTGGGATTGCCGAGAGGTGGTCCGAAACCACGCCCCTTTTTATACCACTCTGCAAACGCAGCTCCTGGCGCACTGCTGCTCGGGGGATGAAGTCAGGACACAAGAGGACCTCATCGCCCCACCAGCAGAGGTGCAGAAAGACACAAGAGAGGTGCAGAAGCAAGCAAGAGAAGTGCAGAAAGAGGCAAGAGAATTGTTGATAGAAGCAACAGAGGTGTAGAAAGAAGCAAAAGAAGTGCAGAAAGAGGCAAGAGAGGTGCAGAAAATGACAATAGAACAGCAGAAATAGGCAAGAGGGATGCAAAAAAGGGAAGAAGGGTGCAGAAATAAGCAAGAGAGGTGCAGAAAGAAGCAAGAGAAGTGCAGAAAGAAGCAAGAGAGGTGCAGAAACAGACAACAGGGGAGCAGAAAAAAGCAAAAGAGGTGCAGAAAGAGGCAAAAGAAATGCAGAAAGAAGCAACAGAGGTGCAGAAGGAGGCAAGAAAACTGCAGAAAGAGGCAAGAAAGTTGCAGAAACAGGCAAAAGAGGTGCAGAAAGAGGGAACAGGGTGCAGACAGAGGCAAGAGAGGTGCAGAAAGTGGGAAGAGGGGTACAGAAAGAGGCAAGAGGGGTGCAGAAAGAGGGAAGAGAGGTGTAGAAAGAGGTAAGAGAGTTGCACAAAGAGGGCAGAAGGGTGCAGAAAGAGGCAAGAGGGGTGCAGAAAGAAGCAACAGAGGTGCAGAAAGAAGCAAGAGAAGTGCAGAAAGAAGCAACAGAGGTACAGAAAGAGACAAGAGAAGTGCAGAAAGAGGCAAGAGAGGTGCAGAAACAGGCAGGAGAGGTGCAGAAAGAGGGAACAGGGGTGCAGAAAGAAGCAAAAGAGGTGCAGAAAGAGGCAACAGAGGTGCAGAGAGGCAAGAGAGGTGCGGAAAGTGGAAGAGATGAGCAGAAAGAGGCAAAATAAGTGCAGAAAAAGAAAGAAAGGTACAGAAAGAATCAACAGAAATGCAGAAAGAGGCAAGAGAGGCGCAGAAAGAAGTAAGAGTCGTTTGCACACCATTAGTACCAATTTAATACCCATTTATTGCAATAAGTAACAGGTGACCATTCTAGGTTTGCAAAGGGCCTTCCACCACACTGTAACACTTGTCGCTGCATTTTTGGTAATGTTTGAGCCATTTGAGCTAGAAACAAGGTTTTTTTAAATAAAATCTGCAGATTATGCAGCAGATGATGGACTATGTGGCAAATGCGGAAAATGCATAATTGTGCAAAAGTCGGTGCAGCCAGTCACATAGTTCCAGTGGCCCTGCTCATACCTCTGACTAGGTCCAGAACTGCTCCTCAGTGGTTCCTTCTTTTTTTATTTGTCTCATTGAGTTTATAGTTTAGCTTCTATAGAAACAAGGAAGACTAAACCTGAGGTTACCGCTACACAACACAGACTACCAGACCACACATTTACTCTCCATAACACATAATCCCACTCTACATAATTCTTATACACTAAATACCACATACTTTCTATCCACATAATTTCACTACACAACATACCACATAATTCCACTACACACAACCTACATCCACTCCACTCCAAAAAACATTAGTAAAAAACTTTTACATTTACAACACCAATAGCTCTAAATCTTGCAAATGTGAAACCTATTGCATTGCAAATGCTTCTTTAACTAGTAGTCGCGTTTGCAGAGAGGTGGAGAAAGGTGGCTGGGCCTCCGACCAGTGCTCAGGAATTCCGCTGCGTAGGACTTACAGGAGGTACCAGGAGGGCTTCTTGGCCCCCAAAGTCCCTCAAAAGAAAAGTGGACTTCATCCCCCAACCCGTAGTGTGCCAGGAGGTGTGTTTGCAGAGTGATGGAGAAAGGGGGGCATGGCCTCCGTAGACCTCTTAGCAATCCCACTGTGTGGGACTTACTGGAGGTAACAGGAGGGGTAGTTGGCCCCCAAGGACGTCCTTGGGTCCAACTACCCCTCCTATTACCTTCAGTAAGTCCCACACAGCAGCATTGGTAAGTTCTCATAGCAGGCCATGCCCCCTTTGCCAACCATTCTGCAAACGCGCTCCCTGGTGCGCTCTTCGATGGGGATTAAAGTCCCCTTCCCTGCTGGGTGGTCCTTAGGGGCCAACTAGCCTACCTGACACCTCCAGTAAGCCCCAGATAGTGGGATTGCTGAGAGGTGGACATAGGCCACGCCCCCTTTCTGCACCACTCTGCAAACGCGCCTCCTGGTGTGCTCTTGGTTGGGGGATGAAGTCCCCTTGCCTCCTGAGGGTCCCTGGGGTCCAACTAGCCCTCCTGTTATCTCTAGTAAGCCCCACACAGCTGGATTGCTGAGAGTGGTCCGAGGCCACGCCCCCTTTTTACACCACTCTGGAAACGCGCCTCCTGGCGCACTGCTGTTCGGGGGATGAAGTCCACTTTAGTCCTGAGGTCCTCAGGACACAAGAGGACCTCATCGCCCCACAACAGTGCACCAAGAGGCACGTTTCCTGCTTTCACTTCCAAGAAGCAAAGCAGTGTTTGCTATGGCAGGGCGGGAGCCATGCTCCCGTCCTGCCATAGCAAACGGCAATGTCCCGGGGGTGGGCACCCCGGGACATTGCTGGAGCCGGCCCTGGGGGGTGGCGGTCCCCAGGGCCACAGAGGGCTCCAGGAGGGGGGCCGCGCGGCCCGCCTCTGATCATGATTCAAGCCCCAGGGAGGTGGTGGTCCCCGGGGGTGTGCAACAGACCCCCACCCTTAATTTAAAGTTTGCCGCGGGGAGGTGGTGGTCCCCGGGGCAGTGTGGGGAGGGGCAGGAGCCCCCCACACTTTGTTTAATAATATTTAAGCCCTGGGGAGGTGGCGGTCCCCGGGGCTTTTGGGGGCCCATGAGGCCCCCCCAGCCTAAATTTAAAAATGCCCCAGGGAGGTGGTGGTCCCCAGGGCTGCGGGGGCCACGTGCCCATGCACATTATTAATCATGCCCCGGGGAGGTGGCGGTCCCCGGTGATGCGGAACCCCCGTGGGCCCCCGCATATATTAATAACATTGCCCCCTGGACCTGGCCCACCCGGGGGCTTCTACAAAATGAAGCGCTGGAGCCCGCGCTTCATTTAAAAAAAAAAAAAATTGCGGATTCGCAAACCCATCGTGAATTCCAGTGAAAATTTAAAAAAATGCTTTTTTTGGCTCTCAGGGTCCCTGTGGGATCCCTTGAGCAGGCCTAGGGGGTCAGGGGGTTTCTACCCTGCCCCTTATCTTCTTTTTTAATCGTTTTTAGACCCTTTTGCTTGTGACTCCATTCAACCGAGTCACAAGATGGCTGCCAACACTTCTTGGTTTGGAGTGTTGGCAGCAAATCAGAATGAAGCTCGTGCTCGGGAAGGTTCGCCGATCCACCGTGGTCACCAGATATCAATATTTTTTATTTTTTAATTTCTCAGGAACTACTGAACGGATTTACACCATTTAAAGCAAAGAGTTCACTCTGGACCAAGAGCTACCTCTCTGCCAAATTTGGTGTAATTCTGTTTAGCCGCTTCGCTGCAACCGGAATTCCCCCACGGTGCGAGAGAATTTTATGCGTGCATGGTTCGGACGGCCCCCGGCCGTCCTCCGCACACGTCCACCATGACGTCAGATGGCCGGGGGCCATCCGACGCACGGAAGCGGTTAGCAGTTCGGGCTGTAGCCATGACAAAAGTTCCTACGGGAATTAACATAGAGAAAACGCATTTTGGGACTCCCTTTTTTCTCGGCCTCCACCTGACGAATCACCCCGAAACTTCTAAGACAGGAGCTGACCGGAGCGGGCCATTAGTTTTGAAACTTTCGCGAAGATTCGTCATACGGCGCCAAAGATATTGGCAAATCAAAAAACTCTTTTCCGATGGAAATTAGGTCCTAACTATAACTACCTACTGGCGACCGCCAGTAGGTAATATATGTATATATATATATTCACTGAAAAAACCATAGGTTTTAGGGACAGTTATAGTTAGTTGGACATTGCACTCGTACAAAACCTGTGAAATTCCCCCGTTATAGTTAGTTCAGCTAACTATAACTCGCGCCCCCGCAATGCACTGCTGATGACGTCACATATTACATCACTCATGACATGGTCAGTGACATCACTGATGACATCACTGATGACATCTCAAATGACATCACTGATGACATCATCCAGTGACTGTGTGTTTCTGTAAAGTTTAAATATGTTTAATATATATAGGGAAAGGCGTATTGAAGAATGAGTGGGTGTATAAGTGTCTGAATGGATGATTTAGTACGTGCGTGACTGACTCTACAAGTGAGTGATTAAACGTATCTTACTGAATGCATGGGTTAGTGACTAAACTGTGTGAATGTCTGTATCCGTCTGTTGGTGTGTAAGTGGATGCATGGATTTGCGAATAGCTACATGAGTGTCTATATGGGTTATTGATTGGTTCTATGAGTATCTGTATGGGTGCCTGAGTGTTTGTGTGGATGGGGTGTGTGCGACTGTGCATAGATGTGTGAGTGGGTGATTCACTGGGTGGATGGTTTCAAGAGTGCATCTGTGATAGACTGTATGGGTGGGTAAGTGTGTGTAAGAGTGTGTTAGTGAGTGAATGTATGTCCCAGTGGTACATGTGTGAGTAACTACATATGTGAAAGCCAGTATATATGTGTGTTGGAGTATATAAATAGCTATAAGCGAGAGTGAGTGATTGTGATAGTGGCTGTATGGATGAGTGTGTGCTTGTATCAGTGATTGTATAAGAGCGTAACAATGTGCTAGTATTTGTATGATTAAGTGAGCTGGTGTGTGTATAACTGTATAGGTGAGTAAATGGCAGTGTGTTTAATTATTTGCATGACTGACTAGGTGTGTGAGTACCTCTATGGATGAGTGGCGGTGTTTGAGTGTCTATATAGGAGTAAGAGTGCATATGATAGTCCTGTACTGAGTGACCATAAGTATGAGTGACTGTACGGGTGAGTGAGTGGATGTGTGTGTGTAGACCTAAGAATCAGTGAGTGGGTATGTAGTTATTGGTGTTGGAGTGTCTATGGTTTTGCGAATGGCACTCTGTAATTTAGATTGGGTGTATCAAAGGTTATATTAGGGTGTGAGGAGCTGCATCAGATTATCACGTGGATGATGTCATCAGTGATGTCATTTGAGATGTCATCAGTGATGTCATCAGTGATGTCACTGACCATGTCATGAGTGATGTAATATGTGACGTCATCAGCAGTGCATTGCGGGGCGCGAGTTATAGTTAGCTGAACTAACTATAACGGGGGAATTTCACGGGTTTTGTACGAGTGCAATGTCCAACTAACTATAACTGTCCCTAAAACCTATGGTTTTTTCAGTGAATTTCAAAGGTTTTTTAAATGCTAATTTCTAACTATAACGTGTCTGAAACCTATGGTTTTTTCAGTGAATTTCAAAGGTTTTTAAAATGCTAATTTGTAACTATAACGTGCCTGAAACCTACGGTTTTTTCAGTGAATTTCAAAGGTTTTTTAAATGACAATTTTTAAATGTATTAATTTTTATATTAATTTTTTTCATACTGATTTACTACATTTTTAGAAACAATTTCTTTTACATATTTTATTTTTTAAATTACATTGTAATTACATTATACATTACATTACAAAAAATACTTTCTCAGAATGAATTACTTTAGTTTAAATACTTTGCACATAGGCAATAGACTTTTAAGTACAGTAGTTACAGTTGTTGCAATGGGCAACACATTTTCAAACACAATGCAACATTCAGCTCAATGTGAATTTCTAGTTAAATGCAATTAGTTACTTTATGGATTACTTTTCTAACCACAGGACTGGATCCTAGATTCAGTCCTGGTACATCTCCTGTAAACAGTTGAGTAAAAGCGTTTTGGTTACAGTCGTGATTTTTAAGGAATATTATTGTATTTTAAAAGTTGACACTTAGAAACTTTTTCTCATAGAATCACCAATGTTATCCTATGGAAGGAAATTCACTTAGCAGGTAAAAACTGTTATCGTTACTTTTTCTTACTCAGTGTTGGATCCTGGATCCAGCACTGGTGCATCTCCTGTAAACAGTTGAAAGAATGCGTTTAAGTCATACAGGCGATTTTTAAGGAATATTTGTAGTTTGTGAAAATCGACACTGAAACTTTTCTGCTGAAAACCAGACAATGGATTCTTATGGAAGAAAATATAAGTTACTGGTAAGTACGGTTAAAATTACTTTTCAGGACCAGTACTGGGCTGAAAGATACAGCACTGAGGTCACTCCTTATAACAGGTGAGTAAATCAGAATTCGTATTTCGGCTGATTTTAGAGGAATATTTGTATGTTTCAAAAATCAACACTTAGAAACTTTTTCAGCAAAAAGCAGGCAATGATATCCTATGGAAGGAAATTCAAGTTACTGGTAAGTACGGTTAAAATTACTTTTGAGGATCAGTACTGGGCTGAAAGATGCAGCACTGAGGTCTCTCCTGATAACAGATGAGTAAATCGGAATTCGTATTTCGGCTGATTTTAGATGAATATTTTAAAGTTCCAAAACTCCACACTTAGAAGAATTTCCAAGTGAAACCAGTCAATGTTAGCCTACGGAAGGAAATTCAAGTTACCGGTAAGTACGGTTAAAATTACTTTTCAGGACCAGTACTGGGCTGAAAGATACAGCACTGAGGTCTCTCCTGATAACAGGTGAGTAAATCGGAATTCGTATTTCGGCTGATTTTAGATGAATATTTTAAAGTTCCAAAACTCCACACTTAGAAGAATTTCCAAGTGAAACCAGTCAATGTTAGCCTATGGAAGGAAATTCAAGTTACTGGTAAGTACGGTTAAAATTACTTTTCAGGACCAGTACTGGGCTGAAAGATGCAGCACTGAGGTCTCTCCTGATAACAGGTGAGTAAATCGGAATTCGTATTTCGGCTGATTTTAGATGAATATTTTAAAGTTCCAAAACTCCACACTTAGAAGAATTTCCAAGTGAAACCAGTCAATGTTAGCCTATGGAAGGAAATTCAAGTTACTGGTAAGTACGGTTAAAATTACTTTTCAGGACCAGTACTGGGCTGAAAGATGCAGCACTGAGGTCTCTCCTGATAACAGGTGAGTAAATCAGAATTCGGATTTCGGCTGATTTTAGAGGAATATTTGTATGTTTCAAAAATCAACACGTAGAAACTTTTTCAGCAAAAAGCAGGCAATGATATCCTATGGAAGGAAATTCAAGTTACTGGTAAGTACGGTTAAAATTACTTTTGAGGATCAGTACTGGGCTGAAAGATGCAGCACTGAGGTCTCTCCTGATAACAGGTGAGTAAATCGGAATTCATATTTCGGCTGATTTTAGAGGAATATTTTAAAGTTCCAAAACTCCACACTTAGAAGAATTTCCAAGTGAAACCAGTCAATGTTAGCCTATGAAGGAAATTCAAGTTACCGGTAAGTACGGTTAAAATTACTTTTCAGGACCAGTACTGGGCTGAAAGATGCAGCACTGAGGCCTCTCCTGATAACAGGTGAGTAAATCAGAATTCGGATTTCGGCTGATTTTAGAGGAATATTTGTATGTTTCAAAAATCAACACTTAGAAACTTTTTCAGCAAAAAGCAGGCAATGATATCCTATGGAAGGAAATTCAAGTTACTGGTAAGTACGGTTAAAATTACTTTTGAGGATCAGTACTGGGCTGAAAGATGCAGCACTGAGGTCTCTCCTGATAACAGGTGAGTAAATCGGAATTCGTATTTCGGCTGATTTTAGAGGAATATTTTAAAGTTCCAAAACTCCACACTTAGAAGAATTTCCAAGTGAAACCAGTCAATGTTAGCCTATGGAAGGAAATTCAAGTTACTGGTAAGTACGGTTAAAATTACTTTTCAGGATTAGTACTGGGCTGAAAGATGCAGCACTGAGGTCTCTCCTGATAACAGGTGAGTAAATCAGAATTCGTATTTCGGCTGATTTTAGAGGAATATTTTAAAGTTCCAAAACTCCACACTTAGAAGAATTTCCAAGTGAAACCAGTCAATGTTAGCCTATGGAAGGAAATTCAAGTTACTGGTAAGTACGGTTAAAATTACTTTTCAGGATTAGTACTGGGCTGAAAGATGCAGCACTGAGGTCTCTCCTGATAACAGGTGAGTAAATCAGAATTCGTATTTCGGCTGATTTTAGAGGAATATTTGCACAATGGTGAAGGGAGGGCGGGGCCTGAGGTGACATCTGTGCAAACGCGCCCTGTGGCGCGTTTTAAGTTGGGGGATTAAGTCCCCTTGAATCATGAGGGTCCCTACGGGCCAACTAGCCCACCAGGAACCTCCAGTATGCGCCAGGGGGCTGCGTTGCAGAGACATGTACAGAGGCCACACCCCTTTTTACACCTCTCTGCAACGCAGCTCTGTGGCGCTTTCTGGACGTACCTGTTGGGCTAGTTGGCCCCAGGGACCCTCAGCATTGAAGAGGATTTAATTCCCCATCTTAAAACGCGCCACGGGGCCTGTTTGCACACATGTCACCTGAAGCCCCGCCCCTCCCTTCACCACTGTGCAAACGCGCCCCGTGGCGCGTTTTAAGTGGGGGATTAACTCCCCTTGAATCCTGAGGGTCCCTGGGGTGCAACTAGCCCACCATATACCTCCAAAAAGCGCCATAGAGCTGCGTTGCAGAGAGGTGTAAAGGGGCGTGGCCTCTGTACACCTCTCTGCAAGGCAGCCCCTGGCGCATACTGGAGGTTCCTGGTGGGCTAGTTGGCCCCAGGGACCCCAGTATTCAAGGGGAATCGTTCCCCCTCTGCAAACGCGCCAGGGGGCACGTTTGCAGAGTGGTGAAGGAAGGGGGCGGGGCCTACGGGCCGATCGTTTTTTTTTTTTCCCCCCTTCCTTTTTCCGATTTTTAGGCCCTGGGGACCCCATCCCCCAGGGCCTTACCCCTTTTTTTTAAATTAAAATAAAAATAAAAAAACGGGAAGGGGGCCGCGTGGCCCCCCTTCCCTGGGCCTGTATTGGCCCCGGGGACCCCATCCCCGGGGCATGGCCTCTTTTTTTTATTTGGAGGGGGCTGCGTGGCCCCCTCCTCAGGCCATTTAAGGCCCCGGGGACCCCATCCCCGGGCCGGCCTTGCACTTTTTTAAAAAAAAATCCCATTTTTTACTTTGGGGAGGGGGGCTGCGTGGCCCCCTCCGTGGCCACTTATGGCCCCGGGGACCCCATCCCCCGGGGCCTGGCCTCTCGTTGGGGACTGTGGGGGGTCCCCAAGCCCCCACAGTCCCGCCGGCTCCCCGTGTCCTACGGGAGCAGGCATTGCTTTACACATGGGGAGCAGCTAACATGCTGCTCCCCATGTGGAAAGCAATCAGCTTTGGATATTGGAAGAGAGAGCAGGTTTCCCTGCTCTCTCTCCAATATCCAAAGCAGTTTGCAATGACAGGACGGGAGCCGCGAGGCTCCGTCCTGTCATTGCAAACAGCAGTGTCCCAGGGTAGGCACCCGGGACACTGCAGGAGCCGACCCTGGGGGTGGCGGTCCCCAGGGCCACCACAGGCTCCAGGAGGGGGCCGCGCGGCCCCCCTCCCTACATTTTGAAAGCCCCGGGAGGTGGTGGTCCCCGGGGCTTGGAGAGTCCAAAACGGACCCCCATTTTAATTTTCTTAGTGCCCCGGGAGGTGGTGGTCCCCGGGGCGTGTGGGGGCTGGAGCCCCCCACACAGGTTTTTAATTTAAAAAAGAAGCCCCGGGGAGGTGGTGGTCCCCGGGGCTGCGGGAGGGCTCAGAGCCCTCCCGCACCATTCTACATAAAGCCCCGGGGGTGGTGGTCCCCGGGGCTTGGGGGGCCTTAGAGGCCCCCACACATAAAATTAACCCCCCCAGCATGCCCCCGGGACTTGGCCCACCCGGGGGCCAGTGTACATCGAGCGCGGGAGACCGCGCTTCGATTTTCGGCAGGATTCGCGCTCCCTGAGCGCATCCTGCCGATTAAAAAAAAAAAAAAAAGCAGACCTAGGGAGTCAGGGTGTTTCTACCCTGCCCCCTTTGTGCGCTTTGCACACTTGTTTCTGTCCCTCGGTTCTACCGAGGGACAAAATAACTGCCAACACTTCCTGATTTGGAGTGTTGACAGCCAATTAACATAAAGCTCGTGCTCGGGAGGATCCGCGGCCCTAGATATATCTATCTTTTTACTTTTGATTTTCTCAGCAACTACTGAACGGATTTACACCATTTAACAAAAAGGGTTCTTTCTGAACCAAGAACTACCTCTTTGCCAAATTTGGTGTAATTCCGTTCAGCAGTTCGGGCTGTAGCCGTGTCTAAAGTTTCCTATGGAAAATTGCATGGGGAAAACGCGTTTTGGGACCCCCTTTTTCTCGGCCCCCGCTTGACGAATCCCCCGAGACTTTCAGGGTAGGAGCGGACCGGAGCGCCCCACAAAGTTTGAAAATTTTGCGAAGATACGTCAACCGGCAAGAGAGTTATTTCAAATAGAATGTCGCGGATTTCCTATGGATAATAGGTTGTAACTATAACTATCTACTGGCGACCGCCAGTAGATAATATATATATATATATATATATATATATATATATATATATATATGTCACACCAGGATTCCCACGACTCGATCCAAAGTCGAACAAACGGGACACGGACACCAGGTAAGTGCATAGTTTTCTCTTTTATTCTTTTAGCCGACGCTTCGGCATGGTGGATGACGCGTTTCGCCCAGCAAGTGGGCTTGATCACATGACGAGACTCTCGTCTCCCTTTGCTTTTCAACACTTTTTTTCACACATTGCGTCACGTGATTAGTGAAACTGGAAAAAATACTTCATGTGGTTTCTCATTTTGTAATCGGTGTAAATCCATTATTCAACACAATGCAGCAAAGACTAAACTTATTGATACTGTGTCAATCCAAAATATCATTTTAAAGTGCAATATGCATGATTAAAGCAGCTATATCATCATTTAGGTACAAATACCCATTAATGGACCGAACAACAACATTGAAAATAATTAATCATGTGCAAATAGCAACATAGTTGGTTGGAAATATATGAACTTCCTGGGATCAATCCAATTAACAATATAAAGTGCATAGTGCAAACATTTCATTGTTTGCAAAACAACATTGCTGTCGTTCAATATCTACATGGCAATTCTTTATCCAAAGGGACGCTTCATGAAATGTATGGTAGTTTAAAATTAACTCCTGTCAAAAATGATTGCATATTATCATCATTGCTATTTTGTATATTTGTAACATACCAAACCATTGTATCTATTCGAGCTCCCTTTGTAATTGCTGTTAACCCATGAGGATATATATAAATTCATCTTCCACAATTAGTTGTAGAAGCCTTCTATACATATGCGTTTATAGTTGCTGATCTGCGCAATGGCACCGTAAGAGAATATATAAAGTGCTTCAAAGTGCATTCTAAAGTGTATTGTGCATCTAAACAAAAATCATCACAGTCAAATAAGTTAAAATGTGCAAATGGAATCATAATTTAAAATTTAAAATTTGAGAGCACGCGGAAATCACAACAGAAGATACCGTTTACTGCCATGTTACGTATATGTTGATGAAATATATACCTTATAGCTACGACTTTTCTAATTGTAGGATAAGGTTGGACAGGTTAGAAGATGAGTTGCCGTATTGCATATTTCTATGTTCTAGTCTTTATAGATTCTAGCATCCAATTTGACAGGAAAGAATCCAATGGGGACCATAATGTACACAAGAGGGTAAAAGACAATATCTTAAAAAATCTGTATAAATATATTATCTACTGGCGGTCGCCAGTAGATAGTTATAGTTAGGACCTATTTTCCATAGGAAATCCGCAACATTCTATTTGAAATAACTCTTGCGTCGGTTGACGAATCTTCGCGAAATTTTCAAACTTTATGGCCCGCTCCGGTCCGCTCCTACCCTGAAAGTTTCGGGGTGATTCGTCAAGCGGGGCTGAGAAAAAGGGGGTCCCAAAACGTGTTTTCCCCATTCATTTTCCCATAGGAAACTTTAGCCACGGCTACAGCCCGAACTGCTGAACGGAATTACACAAAATTTGGCAAAGAGGTAGTTCTTGGTTCAGAAAGAACCCTTTTTGTTAAATGGTGTAAATCCGTTCAGTAGTTGCGGAGAAATTAAAAAAATAAGAGTCAAAAAATCAATTTCCCATAGGAAACTTTATGCAAGGCTACAGCCCGAACTGCTGAACGGAATTACACCAAATTTGGCAAAGAGGTAGTTCTTGGTTCAGAAAGAACCCTTTTTGTTAAATGGTGTAAATCCGTTCAGTAGTTGCTGAGAAAATCAAAAGTAAAAACACATATATATCTGGGCGGAGCCTAACCACACATGTCATCGTGAGATCTGATTGGCTGTCAGCACTTCATCCTGGAATTGCTGGCAGCCATCTTGAGACCAATATAAATGATAGTACCCCATTGAAATGCATTGTAGTGAATCGAAGATTTTGAGGGTTACCAAAAGGAGAACTATAAAGGGTGATAACAGACTTTAGTTACATTAGAATTCATTTGTTGATGGTACCATACTAATTTCAGGAATTGTGGTGTGTTCTAAGGTGATTTTACCCTGTGAAAAACCTTCTGCTGGGATATCATGAATCATGTTTGAGAGAAAACTATTTTCACATGCTTGTCCCATACAGTTTTGGAAGGTGCTCCAGAAGCTAAAATGAGAGCATATTTTCTGTAAATTCACATTATCTTTCTCAGTCATGTGAGAATGAAGTCTGACATTCTCAGTAAAACATGTACATCCAACAAGGGCAGAGACTGTCAGTTGATTCCTTTGTGTTCTACTGCAGCTTCCCAGAGTGTTCTAAAGAACAACTAGAGTGCTAACAGCCTTACTTATGACAAAAGTATGGCACACCTGAAGCCATCTTGATTGGAATAAACTGGTAACACTTAAAACATTTAATTTAAAAAGGAACAAAATGAGGGGTTCATCTTGTCATAGAAATTATGGTTAGTGCTCTGGAAAGAAAAATTAGGACATGTTTCAAGTGTGATCTCAAATATCTTCCTGTTATATTTCAACAGGAGCAGCCTGTCAGTTGATGCCTTTGTGTTCTACTGCAGCTTCCCAGAGTGTTCTAAAGAACAACTAGAGCGCTAACAGTCTTACTTATGACAAAAGTATGGCACACCTGAAGCCATCTTGATTGGAATAAACTGGTAATACTTAAAACATTTAATTTAAAAAGGAACAAAATGAGGGGGTTCATTTTGCCATAGAAATTATGGTTAGTGCTGTAGAAAGAAAAATTAGGACATGTTTTAAGTGAGATCTCAAATATCTTCCTGTTATATTTCAACAGGAGCAGCATGTCAGTTGATGCCTTTGTGTTCTACTGCAGCTTCCCAATGTTCTAAAGAACAACTACAGTGCTAACAGCCTTACTTATGACAAAAGTATGGCACACCTGAAGCCATCTTGATTGGAATAAACTGGTAACACTTAAAACATTTAATTTAAAAAGGAACAAAATGAGGGGGTTCATTTTGCCATAGAAATTATGGTTAGTGCTGCAAAAAGAAAATTTAGTGCATGTTTTAAGTGAGATCTCAAATCCTCTTCTATTTCATTAGAAAATTCTGACATGCAGACTGAAACAATCACTTTCAATACCAGCAGTAGACTTCCAGTTAACTCCTTGGTGAGCAGTAGCTTAACTACAGTGATCTAATGAACAACTAGAGTGCTAACATTCTGAATTTATGGCAAATGTGTGACACATCTGAATGCCTTCTTGATGGAATCAAAGTAAAAAACTGAAAGCATTTCCTACTGAGGAGACTGCAGTAAATGAGGAAATTAGGAAACTTCATAACAAAGAAGTCTTCCAAGATGGCCACCAGTGAAAAAAGAGCCCAAATGTAGCACAAATATTACCCAGATGTAGCCCACATATAGCCCAATGACAAAAGTGTGCAAAACACTTTTTATTTTTAGTTTTTTTGCAGTTTTATGTAGTGCAGACTGGTCAGGTATTGGAGCGTTGCATCTTAAAACATGACCCCCTACACTACAAAAACACCACTGCACTACCCTAAACCCTAAAACACTACCCCCAGCATGACCCCCTACACTACACAAGCACCACTGCACTATCCTAAACCCTAAAACACTACCCCCAGCATGACCCCTACACTACACTACACAAACACCACTGCACTACCCTAAACCCTAAAACACTACCCCAACACCACTGCACTAACCTAAATCCTAAAACACTACCCCCACCACGACCCCCTACACTACCCAAACACCACTGCACTACCCTAAAACATGACCCCCTACACTACACAAACACCACTGCACTACCCTAAACCCTAAAACACTACCCCTAGCATGTCCCCCTACACTACACAAGCACCACTGCACTACCCTAAACCCTAAAACACTACCCCCAGCACGACCCCCTACACTACACAAACACCACTGCACTACCTTAAACCCTAAAACACTACCCCAGCACGACCCCCTACACTACCCAAACACCACTGCACTAACCTAAATCCTAAAACACTACCCCCACACGACCCCTACACTACCCAAACACCACTGCACTACCCTAAAACATGACCCCCTACACTACACAAACACCACTGCACTACCCTAAACCCTAAAACACTACCCCCAGCACGACCCCCTACACTACACAAGCACCACTGCACTACCCTAAACCCTAAAACACTACCCCAGCACGACCCCTACACTGCCCGAACACCACTGCACTGCCCTAAACCCTGAAACACCAGCCCCTGCACAGCCCCCTACACTGCCCGAACACCACTGCACTGCCTAAACCCTGAAACACCAACCCTAGCACGACCCCCTACACTGCCCGAACACCACTGCACTGCCCTAAACCCTGAAACACCACCCCTTCACGACCCCCTACACTGCCCGAACACCACTGCACTGACCTAAACCCTGAAACACCACCCCCAACACGCCCCCTACACTGCCCGAACACCACTGCACTGCCCTAAACCCTGAAACACTACCCCAGCAAGACCTCCTACACTGCCCGAACACCACTGCACTGCCCTAAACCCTGAAACATCACCCCCAGCAAGACCCCCTACACTGCCCGAACACCACTGCACTGCCCTAAACCCTGAAACACCACCCCCAGCATGACCCCCTACACTGCCCGAACACCACTGCACTGCCCTAAACCCTGAAACACCACCCCAGCACGACCCCCTACACTGCCCGAACACCACTGCACTGCCCTAAACCATGAAACACCAGCCCCAGCACGACCCCTACACTGCCCGAACACCACTGCACTGCCCTAAACCCTGAAACACCACCCCCAGCACGACCCCTACACTGCCCGAACACCACTGCACTGCCCTAAACCCTGAAACACCACCCCCAGCACGACCCCTATACTGCCCGAACACCACTGCACTGCCCTAAACCCTGAAACACCAACCCCAGCACGACCCCGTACACTGCCCGAACACCACTGCACTGCCCTAAACCCTGAAACACCAGCCCCAGCACGACCGCCTACACTGCCCAAACACCACTGCACTACCCTAAACCCTCAAACACCAGCCCCAGCACGACCCCCTACACTGCCCGAACACCACTGCACTGAACCCTGAAACACCAGCCCCAGCAAGACCCCCTACACTGCCAGAACACCACTGCACTGCCCTAAACCCTGAAACGCCACGCCCAGCAAGACCCCCTACACTGCACGAACACCACAGCACTAAAGCCTGAAACACCACCCCCAGCAAGACCACCTACACTGGCCGAACACCACTGCACTGCCCTAAACCCTGAAACACCTCCCCCTCCACGACCCCCTACACTGCCCAAACACCACTGCACTGCCCTAAACCCTGAAACACCACCCCCTGCACGACCCCCTACACTGCCCGAACACCATTGCACTGCCCTAAACCCTGAAACACCACCCCTCAGCACGACACCCTACACTGCCCGAACACCACTGCACTGCCCTAAACCCTGAAACACCACCCCCAGCACGACCCCCTACACTGCCCGAACACCACTGCACGGCCCTAAACCCTGAAACACCACCCCCTGCACGACCTCCTACACTGCCGGAACACCACTGCACTGCCCTAAACCCTGAAACACCACCCCCAGCACGACCCCCTACACTGCCCGAACACCACTGCACTGCCCTAAACCCTGAAACATCAACCCCAGCAAGACCCCCTACACTGCCTGAACACCACTGCCCTAAACCCTGACACACCACCCCCTACACTGCACGAACAACACTGCACTGCCCTAGACCCTGAAACACCACCTCCAGCAAAACCCCCTACACTGCCTGAATACCATTGCTCTGCCCTAAATCCTGAAACACTAGCCCCAGCACGACCCCCTACAGTGCCCGAACACCACTGCACTGCCCTAAACCCTGAAACACCACCCCCAGCACGACCCCCTACACTGCCTGAACACCACTGTACTGCCCTAAACCCTGAAACACCAGCCCCAGCAAGACCCCCTACACTGCCCGAACACCACTGCACTGCCCTAAACCCTGAAACACCAGCCCCAGCACGACCACCTACACTGCCCGAACACCACTGCACTGCCCTAAACCCTGAAACACCAGCCCCAGCACGACCCCCTACACTGCCCGAACACCACTGTACTGCCCTAAACCCTGAAACACCAGCCCCAGCACGACCCCCTACACTGCCCGAACACCACTGCACTGCCCTAAACCCTGAAACACCACTTCCTGCATGACCCCCTACACTGCCCGAACACCACTGCACTGCCCTAAACCCTGAAACACCACCCCCTGCACCACCCCCTACACTGCCCAAACACCACTGCACTGCCCTAAGCCCTGAAACACCACCCCCTGCACCGCCCCCTCCACTGCCCGAACACCACTGCCCTAAACCCTGAAAAACCACCCCCTGCACGACCCCCTACACTGCCCGAACACCACTGCACTGCCCTAAACCCGGAAACACCACCCCCTACACTGCCCGAACACCACTGCACTGCCCTAAACCCTGAAACACCACCCCCAGCACGACCCCCTACACTGCCCGAACACCACTGCACTGCCCTAAACCCTAAAACACCACCCCCAGCATTACCCCCTACACTGCCCAAACACCACTGCCCTAAACCCTAGAACACTACCCCCAGCATGACCCCCTACACTACCCGAACACCACTGCACTACCCTAAACCCAAAATACTACCCCCAGCACAACCCCCTACACTACCCGAACACGACTGCACTGCCCTAAACCCTCAAACACTCCCCCCAGCACGACCCCCTATACTACCCGAACACCACTGCACTGCCCTAAACCCTAAAACACTCCCCAGCACGACCCCCTACACTACCCGAACACCACTGCACTGCCCTAAACCCTAAAACACTCCCCCCAGCACGACCCCCTACACTACCCAAACACTACTGCACTGCCCTAAACCCTAAAACACTACCCCCACATGACCCCCTACACTACCCAAACACCAATGCACTACCCTAATCCCTAAAACACTACCTCCGCATGATCCCCTACACTACCCTAAACCCTAAAACACTACCCCCGCACGACTCCCTACACTACCCAAAGACCACTGCACTACCCTAAAACACGACCTCCTACACTACACAAACACCACTGCACTACCCTAAACCCTAAAACACTACCCCCTACACTACACAAACACCACTGCACTACCCTAAACCCTAAAAAACTACCCCCAGCACGAACCACTACACTACCCAAACACCACTGCACTACCCTAAACCCTAAAAAACTACCCCCAGCAGTACCCCCTACACTACCCAAACACCACTGCACTACCCTAAATCACTACCCCCAGCACGACCCCCTACACTACCCAAACACCACTGCACTACCCTAAACCTAAAACACTACCCCCAGCACGACCCCCTACACTACCCAAACACCACTGCACTACCCTAAACCCTAAAACACTCCCTCCAGCACGACTCCCTACACTACCCAAACACCACTGCACTACCCTAAACCCTAAATCTACCCCCAGCATGACCCCCTACACTACACAAACACCACTGCACTACCCTAAACCCTAAAACACTACCCCCAGCACGACCCTCTTCACTACCTAAACACAACTGCACAATTTGTTACAGGCGTTGCAACGCAGGCCTGTGGTGCTCACTGGAAGTTCCTAGTGGGCTAGTTGGGCCCCAGGGACCCTCAGGATTCAAGGTGACCTAATCCCCCAACTTAAAACGCACCACGGGGCGCGTTTGCACAGTGGTGAAGGGAGGGGGCGGGGCCTCAGGTGACATGTGCGCAAACACGCCCTGTGGTGCTTTTTAAGTTGGGGAATTAATTCCCTTTGAATCCTGAGGGACCCTGGGGGCCAACTAGCCCACCAGGTACCTTCAGTAAGCACAACAGAGTTGCGTTGCAGAGAGGTGAAAAAAGGTGCGTGGCCTCGGAACGCCTCTCTGCACCTCAGCTCTGTGGTCCTAACTGTAGGTACCTGGGGGGCTAGTTGGGCCCCAGGGACCCTCAGAATTCAAGGGGACTTAATCCCGCAACTTAAAACGCGCCACGGGGTGCGTTTGCACACATGTCACCTCAGGCCCCCTCCCTTCACCACTGTGCAAACGCGCCCTGTAGCGCGTTTTAAGAGGTAGTTTTAATCCCCTGCCCTATTATGTACTAGGGACTTGCAGAGGAGGTCATGCTAATCACAGGGGTACCCCAACGCATAGTGTTCCCTAGTGTATGTAGGTGTTTTCACTGTATTCTAAGTGTCTTTTAGCATAGCACTGGCTCTGGTTAGTCAGAGTCAGTTACCACCAGTACCCGTCTGAAAAAGTTGTGGGCACAGGATGATTTTGCAACAAGGCCTCTTTCTGCTCCTCTGTTGGTTCTTTCTGCACATCTTTTGCTTCTTTCTGTGCGTTTTTTCTTCTTTCTTCACATGTCCTACCTCTGTAGGCATAGTTAGAAACTAGCATTTAAAAAACCTTTGAAATTCACTTAAAAAATCATAGGTTTCAGGCACGTTATAGTTAGAAATTAGCATTTAAAAAACCTTTGAAATTCACTGAAAAAACCATAGGTTTCAGACACGTTATAGTTAGAAATTAGCATTTAAAAAACCTTTGAAATTCACTGAAAAAACCATAGGTTTTAGGGACAGTTATAGTTAGTTGGACATTTCACTCGTACAAAACCATAGAAATTCCCCCGTTATAGTTAGTTCAGCTAACTATAACTCGCGCCCCACAATGCACTGCTGATGACGTCACATATTACATCACTCATGACATGGTCAGTGACATCACTGATGACATCACTGATGACATCTCAAATGACATCACTGATGACATCATCCATGTGATAATTTCATGCATCTTCTCACACCCTAATATAACTTTTGATACACCCACTCTAAATTACAGACTGCCATTCTCAAAACCATAGACACTCCAACACCAAAAACTACATACCCACTCACTGATTCTTAGGTCTACACACACATCCACTCACTCACCCGTACAGTCACTCATACTTAGTCACTCAGTACAGGACTATCATATGCACTCATACACCTATATAAACACTCACACACCGCCACTCATCCATAGAGGTACTCACACACCTAGTCAGTCATGCAAAAAACTTAATCACACACCCATTTACTCACCTATACAGTTATATACACACCAGCTCACTTACTCATACAAATACTAGCACATTCTTACGCTCTTATACAATCACTGATACAAGTACACACTCATCCATACAGCCACTCTCACAATCACACACTCTCACTTATAGCCATTTATATACTCCAACACACATATATACTGCCTTTCACATATGTAGTTACTCACACATGTACCACTGAGATATACATTCAATCACTAACACACCCATACACACACTCACCCACCCATACAGTCCATCACAGATGCACTCTTGAAACCATGCACCCAGTGAATCACCAACTCACACATCTATGCACAAAGTCACACACACCCCACCCACACAAACACTCAGGCACCCATACAGATACTCAGACAATCAATCAATAACCCATGTACACACTCATGTAGCTATTCAGAAAGCCATGCAGCCGCTTACAAACCAACAGACAGATGGATACAGACATTCACACAGTTTAGTCACTAACCCATGCATTCAGTAAGATACATTTAATCACTCACTTGTAGAGTCAGTCACTCACGTACTAAATCATCCATTCAGACACTTATACACCCACTCATTCTTCAATACGCCTTTCCCTATATATATTAAACATATTTAAACTTTACAGAAACACAGTCACTGGATGATGTCATCAGTGATGTCATTTGAGATGTCATCAGTGATGTCATCAGTGATGTCACTGACCATGTCATTAGTGATGTAATATGTGACGTCATCAGCAGTGCATTGCGGGGCGCGAGTTATAGTTAGCTGAACTAACTATAACGGGGGAATTTCTATGGTTTTGTACGAGTGAAATGTCCAACTAACTATAACTGTCCCTAAAACCTATGGTTTTTTCAGTGAATTTCAAAGGTTTTTTAAATGCTAATTTCTAACTATAACGTGTCTGTCGCCAGTAGGTAGTTATAGTTAGAACCTAGTTTCCATAGGAAAAGCATTTTTTGATGTGCTTATAACTTTGACGTCGTTTGCCGAATCTTTACGAAATTTTCCAAAAAGTTCCTTTTTTCAGGTGAGCTCCTATCCTGAAAGTTTGGGGGTGATTCGTGAAGGGGGGCTGAGAAAAAAGGGGGCTCCCAAAACATGTTTTCTCCATGCAATTTCCATAGGAAACTTTAGACAAGGCTACAGGTCAAACTGCTGAACGGAATTACGCCAAATTTGGCAGGGAGAAAGGTCTTGGTCCAGAAAGAATGCTTTTGTTTAAATGGGGTAAGTCCGTTCAGTAGTTTTAGAGAAATATCAAAATTTACAGATATCGATATTTGAGAATTCTGACATCTGATTGGCTGAGGAGTTACGAGCACGAGCGTGCGGCTCATTGGTTGCGAACTGTTGAAACTAGGAAGTGTTGGCAGCCATTTTGTGACTGACTTGAAAGGCGTAGGGCGAAACAAAGAGAAAAATTGTATAAGAGGGTATAGTAGTAACACTGTGGTCTTAGTTTAAGCAGTCTGTACGGTGCAGAGGCAGGGAGTTTGAATGTTGCGTAGGCCGTGGAAATCACGTCCGCAGACGTGGAAATCACGTCCGCAGAACAACGGTGCGCGGTATTGCAGCAAGGTTGCGTAGGCTCTGGAAATCCCGTCGGGAAAATAACAATGCGCCGTATTGCAGCCTTCCTTTAATATAATGCGCAGTAATGTTTACTTATAATGCGGTGTTCACTTTTATCACGGACAGTGTCACTTTCTTACACGAAAATTAATATTATGTGGGAGGGCGTGTTCTGTTCGTGTGTCTGGAACAAAATTAACGTTTAATTGGCTGAGGTGTTCCAACAACGAGCTCAATGTTCATTGGCTGCGAACCATTGAAAGTAGAAGTGCTGCGAGCCATTTCCTCCCCGTCCGCGGAGTAGCAGGGACATCGGATTGGCTGACGTGTTCCAAGCAGGACCTTCCCAAGCTTAATGTTCATTGGCTGCGAACCATTTAAAGTAGAAGTGTTGCCAGCCATTTCCTCCCCGTCCGCGGAGTAGCAGGGACATCTGATTGGCTGACGTGTTCCAAGCAGGACCTTCCCAAGCTTAATGTTCATTGGCTGCGAACCATTGAAATTACAAGTGTTGCCAGCCATTTCCTCCCCGTCCGCGTAGTAGCAGGAACATGTTATGGTTTACGTGTCCCAAGCAGGACGTTCCCAAGCTTAATGTTCATTGGCTGTAAACCATTGAAAGTAGAAGTGTTGCCAGCCATTCCCTCCCCCTCCGCGGAGCATCAGGGACATCTGATTGGGTAACGTGTTCCAAGCAGGACCTTCCCAAGCTTAATGTTCATTGGCTGTAAACCATTGAAAGTAGAAGTGTTGGCAGCTATTCCCTCACCCTCTGCGGAACACCATGGACATTTTATTGGCTAAACTGTTCCTAGTACAAGTTTGCTCATTATTGGCTGGGAACGGTTCACTGTTGTGAACCATTTTGTGACGCACTTCAATGGAGTACGGGACAAGAAAGTAGTAGCGGGGAGGGTAGGAACACTATTAAGTCTGTACAGTGGTCACAAGGTGGTGGAGAGGGATTGTGAAGGTAAAAATAGTTTTTTATATATTTTAAGGGCCATTTATATAATTGGCGTGGGGTGTACAAATCACGGCGGGAAAATAACAAAGTGTGTTTCGGTCTTCTTTTTATTAAGTTTGCGGGTGGGATACTTCCCAGGAGCACTGTTTAGTTATAATGTGGTGTTTACTTTTCTAACGGGGAGCTGTGGTTGCGCAGCAAAAATTTCAGTCTAGGTTTGAAATAGTTTTTATTAAGCAACTATAAATATACTTTGTTCGGAAACTGAAGCTGTATATATCAAAGGGGTGACAAATAAAACGCAATTCATAAAATATCCCTTAAGCGTGGGCACACCCTCCCTTTTTTTCTGCTATAGTTTGTAAAAGTGTTGCCCCATATTCTTGATAATATAAGAGGGCATGAGTTACTTTTAGATAAAGTAGAAAAGAAGTGCTACAAGAAACACTCCCGCACTACATCATCTCAGGTCACAAGAACAATAACAATTAAAAAACAGTTAAACACAAATCACTTTATATTACATAGAAATGTACGCTTTATCATTTTTTATAATTTCTATTATTGTAGAATTCGGAGCAAGTTCGGTCGTAGTGCTTAGACCACGTACTCCTTTAAGAATATATAGGATAGTAGTATAATAATATACACTACTGGTCGTATATATTCTATAGGGAGAAGGTGAATAGGAACCGCAACAGACAAAAATAGAAATAGTTAAAAAACATTCAGAAATGTAGGGTTTATCAAAGGTATTCACTAAGAAAGTATCTATGGAAACAAATTTTTTTTAAACTGCAATTTCCAAAACTATAGTCACTGTAAAAATATCTGATCAAGTTAGTTATAAAGGTCAGTAAACTGTATTTCAGATGGTTTACTCCTGGCGGCGAGAAGTCTCCAATTCCTGTTGTGTGGAAATATCACACTCTTACAATATACACAGTGTCACTGATGGCACAAAAAAAGGAAAATGAAAATGAAGTCATCAATACAAAACAAGATCAATAAAGAAATACTTTCCAGCGATGAGTATGTTGAGAGCTTCTTTTCTCCGGGACTTCGAAATCTTTCATCTTCGCGCCAACGGGTCATAAAGTGCTCTGAGATCACAATAACTGTTAATATTATAATATACATATTCACAGTATATGATCCCAAGAAAGAAACAGAGTAAAAACGAGAAGGTGCTGACGTTAAATATAAATCTTTAGTCTTCGTGTCGACGGGTCATAAACTCCACTGAGGTCAGTATAAATGTTCATATTTCAATATACATACTCACACTATATGATCTCAAGGGAGAAATAGACTAAAAACCAGAAGCTGCTGACGATACATATAAATCTTTAGTCTTCGCGCCAACGGGTCACAGACTCCTCTGATATCATAATGTGTGGTTATTATAATATACATACTCACACTATATGATGTCAAGGGAAATAGACTACAAACTAGAAGCTGCTGACATTACATATAAATCTTTAGTCTTCGCGCCGACGGGTCACCAACACTTCTGAGGTCAAGTACAGTGTCAATATTATAATATACAAAGTCACACTATATGAGCTCAAAGGAGCCAGAACAGGAACAATGTTTGCTGTATTCTGTCTTTTTCTGAAAACAAGCTGCTGATGTTACATATAAATGGCAAAAACAACCAATAACACTTTTTTCTAAATACAAGTGTTTAAAGATTGACAAATAGCTACGTATTATAAATATCTAGTATTGCATAATCAAACAACTTACAACTCAGGATTATGTTTTGTGGCCGCAAAAGAAGAATCCGACTGTAGAAAAGAGCACCTGCATCACTGAATGGAGACGCGTAAATAACTCGCAAAAACAAAACTAATCTATCAACGGGTGTGGTTTATATACTTTTTGGTTATTCAGTAGTCTATGGAAGGAAGATGCGGCTCCGCCCATTTACATGTCACGTTTTACAGTTGACACGTGCTCACGTTTTAACTGTTTCACTTGTGCACCTGTTGGGAAAAGTTACAAAATGTGAAGCGGAAAAAGTTTCGATTTCGAACCTAACACGTATAAGGTCCTTAATATGTACATACGTTGGAGAACTTAAAAACTGTTACCCGGAAAACCGTGTCATTTCCATTCTCATGAGTAAATACATTTATTGATTGCTGTAATTCTAAATAGAAGACATAAAAATAAGATCTATCAGAATAGAAGAGAAAAAAAACGTGATAATATTTCTCATCACTATGGTTTTAAATTTAAAAAAATGCAAGCATTTGTAAAGCGTACAGCTAACCCTGGAAAGGTGTGCCGGCGCTCGGGGGCATCGGAAAGATTAAGCAAGGTGTTGCCCACAGTGATATAGTGGTGGGCTAACGTGCCGCTGGAGCCGGGAATCGAACTGTGAACGCTGTTGTTCGAAGTCAGGTATCATAGCTGCTCCGTCACACTTTTTCCACACTTATATGTTAATTAGTGCTAATTAAGTTTCAAACATTGTTAAATTATAACTTATAACAGACTACTGTTACAGTTAGTTTTTCACTACAAAAAGTATGCACGTCTTTTTTAAATTTAGTTAAAAACAATATAGGTTTTAGGGACATTGTAGTTAGAAATTAGCATTTAAAAAACCTTTGAAATTCACTGAAAAAACCATAGGTTTCAGGGACGTTATAGTTAGAAATTAGCATTTAAAAAACCTTTGAAATTCACTGAAAAAACCATAGGTTTCAGGGGCGTTATAGTTAGCTGGACATTTCACTCGTACAAAACCATAGAAATTCCACTGTTATAGTTAGTTCAGCTAACTATAACTCGCGCCCCCGCAATGCACTGCTCATGACGTCACATATTACATCATTCATCGCATGGTCAGTGACATCACTGATGACATCACTGATGACATCTCATTTGAGATGTCATCAGTGATGTCATCAGTGATGTCACTGACCATGTCATGAGTGATGTAATATGTGACGTCATCAGCAGTGCATTGCGGGCGCGAGTTATAGTTAGCTGAACTAACTATAACAGGGAATTTCACGGAGTTTTATGCGAGTGAAATGTCCAACTAACTATAACTGTCCCTAAAACCTATGGTTTTTCAGTGAATTTCAAGGTTTTAAATGCTAATTTCTAACTATAACGTGTCTGAAACCTATGGTTTTCAGTGAATTTCAAAGGTTTTAAATGCTAATTTCTAACTATAACGCCCTAAAACCTATGGTTTTTCAGTGAATTTCAAAGGTTTTGTAAATGACAATTTTTAAATGTATTAATTGTTATATTTATTTTTTGATACTGATTTACTACATTTTTTAAAACTATTTATTTTTATATATTTTATTTATTAAATTACATTGTAATTACATTATACATTACATTACAAAATATACTTTCTCAGAATGAATTACTTTAGTTTAAATAGTTTGCAAATAGGCAATAGAGTTTTAAGTACAGTAGTTACAGTTGTTGCAATGGGCAACACAATTTCAAACACAATGCAACATTGAGCTCAATGTGAATTTCTAGTTAAATGCAATTAGTTACTTTATGGATTACTTTTCTAACCACAGGACTGGATCCTAGATTCAGTCCTGGGACATCTCCTGTAAACAGTTGAGTAAAAGCGTTTTGGTTACAGTCGTGATTTTTAAGGAATATTATTGTATTTTAAAAGTTGACACTTAGAAACTTTTCCTCATAGAATCACCAATGTTATCCTATGGAAGGAAATTCACTTAGCAGGTAAAAACTGTTATCGTTACTTTTTCTTAATCAGTGTTGGATCCTGGATCCAGCACTGGTGCATCTCCTGTAAACAGTTGAAAGAATGCGTTTAAGTCATACAGGCGATTTTTAAGGAATATTTGTAATTTGTGAAAATTGACACTTTGAAACTTTTCTGCTGAAAACCAGACAATGGATTCTTATGGAAGGAAATGTAAGTTACTGGTAAGTACGGTTAAAATTACTTTTCAGGGTCAGTGCTGGGCTAAAGATGCAGCACTGGGTTCTCTCCTGATAACAGGTGAGTAAATTGGAATTCGTACTTTGGTTGATTTTAGAGGAATATTATAAAGTTCCAAAACTCCACACTTAGAAGAATTTCCAAGTGAAACCAGTCAATGTTAGCCTATAAAGGAAATTCAAGTTACCGGCAAGTACAGTTAAAATTACTTTTCAGGACCAGTACTGGGCTGAAAGATGCAGCACTGAGGTCTCTCCTGATAACAGGTGAGTAAATCAGAATTCGGATTTCGGCTGATTTTAGAGGAATATTTGTATGTTTCAAAAATCAACACTTAGAAACTTTTTCAGCAAAAAGCAGGCAATGATATCCTATGGAAGGAAATTCAAGTTACTGGTAAGTACGGTTAAAATTACTTTTGAGGATCAGTACTGGGCTGAAAGATGCAGCACTGAGGTCTCTCCTGATAACAGGTGAGTAAATCAGAATTCGTATTTCGGCTGATTTTAGAGGAATATTTTAAAGTTCCAAAACTCCACACACAAGAATTTCCAAGTGAAACCAGTCAATGTTAGCCTATGGAAGGAAATTCAAGTTACTGGTAAGTACGGTTAAAATTACTTTTGAGGATCAGTACTGGGCTGAAAGATGCAGCACTGAGGTCTCTCCTGATAACAGGTGAGTAAATCGGAATTCGTATTTCGGCTGATTTTAGAGGAATATTTTAAAGTTCCAAAACTCCACACTTAGAAGAATTTCCAAGTGAAACCAGTCAATGTTAGCCTATGGAAGGAAATTCAAGTTACTGGTAAGTACGGTTAAAATTACTTTTCAGGACCAGTACTGGGCTGAAAGATACAGCACTGAGGTCTCTCCTTATAACAGGTGAGTAAATCGGAATTCGTATTTCGGCTGATTTTAGAGGAATATTTGTATGTTTCAAAAATCAACACTTAGAAACTTTTTCAGCAAAAAGCAGGCAATGATATCCTATGGAAGGAAATTCAAGTTACTGGTAAGTACGGTTAAAATTACTTTTGAGGATCAGTACTGGGCTGAAAGATGCAGCACTGAGGTCTCTCCTGATAACAGGTGAGTAAATCGGAATTCGTATTTCGGCTGATTTTAGAGGAATATTTTAAAGTTCCAAAACTCCACACTTAGAAGAATTTCCAAGTGAAACCAGTCAATGTTAGCCTATGGAAGGAAATTCAAGTTACTGGTAAGTACGGTTAAAATTATTTTCAGGACCAGTACTGGGCTGAAAGATACAGCACTGAGGTCTCTCCTGATAACAGGTGAGTAAATCGGAATTCGTATTTCGGCTGATTTTAGAGGAATATTTTAAAGTTCCAAAACTCCACACTTAGAAGAATTTCCAAGTGAAACCAGTCAATGTTAGCCTATGGAAGGAAATTCAAGTTACTGGTAAGTACGGTTAAAATTACTTTTCAGGACCAGTACTGGGCTGAAAGATACAGCACTGAGGTCTCTCCTGATAACAGGTGAGTAAATCGGAATTCGTATTTCGGCTGATTTTAGAGGAATATTTGCACAATGGTGAAGGGAGGGGCGGGGCCTGAGGTGACATCTGTGCAAACGCGCCCCGTGGCGCGTTTTAAGTTGAGGATTAAGTCCCCTTGAATCATGAGGGTCCCTAGGGGCCAACTAGCCCACCAGGAACCTCCAGTATGTGCCAGGGGGCTGCGTTGCAGAGATGTGTAGAGGCCACACCCTTTTTACACCTCTCTGCAACGCAGCTCTGTGGCGCTTTCTGGATGTACCTGTTGGGCTAGTTGGCCCCAGAGACCCTCAGGATTGAAGGGGATTTAATTCCCCATCTTAAAACGCGCCACGGGGCCTGTTTGCACACATGTCACCTGAAGCCCCGCCCCCTCCCTTCACCACTGTGCTAAGCGCGCCCCTTGGCGTTTTTAAGTCGGGGGATTAACTCCCCTTGAATCCTGAGGGTCCCTGGGGTGCAACTAGCCCACCAGCTACCTCCATTAAGCGCCACAGAGCTGCGTTGCAGAGAGGTGTAAAAGGGCGTGGCCTCTGTACACCTCTCTGCAAGGCAGCCCCTGGCGCATACTGGAGGTTCCTGGTGGGCTAGTTAGCCCCAGGGACCCCAGTATGAAGGGGATTACTTCCCCCATCTGCAAACGCGCCAGGGCGCGTTTGCAGAGTGGTGAAGAAAGGGGCGGGGCCTGCGGGCCCGATCGTTTTTTTTTTTTCCCTGAAGGGGGGCTGTGTGGCCCCCTTCCTTTCCTATTTTTGGGCCCTGGGGACCCCATCCCCCAGGGCCTTACCCCTTTTTTTTTTTTTAATTAAACGGGAAGGGGGCAGCGTGGCCCCCCTCCCATGGCCGAATCCTGCCCCGGGGACCCCATCCCCCGGGGCATGGCCACACTTTTAAATTAATTTTTAAGGAGGGGGGGCTGCGTGGCCCCCTCCTCAGGCCTCCTTTTGCCCCGGGGACCCCATCCCCCAAGGCAGGCCTTTTTTATTTTTATTTTTATTTTTATTATTTCTGGGGAGGGGGCCACGTGGCCTCCTCTCCGAGCCACTATGGCCCGGGGACCTCATACCCGGGGCCTGGCCTCTTGTTGGGGACTGTGAGGGGTCCCCAAACCCGCCACAGTCCCGCCGGCTCCCCGTGTCCTAAGGGAGCCGGCATTGCTTTCCACATGGGGAGCAGCTAACATGCTGCTCCCCATGTAGAAAAGCAATTGTCTTTGGATATTGGAAGCGAGGCAGGTTTCCCTGCTCTCTCTTCCAATATCCAAAGCAGTTTGCAATGACAGGACGGGAGCCGCGAGGCTCGCGTCCTGTCATTGCAAACAGCAGTGTCCCGGGGGTAGGCACCCCGGGACACTGCAGGAGCCGACCCTGGGGGTGGCGGTCCCCAGGAGCCATCACAGGCTCCAGGAGGGGGCCGCGCGGCCCCCTCCCCAGATCAGCACAGCCCGGGGAGGTGGTGGTCCCGGGGCTTCGGGGGTCCAAAGCGGACCCCATTTTAAATGTGTTAGTGCCCGGGGAGGTGGCGGTCCCCGGGGCGTGTGGGGGGGCTCGAGCCCCCCCCCCACAGGGAAATAAAAAAAAAAAAAAAATAAGCCCCGGGGAGGTGGTGGTCCCCGGGGCTGCGGGAGGGCCGAGTGTCCTCCCGCACCAGTTTAAAATGAAAGCCCTGTGGGGTGGCTGTCCCCGGGGCTTGGGGGGCCCTTTGAGGCCCCCCATACATAAATTTAACCCCCCCCACCATGCCCCCGGGACTTGGGCCACCCGGGGGCAAAATACCTATCCGAGCGCGGAAGACCGCGCTTCGATTTCGGCAGGGTCCGCGCACCCTGAGCGCATCCTGCCGATTTTTTTTTTTTTTTTTAAATGCTTTTTTCTGCCCAGGGGGTCCTTATGGGACCCCTGAGCAGACCTAGAGGTCAGGGTGTTTCTACCCTGCCCCCTTTGTGCGCTTTGCGCACTTGTTTCTGTCCCTCGGTTCTACCGAGGGACAAAATGGCTGCCAACATTTCCTGAATCGGAATGTTGACAGCCAGCTGACAACCAATTAACATGCAGCTCGTGATCGGGACGGTGCGCGCAGGAGTGCGCTCAGGGTGCGCGGATCCTCCGTGCCCATAGATATATATGTACTTTTACTTTTGATTTTCTCAGCAACTACTGAGCGGATTTACACCATTTAACAAAAAGGGTTCTTTCTGAACCAAGAACTACCTCTTTGCCAAATTTGGTGTAATTCCGTTCAGCAGTTCGAGCTGTAGCCGTGTCTAAAGTTTCCTATGGAAAAATGAATGGGGAAAACGCGTTTTGGGACCCCCCTTTTTTCTCGGCCCCCGCTTGACGAATGACCCCGAGACTTTCAGGGTAGGAGCGGACCGGAGCGCCCCACAAAGTTTGCGAAGATACGTCAACCGGCAAGAGAGTTATTTCAAATAGAATGTCGCGGATTTCCTATGGAAAATAGGTTCTAACTATAACTATCTACTGGCGACCGCCAGTAGATAATATTCACTGAAAAAAACACAGGTTTCACGGACGTTATAGTTAGGAATTAGCATTTAAAAAACCTTAGAAAATTCACTGAAAAAAACAGAGGCTTCAAGGACGTTATAGTTAGGTATTAAGTATTTAAAAAACCTTAGAAATTCATTGAAAAAACCACAGGTTTCAGGGATGTTATAGTTAGGCTGACATTTCACTCGCAAAAAACCAGAGAAATTCAGCTGTTATAGTTAGCTGAGCTAACTATAACTCAAATACCCCATAATGCACTGCTGATGGCGTCACTTATTACATCACTGATGACATGGTCAGTGACATCACTGATGACATCTCAAATGACATTACTGATGACATCATCCAGTGACTAAGTGTTTTAAAAAAGTTTAAGAATGTTTTATATATATATACGCCAAGCTGTATTGAAGAATGAGTGGATGTATGAGTGTCTGAATAATTTAGTGGGTGAGTGACTGACTGTATAAGTGAGTGATTAAACATGCCTTCGTGAATGCATGGGTAAATGACTAATCTATGTGAGTGTGTGTATCAGTCTGTCAGTTGATGTGTAAGTTGCTGCATGGGTTGATGATTAGTAGCATGAGGGTCTATATGGATTAATGATTGGTTGTCTGTGTAACTGTATGGGTGCCTGAGTGTCTCTTTGGGTGGGTGAGGGGGAAGGTGACTCCTTGCATGATTGTGTGAGTGTGTGATTCACTGGGTGTATGGGTTCATGAGTGCATGTTCAAGGGGCTGTGTGGGTGAGTAAGTGTGCGTATGGCTGTGTCGTTGAGTGAATGAATGTCTCAGTGGTATATGGGTGAGTAACTGCAAATGTGTAAGACATTATATGTGAGTGTTGCAGAATATAAGTGATTCTATGTGAGAGTGAGTGATTGTGACAGTGCTTGTATGGATGAGTGTGTGCTTGTGTCAGTGATTGCAAGACCTCTGACCTCTGGTCTGAGACCTGCTCTCTACCCAGCAGCTCCACCATCTGTGCCACTGCTGCTGACCTCTAGGACCCCCAGGAGGTGTTCAAGGCTGCCCACATCCTGATGTTCTGGTCTGTGATTGTGCTCATCTTAGTTCTGTGCCTGTCTTCTGTTGATTGTGCCCGCTCTTTAGTTTTGCCTGTTCAGTTATTGTTGCCTGCTTATTGTGAGTATTGTGCCCGCCTGTTTTTGCTTTATTGGTCTGCCCGTCCCATTTCCTCCCCACTGCTGCTGCCCCAGTGGCTCCTTCTGGTTCCCGCTCCCGCCTCCCAGCTGCACGTCCCTCCCCCTCCCCTATTTAATGGCGGCTGCTGCGGGGGAGCGCGAGCAAGACCTCTGACCTCTGGTCTGAGACCTGCTCTCTCCCCGGAAGCTCCACCGTCTGTGCCACCGCCACTGACCGCCAGGACCCACAGGAGGAGGTGTTCGAGGCTGCCCACGTCCTGCTGTTCTGGTCTGTGATTGTGCCCATCTTAGTTATGTGCCCGTCTTCTGTTGATTGTGCCCGCTCTTTAGTTTTGCTGTTCAGTTTTTGTTGCCTGCTTATTGTGATTACTGTACCTGCCTGTTTTTGCTTTGTTACACTGCCCTGCCCGTTTCCTCCACGCCACTGCTGCCCTGCGGCCCCTCCCCCCTGCCGGTTCCCGCTTCCCAGCTGCACGTCCCTCCCCCTCCCCTATTTAATGGTGGCCGCTGCTCGGTCACGCAGTGGACACGCGCAGCGGGTGCACCGCTGGCACGCCAAAGGCATGTCCATCTGCACCCATCCGCAACCCAACCATGACAAGCACCAGGGATCCTGGCCCTCCGACCATCCACCGCTATGACTCAGCGGCCCTCATCACACTCAACCCCGGAAGGAGCAACAACTGCCAGCGGTCCACGCCGACCACCACCCACGGGCAGTTCTCATGCCGCCACTTCCCCCAGACCTTCGCCTCAGATCACGCCCCTGCAGACACTGCCCCCACGAGGAACGCCAACACCTCCGGAGCCCTAAACTGCATCTTCCTCAACGTACGCTCCCTGCACAGACATGCAGTAGAGATCTGGGACCTCCTCGACACCCTCTCACCGGACGTCGCCTTCATTACAGAAACCTGGAACAATGCATCCTCTGCCCCAGACATTGCCACCGCCATCCCCGACAGATACAAGATCCAGAGGAGAGACCGCACCAACCGCCCAGGAGGAGGACACGCCATCTCACACCAGAGCTCCCTCCAACTTTCCACCTCCACCACGAGCAACTCCCCCTCCACCACCGAACACCTCCCCTTCCAGGTCCAGACCAGCCCGAAACCCACCCTTTGAGGCACCCTCGTCTACAGACCCCACGCACCGTTCACTGCCACCGACCTCATCGCACCCCACGCCAACCCTCCATGGACTACATACTCGTCGGGGACCTGAACTTCCACCTTGACAACCCCAACGACCGCAACTCCACCACCCTCCTGGACAACCTCACCAACATCGGACTGAAACAGCTCATCACCATGCCTACCCACAAAGCAGGACACACCCTCGACCCCATCTTCGCAGCAGGCAACACCATCCACTTCAGACACACCATGGAACCCCCTTGGACAGACCACTACTGCGTTCACTTCCACGTCGACAATCCCATGCTGCCCAAACCCACGCCATGCCCCCCATGAAGGAACTGGAACAAAGTCACTGAAGAGCAGCTCAACTCCACCCTCAACAACAACGCCCCCACAACCTCGACCGATGCCAACCTTGCAGCCAAAAAACTCCACAGATGGATCTCTAACTGCGCAGACAAGCTTGCACCACGATGTAACCCCTACAGACAGCGCCTCAGGAAGGCCACCTGGTTCACCACTGACCTCCAAAAGACCAGACGCACCTGCAGGCGCTTCGAGAAGAACTGGAGAAACAGCAAAACACCGGAAGACCGCACCACCTACAAGAACGCCATGATGGAATACCACCAATGCATCAGATCCACCGAAAGGACCTTCACGCAAAACAAGATCCTCGCCAACTCCGCAACTCCAAGGAACTTTTCAGCGTCATCCAGCAATTCACCAAGCCCCCCAGCAAAACCAAGGAGATCACCCCTTACCAGGACCTCCGCAACAAGCTTGGCTCATACTTCCATCTGAAAATCAAGAGCCTCTCCGACGACTTCAATGATCAGACATTCGACTCAGAAACCACTACGCTCTCCAGCAACACCATCCAGCCCACCATCTCCTCCTGGACCACAGTCTCCACCGAAGACACCGTCTTGACCAGGAAAGGCATCCACTCAGGGGCCCCACTGGACCTCCCGCACCACACATCTTCCACAGAGCCGTCACCACCATCGCTCCAGAACTACGATGGACCATCAACGTCACCTTCAAGACCAGCATCTTTCCCGGCGATTGGCAACGCGAAGAAGTCAGACCTCTGCACAAGAAGCCCTCAGCTGACCCCACGGACCTCAAGAACTACCGGCTCATCTCCCTCCTCCCTTTCGTGGCCAAAGTCACTGAGGAGACCGTCAACGCTCAACTAACCAAATTCACCAAAGAAAACTCCATCCTTGACTCCTCCCAATCCGGAATCTGCAGCAACCACAGCACCAAAACCTCTCTACTCGCCACCACAGACGACATCCGCACCCTCCTCAACCAAGGACACACCACAGCCCTGATCCTGCTCGACCTTTTGGCAGCATTCGACACTGTATCCCACCGCACACTCACTGCCAGACTCCATGACATCGGCATACAAGGAACAGCCCTCGACTGGATCCACTCATTCCTCACCTGAAGAACCCAAAGAATCAGGCTACCTCCCTTCCTCTCCGAACCCACGGAAATCAACTGCGGAGTACCCCAAGGATCGTCACTCAGCCCCACACTCTTCAATGTCTACATGCCCCCCTCGCTGCCATCATCAGACAGCACGGACTCAGTATAGTATCCTACACCGACAACACCCAGCTTATCCTCTCCCTCACCAAGGACCCCACCACCACCAGACTCAACTTCCAGGAAGGAATGACGGACGTTGCATCCTGGATGAGCAACAGCTGCCTGAAGCTCAACTCGGAGAAGACAGAGGTCCTTGTCCTCAGACCCTCACCCTCTGCATGGGACAACACCTGGTGGCCAACCGCCCTCGGCAGTCTTCCCACCCCCACCAACCACGCCCGGAACCTTGGCATCATAGTCGACTCCTCCCTCTCCATCACCCGACAGGTCAACGCCGTCGCCTCCAGCTGCTTCAGCACCCGACGCATCCTCCGAAAGACCTTCAAATGGATCCCCCAGAATCAAGAAAGACCGTCACCCACGCACTCATAACCATCAGACTCAACTACGGCAACGCCCTCTATGCCGGGATCAACAAGTCTCTGCTCCACAAGCTCCAGACCATACAGAACACCGCAGCCCGACTCATACTCGGCATCCCTCAACACAAACACATCACCCAACACCTGCGGAACCGCCACTGGCTCCCCGTTGAGAAGAGAGTAACTTTCAAGATACTCACCCACACCTACAAATGCCTCCACAACACCGGACCCAATACCGTAATGAAAGAATCTCCTTCCACCTACCCAAAAGAAACCTCCGATCCGCTGACCTCGCCTTCGCCAAAACCCCTCGCATCTGCAGAACCAGAACAGGCAGAAGAGCCTTCTTCTACGTCGCGGCCAAGACCTGGAACGAGCTCCCGATTGGCATCAGACGTGCCCCCTCCCTGAACATTTTCAAGAAGACACTTAAGACCTGGCTCTTCGACTGATCGGAGATGCTGCCCCCCAGCGCCTTGAGACCCTCACCAGTGAGTAGTGCGCTTACAATTCCCCTGATTGATTGATTGATTGATTGTAGAAGAGAGTTACTATGTGTTAGTATCTGTATGAATGAGTGAGGTGGTGTGTGTATACTGGTATTGGTGTGTCTATGGTTTCGAGAATGGTAGTCTGTATTTTAGAGTGGGTGTATAAAAGGTTATATTAGGGTGTGAGGGCGTGCATCAGAGATTAAGTGGATGATGTCATCAGTGATGTCCTTTGAGATGTCATCAGTGATGTCATCAGTGATTGGTTGTCTGAGTATCTGTATGGGTGCCAGAGTGTCTGTGAGGGTGGGTGGGGGGGTGTGACTCTGTGCATAGATGTGTGAGTGGGTGATTGACTGGGTGTATGGGTTCAAGAGTGCATCTGTGAAGAGCTGTATGTATAAGAGAGTAAGTATGTGTTAGTATCTCTATGTATAAGTGAGGTGGTGTATGTGTATAACTGTATAGGTGAGTAAATGGGAGTGTGATTGATTCTTTGCATGACTGACTAGGTGTGTGAGTAACTCTATGGGTGAGTGGTGGTGTGTGAGTGTCTGAATAGGTGTATGAGTGCATATGATAGTGGCTGTATTGATGAGTGACTGCATGTATGAGTGACTGTATGGGTGAGTGAATGTATGTATGTGTAGACCTAGGAATCAGTCAGTGGGTATGTACTAAATGGTATTGGTGTGTCTATGGTTTCGAGAATGGTAGTGTGTATTTTAGAGGGGGTATATCAAAGGTTATATTAGAGTGTGAGGAGGTGCATCAGATGATCATGTGGATGATGTCATTAGTGATGTAATCAGTGATGTCATTTGAGATGTCATCAGTGATGTCATCAGTAATGTCACTGACCATGTCATGAGTGATGTAATATGTGACGTCATCAGCAGTGCATTACGGGGCGCGAGTTATAGTTAGCTCAACTAACTATAATGGCTGAATTTCTCTGGTTTTGTATGAGTGAAATGAGTGAAATGTCCAACTAACTATAACGTCCCTGAAACATGTGTTTTTTTCAGTGAATTTCTAAGGTTTTTTAAATGCTAATTTCTAACTATAACGTCCCTGAAACCTATGGTTTTTTCAGTGAATTTCAAAGGTTTTTTAAATGTTAATTTCTAACTATAACGTCCCTGAAACCTATGGTTTTTTCTGTGAATTTCAAAGGTTTTTAAATGCTAATTTCTAAATATGCCTACATAGGTAGGACATGTGCAGAAAGAGGAAGAAACGGCACAGAAAGAAGCAAGAGAAGTGCAGTAAGAGGCAACAGAAGTCCAGAAAGAGGAAGAAAGGTGCAGAAAGAAGCAAGAGATGTGCAGAAAGAACAAACAGAGGTGCAGAAAGAGGCCTACTTTGACTGTACCTTACAACAGACTCATACAAAGTAGCCTAATCACTAATTCGTCTCCCAAGATGTCTTGAACCTCATTTTTCTCTTGAAGGTACAATATTCATTGACTGCTCCGAATGTTAGGCCTACCAAATATAAAACAGCAATCCTAAGCATATCACTGTTGTAAGTCTGACCAAGTTTGTGAAGGTATGCATGCATGTGTCTCTGCTTTTACCTAGTGACACGTTGCATAAAAATAAACATACAAATACTTGAATACCTGTGTTTCAAACAGCATACTCTGTAAATTTGTGTACAAAAAGGTAGAAGCAAGAGAAGTGCAGAAAGAAGCAACAGATGTACAGAAAGAGGCAAGAGGGGTGCAGAAAAAAGCAAGAAAGAAGTCAAAAAAAGCAAGAGAAGCGCACAAAGAAGCAACGGAGGGGCCGAAAGAGGCAAGAGGGGTACAGAAAGAGGCAAGAACAGTACAGAAAGAAGCAAAAGAGGTGCAGAAAGAGGCCAGAGAGCTGCAGAAAAAGGCAAAAGAGGTGCAGGAAGAGGCAGGAGAGGTGCACAAAGTGGCAAAAGGGGTACAGAAAGAGGCAAGAGGGGTGCAGAAAAAAGCAAGAAAGAAGTCAAAAAAAGCAAGAGAAGCGCACAAAGAAGCAACGGAGGTGCCAAAAGAGGCAAGAGGGGTACAGAAAGAGGCAAGAACAGTACAGAAAGAAGCAAAAGAGGTGCAGAAAGAGGCCAGAGAGCTGCAGAAAAAGGCAAAAGAGGTGCAGGAAGAGGCAGGAGAGGTGCACAAAGTGGCAAAAGGGGTACAGAAAGAGGCAAGAGGGGTGCTGAAAAGAGCAAGAGAAGTGTAGAAAGAAGCAAAATAGGTGCTGAAAGAGGCAAGAGGGGTGCAGAAAGAGGCAAGAGAAGTACAGAAAGAAGCAACAGAGGTGCCGAAAGAGTCGAGAGGTGCAGAAACAAGCAAGAAATGTACAGAAAGAGGTAACAGGGGTGCAGAAAGAGGTAAGAGGGATACAGAAATTTGCAAGAGAGGTGCAGAAAGAAGCAAGAGCAGTGCAGAAAAAAGCAAGAGAAGTGCAGAAAGAAGCAATAGAGGTGGAGAAATAGGGAAGAGGGGTGCAGAAAGAGGCATGAGGGATACAGAAATTTACAAAAGAGGTGCAGAAAGAAGCAAGAGCAGAGCAGAAAGAACCAACAGAGGTGCAAAAAGAGGCAAGATGGCTGCAGAAAAAGGTAGGAGAGGTGCACAAAGATGCAAGAGGGGTACAGAAAGAGGCAGTAGGGGTGCAGAATGAAGGAAGAGAAGTGCAGAAAGAAGCAGCAGAGGTGCTGAAAGAGGCCGGAAGGGTGCAGAAAGAGGGAACAGGGGTGCAGAAAGAGGCAAGAGAGGTGCAGAAAGAGGGAAGAGGGGTGTAGTAAGAGGCAAGAGGGGTGCAGAAAGAAGCAAGTGAGGTGCAGAAACAAGCAAGATAAGTGCAGAAAGAGGCAAGAGAATTGCTGAAAGAAGCAACAGAGGTGTAGAAAGAAGCAAGAGAAGTGCATAAAGAGACAATTGAGGTGCAGAAAGAGGCAAGAGAGGTGCAGAAAATGGCAAGAGAGGTGCAGAAATGGCAAGAGAACTGCAAAAAGAGGCAAGAGGGATGCAAAAAAAGGGAAGAAGGGTGCAGAAATAAGCAAGAGAGGTGCAGAAAGAAGCAAGAGAAGTGCAGAAAGATGATCACATGGATGATGTCATTAGTGATGTCATCAGTGATGTCATTTGAGATGTCATCAGTGATGTCATCAGTGATGTCACTGACCATGTCATGAGTGATATAATATGTGACGTCATCAGCAGTGCATTGCGAGGGCGCGAGTTATAGTTAGCTCAACTAACTATAACGGCCGAATTTCTCTGGTTTTGTACGAGTGAAATGTCCAACTAACTATAACGTCCCTGAAACCTGTGATTTTTTCAGTGAATTTCTAAGGTTTTTTTAATGCTAATTTCTAACTTGAACGTCCCTGAAACCTATGGTTTTTTCAGTGAATTTCAAAGGTTTTTTAAATGCTAATTTCTAACTATAACATCCCTGAAACCTATGGTTTTTTCAGTGAATTTCAAAGGTTTTTAAAATGCTAAATTATAAATATGCCTACATAGGTAGTATATGTGCAGAAAGAGTAAGAAAGGCGCAGAAAGATGCAAGAGAAGTGCAGAAGGAGGCAACAGAAGTCCAGAAAGAGGATGAAAGGTGCAGAAAGAAGCAAGAGATGTGCAGAAAGAACAAACAGAGGTGCAGAAAGAGGCCTACTTTGACTGTACCTTACAACAGACTCATACAAAGTAGCCTAATCACTAATCCGTCTCCCAAGACGTCTTAAACCTCACTTTTCTCTTGAAGGTTCAATATTCATCGACTGCTCAGAGTGTTAGGCCTACCAAATATAAAATACCTATCCTAAACATATCACTGTTGTAAGTCTGACCAAGTTTGTGAAGGTATGCATGCGTGTGTCTCTGCTTTTACCTAGTGACACGTTACATAAAAATAAACATACAAATACTTGAATACCTGTGTTTCAAACAGCATACTCTGTAAATGTGTGTACAAAACGATAGAAGCAAGAGAAAAAGGGCAAGAGAGGTGCAGAAAGAGACAGGAGAGGTGCACAAAGAGGAAAAAGGGATACAGAAAGAGGCAAGAGGGGTGCAGAAAGAAGCAAGAGAAGTGCAGAAAAAAGCAACAGAGGTGCTGAAAGAGGCAGGAGGGGTGCAGAAAGAGGCAAGAGAAGTGCAGGAAGAAGCAACAGAGGTGCTGAAAGAGGCTAGGGAGGTGCAGAAACAGGCAAGAAAGGAGCAGAAAGAGGGAACAGGGATACAGAAATTTGCAAGAGAGGTGCAGAAAGAACCAGGAGCAGTGCAGAAAGAAGCAAGAAAAGTGCAGAAAGAAGCAAGAGAGGTAAAGAAATAGGAAAGAGGGGGGCAGAAAGAGGCATGAGGGATGCAGACATTTGCAAAAGAGGTGCAGAAAGAAGCAAGAGCAGTGCAGAAAGAACCAACAGAGGTGCAAAAAGAGGAAAGAGGGGTGCAGAAAGAGGTAGGAGTGGTGCACAAAGAGGCAAGAGGGATACAGAAAGTTGTAGGAGGGGTGCAGAAAGAAGGAAGAGAAGTGCAGAAAGAAGCAACAGAGGTGCTGAAAGAGGCGTGAATGGTGCAGAAAGAGGAAAGAGAAGTGCAGAAAGAAGCAACAGAGGTACAGAAAGAGGCAAGAGAGGTGCAGAAACAGGCAGGAAATGTGCAAAAAGAGGGAACTGGGGTGCAGAAAGAGCCAAGAGAGGTGCAGAAAAGGGAAGAAGGGTGCAGAAAGAGGGAAGAGGGGTGCAGAAAGAAGCAAGTGAGGTGCAGAAAGAGGCAACAGAGGTGCAGAAAGACGCAATAGAGGTGCAGAAAGAAGCAAGAGAAGTGCAGAAACAGGCAAGAGAATTGCTGAAAGAAGCAACAGAGGTGTAGAAAGAAGCAAGAGAAGTGCAGAAAGAGGCAAGTGAGGTGCAGAAAGAAGCAAGAGCAGTGCAGAAAGAACCAACAGAGGTGCAAAAAGTAGCAAGAGGGGTGCAGAAAGAGGTAGGAGAGGTGCAGAAACAGGCAGGAAAGGTGCAGAAAGAGGGAACAGGGGTGCAGAAAGAAGTAACAGAGGTCCAGAAACAAGCAAGAGAAGTGCAGAAAGAGGCAAGAGAATTGCTGAAAGAAGCAACAGAGGTGCAGAAAGAAGCAAGAGAAGTGCCGAAAGAGGCAAGTGAGGTGCAGAGAGAGCAAGATAGGTGCAGACAATGGCAAGAGAACTGCAGAAAGAGGCAAGAGGGATGCAAAAAAGGGAAGAAGGGTGCAGAAAGAAGCAAGAGAGGTACAGAAAGAAGCAAGAGAAGTGCAGAAAGAAGCAAGAGAGGTGCAGAAAGAGGGAAGACGAGTGCAGAAAGAGACAACAGGGGTGCAAAAAGAGACAACAGGGGTGCAGAAAGAAGCAAGACAGGTGCAGAAAGAGGCAAAAGAAGTGCAGAAAGAAGCAACAGAGGTGAAGAAAGAGGCAAGAGGGGTGCAGAAAGAGGAGAGAGAAGTGCAGAAAGAAGCAAAAGAGGTGCAGAAAGAGGCAAGAGGGGTGCAGAAACAGGCAAAAGGGGTGCAGAAAGAAGCAAGAGAACTGTAGAAAGAGGCAAGAGAGTTGCAGAAACAGGCAAAAGGGGTGCAGAAAGAGGGAACAGGTATGCAGACAGAGGCAAGAGAGGTACAGAAAGAGGGAAGAGGGGTACAGAAAGAGGCAAAAGGGATGCAGAAATTTACAACAGAGGTGCAGAAAGAAGCAAGAGCAGTGCAGAAAAAACCAACAGAGGTGCAGAAAGAGGCAAGAGGGGTACAGAAAGAAGCAAGAAAAGTACAGAAAGAAGCAAAAGAGGTACAGAAAGAGGCAAGAGAGCTGCAGAAAAAGGCAAGAGAGGTGCAGGAAGAGGCAGGAGAGGTGCACAAAGAGGCAAAAGGGGTACAGAAAGAGGCAAGAGGGGTGCAGAAAGAAGCTGGAGAAGTGCAGAAAGAAGCAACAGAGGTGCTAAAAGAGGGTAAAGGGGTGTAGAAACAGGCAAGAGAAGTACAGAAAGAAGCAACAGAGGTGCCGAAAGAGTCAAGAGAGGTGCAGAAACAGGCAAGAAATGTACAGAAAGAGGAAACAGGGGTGCAGAAAGAGGTAAGAGGGATACAGAAATGTGCACGAGCGGTGCAGAAAGAAGCAAGAGCAGTGCAGAAAGAAGCAGGAGAAGTGCAGAAAGAAGCAAGAGAGGTGGAGAAATTGGGAAGAGGGGTGCAGAAAGAGGCATGAGGGATGCAGAAATTTGCAAAAGAGGTGCAGAAAGAAGCAAGAGCAGTGCAGAAAGAACCAACAGAGGTGCAAAAAGAGGCAAGAGGCTTGCAGAAAGAGGTAGGAGAGGTGCACAAAGAGGCAAGAGGGGTACAGAAAGAGGCAGGAGGGGTGCAGAAAGAAGGGAGAGAAGTGCGGAAAGAAGGAAATAAAGTGCAGAAAGAAGCAACAGAGGTACAGAAAGAGGCAAGAGAGGTGCAGAAAGAGGCAGGAAAGGTGCAGAAAGAGGGAACAGGGGTGCAGAAAGAGGCAAGAGAGGTGCAGAAAGAGGGAAGAAGGGTGTAGAAAGAGGCAAGAGGGGTGCAGAAAGAAGCAAGTGAGGTGCAGAAAGAGGCAACAGAGGTGCAGAAAGAGGCAAGAGGGATGCAAAAAAGGGACGAAGGGTGCAGAAAGAAGCAAGAGAGGTGCAGAAAGAGGTAAAAGAAGTGCAGAAAGAAGCAACAGATGTGCAGAAGGAGGCGCGAGAACTGCAGAAACAGGCAAGAAAGTTGCAGAAACAGGCAAAACAGGTGCAGAAAGAGGGAACAGGGGGGCAGACAGAGGCAAGAGAGGTGCAGAAAGTGGGAAGAGGGGTGCAGAAAGAGGCAAGCGGGGTGCAAAGATTTGCAAGAGAGGTGCAGAAAGAAGCAAGAGCAGTGCAAAAGAACCAACAGAAGTGCAGAAAGAGGCAAGAGGGGTGTAGAAAGAGACAAGAGAAGTGCAGAAAGAAGGAACAGAGGTGCACAAAGAGGCAAGAGGGGTGCAGAAAGAGGGAAGAGAGGTGTATAAAGAGGCAAGAGAGTTGCACAAATAGGGAAGAAGGGCGCAGAAAGAGACAAGAGGGGTGCAGAAAGAAGCAACAGATGTGCAGAAAGAAGCAAGAGAAGTGCAGAAAGAAGCAACAAAGGTGCAGAGAGAAGTGCAGAAAGAAGCAACAGAGGTGCAGAAAGAGGCAAGAGGGGTGCAGAAAGAGGCAACAGAAGTGCAGAAAGAAGCAACAGAGGTGCAGAAAGAAGCAAGAGAGGTGCAGAAAGAGGGAAGACGAGTGCAGAAAGAGACAACAGGGGTGCAGAAAGAGGGAACAGGTGTACAGAAAGAGGCAAAAGAGGTGCAGAATGAGGGAAGAAGGGTGCAGAAAGAGGCAAGAGGGGTAAGAAAGAAGCAAGTGTGGTGCAGAAAGAGGCAAGAGAGGTGCAGAAAGAGTCAAGAGAGGTGCAGAAAGTGGAAGAGATGAGCAGAAAGAGGCAAAAGAAGTGCAGAAAAAGAAAGAAAGGTGCAGAAAGAAGCAACAGAAATGCAGAAAGAGGCAAGAGAGGCGCAGAAAGAAGCAAGAGTGGTTTGCACACCAGGAGCCCCCCACGCTTTTTATTAAAAGCCTTGGGGAGGTGGCGGTCCCCGGGGCTGCGGGGGGCCACCTGCTCCCTGTGCATTATTAATTAAGCCCTGGGGAGTTGGCGGTCCCTGGGGCTTGGGGGTGCCGCAAGGCCCCCCAATATCTGAATGCCACGGGGAGGTGGTGGTACCCCGGGCAGCGTGGGGGGCCAGGAGCCCCCCTCACGCATTTTATTAAAAGCCCCAGGGAGGTGGCGGTCCCTGGGGCTGCGGGGGGTCTGCGTGCTCCAGTGCATAATTAATTAAGCCCCGGGGAGGTGGCAGTCCCCGGGGCTGCAGGGGACCGCGCTGCCCCCGCATATATTTAGCATATTGCCCATGGCACCTGGCCCACCTGGGGGCTCATTAAAACGAAGCATGAGAGACCGTGCTTGGTTTTTTTTTTAACGGCAGGATTCGCGCTGGGTGCGCGAATCCTGCCGTTTTTTTTGTTTTTTTTTTAAATGCTTTGTGAGGCCCTGGGGGTCCCTGTGGGACCCCCTGAGCAGGCCTAGGGGGTCAGGGTGTTTCTACCCTGCCCCCTTTTGTTGTTTTTTATCCTTTTTTCACCCTTTTTCTTCTGACTCGGCTTTACCGAGTCCCAAGATGGCTGCCAACACATTTGGTTTGGAGTGTTGGTAGCCAATCAGAGTCAAGCTCATGATCGGGAGGGTTCGGCCCTCAGATATCGATATTTTTTATTTTTGAATTACTCAGGAACTACTGAACGGATTTACACGATTTTAAAAAAAAAAGCACGCTTTCTGAACCAAGAGCTACCCTTTTGCCAAATTTGGTGTAATTCCGTTCAGCAGTTCAAGCTGTAGCTTTGTCTAAAGTTTCCTATGGAAATTAACATGGAGAAAACCCGTTTTGGGACCCCCCTTTTTTCTCAGCCCCCGCGTGACGAATCACCCCGAAACTTTCAAGACAGGAGCTGACCGGAGAGCCCCATTAGTTTTAAAAATTTTGCGAGGAGTCATCAAACGGCGCCAAAAATATTGGCAAATCAAAAAATGCTTTTCCTATGGAAACTAGGTCCTAAATATAACTACCTACTGGCGACTGCCAGTAGGTAATATATTTATATATATATAGTATTTATATTTATATATATATAGTGACTCTGAAGAGAGTGTGGCTTCAGCTTCGGGCCCGCAGGTCGCAATCAATGCAAGTCTGACTCCAGCGGAAGAGCTGCATTTTTTGCGCCAGGACCGACAGCCTAACCCTCTGACCTCGGAACACACAAGTGAAAACAAACGAAGAAGGAATCAGCGGAGGAGGCAGAGGCGCAAATGTAAGCAACAACACCTCAAACAGAGGAAACCGAGCAAGGAAATGGAAGCGTTAACTGATAAAACGGACAACACTGTCATCAACCTTTCAGAAACCGTTCTCACATCTACGGAATCTCAACTGCTTGCTTTAGGGCTTACTTTTTGCCCTGAAAGCAATTTCAGTTACAATCAATCAAGGATTGACATTTATAAATTCATTCGCAAATTAAAGCTGATTAAATTCAATCAACTAAAAGGTCATACAACCAACAGAAAATCAGATTCATCCCCTGTTGAAGTCACTACTAATTTGCTTGCCAAAGATGTCAACACATTAAGAATTTTGCATACATTAGCTACAGATGAAGAATTGTCAGATTCCACACAAGCTGATTTTGTGGGAGCTGGGGTGATCATCAATAAACCAGCCATGAGTCCTTTTTGTCCTCCCTCAAGGTTCGTACCCATCATGCCTAAAGATGCCATAGATGTCTATAGTGATATCGTGATTGAAGATCTCAAAAAATTGACCACTACTATTAACCACAGTAAGAAACGCATCAAATATAGCCAACATCAATATTCAAAACTGATGAAAAAATTGAGTGAAAATCATGAGATCATAATTAACAAGGCTGACAAAGGCGGGAACATTGTTCTTTGGCCTAGGGAGCAATAATTGGAAGAAGCAAACAGACATTTGGGGGATAATTTGTGTTACCGGAAAGCTGCTGCATCAGAGCTACGCAAAGTAAAAGACCCGGTGAAGGAACAATTAAATCACTGGAAAAGATCTGGTCTTTTAACCAAAAATGAAGTGAACTTTCTGAGAAATGATTACCCCATTACTCCTGTTTTATATTTTCTCCCTAAAGTTCATAAAGGGACCATTCCTATTCCAGGCAGGCCGATTATATCAGCAAGAAAAAGTTTGTTAGTCAATGTCCAAATATGTTGACTTTTTTCTGCAGGATTTTGTTTTTGGTCTCCCTTCCTTTGTAAAAGACACCAGTGATTTTATCAAAAAATTGGATGTGGTCACATGGCATGAGAATTATCTTTTTCTAGTGATGGACATTTCCTCACTGTACACAAGTATCAAACACAGTGATGGTATACAAGCAGTTCAATTTTTTTTTACTCTAGACTGATCTGTATGTACGAACATAACCTCATGTTGTTATCTATGATTAATCTTTGTTTAAATAATAATTTTTTTCTGTTTAACAAGGATTGGCTATGGGGGCATGCTTCTCCCCCAGTTACGCGTGTCTTCACGTGGGCTGGTGGGAGGAGCATGTCCTCAGAACTCAGCATAAAGCCACATGGGATTCACACATTGTTCATTGGTGGAGATACATCGATGATGTGTTCGTAATTTGGAAAGGCACAACAGAGGAGGCAGATGAATTTGTAACCTCCATTAATTGCAATAACTTGAATTTGAATTTCATAGCATCTATTAGTGCCCAGTGTGTGGAATTTTTAGCTGTACAAGTGTACATCGATCAGGCTGTTATTCACACTAGATTGCATCGCAAAAGCACTGCTGGAAATTCTATATTGCATGCGAGTAGCGCACACCCTCGGCATCTCATATGCAGTGTTCCCTATGGGGAATTTTTAAGAATTCGGCGTATATGTAGCTCTGTAATCGATCTTGAGCAATGCCAGAACGAAGCAGTAAATCGCTTCATTCTTAGAGGTTATAGCTACTCTCTAGTTACAAGTGCCCTCCATAGAGCCAACTCACACATAAGAGAACACTGTCTATCTACCAATGAAATGGTTACTTCTTCAGTTGGGATGCTAGAGGTTAGACTTATCATCACGTACAGCAAGCAGGAACGACAGATACGGAGAATTGTGAATACTCATTGGCCCATTATTTTAACGGACATTACTTTGGGCCAAGTCCTCCCTAAGCGTCCATCGATTACTTTCAGGCGAGCCAAATCCATGAGGGATTCACTAGTTAAGACTAGTCCTGAGTTTTTCTCCACACAAACCTGGTTGACAATTAAGACAGGCTTTTTTAAGTGTAATTCCTGTCGTGCCTGCAAATTTGGAATTAACACCTCCGAATATACAACCGCATTTGATTCTAGACCTATTAAGATCAAAACGCACTATACCTGTCGCACTGAATTTGCAGTGTATGTTTTACAATGTGCTTGCGGTTTAAAATATGTAGGCAGCACCAAGCTCCAAGTTTTTAACCGTATTTTGCAACACTTGAGAGCGATTGTAAACTCTGATCCCAACTACCCAGTGGCTCGTCATTTCAAAGTAGTCCATGACAATAATTTAAATGACCTTAAATATTTTGTCATTGGGGCAATCCCTACATCGCAACGTGGTGGCAATCGCGAAAAGTGCCTTAGACAACTAGAGTCCCATTTCATATTGGCTCTCGATACAAAGATGCCCAACGGACTCAATATGAGGGAGGATTTGCACAACTTTTTATAAAGACATTTCTTTTAGATGGATTGTTTTATCATCTATTTTTACAATCTTCTAAGCTTTTTACTCTGTTGTGCTTACTTAACCTCATTTCCATCCTTTTTCCCCCTTTTTGTGGTGTAAGGATATGGTCGATACAAATTTTGGAAATATCAGCATTTATGTACAATATTTATGGTTCATATAGGACCAGTGTATATCAGCTTTTTTGCACATCCATTATGAGTTGGCCGATGTTCTTTAGTGATTATTTATGATGAACTTCGCAGGCATGCCTTTGGGCCGCTTTTCATGCTTCAATCTGTTTACATTTTAATTTAGCACTTTAAATTTTATGCACTTTATGGGAATTTTTGCAACAGCACTTTATGTACATAGTGAGAGACTATATGTATACGGGGTATTATAATTGATGCTATTTATATTGCATACATTATTTAAGTCCTTTGTGGTTTTATTACAATTCTAAATATATTTATTTCAGAGTATGTTTTTAGACTACTGTTGTGCACAATGAATTGATTTGGGTCACTGTACCTTCTCCATGCATGGATTCTCTTTGCACTTGCACTTTAGAGGATCTTGCACTAGCATTTTATCATGTATTAACAATAGATGATGGAATTATATCTTTAAAACAATTTGTGTACATTAATTCAGTAGTTTGGTTTTTGAATTTCGTTCTCTGATCTAGATTTATGATGCCTTCACTATTTATGGACATTAATTGTATATTGATTGGTATTTCATTGTAATAGCAATAAGATTTGCATATTTTCTAATATGTCTTCACATTTTCCCCGAAGTCTTTTCACTATGTTCATGATCTTTTTCACTGTTGCATTGTGGGTGTAGTTAGGCTACACTATTTAACAATGGCATTGGGGGCAGTGTGTCATGTGATTAAGACCGTGTTTTCTAACGGTCGAAACGCGTCATGACAGGCACGATGTGCCGTGATTTGCAATAAAGCACTCTTTTGAATTGGATTATCGGAGATTCTTGTGGTCCGTACCTTGTGCGCCCTGTTATGGCAATGTTGGGCTGAGGATTGTTTTCTTATATATATATATATTTTTTTTTTTTTGTTGTTGTTTTTTTTGTTTTGTTTGTTAACAATATTTATTTTCCAATATGTTTATATCCGATAGGTATTGTGCACATCGTTTTTGTGTCATTGACCCTATGTTACACTCACATTATTTTATAGAAGAGTTTTAAAAACCTCAGCTTTCATAGATTTTATGTCATTATTGCAATACATATTGAATTAAATCAATGCTTTATGAACAAACATTTGGTTGTTGACTGTATAGGTGAACAATATGACACTAATGAACACTTTTCATGTTAAAGTTACCAACCAGTTACGTTGAACATAATCAGGATTAGGGGTGGGAGGAACTCGCAGAGTTTTAATCTGTGTAATTCAGCTGAGTGACATAAAAACTCAGCGAGATTCTGCAGAGTTCCATCCACCCCTCACAGGAGGATCTTGAATCAGCCCCCATGTTCACGTTCAAGCATTCTGGGCACTCATTCCCAAGCCAGCGCACCTGCAGCCCAAGCAGACACTCCCCTCGAAAGACCTGCAAAGTTTTGTTTGCATGCAAACAAAATTGGGTTTGAGTTCTTCTTTTTCAGATTTGCATCACGTTCTGAACTGTCTATTTAGAAGGCACAATCAAAGACAAAAGAGCAGCCAGCCACAGGCAGTTTGTTCTTCTTGACTGGCTGTTTTTTTGCTTACCAAACTGCACATTTTACTACAGTGGGGTCACTTCTTAAGTACAATAGCACGCTGATCAATGCACTGATTTTCCCAGCAAGCTGAGCAGATATTTTTATACACTCATGGTCAAACTTCAGGTTTTTGCTGACTAATGTGCATACTTTGATTGGATTTGAATGCACTTAATTGCGTGAACATGAGGCTTTTTGATTGTCAATTTGAATTTATCCCCTGACCCACACAGTCCACTAATCAAACAAGGGACCTTTATTGACTGGGCCGTGCACATGCTTTATGGAGTGAACTGTGCCATTTAGTAACTGGATTGATAGGTGCTAAGGGAACACTTTACATTCAACCTTGAAAAACCATGGCCTGCGAAGTTAAGTGCACTTTTCAGGTTACCGCGTTACATTGTTCGTTTGCTATGTTCATTTCAAACACAGTTGCATGACTGCTCTAAATACCTGAAGCCACATTTTCCTCACATGATTCAACACACAGTCCTCTTTCTAATTCAGAAATCTCAATACAATCTCACTGCCTCCTATGTATCAAACATTCACCCCAGGGTTAGATCCATCGTTTTTTTGCTCACCATGCCACCCCAGTTTGGGCCTAGCCATATGCAAATCAGTCTTGACTGTTCTCCCCATGGGAACAGTCCAACCCGAACTGCCAAGCCAGGTCCTCCCTGGACTGTAAACAAGCATCCTGGGACTGGTTTCTGGGTATCACCCCTCATCAGCCAGGCTAGCTTGAATCCAGTGGCACAGTGAGCATGGGACCCACGTCTAGGCATACCCTTCCCACTTAGGGAGACTCGTCCATAGCAACACAAAAAGATGATGGACGAAATGCTGAACATATCAAACATTCACCCCAGTCACAGATCTGGGTTAAATCCATTGTTTTTTTGCTCACCATGCCATCCCAATTTGGACCTAGCCATATGCAAATCAGTGTTTAGCCTGCTCCCCAGGTTAACAGTACAGCTCGAACTGCCAAGCCAGGTCCTCTCTGGACAGGAACAATGCATTCTGGGACCGGTTTTGGGGAATCACCCCTCATCAGCCAGGCTAGCTTGAATCCAGTGGCACAGTGAGCACGGGACCCATGTCTGGGCATACCCTTCCCACTTAGGGTGACAATAGCAACACAAAAAGATGATGGGTGGAACGCTGAACATATCAAACATTCACCCCAGTCATAGATCTAGGTTAAGCCCATCAGTTTTTGCTCACCATGCAACGCCAGTTTGGACCCAGACATATGCAAAGCAGTCTTGACCCTACTGCCCATTGGAATAGTCAAGCCCGAACTGCCAAGCCAGGCCCTCCCTGGACTGGAAGCAAACATCCTGGGACAGATTTCAGGGTATCACCCATCATCAGTCAGGCTAGCTAGAATCCAGTGGCACAGTTAACATGGGACCCATGTCTGGACATACCTTTCCCATTTAGGGCATCTATAGCAACACAAAAAGTAGATGGATGGAATGCTGAACTTATTAAACATTCACCCCTAGTCATAGATCTGGGTTAAATACATTGTTTTTTGGCTCCCCATACCACCACAGTTTGGATCAAGTCATATGCAAGTCAGTCTTGACTGTTCTCCCCATGTGAACAGTCCAACCCGAGCTGCCAAGCCAGGTCCTCCCTGGACTGGAAACAAGCATCCTGGGACTGGTTTCTGGGTATCCCCTCATCAGCCAGGGTAGCTTGAATCCAGTGGCAAATTGAGCACAGGACCCACGCTTAGGCATACCCTACCCAGCAAGGGCAGCATATCTAGCCATGGATTGCAGGCAGGAGGGGACAGGGGCTGCAAGCTGACCTCAGAGGGCAGCAAAGAGGGTTAGGGGCAGCACAACAGAGGGCAGGCAGGAGTGGGCAGAGGATGCAAATGCTCCATAGCGGGCAGGCCAGTGTGCCAGGGACAGCAAGCTGACTTTGGAGGGCAGCAAGAACTAACCACAAAAGGCAGGCCTGGGGCCAGGACAAGTAAGCTTATCTCAGAGGGCAGCATGGAGGGCTAGGGCAGCAAAACAGACCACAGAGGGCAGGTTGGAGAGGGCAGGGGTAGCACAAGCACCACGCAGCTCAGGCTGGATGCCAAGGGGCAGCAAGCTGATATTGAAGGGCAGCCTAAAGTGGCAGGGGCAGCACAATGGGCCATGGAGAGCAGGTGGGAGAGGCAGCACATGCCCCTCAGAGGGCAGACTGAGGGGGCCAAGGGCAGCAACCACCTCAGATAGCAGCAGAATGGGGCAGGGGTAGCACAATGGACCACAGAGGGCAGACCGGAGGGGCAGCAACAGCAAACTGACCTTGGAAGCCAGCATGGAGAAACAGGGGCAGCACAACAGACCATGGAGGGCAGGCCGGAGGGGGCAGAGGCAGCACACGCACCACCGAGGGCAGGCCAAGGGTACAGGGCGGCAAGCTGACCTCAGATGGCAGAAGGGAGGGGCAGCACAAAGGACCACAGAGAACAGGCAGGAGAGGGCCGGGGCTACACATCCACCACAAAGGACATTCCAGGGAGCCTGGGCCAGCATACTGACCTTGGAGGACAGCAGGGAGGGAAAGGGGCAGAACAATGGACCATAGAGGGCAGACAGGAGGGGTCAGGGACGGCACATGCACCACCCACTGCCTCTTATCTTTCATGTCTCTTTCTCCTCAGCAATCTGCTTTACTGAGGTCCATATGTATTCCTTTGCCAATGTGGTGATCCCCTTCTTCCCTCATTCATCTATCAACACCCCTTTGGCTCCGCTTGGCTCACTGAACCTACTTGCACCTACTTTTTCTAGTAAGTAGGACACTGATGTTCTGAAACATTTAGAGCTTTCAAAAAAAGACACCAGTGTCATAAACTCTTTGTGCCCCCAGGACAGAAATTCAAGCTTTCACACTTTCAGCCAATGAAAGTCTTCCTGACTTGCAGCCAACAAGTGCAGGCAAGAATGTAAACCAATCAGAGCCAGCATAGCCCTCAGGCCATATCTGATGTCACAAAACGGAAATACCGCTATAAACGTCAATTGCATTCAGAGAACTATTCGACTAAACAATTGAGGTACGTACCTGCCCTCACTTTTAAATATACATTCTTTTAAAATGGTGCTAGGTCCTTCAACAGGAAGGAATATTCCAAAAGTTAAGTATGAAATTGAGGAAATGTTGACCTTAAAATGGGGCTCGTGAAATGACTGACTTGCTTAGCTTTCACTATTTTATGATGCTTCACATTCTCATTGAGTTACTTGTGAAATTTGGAGGGTGTCAGTTAGAATGTGTCCTTGATTCTGGTCACATGTGAATATCATAGTTAGGTTTCCTTTGTGAAGTGGAACTTTACTTCCCTAAACCAGAATACTGATGGACCAGGGCGACTGACGCTGGACGCTGGGGATCACGGTTCGATCCCTGGCTCCGGCGGCAGGGGTCTGCCCAGCACTCTGGGCAATAGCTCGCTTAATCTTCCCAACGGCCCCCAGCGCCGAGATACCCCTTCGGGGGTGATTCGTGCGCTATACAAGTACTGGATTTACATTTTACATTTACATAGTTATTGCGTCATTTTTAACTGTATTTTTCTTCACTTCGCAGAGTTTGTTTTCCATTTTTCCATTTGCCACATCCTGCACTTGGAGTGAGAAACGTGTTCAACATATATATTTATTACAGTAACTGGAGAAATGTAGTCCTGCTGGCGAACTACTTTCACACTTTTCTGTCTAGTTGTTAATGTTTGGTGGACAGCTGTTCCCCAGGTTAACAGTACAGCCGAAGGTAAGATCACTAATGTTCAAAATGTTAATTTTTGTTGTTTCCCAATATTTTGTTTGACCCAAAATTACAGTTAAGCTAATTTGGTGGTGTTGTGCAAATAATTGTAACTTGAAGTTCCCCTCTCCCCATGTGCATATTAATGATAAATCGTTTAATAGCCTCAAAAATAGGAGTACCCTAAAGCGAAACTAAATAACGAACACAAAATATATCGGCGCTCAGACTCGAAAAGTAAAACAATGTACCTTTCATTTGCACAGACTAAGATGCAAGTCCCATTACAAGCGTCAATACAAAGTGTGACTTTCTTGACCTTCAATGTATTCTCCGTCCTTTACCAGACATCCTAGACATCATTCAGGCTGGATACTGGAAATACATAGGGGCTTATTCACAAGCCCCTTGCGCCACTTTTGCGTCATTTTTAACATGGGAAAAGTGACGTACGGGTGGCGCAAGGGGCTTGTAAATAAGCCCCATAGTGTATTGAGTCCTCCCACACTTTTCAATATCATGATGTCAGAGCAAATCTTACAGGGTGGTGCTCATAATCGAGAGAAGGGCAGATGTCATGGGTAAGGTATAGTACGAAATCTCTGTAACAACGAGGTGCCACCAAATTCCTATGGCTAATATACAGATCAGGCGCGCCATTAACTGGTGCACTCGGCGCAGAATAGCACAATGCACCTCATTTTAGAAAGTGTGCTGTTCTCAATGCGGGCACCAACATGGACATGCACTGGCTCCAGGCCCCTAGTGAAAATATTTGGAACCACAAGTCTGCCTTTCAGTGAAAGGCAGGGGATTCGGGGCCACATGTGCAAAGGCTTTTTGTGGTCGCAAAGTGGTCAATTCTCTGCTCGTTTGCGACTGCAAATAGGCTTTTTTACATGTACAATGCCCTATTTGCGATTCAGTAACCTATCAGCGAATCGCAAATTGGGTTTGCAATTCGGTATTAGGAAGTGACATGTTTAAGATGTCCCTTCCTAATACCGTATCGCAGTGGCATGTGTGAATGTTTTGCGACCGAAACGTGGTAGCAAAACATTCGCATTTTACTACCTACTTCAAGTAGGTGGTGACCTATTCATAAATGCTAACGGGTCCCCAAGGGATTCCTTCTCCTTTGTGAATGATTGCAAAAAATGTTTTAAGAGCAGGCAGTTTTCCCAAGGACCGCTGCATACTCTTAAAAAATGGAAAGAAAACTTTTCATAAAAAAAAAAAAAAAAAATGCATCTTGTTTTCCTTTAAGGAAAACGGGCTGCATTTAAAAAAAAAAAAATTGCTTTATTTGAAAGCAATCACAAACATGGTGGTATGCTGACCCCAGCAGGCCATCATCCTTGTGATTTTAGCGATTCCCAATGGGTCGCAAACTGAGACTTACCTCATTAATATTCATGAGGTAGGTCTATTTGCGCCCCACTGGGCATTGCAAAATGTGTCAAAGACACATTTGTACATTGGTGTTTACGATTACCAAATAGAGAATTGCAAAAGTTAGCTATTTGGTAATCACAAACTGTTACCTTTGTACATGTGGCCCTCAGTCTGTTCCTTTTGGTTGGGGGTGCAGGAATCCACTGTAGGGAGTTGAGGTGCAGTGTGTTACTGCACCCTCTGGTGGGAGGATGCTTAAGGTGGGTGTCCCTAGCATCCCCAAGGCAATTGCCCAAGTGTTGCCCTTGTTGGCGCACTGACCATGCACATGGTATGTGTCCCTCAAACAATGTGCTTCCAGATATTTTTCTGCCCTTGCGTAATATGGAGCTGGCCAGGCCCCCCATCCAAATGAGGGTACAAATGCCAATTGCATCCCTGGGCCCAGATTTACTAAGGATTTGCATTCCCCTCGCGTCATGCCAAGTAAAACAAGCGTGCTGCAAGCCCTTAAGTAGATTTACCATGCCATGCAAAGCCACTTTGCGTGACTCTACTTGCCATAGTATATCTGGAGTAATGCAAGGCAACGCAAGTTGTCCTGAGAAGGAGTTTCTTTGGGTGGAGCGTGGGTGTTCCCACACATCCACCCATGGTTTTTGGAGCATTCCCCGGTTGGCTAACAATACTAAACCTGGGAATGCATCGAAATGCTATTCCTTCCCAGGGGAGGATTAACGAGGAGAAATATGTTTATTTTACCTTGTTTTATCCTCTTGGTGCGTGTGTTGCATTCTGCAGCACACATTGAAAGCGAAAAAAGACTCAGAGGATTGTTTTTGTGGAGGAAGGTGTCTTGAACAAAAACAATCCTGTCTGCAAGAGGCACCATTTCACCATGGTGCAAGGGTGCCTGCACTGGCACTTGGCAGCCACTAATGCACCAGCGTTGAGAGAGAGCAGGAATGCACCATATCTTAGTAGAAATGCCAAATTCCTGCCCTCTCCAGTTGATGCAGAGCATCAAGTTGCCTTGCTGTGTTGCCCTGCGTCAAATGTTATTAAATCTGCCCCCGGCATTTAGACTAGTGTGGCGTCTGGTGCTTCAGGCTCACAGCCATTAGTCGTATGGTAGACAATGACATTCTCTCAGTTTACACTGGATAACACAGCGTTCCATCATTTCTTAGGGTGCAGCCTCTATCTGAATAATTTTTTGACTTATAAACTCTTTCTGCGCCTTGCAGAAATCGCTTTGGATGGCATCTCTTGCTGTCTGTATCTTAACCAACCAAGGCATCCACTCCATGTCACCAGGTTTGCTGTGTTCTCTCTCGGGGTACCCTTTTTCAACAATAATAATCAGGAAAATAATTTGTTTCTTTATATAGCGCTTCATACCACATTCTGCCATTTCTAAGTGTTCTAAATAACAGCTGATACTAGTACCCAGTTTGCTTGTAACCAGCATATAGACCTCAGAAAGATTAAAGGTTGAGCACCCCTTGCAGGGATTCAAATGTGTGACCTTCAGACCACTGCAGGTGTCAGCAGTGAGTGTTACATCGCTGAGACACCTTCCTGGCATGAAGAGGGGCATTGTGATCCTTGGGCAGCTCATTTGCAGGTCTCCATTGCAAACAGACCCTTTCTTTCTCCGGGGGTGTCTGCTCGTCCTGTTCAGATAAGTACCCCGATATTTCACCAAAATATATGACTGGTTCTAGTAGGCACAGCTGACCCAAATCCATTCACACAACATGGCAGGCCATTCACAAACAGGCACTCCACTGGCAGTGTAGGGCACAGCCATTTCTCAACGGGCACTGCCTGTGCCACAGATACACATCCAGGGCGACAAAGGGCACTGTGTGGACTCAGCAAAGACAGGCTGGCAATTGTTTGTACCCCCCGCCCCCATTTAGTCCTGGGGGACCTTACAGTAGAGGCAGTGGCGTAACGAAACTTGAGGGGGTCCCCCTGCAAAGCACATGGAGGGGGCCCCCCACCGGCGGCCCGGCCCACCACCTACAGTGTTACATCTCGACATCTCAGTCCATCAATTCCTCAGGTTAAACTCACAAGTGGTAGAAGTACCGCATTTATCACAGATAGGTATATAGACACATTGCTCCTCGTAGAATGCTCTGAGGCATTTGATAAAGGCAGCTCTAAGTTTTGGGGGGGTGACTGGCCAAACAGCCGGAATGTCTTTCAGGAATAACTAATACATGACTGAGACATACGTGAGAAATGAGAGCACAGCAAACATTATATCAGCCAAACTTAAAGCCACATTAAAGACTTTAGTATGTCACCAATGACGTAAAATAGGATGTAGTACGACAATGATCAACTAAAGTAGATAAACAAGTTAAAGCGGTAAGCGAATTAAGGAAACATTGCCTATTACAGGGATTATGATGTTCATCATATATACTGACTCCGTTAGAGCCCCGATGAGAGATTAGACAACCACAAGTAGAAATAGTAAAATATAGATATAGTTTGTAAAGGCTTTCATTTTGCTTGTAAATTGATCTATTAATTTAATATTATATGCGGGCGAATTTCCTTCAGGTGTATGACCGGCATGAGATGGAGAGTGGGTGAAGTATGTACCGCCCTACACTATGTTTTACTTTTATTGCCGGCCAGGCCACAGCCGCCCCACCATGATGCCCTCCCTGATTCCAAATTATTCGAATACCACCCGCCACCCACTGAGACTCAGACGGTCCTTAAGGGTGGGACAAGGTGGGTGATCCCTCATGGTCAAGGGCCTATGCTGACGAGAGCTTACCAGAGCAAATCCAGGACTGGATTCAAAAGCGAAACCCACTGAGGAAACTTGTAGGACCGAGGTGACTGCACACATTTTTAATATAGCTCGCACATGCCAGGGAAGATGCCGCAAGACACTTAACATCTGCACGCCCTTCATGAGAAGAGGGAAGCATAATGCAATGGGGGCATTTAAATCCCACCAACCCACATGCTACTCGAATAGAGAGGGCTGGCAAAAGAAGCTTAATGGGGAACGACCCAATACTATTTCTTTGGTAATTCCAAGGAACTGCTGTAAAAACCACACACTTGCAGACAAAATTGCCCTGGCAACAATCATTAATGGATATGGGTGAGCAACAGCCAGCGAGAGCAATATGGCTGCATTATGAGGATGCTCACAATTATGCAGGCGGGGCATTTTTAATCACAACGTCATTGCTGTGCCAATATCTGACACTTTTGTGTGACCATTTTCGAGTCAAATGCTACACATTTGTCTTTTGTATTTTTATTCACCCCTTAGCCATCCACAAGTCGTAACCCATCCATCCTTACCCATCCAACTAAACCACCCAAATGACCCATCCACCACCCGCCCACTTATCCAACCCCATCTATTCATGCATCCAAACCCTTTATCCATCAAACTAGCAAAACCCATCCATCTATTCACCCACCCAGCCATTCAGCCAACCGAACACAATAACCCAACCGTTCATCCATCCCCACCCATCCATCCAAACTCTTGCATCGAAACACATACCAAACCAAGACCATCTGTTCATACCATCCATTAATTCACTCATCTACCCAACCATCTCTCTAGATACAAGCTGTGAGCAAAGGATAAGCTTTAGCAGGCACAATAGAAAACTGGGAGATTTTCAGAGCAGCCTAGTTTTTATTCCACCCATGCCTGATTCTTCCACTACACACTCCCTGCCTCTTAGCTCACAGCTGGGATTATTTTTATCCCGATTCCTGCTTTTATCACTGCTGCTGTTGTATCCTTCTCTTCCTGCGTCTTTCTCCGTAGTTGTCTGCCTTTCTCTCTCTTGCACTGGGTCAATCTTTGGAAATGAAAAATAATTCTGGATGCCCAAATATTGACCGCCCGAGTCTACAACATGCATCTACCAGCACAAACTAAGCATGTTTGCCTGAGAAACGACTGACTCTGTCCCGACCCTCACAAGCTTTCAGAGACACTGATCTTTTCAGAAAATTTCCCAGTTTTGAGACAGGCCAGCCCGCCGCTGATCTCTGCTTATTCTTAGGCCTTAGTATTACTTCCTTGGACTCTACACCCGCCCCCTCCCCCCCGTGTCCTGTGATGCAGGAGGAGAGGCCTCTCACTACTCAACACCAACACTGATGCAGTGGTGACATAATGAACACCGCACTCCTCAGAATGCGTAAGCCCTACTATAACTAGCAAATTTTATGGGTATACAGGTTCTACACATATCATTTCATAGCAATAACATCTATCTAACTTAAGATCTTTGTGGACAATGATTATTTTATAATACATTTTTATATGAGTAAACAATTACAACTTCCCATAAAGTTTTTTCAGTAATGGTTTAACTACTTTGGTCATTTTTCAAAGTAGCCACTAGTTTTGGGCCAGCCTTTGCCCAAGTTCTTTGCACCCAGAGTCCACAAGGCCATTGTCGAAGGATACAATCTTCAGGCACACCCTGCACCCAATTCCCTAGCTCCCTATCAATATGGATAATGATGCCCCACTGTCCAGAGAGCCTACTAAATGCAGTGTCTGGCCTTTGGTCACCTTCTACACTCACTCCCAAGTGCCCTCAGAGCGTGTGGCCATGGCATCTGGCCAGCCCTTGTGCAGTGTGGCATTTAGCCACACCCGAAACTAACTTTTACTGCCACTGGACCCCATAGAGCATCACCTTCAGCCATGCCCACCACACTCTAGGCATCATCCACCTCCAGCAAATAAATGTAGCAAAAATAGTTTTCATGAGCTATTCATTGGAGTTAATGGTAATATGCAATGTCACCATTGATGTCCTCTCCAAACTAAATTCTGATGCCTTCAGTATAGCTTGGTCTTGCTGAAACCAATATGCCAAATAAGGGTTTCAGACAACTCAAATATTTTAAACACGTGTATAACAAATGGTAAGGCACGCAAGATTATCGTCAAAGGGCCAAGTTGAAAATAATGCTTTCTTCACCAGTCAGTCAGAACAGCAGAAAAAGTGGGCAGCCATGCATCTGAAAACAAATAATCCTAAAAAAACTCTGAAATTTCTGCTTTTATAACCCTGTTATATTTCAATCATAACTTTTCAGGATCGAGTAGAGCACGTGATGAGAGCAGGCAATGGAACTGACAGAAGGCATAAAACTGACCAGGTTCTTATAAGCTGCAGAATAGGCAAATTACAAGAGTTATAAATTTATAACTATTTTGCTAACTTTGTGTTTATAGGTTTGAGATCTACAAATGTACAAACTAATTTCAGTCGCAAAAATCTCTTACCAATATCCATTTGATCTAAGACTTGTCAAACAATAACACTATGAAGAACACATTGACTTTGATGACACGCTTTCACAATCAAAACACGTCATAAATAATACTGCTTTTCCTGACGGTTTTGTGGTGGGGCCTAGGGTGATGGTTAATTTATACTCCTGTAATTTACTACCATGTACATCTATGTTCTCCCTGTTGTTCTTTAGTAAAAATATTTCTATCAAATGGTGTTTTACCACAAATGCATGGGTTTTGATTTATTTTATAGCAACTTGTTTGTTAAATCGGATATTGATGGCAAGGCTAGATATACTATAACTTAAAATATACTTTCAGAAAAACTTAATGTAGTTTTGGAAAAAGCGCTGCTCAGATGAAGATTTTTGGGGGCAAAAGGGTCCTGCACCTACCAGTTGACTATAAACACCTGGAAATCTACACTAGTAAGTTTCCACCTGCGTACGTTTTGTATTTTTGCAATTCACAAATTTCACCTTCGTTATGCCAGTTAATCTACAGTACCTGACAGTGCCAAAAGACTAGGCCCTCTGGGCTGTGTTTCATCAGGAATCGCACCTCCTAAAGTGATCTGTGCACTTGCGCCTGACTTTTGGCTTACTTGAAATGAGTTTTAATTATATATTACTATGCAAGATTACCAGGAGGAGGAGGCCATCACGGTCCTTCCCCTAGATGATGAATTATGTGAGGCTGTAGACAACTCCATACACCAGGCAGTGGCAGCCACCACGGGGCCCTTCGAAAGGTGCCTGATGCAGCTGGCCCACTGTTATGCAACCCCCTTAGACCTGTCCCGAACTAAAGCTTCCCCTCTGGTGTGCTACAGGAGTCACAGCAGATGGTACTACGACCCCACAAGCGCAAAGGGGACCCCACCATGGATCTAAGCGCCTTCGATCGGCTGAAGAGGGCTTTCCTGGCTGACCCTCCTGAAGAGGGAGCAGAGGACACCCTTGGTGAGCCGCGTGACATACCCTACTCTCACCCACTGCCTCTAGGGGAGGACGAAGACTCCCCTGGAGATTCCAATGATGAGGCTGGCCCGTCCAGGACTTGGCACTCCTCGCCTGATCCTTCCCATGACACATCCTCAGCCGTCCAGTCGGATGATATCTCAGATATGCTAGACCCTGACGATCTTGTACACCCATGCTCCGCAGATTGGTTCCCATCGGCCAAGGTCAGCAATTATGTGGCAGGTCGCCTACAGAAACCACTAGAGAAGGAGGCGCACACTCGCCTTAGGGCGGAGTGTCCACGCTAGGGGTGGGCGGAGTTCGTGGAGTTGCACTAAGCGGAATTCCACTGAGTTGCATAAAAACTCTGCCTTAAAAAAAACACCAGTAGAAGGCTACAATGCATGCTTGGCCTTCGGGGACTCTACTTTGTTGTTTTTCACACTTTATACCAACAGGGGACCTTGATTGAAATAAATAAGCTTCATTACACTGTTACCTGTACATTATCTGTATATTTATGCATGCTCCCTGCCTATGCACGTGCACACACTCACTCACACACTCACATATGCATTTAGCTAAACCTCTAATTGCACAAGATGGCAGCAAGAAATGAGAATATAACTTAGCTCATCTCACAAAGCTTTAAACACACAATTCTGTCTTGCTTTGCATACCTTTCCCATGTCTCTGTATTGATTAGAATTTTCTGCCACAGTCCTCCCCTGGAGGGCTGAAGTGGCGGGGCCTCTAGGAACATTAGGAATCAGAGGCTGTGCTGAGAAATAAACAACACTTTGCATGCCCTTAAGTGCTGCTGAGTGACAGGCCCGGCTCGGAGGCTCTAGCTCCCAAAGCGTGGCTGCCTGGGAATATTCAGGGAAGGCGCTATCTCAGGGAAGAGAGAGTTGCGCATAGCCAGTGTGTCATAGGCTAGTAGTGAAAGGAAGGAAAAGCTGTGAAACACACACCAACTTTGAAAATTAAATATAGCAATAATCAGGGTTCAATGGGCCCTCGCCTCTGCGCCCGGTGTCACTGCACCTGCTTCATCAATGGAACCTATGCCCAGAAAAGAGAGCCCTGATCAAAAGTGTATTGAAGCCGAAGCATCAGGGAAGCGGACTCAACCACAATGGCTGCCATCTATGTTTTATTATCGTCATATACTGTGAACCTAGTACTCTGAATTATTTTGAAATAAGAGGTGTGCATCTTTAAACCTCAAAGTTAGAGCATCGCACCCCACACCACGAGATCTCGTATGTTTATATATATGAGGATTTGTAGGGTAGATCAATATATAGTGTGTCATTCTTGTGCAGATAATCGCCATTTGTGTGTGAAGAGAAGTAACAAATGTCATTTTCGCTACTTGTTTGGCAATGAATGTTAATATAATACGCCAACATTTGTTACAATTTTTCAGACCAGCACCTTCTCTTGTTGCCATAGAGATGCCCCAGAGCTCTATGAGGGAAAAGGAGGGATCTGCATAAGATACCAGTCTGACAAGAGGCTGGCACTATCCCAGCTCTACCGGCCTACAGGGGCACTTACTGCTTGTTAACTCTCTTTACAAGGCCAGCTCACCCGTGGCAGATCCAGCGCTTCCAAGAGAGAGTCTCGGAGAAGGGCGCTATATAATGTATTGAATTAGGTCACATTACAAAACGAAGATAGATCAAATTCCAGACGTACTTCTCCACCGAGTGAACCGTACATACAGTAGTTCACCCTTAATATGTCCACCAACTATGTCTGCTGAATTATTGCTCAATGTCATTCAGATGTCCTCTTTGGTGTGCTGACATCCCCATGGTGTAAGACAATCAGACCACAAAGAAACTTGCCTCCTCAGCTGACCCAGGCCCGGGGAACCACCAGAGGCAGTTTGTCCCCGCAGCCCTCTCTCTCACCCCGCACTCACCGCTCGTGCACAGCATGGAACAGATTTTTAATTTTTGTAATTCTTTCTATCAATATACGTAGGTCACATCACACAGTAACAATGGTGAAAAGAAGGTGGAGTTGCAGTTGCCACACCCTGCAGGAAACTGATCTCTAAACTGGTAAAATAATATTAATTCCACTCTGCTCCTATCCTCCCACCAACTCCGTCTTCAGTGGAAGATAATGTAAGCATTTCTTTAATGGGTTACTTAGATTTTGGCAATAGTAGGTGAACAGAAATAAACTTGCAGTTTCCCCGCCCCTTTAGAGGTGGGTCTAACTCAGTGTGTGCTTCGAACGGCTTTTCCTGTGAAAATCCTTAACCTGGTGACCCATTCACCACTGGACCGCCGTGTTGTCCTGACAGTCGCCCTGTTAAACTAGATTTCTCTGGCAGGACTGCCGAGTGAGACATTGAGGTGCAGTGTAGGGAAATCAATTGATGGGTGAAAGCTCTCTGTCATTAGGCCCTCGATTGCTTGTTTTTCTGAAACAAATTACCCCTTTGGGAGTAAAAACGACAGAAATAGTGAGCAGAGCCCACAATGTGGCACCAGTCTGGCATTTCCCTCTTTGTACTGTGGAGCCTGGGAGCTTCACCTCCACTGCAGGCTTAGCATTCCCAGTCAGGCAGGTGGGAGGTTTGAAAATAGGATGAGAGGCCCTCTGCCAGGACTTAGCAATGGCCTGAATGTGGGTCTAAGTCACTAGCGTCTACTCACAAACGTTGGTAATGTAAACGTTTATGTGATCCATTCAAAAGGGGTGTAGGACCCTAATCGAGGGGGAGAAGTTAATCCTTGGATTTCCCCCTCCATATAATGCAAAACCAGGTGTCATATAAGGAGCCTCTTAAATTGCTATATTTCCATTGTTTCCTACACATTCAAATGCCGCGTTAATTGACAAACTGCACGTCACCTTCTTGCAATTACCTTTTGGGCCATCACTAGTAATTGGATCATTAGCTTCCGCTCATAAGAACTCACCCTCCTCTATATCAGATCTGAAACCGAGTACAGTTGTGGATGAGTCATTACGAATGTAGAATAATGTTGTTGATGGCTGCCAACACATCTTTCGAGGAGAACTTCAATTGATAGCAGGGTCACCAAAATACCTACTCAACACATTGTCTCCAGCTTGTAACTCGCTCAGCTAATCAGGGGTCAGATAGAAGCCTATCATTGATTTTGAAAGAAGATTGTCTCTACTGAATGGCCATGGTGAGATTGGTAAATTCCCCACTGCTCCTGGGTATGCATTTGCTCAGAGTGGTCTCGCACGTCTCCATCTAACTCTATTTCCACCAGAGGCAGTTTGTCCCCGCAACCCTCTCTCTCACCCCACACTCACCGCTCACCGATTTTCTGCTGCAGAAGGCAGGGGCAGGGCAAGGCTATCCAGGCCGGGGGGAGGGGGTGGGCTACTAATAAATTAATTTAAATTATGGCCGGGGACGTCGGACAGTTCTTCTAAGTCTCGACGGCGTAGGAGCGTGGCTGGGTCCTCGGATGCCACACCTCAGTCTCACGCGCACTTTTAATTGCGCGCGCTCAATGCGCATGACGAATAATTCAATCAGGGCATTGGCCACCAGCCCTGCCCGCTGTCCCATCCTAAAGCCCACGCACACGCGCACTCACCCTGACTCGGACTCCTCATTTAATGGAAAACAGTGAGCCTCTTTGCGCAACATTCAATTAATGAGGCCCAGTCCGGCCGGGGCCCTGCCGGGGGTGTGCGTGCAGTGCGCACCATTCAATTTATTAAGAGGCCGGGCGTGCCATTTAATTTATTAATAAGCCGGCCGTGCCATTTACTTCATGATGAAGTGAGGGGGCCCCTGGAGCGCGGGGGTCCCCCCGCAACGCGGGGGCTGCGGGGGCCTGTGTTATGCCCCTGAGTAGAGGTAGGCACCCGAGCCAGAGCTCACAGTTACCCCCTGAAAAAAGCCTCCCTGTGTGACGTAGTTGGAAGATAAATAATAGAAGATTTCATATGCAACCCACATAAAGTAATGATAAAAACAGGTCCTGTGGCATACTAAGGGGTTATGCTAAAATATAGATGGATTCCAGTTTAAATCTTTTGAGCACCTACAAGGTTGAAATGCAGCTGTATGGTTTTCATTCAACTATCCCCTAACATGCTCTCGATGCTAGTTTGGTTGCAGACTCCGGTATTCTTTCACACATCGGCACTGCACCGCGCTAATATTCTTTCACTTGACTCGACGCACTTTCGGCTAAAAGTGTGTACTGATCTAAAAGCTGCCACCAAGGCGACACGCCATGTCCACCAGCATCACAAATCTTGGGATATGAATTAAAAAGGCAATAATTGTGTATGTTTTAAACAGCAGCCTGACACTTGTCTACACTGCCTTGCCGTGTCGTCCTATCGGCAGAGCTGAAGAGAGCATGGGGGTGTCCTGCACCTGCTGCACTATTGAAAGCTTACACCCCTGAACCCAGAGTGCAAAGGTCGGCAGCCATTCATGCCTGCAGCCTGCCTGGGGCGACAACCGATTAAGTGGTGTCTAAACCTGTGCTACTTGAAGTCAGTGAACTCAGAGGGGTATATTCACAAGAACGTGCGCTAAACATCTCCAAAAAATGTTAACGCAACTTCACGCATCGCAGTCTATCACGGGAAAATAACCACGTGTTAACGTGGAATTCACAGCACGGCGGTACCATGCAATAGTCTCCCGACAATGTCCGCGATACAACAACGGCGACGGTGATAAAAACCCAAACCCCAACGCAAAAAAACATGCGATGGGCCAAACCGCGATGAGGAAATCAGCGATAAGCAGCGCCAGGCCTGCAATACACACACGGCAGGCGGGAAAATCGCTACAAAAGTAGAAAAAACACACAAACACAAAATGACCAACACCCAAGCACCATGGAGGCATCCGGAGCAGGCTCAGAGGACGAGCGGAACCCCACAAGCACCCCTGACGCCCAGCCTGGGACCTCGGAGACAGGGCAGGGCAAGGACAAGAAGAAGAGGAAGACGAAGTTCAGTCCGCAGAAAAACAGGATCCTGGACACGGAGGTGATGGAACACCATCAAGAACTGTTCGTCACCTCCAACGTGTCATTGGGCACCAAAAATGTAATATGGTGGTCCATCATGGACAAGGTGAATGCCGTCGGAGAGCACAAGAGGTCAATGGACGAGGCCAAGAGGCGATGGATTGACATCAAGCGCAAAACCAAGGAGAAACTCGCAGGCAACCAGAAAGCAGCAATGCAGACTGGAGGTGGGAGCCCAGCGCCACAGCTGGCGCTGGATGACATGGAGGAGCTGGTGTCGACAGTCATCAGTGTGGAGACTGTGGCAGGAGTCGGGGGACCGGATACTGCTCGACATGACACAACATAACAGCAACAGGGTGAGTAACCACCAGGTACTGGGGGGACGGGGGGAGATGGCCACAATGGCACACATGCACAATCAAGCAGAGCACAGTGCACACCCACAATGACTCTGGATCATGGCCCTGATCTAGACTGTCACAATGTACAATGCCATGCTGTCTGAATGTGAACATGTACCATGCGGCTACATACATGTGGACACATTGTAATACAGCATCTCCCCTTCACATTGCAGAGGCACCGTCAACACCTCCTGCAGAGCAGTCCCAGCCACTCTTCACTGATGACGAGGAGGACACCCCCAGCATCGACACCCAAGCCCTCCAAGACATCATTGACATCATCCGCAACTCACCTCCAGGATCAGGGCAGACCAGCTGCATCGAGGAGACCCCACCTACTCCACAAACCACCCAGCAGGAGGCACCCACAACCCCGGCTGTCTCCCAAGACCCCCACGAACAACACATGGCCTTCCAACGCCGTGTGCTGGAGGGCCAGAGGGAGACGGCTGAGCAGGTGCGGGTGGGGTTCGACCTCATGGCTACCAAACTTGACGCCATCCATGGGTGTCTAGGTCCCATCAGGGACCACCTCCAGTCGCTAACGGACACCCACAGTCCGCTCCATGGTCTCCAACGAGCCCTGGCTGACATCGCTGGAGTCATGACTCGGAGACAAGAACAACTGTCCGCTCAGAGTGGCTCCAGCGATCCCAGCCGTGAGCTGGCACACATGCGGAGGCTCATGGAGGACATGGTGCGGATGGAGGCGGAAAGGATGGCAGCCACCGCTGCACATCAGCAAAATGTAGCTGGGATCTACCATGCCCTGCAGATCCTCATCATGGCATTGCTGCCACAAGGCATGGCGCAGATGAATGCTGCTGCTCCCACACCATCCACATCTCCGCCCCCTGGTGTGTCAGTGCCTCACAGTGCGGCAGGCATCTCCACTCCAGCACCTGATGTGTCACTGCCACACAGTGCGGCTGACAATCCACCTCCGGCCCCTGATGTGTCAGTGGCCACAGTGCCGCAGCCGGAACTGCAACACCCACAGGTGGGGCAGAGCACACATACGAGGACGTGGATGGGATTGAGTTCAGAAGGATGCACTAGCATTCATTTCCGCCACCTGGCCTGTTGCTGCTTGGTGCCGCATATAGCCCCATGACCTTCCACTGACCCCCGATACACTCTGCTGCACTCACCTTGGACCGCGACATGGACTGCCATATCCTGTTTGGTGACCAATGACATGGCGACCAGCCTGCGGACTGTACCCTTCCTCTTCCGCAGTACTTGTCATTCCCGGATGGACTCTGGCTGGCCCTCCACGGGCCCATATTGTGAAGTGGGGTTGGCATGGCCCTGTACTGCTCCAGCTGCAAAACTCCACTGAATGTGCATTAAACATTGAGAAATGCACTGCTGTGTCATGTCTTTCATCATTCATGTATGAATGTGTGGATGAATGTATGGACAGTGATTCCCCCTAACGTCAATGATGCTCATCTAGGGGGATTCCATTCACAGTGTGCTACATTGCCGATTGCGTTCCGGGTGCCGTAGACACTACAACAGGGACACACGCATTAGTCACTTCCTTGTCCGGACATGGACTGAACCACGCCCAGAGCCCCCGAGTCATTGTTGCAAGCCCTGCGCTGGTCCGGCATATGCCAGGCCAGACCACTCCGCTTATGCTCCGAGGGGGGGCCCACATAGCTACATGTCACAGGTGTACACGCTAGTGGTCTGCAGGTCACTGGTCTAGTTGTCAGCATGTCACGGCCACTCCCTGAGGGCAGGTTTGCACACACACCACACCCATCCGGCACAGGCGTCACAGGCCATGTGACCCCACCAATATAAGGGGCCGACAACGTCACATTCCCCACTGCCGGTGGTGACTGGATGACGGACGTTCCACGATTCTCAATCATAAGGGGCCCATGAGTTGTTGCGCACAGGGTTAGTGGCACCCGAAGCCGTGCGGCTGTCACGGGCCTACCACCACGTGGCGCTGACTGGGGTTGCACAGGGTTAGTGGCACCCGAAGCCTTGAGGCCATCATGGGCCTACCACCACGTGGCACTGACTGGGGTTGCACAGGGTTAGTGGCACCCGAAGCCTTGCGGCAGTCACGGGCCTACCACCACATGGCACTGACTGGGGTTGCCCAGGGTTAGTGGCACCGAAATTGCTGAGCGGGTGTGCAGCCTGCGATGATGACGTGTGCACTGATGTGGTCTCTGCCATTGATGCCTCAGGACTCAGCGTCATGTGTGGGACCTGCTGGGCCGCGGTGCGGGTCCGCATGATGTGGAGCATGCCATGGTGGCGGGGCCTGGAGCTTGCACGGGCACGTGGTGTGCCCACTGGTGGACACACCATTGGCGGCAGGTGAGCAGTGGGGCCTGGGTGCACAAGTACGGACAGCCAGCGCTGGCCGGCGGGAGGGGGTAGGGTGCGGCTGCATGTGTGCGCAGGGACGGACAGGCGTTGTTGCTTTGTGCAGTGAGATGGACTCTGCCATGATTGACTCTGGCCTTGATTACAGATTGCAGACCTGGTGGCTTGCAGTGTATACCGGCACGTGGTTGGAGACACACCGGTGGCAGCAGGTGAGCAGTGGGGCCTGGGTGCGCGGGGCGGCAGTGTCCCTCTCTCTCTCTCTCTCTCTCTCTCTCTCTCTTCCTTTCCTTCTCTCTCACTCTCACTCTCTCTCTCCCTTCCTTTCCTTCTCTCTCACTCTCTCTCTCCCTTCCTTCTCTCTCACTCTGTCTCTCCCTTCCTTTCCTTCTCTCTCTCTCCCTTCATTTCCTTCTCTCTCTTTCTCTCTCAGCCTTTCGTTCATTCTCTGTTTCTCTGTGTCTCGCTCCTTTGATGTGCGCATGACACACGTTCTGATTTTGTGCTTTATTTTCCAGGCTGTGACATCAAGATTGTCCCGGACGGACCGGACAGGAGTCTTCCACATTGGTGTTTTGTGTTGTATTTCAATAAAGTTTTTGGTTGTTACTTCAATGATGTGTGAGTGTTTCTCGTTCTTCTGACCACACGTGTGTTTCTTTTTGTCATTGTGCGACATCATGCGCTTTTTGTGGCTCTTGTGTCGTGCACGGTATGTGTTTGTCCGGAGGGAGGGTCCGGGGGGGGGGCTTGGGAGTGGTGGCGGTGGGTGTTGTGGCCCTCTTGGGTCTCCGAGCTGCATGATCATTGGCTCCATGGCATCTGTGGGTCTTCCGATGTGGCTCTGGGCTGGGTTCCCTTTCGTACTGCAGGTAGTCGTCCTGCTTAACACCAGCAGAAGGCAGGTGTTAAATCCCTGCTGCTACCGCGGCTTATCACCTGTTTTTGGTTCTCATCGCAGATCTGGCAGTTCGTTGTGAAAGTGGTGTTGTGGTGTTTTCGTGAATTTTTGCACGGGAACGCCTACTCTGCATCTCATTAGGGTTAATTGGTGGTGTCACCCGTGGAGATAAATTTTGCAGCAGTTATCGCGGGAATACTGGCGATGTCTGCAGTTTGCACCCGCTTGTGAATGGGGCGTTAAATCTATCTCCGCTTTTGATGCGTTAAGGTGGCGATAACTCGGCGATAAGTCCTTGTGAATATGCCCCAGACAGTTTAAAAGCTGCTGTTTGATAAACTCCCTTTCACCTGAATCATTCTCCTGCAAGCCAAACAAATTGCTGATTTGGCGAGTATTTTGCACCAAGGTGTAATCCCTACCTCTACTATGTGATTCTAAGTACGCTTCGAATTGCCCAAAGCAAAGTCACTTGGGGTTTACATTATTGCAAAATTTCGTCGCAGGTTTTGTGTTGAGTTCGGGCAGAAGCCTGTTTTTTTTATATTTGTTGCCATGCCTAATCTGTTTATCGTGGTGCTTGGTACGCAGAAATATTAAGAGGTATATATATTACTGACCAATGAAAACTGTTTAGTGCTAAAAGCTGTCTTGTGGGTGGTGCACTGTAAAGTGTTTATGTAAACTTAGATTTAAGGAGTGAACAAATCAAAATGTGGACAAACGGGTTCGTTTGAAATATGTGGACAGGCGGGTTAGTTTGTCCTTTGCTTTGCCTTACTTGACTGCCATCTACAAGTGATGCTGTTCAGACTTCGGAATTTCATGCAAATAAACGCTAGATTGATCGACAACACGAGCACGTGTGAGAGCAGGTCACTTATAATTGTGTTTATAGTGTTTCGTTTTTGTGAAATCCCTAAAAACGATGCCCGTGACTGAATCGAAGACATGACAAACATTCTACCCAACTACAAACAACTGTTGTTAAAGCCAATATGTGTACATTTTTATCTGTAAAGCTTTAGTATATCGAGCGCAAAAATGTAGATAGTGTGTAGTTTTTAAAATGTGTGCAAAGAGGGGTACTGTACTTAATAGTGTGTCATTTTAATTACTCCTAATAGTGTGTCATTTGTTAAAAGGCCTGTCCTATGACAGTTGTTTATTTCACTTTTTTGTGAAAGATTGGTCAAATATAGTGCTATTGGTTGTGCTTACCTTTGCATTATGTAATTTTTGGTTTTTTACTTTGGAAAGCTGCATCAGGGAAGAGTTTTTCAAAGTACTTTACTTTCAAGGGCCTGTACACCAGAAAGTCTTTTCATAATGGATTTTCTTTAAGCGCTTGTCCAGTGTCATTCAGTGCCATTTTAACGAGCCAGTCTAGTAAAGTGTTTTTGTTTACTCTTTTCAATTTGCTTGCCCAATGAAAACATATTTCACAGAACATTTGTTAAATGCGCTGTCCCTTGGTGTTTATTGCAAAACATCTGTATTGGAAGAGCCTCTCGCTCCAGTGTTTGGCAAGTAGTCAATGTTTCCTTAAAAGACATTTCCATTGAATGTGTTGTTTTTTGAACTTTTCATTACATGCCCATTTATTGAAGTGAACTTCTTTGTGGTCCAGTCCAGAGACCTTTTTCTGAGAGGTTGTGTCTTAATGTTGTCTTAAATGTGACCTACAACTGAATATCGAGGCCTGATTCACAAAGTATTTTCTGTGTCTAGTTTCCAGGAGTAAGACAATGTTAACTCACATAAACTGTAAGTGAGCAAGACTTACTCCTGGAAATGTATGAGTAAATCACCTAAGCCTAGAGTAAGACACAGCTGCTAACAGAAAAGTCTTTGTGAATCAGGCCAAGATGTCTAGTTGTAACTCACAATGCTTTGTGAATTAGGCTCTGTGGTATTCTAGAAAGGGACTGTGCAATGCAGTATTATCAATTGTTCTGTATTTTATGAGCACGTCTACTGAAGGGTCATTAGTTGCTCCTTAAGTCAATAACATTGCCCCCCCAACCAAAGGATTTCATTAAAATAGTAACACAAGCAAATTATTTGTAAATCAAACTGTGGTGGTTACACTGGACACATTTGATAATATTTATCGACCCTCTAAAAGAAATGCACAGAGCCTTTGTTGAAATGGCTTATCTACAAAATGTGATGCAAGTAATGTTTTTAAAAGCACATTTGGTCAATTTTACAATTACCAAAACATGCATTGCTCAAAACTGCATTGCGTTTCAGGCAAACATTTATCCAGTAGGCAAAATGTACCAAAGATACCATTTAGGGAGCTTCGAAAATGCCCCAAACACACTCATTGCTAAAAGGGTGACGTTAGACCTGACATGTTGGTGTGGTATTCCCCCAAACGTTTTGTCTTCACCCCGCTTCTTTTGCTGAATTTGTTTTTGTTGGCTTTAGGACTTTATGTTCTTTTCTTGCTCCCTCAAACATGGTAAAATGGACTACACCTAACTGGTACATTTAATTTACTTATAAGCGCATAGCATATGGTAATACATGTACCCAGGGCGTGTAAATGAAATGCTACTAGTGGACCTGCAGCATTCATTGTGCCACCCACTAAAATTGCTTTTTAACACGCCTCGGCCTGACTTTGCAGCCTACAGGCAGGGCCACAAGAATTATGTGATTGTGCAGGGATTTTCATATATTTATAGATTTCCGCATTTGCCACATAATTCATCATCTGCCGCATAAACTGCAGATTTTAACAAAAAAACATGTTGTTCCTAGCTCCAACGGTTCAAAAGTTACTAAAAACACAGCGACACGTGTTGCTGTGCAGAAAAAGGCCCTTTGCAAAGGTTGACTGGTCACCTTTCTGTTGCCTATTGCTATATTGGGGTGTCAACTGGAACTAAAAATTGTGCAACCAATGGCCATACAGTGGTAACAAGTTTAAAAATGACAAAATGATGAAGTAATATTATCATGAAATGTGCCACATTGTGTCGCATAATTTGCCTTTTCTTGCTGCATAATTTAGTCAACCCTGCCGCATAATTTGGCCCTCCCCTTCAACCTTTTGCCATGCCTAAACTTTCCTTTTTAATATTTATAAGTCACCCCTAACATAGGACTACCAGCAAGTAGGGCAGGGTGCATGACATTTAAAAAATAGGGCATGTGGATTTAAGTTTTGCAAATCCTGGTAATGAAAGCCCCTAAAGTTATTTTTAACTACTGGAAGGCATATCTTACCCATTGGCTAACATTGGGATCCCTTATTACATTTAATAAGAGCTCACTTTTGATTGGGCGCAGAAATATGTTGTTTTGACTCAAATTAATTGTAATTTAAAATCCTCTTTAATGGTTAAGTTGGATTTTAAGTCACAATTCTGAAAATGGAACTTTTAGAAAGTTGGCATTTTCTTGTCGAAATCATTTGTCCCTTCTGCCAGTGACGTGGGTCACATGTCTGTGAATGGCTCTTCTGTTCGGCTTTGTGTATTCCTCCCAGACAGTGACACAAAAGGGAAGTAGGTGTGAGCAGAATGGGCCATTCTTCCAGGATGGCTGCGGGTGGAATTGTGCCTTACCCTACCTACACTTCAAAGGGTTTGCTCCAGTACACAAAGGAACCTGAAACTAACATTTTGTTACTCCAAAATTCTTGGAGAGTTGACATGAGAAGGGAAGAACATTTCACAGCCAGATGTGGGGGTAGGACAGGGTGTTCCCTCACACATACAGGCTGGCACCTGGTATACATATTGCACCTTTGAACAACACTTCAGTACACTCCTGGGCCTGTAGGACATTACAGAAGAAGGACTTTCTTGCCACCAGAGCAATGCCCTGCTGTTACTAGAGAACTGACCTGCTGCTTGAGGCCTGCCTTGCTGTATGAGAAGGAAGACTGGGCCTGCTCCTTTTTTCCCAAGCTAACCTGAGGTACTCCAAGGGTCAGTTGGCTAATTTCCTGTCTGAGCTACAGGGACACAGCAAACTACAGAGCCCTCCCTTCAACTGCCCAGATGACCTACTGCACTGGACCTGCCTTAATCTGCAACTGGACCTGCTTAAGCCCTGCTGGCCTCCGCTGGAATGAGTTCCTAATCCCTAAGAGGTGCTTCCCCAGGTCCTGGACCCTTGGGTGGTGTTAATTGAGCTCCTCCTAAGAAGAAATGAAATCCTGAAGATTTGGGCTGTTCGCGACCATGAAGAGACCCATTTGCACAAGGACTCTGCTGCCCGCAACAACAGTCAACGCAAAGCTCCAGTGAATCCGGCTCTTTGCTGTAAAGCTACCGCCAGCGAGGAACGGCATTGTGAGATCTGAATTTCGCACTACAGCAACGACATACTTCGATGACCGCCAAAGCAAAGCTCCAGAAATGACCATCCACGATACCCGACCAGCTCTTTGCTCTAGTGACAATAGCCCACGCTACCCAGGCTGCGCTTTGTGCTACAACAACCATCCGCGATGCTCTCCCTGCTCCTCGCGGTCTCCTCCACTATGAATGGAACTCTTTGCACTGGACTTTAAGAAGGTAAGTTTTACAACGGAACTAACCCGGTCCCTGTATCTTGCCCAAGCTCGATTGTGGTTGGCCTGAACTTGTGACTCTATTCCCCGCTCTAGCACAAACAGATGACCGTGAGTGTTGCTTTGTGCTTTTAGGCACGATACCTATCTAAAACTTTGAAATTGAATATCTCTGGTAATACTGATTGGGTTTTTGTTGTTCTGGTCTCACTTTTTTAAATGAAATGTACCCTATTTTTCTAAATTGGTTTGGGATTTGTCTTGCGTTATGTTTACACTTTATTACTGTTGGTGTGCTGCATAAATACTTCGCACATTGCCTCTAAGTTAAACCTGACTGCTTTTGTGACAAGCTAACAGAGAGTTAAGCACAAGCTAATTTAGTGACTTTTGTAGTTCACCCTGACAAGAATTGTGGCCTGAGTGGGGCTTCCATCGCCCTCAGACATCCTTACAAATGGAGTAATGAGCGTTGTGCTATACAGCAGAGACGATATGGTGGAAGGCAGGACTAGGGCTGTTTTGTGCAAAAGGGGAGGGGTCATTGTAATCATAGATGCACTATATATTGGTGTAGATGGTATATTGACCAAGGTGAGCAGGGTATGACACAGCAACCAGGGATTTGCTGTGCATTTGAGAATTGGCAGAAAGGCCATGAATATGCTGGAAAGTGGAAGAGAGGATGTAGCTACCATGGCTAAGCTGTACATGGAGGTACAGAAACCATACTTGCACCTGAGCATAATGTTCTGTGACCAAGCCCATACTGTACCAGAGAGTGCAGAGTGACCTGGAACGCAATACAGATGAGGGTATAGAGTAACATGGAGATTCAGAGCAAAATTCTTTTGAGGTCAACAAGACATGTGCATTGTACATGTAGTGAGCCACTCAGATCCAACTTGTAATTGTGTCACATGCATCTCAAGGACCTGGCTCGGTAATGCAATGAGTCAGCTTACTGTTTAGTGAGATGAATGTTAGTGTGAGGCAAGACCCAGGAAGATGATGAATGCATTCCTGGAGTGGCACAAGTGCTTGTGAAGTGGGTGAGACTGGTGCAGTTGTTCAGAAAGTCAGGGCAACACGCAATAGAGAATATGCTCTGAGCACCTGCTTATGGCGGACTCCGGTTACCACGCCTGGCTGGAGGGCGGTCAAGGACTCACAGAGGTACAGTAATAGACTGATCAACTCCATCAGTGACAGAAAAAGAATAAACAAAAGAAAAGTGCTAGAAACTCAGCCAGAACCCTTGAAAATGCATAGAAAGAAAAGACGGAGAAGTCGGTGAACACAGCACAAGCTGACAAAAGAGAAAAAGAGAAAGAAAACAGATGGCAGATAAGCAACAACAGAAGGTGGTGCAACCGACTAGCAGAGTTACTCCCCTAAGACCTCAACCTCTCAATCAGCCACAAGATATGGTGGCCGTACATGCATCACTAACAGCTCTTCTGTCATTTAGTGAACAAATTGATCCAGCAATGCAGAGCTGACATGGCTGGGGACGCTAAACAATTTTTAAGAGCAACAGAAAATACTGAAACAGATGCAGAAGAATACCTTTGCTTTGAAGGCCACTAGTAGTGTAGAAGCTTGAGAAACTGGAAGAACTGGATGTAATAGAAAAAGTATCATGACTCACCCCTCAGGTCTCTCCCATGGTGGTTACGACCAAAGCCAAGCAGCTGCCGATAGTCCGAATTTGCATTGACAGAGACTGCCAAATTGTGCAATCAAGCACAAAGGACACATCACACTAACGTTGGATGTTATTATTGTAACTTAACAGAGCACAGCAGTTTTCCAAGTTGGCTTTGAACACTAGGAACTACCAACTGCTTTTGGCTTGGCTACTACCTACATAACCACTTTCTTCACACATGTGGGGTGGAGGAGGTGTAAAAGTCTTTTTAGATTTCTTCTGCAGTCAAGCTGAGCTATGACATACCAATCTTTTCAGAAACAAAGTAGGAGTACGGGTCAGACTGACTAGACTGTCAAAAGAAGGTCTAATGCTTCACAAAAAGAAGTGTGAGCTTTTTAAAAAACAACATCTGATGGAGTGGTACTGAGAGAATGATACATGCTGCCTGAGATGCTGCAAGTGAAGGAAGTGGTGTTGGCACATCAAGGATTCCAGGGTGCAGCTAAGAACAAGACTTGGTTGAGAGTGTAATTGTCGTTCTCCAACATTTATGGAATGATGAAGAAAGCTGTGTGGAACTGTTAACCATGTCAGTTGACTAGTGGGGCATAGAGACCCACTCCAGTGATCGTAGAAGGCTCATGTAATATGCCATGGACGAAAGGAAGTGTTGACTTTTGTTAATCCCCAGATGGTCGACAGGATATAGGACTGATGGATACCCATTCTAAGTTTCCCATGGTGGAACCAGATATGTTGACATCTTTTGAACATTTGAAGCCAAAACTTGAAAAGATATTTGCAATCTTTGGCCTACCCAAAAAAATCAAGATGGAAAATGGTTCACCATTTCAGGGGAATGACTTCCAGACCTATCTGAGAGACCTAGAGATACATCACAGGAAGATAATCACTGAATCACCTCGGCCAAATGGAGAAGTGGACAGTTTCTGAGGATTCTCAACAAACCTCTACACATGGGGTGGGGAGAAATGAGGATGTGAAATGAACTTTACACAACTTCTTGCCATTATAGCAACTGTGCTGTTTGGAAGGCCACTGAAGACACACCAATCTTGCTGCTCCGCAATAGGTGGTTATACAAAATATTGATTTATTAATATCATGATATAAAATATTGTATCATGTATTAAAACATTGTTCGTGCAGAAATATCATGTTACAAACTATTGTTGTCGAGAATATCATTTTTTTAGTATATTATATTGTTTAAATAATAGTGTTTTATGTAATAACACTTATAGTTGCAAATTTTTTTTTGTAATATAATATATATTAGTTATAATTGTAATTTTAGGTGTTAGTAATGTTATTATAATCACTATTAATTTGTTGTAATGGAGTTTATAAATTAATATGTTTAATTAACGTTTTTAATTGAATTAATAGTTTGTAATGTAGTAGTTGGTGGTTGGGTATGTAGAGCAATATGCTGAAATATAAATTAAATTATAATTAATTAATTATAATTCATTTAATGTTTTTGTTATTTAGTTCTTGTATTGTAAATTAAATATTAAATAAACTTATAATTATTTAAATTGGTAAAATGCTGAACATTATAGTTAGACTCAGATTTTACATACACAAAAACATAGAAATTCTGCAGTTATAGTTACCTGAGCTAAATATAACTTATGCCCCCACAATGCACTGCTTATGACCTCACATAGTACATCAATCAGTGGTCAGTGACATCACTGATGACATCACTGATGATGTCAAATGACATCACTGATGACATAATCCAGCACGTATAAGTGTTTCGTAAACATTTCTGAGACTTACAGGTATATACTAAGCTACTGCATGAGTTAAATGACTCTTCATTCTGTTCTACTGATTAGTGATACTATTTCTAAGATAGGTCATCTGATTTATAATTCCGTTTTTAAAGCGGGTTTACTATTTATCAGTAAACTAGTCTCTACACTGACAAATTTTGTGACAGTCTAAGCTGTTCGTTCCACAGTGATGGATGGGTATAGTTCTGTTTTATGAAATACTGACCAGTTTCCTTAGACCTCTCTCCTTTGTGATAAATGACTGTAGATGTGGATTGCAATAAATTCATCTGTTCACTAAGACCTTTCTCTAGGAGGATGGCTCAGTGTAGTAGACATTTACAACAGACTCACCTCTCTGCTCACACCTTTCTCCGGGATAAAGAATCATTTTACTAGTGGTTTGTGACACAGTGACCTGTCATCTAACACCTCCTTACTGGTTGGAAATGTTACAGCGATATTATCAATGATGTGATAGAAGATGTCATGAGTGATATAATTTTTGAAGTAATTACCAGTGCATGGTGAGGGTGTGAGTTATAGTTACCTTAGGGCACGAGTTATAGTTACTTGAGATAACGATAACTGTAACTGCTGAATTTCTATGGTTTTGTGTGTGTAAAATCTGAGCCTAATTGTACCATCCATGTAACCTTTGTCTTTTTCAGGTAATTTCTAAGGTTTTTAAATTTGATTTCCTATCTGTAACATCCCCAAAATCTTTAGTCTTTTTCAGGGAATTTCTAAATTTTTGTAATGATATTTCCTAACTACAACATACCTGTACTCTTTGCTTTTTTCAGTGAATTTCTAAGGTTTCTTAAAATCTATTTCTTAGCTATAACTTCCCAGTAACCTTTGTTTTTTTCAGTGAATTTCTAGGGTTTTTTAAAAATGTAAAGTAATATTTAATTAAGTGGCTGTGTGGGTCTATGAATTGGTGTGTGCATGGTTTTGCGTGTGTGAGTGGCTGTATGGATGTGTGAGTGTGTGAAAGGTTTTGTGAGTGGGTGTGTGAGTGACTGTGGGTCTGTAAGTGGGTGTGTGAGTGGCTCTGTGGGTCTGTGAGTGGGCGTGTGAGTGGTTTTGTAGGTATCTGGGTGGCTTTATGGATGTGTGAGTGGCTGTATGGGTATGTGAGTGGGTTTGTGAGTGGTTGTGTGGGTGTGTGAGTGGACGTGTGAGTAGTTGTGTGGGTGTGTAAGTGGGAGTGTGTGAGTGGGTATATGAGTAGGTATGTGAGTGGGTGTGTGAGTCTGTGATTAGGGTTTTGAGTGGTTTTGTGGGTCTAAGAGTAGGTGTGTGAGTAACTGTATGGGTGAGTGAGTGGATGTATGGATGTGTGAGTAGGTGTTTGGGTGGTTGTGTGGGTGTGTAAGTGGGTGTGTGAGTGGATGTGTAGGTATGTGAGTGGGTGGCTGTATGGGTGTGTGAGTGGGTTTGTGAGTGGTTATGTGGGTGTGTAATGTGGTGTTTGAGTGGGCATGTGAGTGGTTGTATGGGTGTGTAAGTGGGAGTGGGAGTGTATGAGTGGATGTATGAGTGGGTGTGTTGGTGTGTGAAGGGGTGTTTGAGTAGATTTGTGGGTCTATGAGTGGGTGTGTGAGTAACTGTATAGGTGTGTGAGTGGGTGTATGGAAGTGTGAGTAGGTGTTTGAGTGGTTATGTGGGTGTGTAAGTGGATGTGCGAGTGGATTTATGGGTCTGTGAGTGGGTGTGTGAGGTGCTCAGTGGGTCTGTGAGTGGGATTGTGAGTGGTTGTGCGGGTGTGTAAGTGGGTGTCTGTGTGAGCATGTGAGTGTTTGTGTGGATGTGTAATTGGGGGTGTATGAGTTGGTGTGTGAGTGGTTGTGTGGGTCTGTGAGTGGGTGTTTGAGTGGTTTTGTGGGTCTAAGAGTGGGTATGTGAGTAACTGTATGGGTGTGTGAGTGGGTGTATGGATGTGTGAGTAGGTGTTTAAGTGGTTGTGTGGGTGTGTAAGTGGGTGTGTGAAGGGATATGTGGGTCTGCGAGTAGGTATGTGAATGGCTGTATGGGTGTGTGAGTGGGTGTATGGATGTGTGAGTGGGTGTGAGAGTGGGTGTGTGAGTGACTGTGTGGGTCTCTGATTAGGTGTGTGAGTGTTTTTTGGGTCTGTGAGTGGATGCATGAGTGTCTGTATGGGTGTGTGAGTGTCTGTATGGATGTGTGAGTGGGTGTGTGAGTGGCTCTGTAGGTCTGTGAGTGGGTATGTGAGTGGCTGTATGTGTGGGTGTGTACGTGGTTATGAGTGTGGGTATGTAAGTGGATGTGTTTGTGGGTGTGGGTGGCTGTATGGGTCTGTGAGTGGGTGTGCGAGTAGTTTTGTGGGTCTGTGAGTGGGTGTGTGAGTGACTGTGTGGGTGGTTTTTTGGGTGTGTAGGTAGGTGTCTGAGTATGTGAATGTGCGTTTGAGTGGCTTTGTGGGTCTGTGAGTGGGTGCATTTTTTAAAATTAGGATCTGGATCTGCAGATCTGATGCAGATTCACACAGGACGGCCATGCTGAGCACCGCAGTGGATCCACAGATCCTCGCGCACCCAAAAGAAACATTTTTGGGCAATTTCTTGCCCTTAAGGGATCCTTCACAGACTTCTCTTTCCGTCCCATGGAGTCAGGATACTTCTATCCTAACCCCTTGTATCCCAGTTGTAGTCCCCCGGGAACTGTGTTCTGATAGATACACAAAATGGCAACTGCACCTTTTCTTTCAGATTGCAGCCAGCCAATCTTGGCATTGCTTTTGGCGTGTGGATCCACAACTGTGGATCCGCGTCTTTAGATATACATAAATATTTTTTCTTCAATAACTTTAAAACTATTGAACAAATTTACACCAGATTACAAGAAACACTTTCTCTGGACTAAGATCTAGCTTTCTGCCAAATTTGGTGAAATTCCATTCAGGGGTTCGGGCTGTAGTCGTTTAGGTTTAAATGTTTTTATTGTTCATTTGTGTAAAACAGGGATACAGATCAATGCTCGATCAAGTAAGGTGCTGCTTTGTAATATCCCAACAAACTAAAATAAACAAGGTAACAAAAAAACAATCAAAGAAAACCCCTCCCCCTGCCCCCCTCCCTTTCCCATACCTCATTTGTGCAGTGTGGTGGTCTTCAGCGTCTAGTTTACACCTGGTTCTGTGTCGACTGATGCTTTCGAAAGCCGTTGGACCCATAAATAGCGGGGGCACGTCAGCTCTCGGAATTCTTGAGATAGAAGCGAGATATACGGTTTCCTGGAAAGGAGTCTCCCCTTTGCTGGATGTGAATGTGATTTTCTCCATTCCAAGGACAAACCAAAGGCGGTGAAGCCAACCTAGCTGAGTTGGGATGTGAGCGGTGCCCCAGTGGGAGAGAACGTTTTGCAAAGCAGCCCCAGTGCGATGCCGATCTGCTGGCCTCTCATCGATTTCAAGGGATACGTGAGAGGGTTAGGTAAACCCAATAAAATGTAGGCGGGGAACCTAGGGAGTTGCGTCTCTAAATGGTGGTCAACCTCATCTATAATTTGTGTCCAATAGTCACGGATCTGCGGGCATTCCCATAATAGGTGAACTAGTGTCCCGGTCTCCTGACAACCCCTCCAACTGTTCGGACTCTGGTTGGCTCCATCTTGTGGAGCTATTTTCGTCAGTGTTTTGGTTAGGGCTGTGTGTGGGGCAGTGTGGCGGGATCTAAAGTAAATACTCTCCCTCTCTTTGTGGGTTAATGTACTCCCTAATTCTCTTTCTCACCTAGTCTGATTGGTTTTGTATGAATAAACTGAGTGCTGTACTTACAGGGTGTAAATTGTAGAGATCAGGCCTTTACTGGATGTGTTTGTGACCAACCATTTCTCGTAGTCCGTAAGATGTTGCTGCGTGTTAGCTTTATTGTCTAGGTGGGAGAGCCAGTGCCTGAGTTGCATATACTGTAGGCGTTCAGACTCTGATAGGTTGAAGTCAGACTGCATTTGTGTGAATGGTATTATCCCGTCGCTATTGATCATATGGCCCATCGAGCGACAGCTAGATTGTTGCCATTTAGGGAATGCTCCAGAGGACATCATGGGCGTAAACTTAGGATTGTCGAACAATGGAGTTACTGGAGACGGGAAAGAAGTAAGCCTGTACCGGACGCTACAGCAATCCCATGCTTCCATAGTTGGCTTCGTGATCGGGGACAGGTAGAGATTCCTGGGTCTGTGCATTTTCTTTAGGAAGGGGATCTTCCAGAGTGAGGTTCCAGCCACTGCCCTGTCCTGAAAGAGCCAACGACGCTCAGACTCCACCTTATTCCATTCAACCAGCTATCGCATCTGTGAGGCTTGGAAGTAGAGATGGAGATTCGGCAACCTGAGGCCCCCCTTGTTAGTGGGGAGGTAGCTCTGCTCTTTACTCATCCTTGGTTTCTTCCCAGCCCAAACAAAGCGGTGTTGTTCAGATTATAGTTTGTTAATCATCCCTACTGAGGGAGCTAGGGGGAGCGTCTGAAAGACGTATAATATCTGAGGTAATATGGTCATCTTAATGGCCGCGATTCTCCCTAGCCAAGAGATCGGATAATGCACCCAGCGCCCTAGTTCTGCTTTGATTCGTCTATACAAAGTGCGGTAAATAATGAAGGAGGTGTTTTGTATTGAGGGTGCGATACTCACTCCCAGATAAAGTAAAGCGTCCCGTTCCCAAGAGATTGGGAATTGCTTTGCTAAGGTAGCAATCATGTACAAGGGAAGCGAGAGGCTCAGAGCCTGGGACTTAGAAAGGTTGATTTTGAAACCCGATACAGCTCCGAATGCCTCCATCTCGGTTAGGAAAACAGGAAGCGAAACAAGGCGTTTGACAAATGACACCAAGACGTCGTCTGCATAGAGATTCATTTTGTCTTCTTCCCCCACAAAGACTGTTCCCTGTATCCCTGCGTTGTCGCGGACTCTCTGGGCGAATGGCTCCATGAACAGAGCGAACAATAACAGGGTCATTGAACAACCTTGGCGAGTCCCTCTGCAGATGGGCAATGGCATAGATAGGTGCCCATTTACTCGTACTGAGGCTGAAGGGGAGCGATAACAATTCAATACCCATGTGCGGAATCTTTCGGGGACTCCGAAGTGGGACAGCACCTGCTCCAAAAAGGGCCAGTGCACTCTGTCAAAAGGTTCCTCAGCGTCAACTCCAAGAAGCATATAATGATTGGAAGTGCGCGAGGCTTTCTCTATTAAGTGTAGCACCCTCTTGGTATTGTCAATTGTTTGGTGCTGGGGAATGAAGCCTGTTTGGTCGGGATCTATGACATAGGGAAGTTGGGGTCCTAGTCGTGAGGCTAAAATGCTAGTAAATAGTTTAAGAGCAACATTGCGGAGCGAAATGGGGCGGTAGGAGCTGCAAAGCTGACTGTCCTTTCCAGGTTTGAGGAAGACAGAGATTGTAGGGGTAAGCATGATAGGGGGAATTCCTCCAGAGGATGAGAAGCTGTTGTATAACCGGGTCAAATGGGGGCCAGTTTCGTGCAGATAGTCTTGTAAAAGGGGGGAAAAGCTGTCCGGGCCCGGGGACTTGGCTGAACATAATCTGGAGATAGCAGAAATGACCTCCTCTATTTGGATGTCCTGCTCTAGTGCCTCTGACTGGGCGGCTGTGAGGGAGGAAGTATGTGCCTCCTTTAAATAAGCGTTACAGGCCTCTAAATCTAATTGTTGGTCAGTGTATAACTCTGCATAAAATGTCAAAATACATTTGCGATAGCAACGTCCTCGGTGGCAACTGAGCCAGATGGGTCACGTATCGAGCGGATCTCTGAACACTGCTGCCGAGCTCGGAGTCGGGCCGCCAGCAAGCTACCGCTCTTGTCGCCACCTGTATAATAGTTGTGTCGGAGATGTACGCCAGCATATTCGGCTTTATCCAGATCTATGCTGGCTAACTGAGCGTGAGCGGCGGTCAGCTGTCTCCAGACTCGCGGGGCCCCGGTACGTTGGTGTATACCCTCCAGTTCTTTCACCCGCTTTGACAATTGCTCTCTTTTCTCTGAACGCATTTTGTTGTCAACCGCCGAGATTGCAATGAACTCTCCTCGAATAACCGTTTTGAGTGCCTCCCACAGTTTGGAGGTTGCTATATCTGGGGTGTTGTTGAATGATCAATACTCTACGATAGAGTTTTCTATTTGTTGAACCACCTCTTTGCTATATAGTAATGTGTCCCGTAGCCACCACGTTCGCCTAGGGCTTTGTGTAGGGAGGATGTCGAGCGTCAGCAGAACTGCAGAATGATCTGACAGTGCAGCGGGAGGATTTCAACCGAGGATGTGCGGTTTAATATTTCAGTCGTACCCAAAAAGAGATCCAATCTAGCGTCCATCTTGTGCGCACACAAGAAATAAGAGTATTCTCGAAGCTGTGGGTGTATTGTTCTCCAAATATCGCAAAATCCCAGGTCTCTAAGAGCCCTGCAACCCCTTGGGGAGAGGGACCCAGATTGCCCAAATCTAGATGTGGATCTGTCAAGGTCGTTGTTTAGGACTAAGTTGAAGTCTCCCCCTATAAGGGTACATCTATCCTGTGCCATTAGCGTCTCTGCCAGAACTGTGTGGAGAAATGCCTCCTGCCCCTCATTTGGTGCGTAGAGAGATGCTATAACCCCGGACCATGTACCTACAGTGACCCGGAATGCTAGCACTCGCCCCTTTATTTCGGCTACTTTGTCTCCTATAGAACCTTTGAAGGTACGAGAGACCAGAAATGCCACCCCCGCCGATTTAGTGCAAGTGGAGGAGAAATGCTGAGCTGGAAAGGAGCGTGTTCTGAGCCTGTGATAATCTTCTGGTAAAAGATAGTTCTCCTGTAAAAGGCATAAATCTGCACCGGTGTTTTCTAAATATGATAGGACTGCCCTTCTTTTCACTGGGTTATTGAGGCCTTTAACGTTTAGAGTGACAATGTTCAGCTGATTACTGATTACGACTTGTGTTGTAAGGGATTGCCCTGAGCCCACGGGGAAGCGGTGAGAGCCGGGCCAGCGTGCCTATTCCCCTGCCTTCAGGGGTCAACTCGTGTTTGGATAGTCGTGAATGCAAAAGTGTGAGGTATGTGCTTCGAAACCCCCAACCCGCAAACATTAAACAAACTTTGAACAAGAAGAGAATTAAGTAAAAAAAAATATGCAAAACTCACAGTCTGTGGTTGATTGGTTCATCATGGGGTATATGTTTGGCCGTACTCCCTGCTCCCCCGCCAGCCGCCCGGCCGCTGCCCAGGAAGCAATCAAAGAGTTTCACCCATCTGCTCAGGAAGGATCTGTCTTTGTCAGAGCCTTGGGTAGTGCCTCTACCGCCTCTTGCTGGCCCTTGGCTATAGTGTCCGGATCTGGCTTGGTGATTTTTGTTTGAGGGCCACTAGTGCGCCAGCGCGCCTGCTCCGAGCGAGTGCGTCGGGGTAAGGACTGCTCCTTGCATTCGTCCGCTGCCAGATCCAGGCCCAGGACCCTGCATGTCTCCTCGTAGGAGGCCATCTGAAGCAGACGTCCGTCCCAGTGGAAGATAAGCCAAAAGGGGTGCCCCCAGGAGTATGCTATTCCTTTGCTACGCAGGAATGTGGTCACTGGTCGAAAGGTGCGCCTCTTCTGTAGTGTTGATGCAGCGAGGTCCTGGTACAGTGTTACGGATTGGTTCTGAAAGTTAATGGGGTATTTCTCCCTAGCTTTACACAGGATCTCTTCATTCAGTTCGAAGTCTTGCAGGTAGGCTAAAATGTCCAATGGGGGGCACCTCCCATGCGTTGGGGGCCCACTCTGTGAGCGCGGGCATCTTGATTTCGAGGGACGGAGCGGCGTCCAGTATAAAGCGAAAGAAGCCAGTGAGGAAGTTTTTAATGCCGCGCCTTCCGCTTTGGGTTGCACACCCCTGACGCGAATGTTGTTGCGCCGGGATCTATTTTTGAGGTCCTCCGTGTGTGCCTGTAGGTCCAACTGTTGGTCACGAAGCCGCAGGATTTCTTGTTGTAGCATTTCGACCTCTTCAGTGTGGCTACTACCCTAGTCCTTTAGGGTAGCAACTTGGTCACCCAGGCTATCCATGTCCTTCTGAACTTCTCGAATGTCGCTTGACAACTCTTTTTTGACCTCCTGCAGATCCACACAGAGAGATGCAAACAGCGACTCGAGGAAGGCCCGGGTCACTGGCTCCCCTGGCTCATCCTCCTCTAAGTTCTGCTGAGCAGACTGCATTGTGGACCCCGGTGCACCTCTGCTTGGTTTAATGAGCATGTCTTTTAGCGTTCGGTCTTTTTTGGGCCTGGCCGTTGTCATCTTGTTGACCTGTAGAAGAGACCTGGTAATCAGCAAAATCTGGCTGTCGGGAGCTATCTGTGGCGGCCAGGACCACTGTCTAAGTCCAAACAGTGTTGGTCGCTAAGTTCCTAGGCTGCTCGTAGGTGGGACGGCCTGCTCACTAACCCCGGTGCTACCTTATGGTCGCAGGCTGCGCCAGAGGTGTAAGGCAGAGGCACCGTATATTTCGTGCAGTACTGGGCACTGCCAGGATGAGCCCCAAATAGGGTAGCCGGGGGAGGGCCAAGCATCTCTCCGGGTCCCACGTTGTGTAGCCCTCTCTCCGAGCTGCTTTGCTATATATATAGTGGGTCCCTTCTGGGGCCTCGAGCAGGAGAGTGAGCCCCCACGTGCCAAGCCTGCCCTGAAACTCCCAGTGGGCCCCCTCACCTCAGTGTGCTGCGTGAGTGCTTCTGGGCCGCCGCCCGCACCAGTCCACAGGCTGCCTAGCCAGAGCAGGAGGCCTCAGGAGGACTCCCCATATTTCTCACGGACGGCTGCTCTCAGTCCAGGGTCACCGGCCGTCCCATGCCACCTCTGTAGAATACGGAGTAGCCGCAGCCCGCGGCTGAGTTCTAAGTGGGGAGGGCCAGCTCTGCTCCCCAAGCATGGGAGCCCTTGGCCTCGGATCCTGTCTGCAGGCGATGTGCGCAATGTGAGGCCGCCCCTCCAGGCTGCTAGTGAGCCCCGCCCGGCTCCGTTCTCCACTCTGGGCCCTGCCCAGGCCGTCATCCATGATTGTGGCCGTCCCAGGCCCGTGCGCCTGCAAGCGATGAGTGGTGACGCAGGGACCGCTCCTCCAGGCTGCCAGTGAGCCGCGGCCGGCTCCGATATCTGTTCTGGGCCTCGCCCAGGCTGTCGTCCTCGCCCAGACCCCAGCCGAGCCTTTGCCCACCGCCGAGATGGAAGCGGTTCAATCCGGAGGTCTAGGCGGTGTTGCAGCGCCCAAGGGAAGCACGCCCTCAGCCGCCCACCACCATCTCTGTCTCTCAAGCTGGGCCCCTCCTCCTGTGCAGGCTGGTGCATGTGTTCCCAGCCGCCCAAGGCCTCACCCTCTCCTGCCGTTCGGCGGGTCTCAGAGCGATACGTCGGCCCGAGCAGACCAATGGCCGGGTGCTGTGGGCTCTCCTGAAGCACTGGCATGTTTTGGGAGCAAGATGAGAGTGCTACGGGCCCTGAACGGAGGTCAGTCAAGCAACGGTGCCGGAGCGACGAGGATAGACGTCTCACTCGGTCGCCATGTTGGCCACGCCCCTCTGTAGTCGTGTTTAAAGTCTCTATGGGAAATCACTTAACAAATCATCCCAACACTTTCTAGACAGCATCTGAAGTGAGTAGCAAACTAGTTTTTAAAATTTTGTGAGATTCATCAAACGGCACCAAAGCTCTTAGCAAAAAAAATGCAATTCCTATGGAAACTAGGTCCTAACTATAACTACCTACTGACGACCGCCAGTAGAATATATATATATGTATATATATATATATTCACTGAAAAAACCATAGGTTTTAGGGACGTTATAGTTAGTTGGACATTTGACTCATACAAAACCAGAGAAATTCGACCGTTATAGTTAGTAGAGATAACTATAACTCGCGCCCCTGCAATGCACTGCTGATGACGTCACATATTACATCATTCATGACATGGTCAGTGACATCACTGATGACATCACTGATGACATCTCAAATGACATCAATGATGACATCACTGATGACATCATCCAGTGACTGTGTGTTTCTGTAAAGTTTAAATATGTTTTAAATATATATATGCCAAGGTGTATTGAAGAATGAGTGGGTGTATAAGTGTCTGAATGGATGATTTAGTAGGTGCGTGACTGATTGTATAAGTGACTGATTAAGCGTATCTTACTGAATGCATGGGTTAGTGAGTAAACTGTGTAAATGTCTGTATCAGTCTGTCTGTTGGTGTGTAAGTGGCTGCATGGCTTGGTGAGTAGCTACATGACTGTCTATATGGGTTATTGATTGGTTGTCTGAGTATCTGTATGGGTGCCTGAGTGTCTGTGTGAGTAGGTGGGGGGTGGGTGACTCTGTGCATAGATGTGTGAGTGGGTGATTCACTGGGTGTATGGGCTGAAGAGTGCATCTGTGAAGGGCTGTATGTGTGGGTGAGTGTGTGTATGGGTGTGTTGGTGAGTGAATGGATGTCTCAGTGGTATATGTGTGAGTAACTACATATGTGAAAGGCAGTATATGTGAGTATTGGAGTATATAAATGTCTATACGTGAGAGTGAGTGATTGTGAGAGTGGCTGTATGGATGAGTATGTGCTTGTATCAGTGATTGTATAAGACAGTAAGTATGTGTTAGTATTTGTATAAATAAGTGAGGTGGTCTGTGTATAACTGTATAGGTGAGTAAATATGTGTGATTGATTCTTTGCATGACTGAGTAGGTGTGTGAGTAAGTCTATGGATGAGTGGCGGTGTGTTAGTGTATGTATAGGTGTATGAGTGCATATGATAGTGCTGTATTGATGAGTGACTGCATGTATGAGTTACTGTATGGGTGAATGAGTGGATGTGTGTGTGTAGACCTAGGAATCACTGAGCGGGTATGTACTAACTGCTATTGGTGTGTCTATGGTTTCGAACATGGTAGTCTCTATTTTAGAGTGGGTGTATAAAAGGTTATATTAGGGTGTGAGGAGGTGCATCAGATTATCACTTGGATGATGTCATCAGTGATGTCATCAGTGATGTCATTTGAGATGTCATCAGTGATGTCATCAGTGATGCCACTGACCATGTCATGAATGATGTAATATGTGACATCATCAGCAGTGCATTGCGGGGGCACGAGTTATAGTTATCTCTACTAACTATAACGGTCGAATTTCTCTGGTTTTGTACGAGTGAAATGTCCAACTAACTATAACATCCCTAAAACCTATGGTTTTTTCAGTGAATTTCTAAGGTTTTTTAAATGCTAATTTCTAACTATAACGTGCCTGAAACCTATGTTTTTTTCAGTGAATTTCAATGGTTTTTTAAATGCTAATTTGTAACTATAACGTCCCTACTAAGTCCCCTTGAATCCTGAGGGTCCCTGGGGGCCAACTTGCCCACCAGGTACCCCCAGTAAGCGCCACAGAGCTGCATTGCACACAGGTGGTCCGAGGCCACGCCCCTTTTTACACCACTCTGCAAACACGGCTTCTGGTGCACTGCTGCTCGGAGGAGGAAGTCCACTTGTGTCCTGAGGTCCTCAGGACACAAGAGGACCTCATCACCCCACCAGCAGTGCGCCAGAAGCTGCGCTTGCAGAGTGGTGTAAAAAGGGGCGTGTCCTCAGACCACCTCTCTGCAACGCAGCTCTGTGGTGCTTACTGGAGGTACCTGGTGGGCTAGTTGGCCCCCATGGACCCTCAGGATTGAAGGGGACTTAATCCCCAAAGTTACAAGGCACCAGGGGGTGCGTTGACACACTTGCCATATCAGGCCCTGCCCCCTCCCTGCACCACTGTGCAAACACGCCCCCTGGCGTGTTGTAACTTGGAAGATTAAGTCCCCTTGAATCCTGAGGGTCCCTGGGGGCCAACTAGCCCACCAGGTACCTCCAGTAAGCGCCACAGAGCTGCGTTGCAGAGAGGTGTAAAAAGGGGCGTGGCCTTGGACCATCTCTCTGCAACGCAGCTCTGTGGCGCTTACTGGAGGTACCTGGTGAGCTAGTTGGCCCCCAGGGACCCTCAGGATTGAAGGGGACTTAATCCCCCAAGTTACAACGCGCCAGGGGGCGCGTTTGCACACTTGCCATATGAAGCCCCACCCCCTCCCTGCACCACTGTGCAAATGCGCCCCCTGGCGGGTTTTAAGTAGGGGGATTCATTCCCCTTCAATCCTGAGGGTCCCTGGGGGCCAACTAGCCCACCAGGTACCTCCAGTAAGCGCCACAGAGCTGCGTTGCAGAGAGGTGTAAAAAAGGGCGTGGCCTCAGACCACCTCTCTGCAACGCAGCTCTGTGGCGCATACTGGAGGTACCTGGTGGGCTAGTTGGCCCCAGGGACCCCAGTATTCAAGGGGAATTAATTCCCCAACTTACAACGCACCACAGGGCGCGTTTGCAGAGTGCTGCAGAGAGGGCGGGGCCTCCGACGCGATGCTGGCTTTTTTTTTTTTTTTCACAGAAGTGGGGCTGTGTGGCCGCCCTGCTTTTCGCACTTTTGGGGCCCTGGGGACCTTATCCCCCAGGGCCTGACCCCTATTTTAAAAATAAAAAAAATAAACGGGAAGGGGGCCGCGTGTCCCCCCTCCCTGAGGCCAATTTCTGCCCCGGGGACCCCATCCCCTGGGGCATGGCCATATATAAATATTTAAAAAATATATATTTTCAAAGGAGGGGGGCTGCGTGTCCCCCCTCCTGAGGCCTCTGTTAGCCCCGGGGACCCCATCCCCCGGGGGCTCTGCCTCGTTTTTAAAAATGTTTTATTTTTATTTTATTGGGGAGGGGGGCTGTGTGCCCCCGTCCCGGGACACTTCTAGCCCCGGGACCCCATCCCCCTGGGCCTGGCCACTTCGTTGGGGACCGTGGGGGAGCCCCAATTCCCCCACTGTCCCGCCGGCTCCCCGCCTCCTGCGGGAGCCGGCATTGCTTTTCCACACGCGGAGCTGCTGACATGCAGCTCCCCTTGTGGAAAAGCAATCTGCTTTAGATTTTGGAAGCGAGAGCAGGAAACCTGCTCTCGCTTCCAAAATCCAAAGCAGAGTTTGCAATGTGCGGCGGCTCCCGCCCTGCCATAGCAAACAGCAGTGTCCCGGGGGTGGGCACCCCGGGACACTGCAGGAGCCGGCCCTGGGGGGTGGCGGTCCCCAGGGCCATCAAGGGCTCCAGGAGGGGGGCCGCACAGCCCCCTCCCTTTATTTGCATAGCCCCGGGGAGGTGGTGGTCCCCGGGACTCCGTAACGGACCGCTGCATTTGCATTTTAGTGCCCCGGGGAGGTGGCGGTCCCTGGGGCATGTGGGGGGGCTCGAGCACCCCCACATAGGTTTAATTTTTTTTTTAAAACAAGCCCCGGGGGTGGCGGTCCCCGGGACAGCGGGGGGCCGTGTGCCCCCGCGAATATTTAAGAAAAGCCCCGGGGGTGGTGGGCCCTGGGTCTTGGGGGGCCTTGGAGGCCCCCCCACACATTAATAAAAAAGATGCCCCGGGGAGGTGGCGGTCCCTGGGGCTGTGGGGGCCCCCTCGGTCCCCCGCAATTATAAATTATAATTTGGGCAATGCCTCCGGGACCTGGCCCTCCCGGGGGCCTCATTTAAATGAAGCGCGGGAGTCCACGCTTCATTTTTTTTTATACCTTCGGCGGGATTCGCGACCCCAGCGCAAATTCTGCCGAAATTATATTAAAAAATGGTTTTTTGGGCCCTGGGGGTCCTTGTGGGACCCCCTGAGCAGGCCTGGGGGGTCAGGGTGTTTCTACCCTGCCCCCTTTTCTTGTTTTTCACCTTTGTTTCACTGTTTTCTTGTGACTCGGTTCTACTGAGTCACAAGATGGCTGCCAACACTTCCTGGTTTGGAGTGTTGGCAGCCAATCACAGTGAAGCTCGTGGTCGGGAGGGTTCACGAATCCACCGCGTCCCTAGATATCGAAACTTTTATTTTTTGAATTTCTCAGGAACTACTGAACGGATTTACACCATTTAACAAAAAGGGCTCTTTTTGAACCAAGGGCTACCTTTTTGCCAAATTTGGTGTAATTCCGTTCAGCAGTTCGAGCTGTAGCTGTGTCTAAAGTTTCCTATGGAAAATAACATGGAGAAAACACGTTTTGGGACCCCCCTTTTTTCTCGGCCCCCGCTTGGCGAATCACCCCGAAATTTTCAAGACAGGAGCTGACCGGAGAGCCCCACTAGTTTTGAAAATTTTGCGAAGATTCGTCATCCGGCGCCAAATATATTGGGAAAAGAAAAAACGCTTTTCCTATGGAAACTAGGTCCTAACTATAACTATCTACTGGCGACCGCCAGTAGATAATATATATATATATATATATATATTATCTACTGGCGGTCGCCAGTAGATAGTTATAGTTAGGACCTAGTTTCCATAGGAAATCCGCGACATTCTATTTGAAATAGCTCTTGCGTCGGTTGACAAATCTTCGCGAAATTTTCAAACTTTATGGCCCGCTCCGGTCCGCTCCTACCCTGAAAGTTTCGGGATGATTCGTCAAGCGGGGGCCGAGAAAAAAGGGGGGTCCCAAAACATGTTTTCCCCATTCATTTTCTCATAGGAAACTTTAGACACGGCTACAGCCCGAACTGCTGAACGGAATTACACAAAATTTGGCAAAGAGGTAGTTCTTGGTTCAGAAAGAACCCTTTTGTTAAATGGTGTAAATCCGTTCAGTAGTTGCGGAGAAATTAAAAAAATACGAGTCAGAAAATCAATTTCCCATAGGAAACTTTATGCAAGGCTACAGCCCGAACTGGTGAACGGAATTACACCAAATTTGGCAAAGAGGTAGTTCTTGGTTCAGAAAGAACCCTTTTTGTTAAATGGTGTAAATCCGTTCAGTAGTTGCTGAGAAAATCAAAAGTAAAAACACATATATATCTGGGCGGAGCCTAACCACACATGTCATCGTGAGATCTGATTGGCTGTCAGCACTTCATCCTGGAATTGCTGGCAGCCATCTTGGGACCAATATAAATGATAGTACCCCATTGAAATGCATTGTAGTGAATCAAAGATTTTGAGGGTTACCAAAAGGAGAACTATAAAGGGTGATAACAGACTTTAGTTACATTAGAATTCATTTGTTGATGGTACCATACTAATTTCAGGAATTGTGGTGTGTTCTAAGGTGATTTTACCCTGTGAAAAACCTTCTGCTGGGATATCATGAATCATGTTTGAGAGAAAACTATTTTCACATGCTTGTCCCATACAGTTTTGGAAGGTGCTCCAGAAGCTAAAATGAGAGCATATTTTCTGTAAATTCACATTATCTTTCTCAGTCATGTGAGAATGAAGTCTGACATTCTCAGTAAAACATGTACATCCAACAAGGGCAGAGACTGTCAGTTGATTCCTTTGTGTTCTACTGCAGCTTCCCAGAGTGTTCTAAAGAACAACTAGAGTGCTAACAGCCTTACTTATGACAAAAGTATGGCACACCTGAAGCCATCTTGATTGGAATAAACTGGTAACACTTAAAACATTTAATTTAAAAGGAACAAAATGATGGGGTTCATCTTGTCATAGAAATTATGGTTAGTGCTTTGGAAAGAAAAATTAGGACATGTTTCAAGTGTGATCTCAAATATCTTCCTGTTATATTTCAACAGGAGCAGCCTGTCAGTTGATGCCTTTGTGTTCTACTGCAGCTTCCCAGAGTGTTCTAAAGAACAACTAGAGTGCTAACAGCCTTACTTATGACAAAAGTATGGCACACCTGAAGCCATCTTGATTGGAATAAACTGGTAACACTTAAAACATTTAATTTAAAAAGGAACAAAATGATGGGGTTCATTTTGTCATAGAAATTATGGTTAGTGCTGTAGAAAGAAAAATTAGGACATGTTTCAAGTGTGATCTCAAATATCTTCCTGTTATATTTCAACAGGAGCAGCCTGTCAGTTGATGCCTTTGTGTTCTACTGCAGCTTCCCAGAGTGTTCTAAAGAACAACTAGAGTGCTAACAGTCTTACTTATGACAAAAGTATGGCACACCTGAAGCCATCTTGATTGGAATAAACTGGTAACACTTAAAACATTTAATTTAAAAAGGAACAAAATGAGGGGGTTCATTTTGCCATAGAAATTATGGTTAGTGCTGTAGAAAGAAAAATTAGGACATGTTTTAAGTGAGATCTCAAATATCTTCCTGTTATATTTCAACAGGAGCAAGCCTGTCAGTTGATGCCTTTGTGTTCTACTGCAGCTTCCCAGAGTGTTCTAAAGAACAACTAGAGTGCTAACAGCCTTACTTATGACAAAAGTATGGCACACCTGAAGCCATCTTGATTGGAATAAACTGGTAACACTTAAAACATTTAATTTAAAAAGGAACAAAATGAGGGGGTTCATTTTGCCATAGAAATTATGGTTAGTGCTGCAAAAAGAAAATTTAGTGCATGTTTTAAGTGAGATCTCAAATCCTCTTCTATTTCATTAGAAAATTCTGGCATGCAGACTGAAACAATCACTTTCAATACCAGCAGTAGACTTCCAGTTAACTCCTTGGTGAGCAGTAGCTTTACTACAGTGATCTAATGAACAACTAGAGTGCTAACATTCTGAATTTATGGCAAATGTGTGACACATCTGAATGCCTTCTTGATGGAATCAAAGTAAAAAACTGAAAGCATTTCCTACTGAGGAGACTGCAGTAAATGAGGAAATTAGGAAACTTCATAACAAAGAAGTCTTCCAAGATGGCCACTAGTGAAAAAGAGCCCAAATGTAGCACAAATATTACCCAGATGTAGCCCACATATAGCCCAATGACAAAAGTGTGAAAAACACTTTTTATGTTTAGTTTTTTTGCAGTTTTATGTAGTGCAGACTGGTCAGGTATTGGAGCGTTGCATCTTAAAACATGACCCACCTACACTACAAAAACACCACTGCACTACCCTAAACCCAAAAACACTACCCCCAGCATGACCCCCTACACTACACAAGCACCACTGCACTATCCTAAACCATAAAACACTACCCCCAGCATGACCCCCTACACTACACAAACACCACTGCACTACCCTAAACCCTAAAACACTACCCCAACACCACTGCACTAACCTAAATCCTAAAACACTACCCCCAGCACGACCCCCTACACTACCCAAACACCACTGCACTACCCTAAAACATGACCCCCTACACTACACAAACACCACTGCACTACCCTAAACCCTAAAACACTACCCCCAGCATGACCCCCTACACTACACAAGCACCACTGCACTACCCTAAACCCTAAAACACTACCCCCAGCACGACCCCCTACACTACCCAAACACCACTGCACTACCCTAAAACATGACCCCCTACACTACACAAACACCACTGCACTACCTTAAACCCTAAAACACTACCCCCAGCACGACCCCCTACACTACCCAAACCCCACTGCACTACCCTAAAACATGACCCCTACACAACACAAACACCACTGCACTACCCTAAACCCTAAAACACTACCCCCAGCACGACCCCCTACACTGCCTGAACACCACTGCACTGCCCTAAACCCTAAAACACCAACCCTAGCATGACCCCCTACACTGCCCGAACACCACTGCACTGCCCTAAACCCTGAAACACTACCCCCAGCAAGACCTCCTACACTGCCCGAACACCACTGCACTGCCCTAAACCCTGAAACATCACCCCCAGCAAGACCCCCTACACTGCCCGAACACCACTGCCCTAAAACCTGAAACACCACCCCAGCACGACCCCCTACACTGCCCGAACACCACTGCACTGCACTGCCCTAAACCCTGAAACACAACCCCCAGCATGACCCCCTACACTGCCCGAACACCACTGCACTGCCCTAAACCCTGAAACACCACCCCCCGCACGACCCCTACACTGCCCGAACACTACTGCACTGCCCTAAACCCTGAAACACCATCCCCAGCACGACCCCCTACACTGCACGAACACCACTGCACTGCCCTAAACCCTGAAACACTACCCCCAGCAAGACCCCTACACTGCCCGAACACCACTGCACTGCCCTAAACCCTGAAACATCACCCCCAGCAAGAACCCCTACACTGCCCGAACACCACTGCCCTAAACCCTGAAACACCACCCCCAGCAAGACCCCTACACTGCCTGAACACCACTGCACTGCCCTAAACCCTGAAACACCAGCCCCAGCATGACCCCTACACTGCCCGAACACCACTGCACTGCCCTAAACCCTGAAACACCACCCCCTGCACGACCCCCTACACTGCCCGAACACCACTGCACTGCCCTAAACCCTGAAACACCACCCCCAGCACGACCCCCTACACTGCCCGAACACCACTGCACTGCCCTAAACCCTGAAACACCACCCCTGCACGATCCCCTACACTGCCTGAACACTACTGCACTGCCCTAAACCCTGAAACACCACCCCCAGCATGACCCCCTACACTGCACGAACACCACTGCACTGCCCTAAACCCCTAAACACTACCCCCTGCAAGACCCCCTACACTGCCCGTACACCACTGCACTGCCCTAAACCCTGAAACACCACCCCCAGCAAGACCCCCTACACTGCCCGAACACCACTGCACTGCCCTAAACCCTGAAACACCAGCCCCAGCACGACCCCTTACACTGCCCGAACACCACTGCACTGCCCTAAACCCTGAAACACCACCCCCAGCACGACCCCTATACTGCCCTAACACCACTGCACTAAACCCTGAAACACCAGCCCCAGCACAACCCCGTACACTGCCCAAACACCACTGCACTGCCCTAAACCCTGAAACAGCAGCCCCAGCACGACCCCCTACACTGCCCGAACACCACTGCACTACCCTAAACCCTCAAACACCAGCCCCAGCACGACCCCCTACACTGCCAGAACACCACTGCACTGCCCTAAACCCTGAAACGCCAGCCCCAGCAAGACCCCCTACCCTGCCCGAACACCACTGCACTGCCCTAAACCCTGAAACACCACCCCCAGCAAGACCCCCTACACTGCCCGAACACCACTGCACTAAAGCCTGAAACACCACCCCCAGCAAGACCACCTACACTGGCCGAACACCACTGCACTGCCCTAAACCCTGAAACACCACCCCTGCACGACCCCCTACACTGCCCGAACACCACTGCACTGCCCTAAACCCTGAAACACCACCCCTGCACGACCCCTACACTGCCCGAACACCACTGCACTGCCCTAAACCCTGAAACACCACCCCTCAGCACGACACCCTACACTGCCCGAACACCACTGCATTGCCCTAAACCCTGAAACACCATCCCCAGCACGACCCCTACACTGCCCGAACACCACTGCACTGCCCTAAACCCTGAAACACCACCCCTGCACGACCTCCTACACTGCCGGAACACCACTGCACTGCCCTAAACCCTGAAACACCACGCCCAGCACGACCCCCTACACTGCCCGAACACCACTGCACTGCCCTAAACCCTGAAACATCAACCCCAGCAAGACCCCCTACACTGCCTGAACACCACTGCCCTAAACCCTGAAACACCACCCCTACACTGCACGAACACCACTGCACTGCCCTAAACCCTGAAATACCACCTCCAGCAAAACCCCCTACACTGCCTGAACACCATTGCTCTGCCCTAAATCCTGAAACACTAGCCCCAGCACGACCCCCTACACTGCCCGAACACCACTGCACTGCCCTAAACCCTGAAACACTACCCCCAGCACGACCCCTACACTGCCCGAACACCACTGCACTGCCCTAAACCCTGAAACACCAGCCCCAGCAAGACCCCTACACTGCCCGAACACCACTGCACTGCCCTAGACTCTGGAACACCAGCCCCAGCAAGACCCCCTACACTGCCCGAACACCACTGCACTGCCCTAAATCCTGAAACACCAGCCCCAGCATGACCCCCTACACTGCCCAAACACCACTGCACTGCCCTAAACCCTGAAACACCAGCCCCAGCACGACCACCTACACTGCCCGAACACCACTGCACTGCCCTAAACCCTGAAACACCAGCCCCAGCACAACCCCCTACACTGCCCGAACACCACTGCACTGCCCTAAACCCTGAAACACCAGCCCCAGCACGACCCCCTACACTGCCTGAACACCACTGAACTGCCCTAAACCCTGAAACACCAGCCCCAGCACGACCCCTACACTGCCCGAACACCACTGCACTGCCCTAAACCCTGAAACACCACCCCCTGCATGACCCCCTACACTGCCCGAACACCACTGCACTGCCCTAAACCCTGAAACACCACCCCCTGCACCACCCCTACACTGCCCGAACACCACTGCACTGCCCTAAACCCTGAAACACCACCCCCTGCACCACCCCCTACACTGCCCGAACACCACTGCACTGCCCTAAACCCTGAAACACCACCCCTAGCACGACCCCCTTTACTGCTCGAACTCCACTGCACTGCCCCAAACCCTGAAACACCACCCCCAGCACGACCCCCTACACTGCCCAAACACCACTGCCCTAAACCCTGAAACACCACCCCCTGCACGACCCCCTACACTGCCCGAACACCACTGCACTGCCCTAAACCCTGAAACACCACCCCTACACTGCCCAAACACCACTGCACTGCCCTAGACCCTGAAACACCACCCCCAGCACGACCCCCTACACTGCCCGAACACCACTGCACTGCCCTAAACCCTAAAACACCACCCCCAGCATTACCCCTATACTGCCCAAACACCACTGCACTGCCCTAAACCCTAGAACACTACCCCTAGCATGACCCCCTACACTACCCGAACACCACTGCACTACCCTAAACCCTAAAATACTACCCCCAGCACAACCCCTACACTACCCGAACACGACTGCACTGCCCTAAACCCTCAAACACTCCCCCAGCACGACCCCCTACACTACCCGAACACCACTGCACTGCCCTAAACCCTAAAACACTCCCCCAGCACGACCCCCTACACTACACAAACACCACTGCACTGCCCTAAACCCTAAAACACTCCCCCAGCACGACCCCTACACTACCCAAACACCACTGCACTGCCCTAAACCCTAAAACACTACCACCCGCATGACCCCTACACTACCCAAACACCAATGCACTACCCTAATCCCTAAAACACTACCCCCGCATGACCCCCTACACTACCCTAAACCCTAAAACACTACCCCCCGCACGACTCCGTACACTACCCAAAGACCACTGCACTACCCTAAACCCTAAAACACGACCTCCTATACTACACAAACACCACTGCACTACCCTAAACCCTAAAACACTACCCCCAGCAGTACCCCCTACATTACCCAAACACCACTGCACTACCCTAAATCACTACCCCCAGCACGACCCCTACACTACCCAAACACCACTGCACTACCCTAAAACACTACCCCCAGCACGACCCCCTACACTACCCAAACACCACTGCACTACCCTAAACCCTAAAACACTCCCCCAGCACGACTCCCTACACTACCCAAACACCACTGCACTACCCTAAACCCTAAATCTACCCCCAGCATGACCCCCTACACTACACAAACACCACTGCACTACCCTAAACCCTAAAACACTACCCCCAGCACGACCCTCTTCACTACCTAAACACAACTGCACAATTTGTTACAGGCGTTGCAACGCAGGCCTGTGGTGCTTACTGGAAGTACCTTGTGGGCTAGTTGGGCCCCAGGGACCCTCAGGATTCAGGTGACCTAATCCCCCAACTTAAAACGCACCACGGGCGCGTTTGCACAGTGGTGAAGGGAGGGGCGGGGCCTCAGGTGACATGTGTGCAAACACGCCCTGTGGTGCGTTTTAAGTTGGGGAATTAATTCCCTTTGAATCCTGAGGGACCCTGGGGCCAACTAGCCCACCAGGTACCTTCAGTAAGCACAACAGAGTTGCATTGCAGAGAGGTGAAAAAGGTGCGAGGCCTCGGAACGCCTCTCTGCAACTCAGCTCTGTGGTCCTAACTGTAGGTACCTGGGGGCTAGTTGGGCCCCAGGGACCCTCAGAATTCAAGGGACTTAATCCCGCAACTTAAAACGCGCCACGGGTACGTTTGCACACATGTCACCTCAGGCCCCCTCCCTTCACCACTGTGCAAACGCGCCCTGTAGCGCGTTTTAAGAGGTAGTTTTAATCCCCTGCCCTATTATGTACTAGGGACTTGCAGAGGAGGTCATGCTAATCACAGGGGTACCCCAACGCATAGTGTTCCCTAGTGTATGTAGGTGTTTTCACTGTATTCTAAGTGTTTTTTAGCATAGCACTGGCTCTGGTTAGTCAGAGTCAGTTACCACCAGTACCCATCTGAAAAAGTTGTGGGCACAGGATGATTTTGCAACAAGGCCTCTTTCTGCTCCTCTGTTGGTTCTTTCTGCACATCTTTTGCTTCTTTCTGTGCGTTTTTCTTCTTTCTTCACATGTCCTACCTCTGTAGGCATAGTTAGAAACTAGCATTTAAAAAAACCTTTGAAATTCACTTAAAAAATCATAGGTTTCAGGCACGTTATAGTTAGAAATTAGCATTTAAAAACCTTTGAAATTCACTGAAAAAACCATAGGTTTCAGACACGTTATAGTTAGAAATTAGCATTTAAAAAACCTTTGAAATTCACTGAAAAAACCATAGGTTTCAGGCACGTTATAGTTAGTTGGACATTTCACTCGTACAAAACCATAGAAATTCCCCCGTTATAGTTAGTTCAGCTAACTATAACTCGCGCCCTGCAATGCACTGCTGATGACGTCACATATTACATCACTCATGACATGGTCAGTGACATCACTGATGAGATCACTGATGACATCTCAAATGACATCACTGATGACATCATCCATGTGATAATTTCATGCATCTTCTCACACCCTAATATAACTTTTGATACACCCACTCTAAATTACAGACTGCCATTCTCAAAACCATAGACACTCCAACACCAAAAACTACATACCCACTCACTGATTCTTAGGTCTACACACACATCCACTCACTCACCCGTACAGTCACTCATACTTAGTCACTCAGTACAGGACCATCATATGCACTCATACACCTATATAAACACTCACACACCGCCACTCATCCATAGAGGTACTCACACACCTAGTCAGTCATGCAAAAACTTAATCACACACCCATTTACTCACCTATACAGTTATACACACACCAGCTCACTTACTCATACAAATACTAGCACATTCTTACGCTCTTATACAATCACTGATACAAGTACACACTCATCCATACAGCCACTCTCACAATCACACACTCTCACTTATAGCCATTTATATACTCCAACACACATATATACTGCCTTGCACATATGTAGTTACTCACACATGTACCACTGAGATATACATTCAATCACTAACACACCCATACACACACTCACCCACCCATACAGTCCATCACAGATGCACTCTTGAAACCATGCACCCAGTGAATCACCAACTCACACATCTATGCACAGAGTCACACACACCCCACCCACACAAACACTCAGGCACCCATACAGATACTCAGACAATCAATCAATAACCCATGTAGACACTCATGTAGCTATTCAGAAAGCCATGCAGCCGCTTACAAACCAACAGACAGACGGATACAGACATTCACACAGTTTAGTCACTAACCCATGCATTCAGTAAGATACATTTAATCACTCACTTGTAGAGTCAGTCACTCACGTACTAAATCATCCATTCAGACACTTATACACCCACTCATTCTTCAATACGCCTTTCCCTAAATATATTAAACATATTTAAACTTTACAGAAACACACAGTCACTGGATGATGTCATCAGTGATGTCATCAGTGATGTCATTTGAGATGTCATCAGTGATGTCATCAGTGATGTCACTGACCATGTCATGAGTGATGTAATATGTGACGTCATCAGCAGTGCATTGCGGGGCGCGAGTTATAGTTAGCTGAACTAACTATAACGGGGAATTTCTATGGTTTTGTACCAGTGAAATGTCCAACTAACTATAACTGTCCCTAAAACCTATGGTTTTTTCAGTGAATTTCAAAGGTTTTTTAAATGCTAATTTCTAACTATAACGTGTCTGAAACCTATGGTTTTTTCAGTGAATATATATATATATATATATATATATATATATATATATATATATTCACTGAAAAAACCATAGGTTTTAGGGACAGTTATAGTTACTTGGACATTGCACTCGTACAAAACCCGTGAAATTCCCCCGTTATAGTTAGTTCAGCTAACTATAACTCGTGCCCCCGCAATGCACTGCTGATGACGTCACATATTACATCACTCATGACATGGTCAGTGACATCACTGATGACATCACTGATGACATCTCAAATGACATCACTGATGACATCACTGATGACATCACTGATGACATCATCCAGTGACTGTGTGTTTCTGTAAAGTTTAAATATTTTTAATATATATAGGAAAAGACGTATTGAAGAATGAGTGGGTGTGTAAGTGTCTGTATGGATGATTTAGTAGGTGCGTGACTGACTCTATAAGTGAGTGATTTAACGTATCTTACTGAATGCATGGGTTAGTGACTAAACTGGATGAATGTCTGTATCCGTCTGTCTGTTGCTGTGTAAGTGGCTGCATGTGTTTGTGAATAGCTACATGAGTGTCTATATGAGTTATTGAATGCTTGTCTGAGTATCTGTATGGGTGCCTGAGTGTTTGTGTGGGAGGGGTGTGTGCAACTCTGTGCATAGATGTGTGAGTGGGTGATTCACTGGGTGGATGGTTTCAAGAGTGCATCTGTGATAGACTGTATGGGTGGGTAAGTGTGTGTAAGAGTGTGTTAGTGAGTGAATGTATGTCCCAGTGGTACATGTGTGAGTAACTACATATGTGAAAGGCAGTATATATGTGTGTTGGAGTATATAAATAGCTATAAGCAAGAGTGAGTGATTGTGATAGTGGCTGTATGGATGAGTGTGTGCTTGTATCAGTGATTGTATAAGAGCGTAACAATGTGCTACTATTTGTATGAGTAAGTGAGCTGGTGTGTGTATAACTGTATAGGTGAGTAAATGGCAGTGTGTTTAATTATTTGCATGACTGACTAGGTGTGTGAGTATCTCTATGGATGAGTGGCGTTGTTTGAGTGTCTATATAGGAGTAAGAGTGCATATGATAGTCCTGTACTGAGTGACCGTAAGTATGAGTGACTGTACGGGTGAGTGAGTGGATGTGTGTGTGTAGACCTAAGAATCAGTGAGTGGGTATGTAGTTATTGGTGTTGGAGTGTCTATGGTTTTGCGAATGGCAGTCTGTAATTTAGAGTGGGTGTATCAAAGGTTATATTAGGGTGTGAGGAGGTGCATCAGATTATCAACGTGGATGATGTCATCAGTGATGTCATTTGAGATGTCATCAGTGATGTCATCAGTGATGTCACTGACCATGTCATGAGTGATGTAATATGTGACGTCATCAGCAGTGCATTGCGGGGCGCGAGTTATAGTTAGCTGAACTAACTATAACGGGGAATTTCACGGGTTTTGTACGAGTGCAATGTCCAAGTAACTATAACTGTCCCTAAAACCTATGGTTTTTTCAGTGAATTTCAAAGGTTTTTTAAATGCTAATTTGTAACTATAACGTGTCTGAAACCTATGGTTTTTTCAGTGAATTTCAAAGGTTTTTTAAATGCTAATTTCTAACTATAACGTGCCTGAAACCTACGGTTTTTTCAGTGAATTTCAAAGGTTTTGTAAATGACAATTTTTAAATGTATTAATTGTTATATTAATTTTTTTCATACTGATTTACTACATTTTTAGAAACAATTTTTTTTTACATATTTTATTTTTTAAATTACATTGTAATTACATTATACATTACATTACAAAAAATACTTTCTCAGAATGAATTACTTTAGTTTAAATACTTTGCAGATAGGCAATAGACTTTTAAGTACAGTAGTTACAGTTGTTGCAATGGGCAACACATTTTCAAACACAATGCAACATTCAGCTCAATGTGAATTTCTAGTTAAATGCAATTAGTTACTTTATGGATTACTTTTGTAACCACAGGACTGGATCCTAGATTCAGTCCTGGTACATCTCCTGTAAACAGTTGAGTAAAAGCGTTTTGGTTACAGTCGTGATTTTTAAGGAATATTATTGTATTTTAAAAGTTGACACTTAGAAACTTTTTCTCATAGAATCACCAATGTTATCCTATGGAAGGAAATTCACTTAGCAGGTAAAAACTGTTATCGTTACTTTTTCTTACTCAGTGTTGGATCCTGGATCCAGCACTGGTGCATCTCCTGTAAACAGTTGAAAGAATGCGTTTAAGTCATACAGGCGATTTTTAAGGAATATTTGTAGTTTGTGAAAATCAACACTTTGAAACTTTTTGCTGAAAACCAGTCAATCTTAGCCTATGAAGGAAATTCAAGTTACCGGTAAGTACGGTTAAAATTACTTTTGAGGATCAGTACTGGGCTGAAAGATGCAGCACTGAGGTCTCTCCTGATAACAGGTGAGTAAATCGGAATTCGTATTTCGGCTGATTTTAGAGGAATATTTTAAAGTTCCAAAACTCCACACTTAGAAGAATTTCCAAGTGAAACCAGTCAATGTTAGCCTATGGAAGGAAATTCAAGTTACTGGTAAGTACGGTTAAAATTACTTTTCAGGACCAGTACTGGGCTGAAAGATGCAGCACTGAGGTCTCTCCTGATAACAGGTGAGTAAATCAGAATTCGGATTTCGGCTGATTTTAGAGGAATATTTGTATGTTTCAAAAATCAACACTTAGAAACTTTTCAGCAAAAAGCAGGCAATGATATCCTATGGAAGGAAATTCAAGTTACTGGTAAGTATGGTTAAAATTACTTTTGAGGATCAGTACTGGGCTGAAAGATGCAGCACTGAGGTCTCTCCTGATAACAGGTGAGTAAATCGGAATTCGTATTTCGGCTGATTTTAGAGGAATATTTTAAAGTTCCAAAACTCCACACTTAGAAGAATTTCCAAGTGAAACTAGTCAATGTTAGCCTATGAAGGAAATTCAAGTTACCGGTAAGTACGGTTAAAATTACTTTTCAGGATCAGTACTGGGCTGAAAGATGCAGCACTGAGGTCTCTCCTGATAACAGGTGAGTAAATCGGAATTCGTATTTCGGCTGATTTTAGAGGAATATTTTAAAGTTCCAAAACTCCACACTTAGAAGAATTTCCAAGTGAAACCAGTCAATGTTAGCCTATGAAGGAAATTCAAGTTACCGGTAAGTACGGTTAAAATTACTTTTCAGGACCAGTACTGGGCTGAAAGATGCAGCACTGAGGTCTCTCCTGATAACAGGTGAGTAAATCGGAATTCGTATTTCGGCTGATTTTAGAGGAATATTTTAAAGTTCCAAAACTCCACACTTAGAAGAATTTCCAAGTGAAACCAGTCAATGTTAGCCTATGGAAGGAAATTCAAGTTACTGGTAAGTATGGTTAGAATTACTTTTCAGGACCAGTACTGGGCTGAAAGATACAGCACTGAGGTCTCTCCTGATAACAGGTGAGTAAATCGGAATTCGTATTTCGGCTGATTTTAGAGGAATATTTGCACAATGGTGAAGGGAGGGGCGGGGCCTGAGGTGACATCTGTGCAAACGCGCCCCGTTGCGCGTTTTAAGTTGGGGGATTAAGTCCCCTTGAATCCTGAGGGTCCCTAGGGGCCAACTAGCCCACCAGGAACCTCCAATATGCGCCAGGGGCTGCGTTGCAGAGACGTGTAGAGAGGCCACACCCCTTTACACCTCTCTGCAACGCAGCTCTGTGGCGCTTTCTGGATGTACCTGTTGGGCTACTTGGCCCCCAGGGACCCTCAGGATTGAAGGGGATTTAATTCCCCATCTTAAAACGCGCCACGGGGCCTGTTTGCACACATGTCACCTGAAGCCCCGCCCCCTCCCTTCACCACTGTGCAAACGCGCCCCGTGGCACGTTTTAAGTTGGGGGATTAAGTCCCCGTGAATCCTGAGGGTCCCCGGAGTCCAACTAGCCCACCATATACCTCCAAAAAGCGCCACAGAGCTGCGTTGCAGAGAGGGGTAATAAGGGGTGTGGCCTCTCTACACGTCTCTGCAACGCAGCCCCCTGGCGCATATTGGAGGTTCCTGGTGGGCTAGTTGGCCCCCAGGGACCCCCAGTATTCAAGGGGAATTCGTTCCCCTCTGCAAACGCGCCAGGGCGCGTTTGCAGAGTGGTGAAGGAAGGGGGCGGGGCCTGCGGGCCCGATCGTTTAAAAAAAAAAAAAAAAAATGTTGTCCCCTGAAGGGGGCTGTGTGGCCCCCTTCCTTTTTCCTGTTTTTATGCCCTGGGGACCCCATCCCCAGGGCCTTACCCCCTTTTTATATTTTTATTTTAAAAAAAACGGGAAGGGGCCGCGTGGCCCCCTTCCCTGGGCCTGTATTGGCCCCGGGGACCCCATCCCCCGGGGCATGGCCTTTATTTTTATTCTTTGGAGGGGGCTGCGTGGCCCCCTCCTCTGGCCATTTAAGGCCCCGGGACCCCATCCCCGGGGCCGGCCTTTCCATTTTTTTTTATTTTTTAGATTTTTCTTTTTTGGGGAGGGGGCCGTGTGGCCCCCTCCTGGGCCACTACTTGCCCCGGGGACCCCATCCCCGGGGCTGGCCCTCTCCGTTGGGGACTGTGGGGGGTCCCCAATCCCCCACAGTCCCGCCAGCTCCCACGTCCCTTGGGAGCCGGCATTGCTGTTCCACATGGGGAGCAGCTGACATGCTGCTCCCCATGTGGAAAAGCAATGTGCTTTGGATATTGGAAGAGAGAGCAGGTTTCCTGCTCTCTCTTCCAATATCCAAAGCAGTTTGCTATGGCAGGACGGGAGCCGCGAGGCTCCGTCCTGCCATAGCAAACTACAGTGTCCCGGGGGTAGGCACCCCGGGACACTGCAGGAGCCGGCCCTGGGGGTGGCGGTCCCCTGGGCCATCAAGGGCTCCAGGAGGGGGGCCGCGCGGCCCCCTCCCTACATGAGCACAGCCCCGGGAGGTGGTGGTCCCGGGGCTTCGGGGGTCCAAAACGGACCCCCATTTTAATTTGTTAGTGCCCGGGGAGGCGGCGGTCCCCGGGCGTGTGGGGGGCTGGAGCCCCCACACAGGTTGTTAAATTAATTAAAAAAGCCCCGGGGAGGTGGTGGTCCCCGGGGCTGCGGGAGGGCTCAGAGCCCTCCTGCACCATTTTTTAAAAAGCCCCGGGGTTGGCGGTCCCCAGGGCTTGGGGGCCCTTTGAGGCCCCCACACATTAAATTATCCCCCCACCATGCCCCCGGGACTTGGGCCACCCGGGGGCCAATTAACATCGAATCGCGGGAGACCGCGCTCCGATTTTTTTCCGGCAGGATTCGCGCACCCTGAGCGCATCCTGCCGATTTTTTTTTTTTAAAATGCTTTTTTTGCCCAGGGGGTCCTTGTGGGACCCCTGAGCAGGCCTAGGGGTTAGGGTGTTTCTACCCTGCCCCCTTTGTGCGTTTTGCGCACTTGTTTCTTTTTTTTTCTCGGCGGGATACGCGCACCCTAAGCGCATCCCGCCGATTTAAAAAAATATATCTTTTTCTGCCCAGGGGTCCTTGTGGGACCCCTGAGCAGACCTAGGGGTCAGGGTGTTTCTACCCTGCCCCCTTTTGCGCTTTGCGCACTTGTTTCTGTCCCTCGGTTCTACCGAGGGACAAAATGGCTGCCAACACTTCTTGATTTGGAGTGTTGACAGCCAATTAGCATGCAGCTCGTGATCGGGAGGGTACGCGGATCCGACGCGCCCATAGATATATATGTGATTTTAATTGTGAATTTCTCAGGAACTACTGAACGGATTTACACCATTTTAGCAAAAGGCACCAGTCTGAACCAAGGGCTACCTCTTTGCCAAATTTGGGGTAATTCCGTTCAGCAGTTCGAGCTGTAGCTGCGACTAAAGGTTCCTATGGAAAAATGAATGGGGAAAACGCGTTTTGGGACCCCCTTTTTCTCGGCCCCCGCTTGATGTATCACCCCGAGACTTTCAGGGTAGGAGCGGACCGGAGCGCCCCAACAAGTTGGAAACTTTCGCGAAGATTCGTCAACCAGCGCCAACGTTATTGCAAATAGAATGTCGCGGATTTCCTATGGATAATAGGTTGTAACTATAACTATCTACTGGCGACCGCCAGTAGATATATATATATATATATATATATATATATATATATATATATATATATATTAATCCGAGCTTTACACACTTACAACAGGTATGCAACTGCTAGTTTTAATTATTTGTTTGTCCAGATCTGTTTCCACGTGACTGAGTAGTTTGTGGATGGGGCTGGCTCAGAGAACATTTTTATTGTAGCAGAGTGTGCTGAACGGTGGAAAGTGGCTGCGTCCAGACTATACTATAGACCCCAGGATAACAAGTCATTGGTACTTGATACTATAAATTTGGGTTTACATATTACCATTGTATGTTTCAGTTTGAGGCCAGTATAGCGAATCTCGAACACTGCAACCAGTTTCTGAAGACAGAATCAGCCCACTACACTGCATAACGCAAGCTGCAGGGCTGGTGAGCACTTTATGCATTTTCTCTCTAATCACAAACGTGTTTAATAATGGCATTAATGTTTCATGTCTAGCGAATGGTCAGCCACAGGGCCAGAAGTATTCAAGATTTTCAGGAGACCATCATGAGTTAGCTGTAAACGCAATAGGTCTGTGTCTATGTAGTGTGTCACCTTCGTGCACAACCACATTTCCTTGAAACACTTATGTCATATGTCAGAATGTTCACTACAAAAATATCTTAGCTACAAAATGAAGTGCTGAACATGGTGAAGCGAAGTACAGATTTACTATTCTTGGTTCCAATCCCATGGACCTTGAAGATATACGTTGATATGGTGCCTGTATAACAAACCTGTATTCAGGATATTCTGATTATGATATTTTTGTAGCACACAATTAGGGGTCGATTTCCCCACAGTATACCATACAAAGTTGGGCACTATAATCAAATTCCCACCAAGTTGCGACTATAGCACTAAATACCATACTTCATCTTTTTCTAAGCACTGTAATTTAGATTACAAACATTAGCCATTTTATGGTGTTTACTACCACAGAAGGGTGGAAGGCTTAGGATAATGTAAAGAACCTAACATTTGGCAGCTGTGAGAATTCAGCTCACTGAGATATCCTTCAGCCTAGCAGTTTGACATACCACAACTATTATTTCAATACCAATTCCCAGTTACACTGGCTTTGTGCAGGCATCTGACCCCGGAGATATAGGTATTGTTTACACACTATGTTAAAAAATGACTTTACATGTGAAACTTACTAACTGTTGTGTAGTTCCTAATAATACATAGGATCTGTGCGTTTAGACAACATAAAGTAAGGGATTGGTGTCCAGACTAATCCCAGACGCCCCCAAAGGATATGTTAGCCTTCAGACCAGCTAGCTCACAGTGCCACCATAAGCCCCCTAACTTTACCAAGAAGCAAATAGTTTCTGGCAACTATCAAACATGACAACCCTTGATCTTTCAGGGATCGTGGAAACAGTGCAGTACTTTTCGCTCAGTCAATCGTGCTCACTTAGTCTCAGAGAGATATACAAAATAAACAATGGTGACGTTTTCAATAAGCATTTATTGAACCAGCGCCATTCTAGTATAAAACATGTTTGCTGCGACAATCATTAGACAGTAACATACATATAAGATTACAAGCACCGACAGAGTAAATAAAAGCTAGAATCCTACCATGGTACTAAAACAGTAAATATATGCAGGCATATCGATACATGGCAGTAATCAAGCATACTCCTACAATGCAAATCCTATCTAAGTGTACCTAGCATGTATGTGGGTGTAAAGCCAAGAATACCATAGGAAAGAGGCAACCCCATTACCTGATTGGAGAGAACGAAGGACCCCGTCTTTGCCTCGAATTAGACACCCCGCAAGGGATGTCAGACCACTGCATGCTGGAGCTTCTGCAGACCGGGACCTCAGCATCTAGTGTCAGCATGGAAGCTTCTCCTCTAGTTCCCCAGCAAAAATGTGGCTCTTTTATACCCCCAAAATACCCTTAGGGGTTCTACCTAGATATGTAATGGTTTGCCATTATGTATAGTGGACCTATCGTCCAAGGATGACATTAGCGCTGATTTTTGTACAGAGTTATTATTACAGAAGATGGTAATCCGCTGTGTACGTCCTAGGCAGGGGATTAAGATATGATACTAGGAATCCTCATGCATAATAAATGAGGCTAGTTTCGGAGAAAACTGATCAACAGTTATTCAGCACATAACTAGGTATAAGGTCAGTGCCAGAACCGTTATGAAGAGCAAGGTAGGACGAATGTAGGTAAAAGGTTGTGTAGCTACCTAGGCCTATATTGGGGTACATTGGGGCTCATAACATAACTTGCAGAGTATAACATCTATAAGTCTGGAACAATTATGGTAAAGAAGGCAAGTTAAGAAACAACGGTATCGTGTAGATCCCATGTTTAGATACATATATCTAAGTCTTAGCAGGTGGCCCCCTTCTTCGAAACTCAAGTCATAAAAACATTGAAAAATAACCTAAAAACATGGAAATAGTTGTTACTAGCAGTTCTACATAAAATCATGTTTAGCGTACAAATATACTTAAAAAACACTGGCCACACTGAACTGTTGATCTTTATACAAAGTTGTGGGCTAGACTCAAGTAGGAAGTTATCATTCTGAGCAAAATAATCGCAACTCAAGCCGTTGAACATGGAATTTTAAGAAACTCTGGGCTGAACTAAACCCCATATACATCTTCCTAATGCATTCAAAATGTGTGTATGTCCCCGTGCATGGGAAAGAATAGGGATTTTTATACCCTAACGTTGTTGCAGAACATATGTATTAGTGTAGTTATGATTATAATAAAACACTTGCTACAGAAAATAAAATCAGAGTAAAGTGAATAAAAATATCAAACATTATAGTTTATTAGTCAGAACCCTGGCCTACTTTTGTTCTCATATCTACTGAGCTATGTAAAACTTTACAGGCAACCTTGCTATGACCTATAGCACAAAACCCTTACCCCATGTTGCATGCTGTTGTGGACGGAATCAAAATATGAAATACAACAAACCAATGCAAGAGGACTGACTGAAAACCCCTCCATGTATGTATGCATAGTTTAAGGATTGTTTTTTAATATAAAAAACAAAGGCCCTAATTTGGATGTCCGACAATCAAGGTTTCCGATCCGACCGTCGTATTACAATGACGACGGTCGGGTTTGAAACCGGCCCGTCAATCCGACGGGCTCAAGGAGCCCTTCGGCCAGTCGGAACCGCAATATAATCCCGTACGGACGGTGTTTCCACCGTCGGGATTATGATGTTTCCGACAGGCTTTCCGTATCGGGCTTTCTGACATGGAAAGCCTGTCAGAAAGCGAGTTTGGGGGCCCCCAGCAGGGCCCCCTTTCCTCCGCAGCCTCCGGTCAGGGGCCCCCTGTAAATCCCTGCATTGTGTCCTGCCACTCGGTGTAGGGATTTACAGGGACTCCCATTTCTCTATGGGAGCTTGTGCTATGGCCGGTTTTCGACCGCCGCACAACCTCCCATAGGGAAATGAGAGTCTGTGACCACACCATATGCAGTCGCATCGTAATTGCGATTTCAGACCGCCAACCCGAGGTCGGTCAGTTCTGAAACCGCAGGGATGCCAGTTGGAGGCAACTCCGACCGACATTCAAATTAGGGCCAAAATGTCTTGTTAACACCAGACCTAAAAACTGACTTTACCTTTTAAACACTTCTTGGTAAGAAGGAAAAACTGCTTCTGCCATATGTAGTAAATAGCACTTATTGATCCATATGTCATTACCATGGCTCACAAGTACACTTTATGCAACTAGGCCATGTTGTCTCCAAAGGGATACTTATGGGCAGCCACAGCCTGTGCAGGTAAGAGCAGTAGGGCGGTGGTGCCGGGTGGTGGGATTTCAACAGACAACGACGATGGAAAATTAGGTATTCATTTACTTTTCCCTCGTCATTGTCCGTCGAAATCCCCCCCACCCAGCCCCACTGCCCCACCGCTTTTACCTGCTTGATGATGATAAAATGAGCTTTTCGACAGGTCAAAAAGAATCCATACTATCTCTCATTGGAGTGGCACTTGCATTCATCAGAGAGCTGTGCTGATTGCATGGCAGAGTGTTAGGGTGTGGTATTACTAGGTCTCTACAAAGTGTTGAGTTTTCAAATATCAATGTTTGCTTACCTTTCACTGTGCCGGTAGACACAACAGAATTGTCACACCATATTTCTGGGGTCAAGTTTCCAGGAAAGCACCTTTGTATTCCTTGAGTCCATGAAAGCACATGCCATGTGTAAATCTTGCACTTCAGAGAGCACATGAGAGTACCACAGTGGTAGGATTTGCTGCATCAATATTCTTGGTGCATAGATGGTGAGCCAGCACAGTTTTGAGGAGGAACACACTTGGATGAGTGGCACCTATATTTCATCAAGAGTGTCGGAAATGGTGCATGTATTGACAACGAATATAGCATGTTACAACGCATGCTATTTCATCATGTTCCTTTACAACGCGGTCGTTACAACGACTGCATTGTTAGAACGCGATACCTTTACAACGCAAGTCATTAGATCGACTTGCTGTAGGGGGCACGCCGGACTTAGGAATAGTATAATTTATTATTCCAACTCCAGCCTGCGCAACAGTAGGGAAGGTGTTAGAATAGTAAATTATACTATTCCTTAGGTTAAAGCACCCCCTACATCAAGTCGATCTAATGACTTGCGATGTAAAGGCATCGCATTCTAACAACGTGGTTGTTGTAACAACCGTGTTGTAAAGGAACGCGATGTAACGACCGCGTTGTAAACGCTGTTTCCCATTGACAACATCACTTAGTCTGACATGGAAGTTATCACTGGGTGCTTTCTGTGTTACTTGTCACAGTAGAAAATGCTGATGATTGTCCATTCGGAATGAGTGCTTGAAGCCACAAAGACTGGAGCCTAGTCATTAGGAGGATTTGTGTTTTGTAAAATATGTGGAGATTAGCAGCTACAGAGCCATTTAGAGCACTTTTAGTGACATCACATGTCTTTTTGTAGGCGATTAAATCGTTTTTAAGTCCTCAACAGTTGTCTCCAATGAAGGGCCAGTGGTGAAGGGACTCCCATCATGTTGAATTGGGAAATGGGCGATTGACAACCATAATTTCTTCATTTAGTTGTTGCTTCTTTTATTTGAGGTCATATGGGGGTTGGTGAGGCATCGTGTCTACGTTTGGTACGTATTGCAGTGTTGGGGCTTTTTTGCTTCTAGAGGAATTTGCGATAAAAAGAGATGGCATCGCTCAAAGCCCACTTTAGGTTTATCATCTGACAAGTCTTGGCACGATTTTAAGAAATGAAGCTGGACAGATGATTGGCAGATAGAGAGAACAACATTATTGTGGGTTCCCATCAGGCTCACTTGAGGCCAAACACTTGAAAGCATCAGTATGGCCGTGCAACAATGTGTTAGCTGGTCGGTGAGTGAGCAGGTATGGCATTGACCAGCTGGGTTCAGTTAAAGCAAGTGGCATCATGGGTCACAGTATGAGGTAACATAACATGGAGGATGTAGCAATTGGTAAGTGCAACGAAGAGGGGACTCTGAATAGACAATATCAAATCCTGTGTGACATGCTTTGTTAATTAAAAGTGCCATGACTTTAAAGGACTCCCCAAATAGGCACAGATGAGCCTGAATAACCCTTTCTTTCGATTCATCGAAATCAGAGAGAGCAATATGACTCAAAGACTGACAACTAAGGATTTGGTAATAGTGACAGGGAGCCTCTATGTCCATGTAGATTGCCAACCTCACTTCACTTCCCCCACTCTTCCATGAAAAATTTAATTTAACATTTTTTATATCCCTACATAAAGTGAATTGGGCTTATGTTTAGATTTTGTAAGTGTTAGGTTTTTTGGAATTAGGATCATACATGGCTATATTACTACAGTTTTTTAAATTAATTTTGCACTACTTTTATAATTCAGAATAATAATGTTCAATGGAAAACACTATGAAGTAAAAACTTGAAGAAAATACATAATTAAGGGCCTCATTTAGACGTTGATAGTAACTGGAAATTTGCCAAAATAATGAATTTTCCAGACCACCCACCACTGGCAGCTACTTCCTGATTTAAAGATCAGGGGATTATGATTATACTGTTGCCGAAGCCTCTGCTGACTCCACAATTAGAAAAACCTTCTTGATGGTACTAATGATACTGCACGTGGAGTTGAAAGGTCTGCCTTCTCTAGGGCGTGTCTTCAGTTATCATGCTTACCTGTTTTCTCCTGTGCTTATCTGTTATGTGCAGCATGAAGGTCTCCCACAGAAAAACTACAAAAACATTCCCTGTGCAGGGAGAAAACTTCTTGTGCATCATGGGCATTGTTTTCTTAAGTTCCAAAGACAGACCTCTACTTTGGGACAAATTGATAACAAGTTAGCCATGCCATCAAGTATCAAAGTATCTCCAGCCCTGGAGGTCAGAGCCGCTTTGCCAAAAAAAAAAAAAAACCTTAACCCAGGGGATATTCTAATTTTGCAGGATGTCTAAATAAAATCCAAAGAAAAGATCACAAACAATTGGCTTTAATAGGTCCGGTAAAGAAAACCCTTTAGTGGCAACATAGGGGGCGGGGGGTGTAAAGTACTCATAGGTAAGGTAAAAGTTATTGAACAATATTGATCATTTTGCTTTACACAGGACAAGAAGTACATCACAGTAGCAACAAAGTATGGTCAAGTTCAAGGAACACAGCTTGGAGTTAAGGGAATAGACAGAGCTGTCAATGCATGTTTTGGAATTCCCTTGGAGCACTGAGATTCTCTCCTCCGGAACCTCCTGAGCCATGGAACGATGTCAAGGAAGCAACGGCCTACCCTCCAATGTAAGCAAGAAGTGTTTGATTGCCATATGTCAGCTCTCTGGTATGGGCACATACACCCATACAAATGTAATAAATGTAAATAAATAAATGTCATTTAGCACCAAAACACACTGGTGGAAATTCCAATTAATTAGGTAGGATGAAATGTTTTCTACTGGACAAAGGTGTGTGTATACATTTTTGGATGTTGGACTGTGCATGTCTGGTGGACAAAAATAGGAAAGTCTACTGGTAAATAAAATACCAACTGAAAAAACTAAGCACCTTTAGCGACCAACAACCAGTTCCTCAACTAAAAAACATTTGTAATCGGATCAACTGGATTATTTTATAAGAAAAAATAAATTAAAATGAGATAGTTAAATACCTGAAACACATTGGCATCTCAATTTACGAAGAAGAAGACCTTGTGAAGTCCCTAGTCACTCTTATCAGTTTGTTTGAGTACATGTATAAACATAGGATAAAGTATAATCTTATGAGCACCATTGTAATTCATATCCTGTGACCATTTGATCCAAAATGATATCAAGATGGCGCTACTACGAAAACAAGCATTGGAAAAACCAATAGATCTCGCCTATGTGACCTATTGGTTTTGTCAGTGTTTAGTAGCTGTGCTGTACAGCATCACAGCTGTTGCACAGCATGGTTAAAATGAATAAAAAATAAGCACTATGACATGACCAGGGTTCATTCAATTTTTTAGAAGTGTATTGCGCTGGGCGCATCATACCGCCTTTTATTATTAGCTGTGTGCTCACAAGGCAACACAGAGGGAGGGCGGGAGAAAGCAAGGGTGGGAGGAGAGGACAGGAAAACGGGTTGGGGAGCACACAGGCAGTGCAGAGTGGGCACGAGGGGCTGGGAAAGCAGAAGGACAACAGAGGATGAAAAGAATGGAGCTAGGTGCAAGCAGATGGACTATGCAAGGTAGGGAGGAGGGGCTTTGAGGAAGCAGACGGAAAATGGATGGTGGGCGGCAGGATATGTGGGCACGCAGACGGGCAATGGAGAGTGCCTAGCAGGGGTTGGGGGAGGAATACAGATGGGGGGAAGTACACAAGGCAAACAGATGAATTTTTTTTTTATTCTTGTAGGGTGCTTAAACAAAACAAAATAAGTAGCACCTGAAAAAACGAGCAATGAAAGGACACACTAATGCGCCCATGCTCTAGGTGAGGAAAACACAGGAAGAGGAAGGAAGCCTACTGAAGCTCATAAATAAGAAGCAAGACAATGAGAGTAGCAATGAAGCAATAGGAGGCCTCTAAGCCCTGGTTGAGGGTAAGACAGAATGCATACTGGCAGAATTGACAGCCCCCAGAATGATTTTGGACTTCTTCCCAGACCGCATGAAGAATTTCTTTTGTTAAACTGTCTCTGCAAGTCCCAATTTACCCAAGCCCAAAACTCATGGCCCCTTAAATGGACTTTTAGAGACATTCCCCTATGTCACGTTAGATTCCCCAAATGTGGTTTAGACCAACACTTTCCAGCTCCTTTAAGATTCCTGACCGAGCTTCTGAAATGTTGTTGTTAATATTCCTTGTACTCTTTTTCCTATTCCCTATTGTCTTTTGTAAATTCATGCAATGAGCAGTTATGTGCCTTAGTTTATACTGTAGAGAATTCAAATGTTAAATGCCTAAGAGAGACCAAGCTAGATTGCATTCTGAGCATCAGATTTTAATGTTGTTGTTCTGAATAGCGGCCACAGAGCTGCACGTTTGTTTTATTCTTGTACACTTACATTTTTAAGGAGGCTAGGCCTCCCCGTTGCCATATTATATCTATATAGTTTGATTTTGAGAGTAATCTACTTAAATCTAATCTCAAATTTGTAATAAAGACTCTTGAATTGGCTACCGATTCCTAGTCCTCATTGTGTAGCCAAATTGGTTGCACTGTTAATAAATTGATCGGACAAGGCATGCTAACGCTCTTTCCCCTCAGAGAGGCACAATAAGGTCCATCGGAGGATCCAAGATTAGCAAGTAAGTAAAGCAGAGTTAAATGCTCCAGACTTGAACTACATCCTTGAGGAAAGAGGTTGGGCCCGGTATCGAAAGGTCTATTCCGCAGGACCAAATCGAATAGCACGTTGGATGGTTCTGTCCACTGACGAGAGGAAGTTAGGGTGTTCAATCTAGAATTTGCCCAGACACAGTACAAACCCAATGCCCATGGTTCGGTCAGAGCAGTGATGGAGTATCGCCGATGTGGAGATGACTTGTAGCAGCGGAGGAGTGTGAGTATTAATAGGGCTGCGTGTTGTATTTGCCTATGCTTAGATTGCAGTGTTTTGTAATGGCTGTGTGCTTGTAATGCAGGAGCTCATCTAAGTAGATGTGTGAATGTGGTGCTTAGTGCAGAGAAGTTGAAGTGGTTAACGAGTCCATTGAGGCCTAAGATCCCGGGATATGCACACCTAAGTGGTGGTCTCTGTGTAGAAGACACTGGGTGTAGATGTCTGCTGTGTTGTGATGCTAATCGTAAGACTTCATTTTTGAGCTAGGGATTTTGTTCCTTGTATGATTGTGAGAAGTGGTTTGTATATTTGACACAGGGAATAACTGTATCAATCTGAGCGAGATCCTGCTGGTCGAGGTTTCACTCAAAGTGAGTGTGAAGCTGCGCTGGAATTGGTTGCATACGCCATCGAGAGCTGCACTGGTGTTGGTTTTGTTTGGTGAACAAGGAAATTGTGGGTGAAATTTGTTTCCTGGTCTCAACGGAAATCATTTGTGAATGATTCTGACTAAATTTAACCAAAAATGAAATTCTAAAAGGCCATGAGAAATATAGTATGGGGAGATGTGACCATACCCATTAGAGAAGGAAGAGAAACACCACCTGAGGGTACGCCAGGTCACACTATGATGACCAATGAAGGATTTCATACATGCCTTTGGTTCGCGCAATGGCAGAAGATCACTGAGAAAGATGGGGTATTGCAGTTTCCCCTCTATGGGGCATTACATTTAAGAATTATTGACTTTTGAAGCACTTAATTGCTTTTGAACATGCTGCGCATTGCAAAGAGAGAGATAAATATCAGGGAAGAATTAAGAGAGCCACAAACACTTATGTGGATGCTAGGTGGGATGCTCAACAGAAAGCTTGGAGGACTGCCATAATTGAGTGAGCCCTATTATATCCTGTACTGACAACAGAAGGAGAAGAATGTGAAAGCACAGGAAAAGGAAAAAATATTTGGACACAGAGAAAATGAGAAAAATCTTGAGGATAGTGACAGGAAACTAGATGAGGATTTTGTGACTGAATTGTTACTAAATAGCCCACCTCGTATAATGAAGTTCCAATTGCTGGACTGAGCAACACTCCTGTTGATGGTATTTTTGATGTGCCCTCTGCACCGTTAAATCCAAACTCAAATTTACCTGAGCAGAGTTCAGTAGCGACAATTCCTTCCATTTCACATGCTTTAAACCCTCCAGATGCCCTGACGGGCTCTGTTACCATAGGCCCTGTGGTTCCTTTGTACAAGCCCGGATCCACATGAAAAGCCACACATACTTTGGCTGTTCCTACAGGAAAACCACTGTAAGTGATACTTTAGCAAGCTCAGTCCCAAGACAGGCCCCATAAACTCCCATGCTTCCGATACGAGGGGAAAACTTTAGGTGTCTCCAATGCAACTTTTGCCTCTAACCCGACAGAGATTGACTGATCCCAAAGGTTTTCTCAGAGACCGTCACCTTTTTTCACACTGAATTCAGGTGCCCCACCAATGATGAATTATAGTTTCCCAAGGACAGAAGCACCCACAGGAACGCCACCTGCAGGCATATCCCTTTTGCACTCACCACCTGCCTTAAGCAGTGGTACCTATAGTAGAAAAATAATTAATACTCCAGCAGAGAAACCTGGTATTACAGCCCGAGAATTTGATGACTGGCTTAAAAGCATAGATACCCCAAAAACTTGTGGAAATGCTGGCACAAATGGCAACAACACTGCTCAATCTCCAGAGAGAGACAGGGCTATGGATGTAGCCAGATTGAAAATAGACATGGAAGAATTGATAGCTGGACTCTTAACCTGACCAGATTAAAGGTTTATAAAGAAGAGGAATAACAGTTCCTCTTCAAAGATATAACTAGGCTTGCAGGGCAAGCTCATGACCGCCTCTCAGAGCTAGCATAAAAACATGGAATTGATATCCAGAGGTCTAAGGTAATACAGAGAAGATATAGGTTGGACTTCAGTGATCAAGATATTCTTAACATGTGCACACCCGGAATGAAATTGCAGATTAGAGATACCTTATGTCAGGAAATGGAGTGAGCTGGATAAGTGGGAAGGAAGATGGTTGAAGAAAAAGGAGTCCAAGAAAGTCAAGATACAGATGCCTCCATCAGGAACAGAGGAGGATGAGGAGAATGTACACATGCTTCCTATGAGAGAGGTGCCTGGTAGAGGGTATATAGATGGGCCATGGAGTAGGGCTGCCCTTACATCCTTTACAAATGATTTCCCGAAATTGAGAGAGAATCCAGTTGAATGGCACAGACTGGTTGAGTAATTTGTGAACATTTCCAAGGTTTTGTGGAAAGATTTAGACACATTGTTTGAGATTGTGATTCCAAGTGACTTGTGGACAGAGTGTAAGATTTGGAACCGATGAGGCATCCTCATACACAAGCTCCATCCCTACTAGTGATGAAGATATATCATCAGGTATTTATCCATTTGAAAAAAAAATCTCTCCTAAATCGATCGACTGAGTCAAAATTGAACGGACGACCGAGAAGTCTAAAGAATCGATTCATGCCTAATATGAGAGATTGTTCCAGGTCTGTAAACAGTTCAGTGGGACAGAGAATATCTCAGAGAAGGAGATGGGACATTTAGTTTACCGATTTGTGCATGGGTTGAGACCCAAGGTTAGCTCAATGATTCAACAGCACTTGATTTGTTGGCACAGCAAGCCCATTGATGAGATCCTGCGATACGCCAATTATTTCAGCGACAAATTGGAAATGAAACATAAAAGGTTGAAGGAGAAGTTAAAGATTGCACAAATAAAGGTAGCACAGAGAGGTCAGAATCAGTCATATATTGATAATGCTGTTTCTATGCAGGGAGGATATCAACAGGTCCCAATGATGCAAGGTATTAATGGTTTCCAACAGCAAGGCTTTCTGCCTCAGGGTAGTGCACGAGGTGTGCTGATTGGTCCAGGAATGAGTGTTGATGTGCCGACTTTGAAGAAAATTAACCCTTGCCACGTTTGTGGCACGTTAGGGCATTGGAAACGCAAATGCCGATTTAATTCAAGCAATATGATGAATGAAAATCAGGTTCAGAAGGGTGGATTTGTGCAGTGGCAGGTAAATAATATGGTCCAGACACAACAGGGACAGAGGCAAAGAGTTCAGAATTCTAATGTGCCCCAAGCTCAAACAATGCTGGTTCCCCAAGCCCCAATGCCCCAGCAGTATGGCAATGTACAGAGGTACCATACAAATTAAGTCCCGAATGTAAATACAAATCCCTTTGCGAATCAGAACAGGACTCAACAGTATTCCATGATGCAAACGAATGATTTCAACTCAGACCTGTCATAATGACGGGGCCTGAGAGGGGAGGAAGGTTGCGTGCAACCTTAGAGGTAGACCAGAGTGGTCCCTATGTAGATGGTGAGGTAAACGGGAACCCTGTCTCATTCCTTGTTGTCACTGGTGCTTCCCTCTCTACTGTAAGAACAGCAGAGGTTCCAAACCTACCCCTTTCGGGGGAAAGAATCAAAGTTATAGGTGTTGCAAATAAACAAATGACTAGCCCAGTTTCAGGAGCGGCACCTGTCAAAATAAGGTCTTTCAAGGATTTTCATTGCTTTGTCAATCAACTTGGACGAGACCTTTTATGTAAACTAAATTGTTCCATTTATTGCACTCCAAATGGTATTGAGTTCCATACTCACAATGAGGACATGGTTTTCAAAATTGCCCGACAGAGATCCGACATTGGAATGTATCATATGTTAACCAAAGACAATCTACCCTAAGAGTTGAGAGATACAGTCTCACCTGAGTTTTGGGATTTTTCAGGTAAAGATATTGAAAGGTGTCAAAGCAGTCTGCATTACTGTGAAGCCAAATGCCGAATTTTCAAGAATCCCAAAAATACAATCTGACCCCTGAAACTATTGTTGGGATTACTCCTGTGATTTACTCTATGACTGAGCAAGTTATTCTAAAGGAGATTATGGGGAGTCCATGTAACTCACCCATTATGGGTTTTCAGAAGCCCAACGGCAAGCACTGTATCATACAAGGCCTTTGAAGGGTCAACTCAATTATCATCCACTGTTGTCCTTTGGTACCGAATCCCGCTGTGATATTGTTTCAGATTCCGTGTGAGGCCGAGCTGTTCTCTGTCATTGATTTGTGTCAAGCCTTCTTTTCTATTCCCATTGCATGACGATAGCCAGTTCCTCTTCGCTTTCCATTTTGGCAGACGAGTCTTGGCATGGTGCATAGTCCAACAAGGGTATACCGAGAGCCCCTTGATCTTTAATCAGATACTCAACATAATCTAGAATCTCTAGTGATGCCTCAGCATTCAGTCCTAGCTTAATACATCGACAACCTGTTGGTGGCGTTGAATACCCAAGAGGCTTGTAAACATGACACTATTGCCTTGCTAAACCACTTAGCTGAGAATAGACATAAAGTGTCCCCAACCAAACTGCAATTCTGCCAGAAGAAAGTCCTGTACCTAGGACACCACATTGAGAAGGGTGGACGGAAGGTGTGCCAAGTAAGAATCTCGGCGATTCTGAAAATGAATCGGTAAACCACTCAGAAAGAAGTCTGAATGTTCTTGGTAATGGTGGGCTACTGCCGACAGTGGATTCCCAACTTTTTCCTGATGGCCAAACCTCTCCAAGGTTGATACACAAAGACGTGTCTGATCCGGTACAATGGGATGACTGCTGTATGCGTGCCTTCACAGAGCTGTGAGAATGTCTCTGCCATGCCCCAGCTCTGGGAATGCCTGATTGCAGTAAGTGCTTCACCTTATTTTGTAGTGAGAGAGAGGACTGCACTCGCTCAGAGATTACCCAAATTCATGGCAATGCGCGCAGACCAGTAGCCTACTTTTCCACTACTCTTGGCCCTGTAGCTACCGTACTGCCCAGTTGCCTTAAAGCGGTTGCTTCCACATGTGTAAGTTTAGAGCAATGTGAATGCATAGTTTTGGGCCACCCACCACAGTGTTTGTACCCCATTCAGTTGAAGTGCTGCTGACTCATACCCAAACACAGCCCTTGACCAACAGTCGGCTTACCAGGTATGAGCAAATCATCCTGGGTGCCGAGAATGTCACCCTTAGACGGTGTACATTTTTTAACCCTGCCACTTTATTGCCCCTCCCCGGGAATGAATTTGTGACTGATGAAGTTAAACATGATTGCCTAGATGTTACTGAACTGTGCGCAAAGCCAAGACCTGACATACAAGATATGCCACTACCTGAATCAGATCATGTGTTGTTTGTTTATGGCTCCTGTTTACATGACCATGATGGAAATTTAAAAGCTGCCTACGCAGTCTGCACTGTTGCAGGTGTGGTTGAAGCCTCCTGGCTTCAAGGAGTGTTTTCAGCACAAGTGGCCAAATTGATTGCCCTTACCAGAGCATGCTGTGTTTCAGAACAGCTGCGAGTAACAATTTTCACTGATAGCCAGTATGGATTCAGTGTTGTGCATGACTTTGGGGAGTTGTGGTCCCAACGTGGATTCATGACCTCATCTGGGTCACCAATCTGCAATGGAGAAAGCATTTGAAACCTCCTCCAGTCCCTACAACTGCCTATCCAAATTGCTGTAGTCAAATGGGCAGCCCATAGGTCAGGTATAGACTATGTTACAATTTGGAATAAGTATGCTGATGAGACCGCACGTTACTGCGCACTACATTTTTGCACCTTTAATGGGGAATACATCAATGAAAGTTCAGATGTCGAAAATAGGAGCTTGTTGTCTGCTGGTGATACTTGGGAGGAAGTTCAGAGATTGCGGGAAGAAGTGCCAGAAACAGAACAGCAAGGTTGAATCAGAGCAGATTGTGTCAAAAAAGCTGAGGATGAAGTATGTGTTTCAACTGATGGAAGACCAGTGTTGCCTGATAGCCTGTTGACTCCAAAGGTAAGACAGTGCCATGGTCCTGCGCATGGAGGGATAGAAACAATGGCACACCTCATCAGACAAACGTGGTTTGACCACAGATTCAGACTGATGGCTGAAAGTTTGTGTCACAAGGAAGGAAGACACCAGTAATCATGAGTCACATAGGGCGATTAGTAGGTCCCTTCAATAGAATGCAAATGGATTTTATAGAGATGCCCATCTGCAATTAACTGAGATATGTCCTGTGATTATGTTCTTCTTTTTTTTGTGGGTTGAGGCTTACTCCACTAGGAGGAATGATAGTTTCACAGTAGCTAAGCTATTTGTGAGGGAGATAATACTGCATTTTGGTTTCCCGACTTCTCTAGAGTCATAGCGAGGAACTCATTTTCATAATGAGGTCATGAAGAAGTTGTGTGCAGAATTGCATGTTGAGCAGTGACTACATTGCAGTTACCATCAGGAGGCTTCCGGAATTGTGGAGCAAGTCAATGGAACATTTGAATCCAGATTAGCGAAAGTGTGTGCTTCTACATTTCTGAAATGGCCTGATGCGTTGTCTCTTGTGTTGATGAGTCTGCAACATACCCCAGACAGGAGAACAGGATTGTCGCCCCATAAAATCATCATAGGGAGGGCTATGAGTCAGCCAGCAGTGCCTGTGAATGTGCTTGTGAACATTACAGATAGCATAATTCTTGATTATGTAAAGGACTGGCTGATGTGGTGCATTCTGTGTCTTGCCAGGTTGGAGAGGCTACTGCCCCACCTCATCAGGAGCAGTGCCATGAACTTAGTCCCCACAACTGGGTGATGGGGAAGAAGCACGTGCGCAAGTCATACTTGGAGCCTCGTTGGCGTGGGCCATGCCAAGTGATTCTGGTTACCACTACTGCTGTAAAGTATGGAGGTCTCAAGAATTGGGTACATGCTGCTCGTACTCGCAGAGTCCTGTTTCCCCTTGATGATATAACAGCACCTGTTCCTGATGTGCCTGTAGTTACAGTAAGACAGAGGTAGCAAGTTAGTCATGCTGTTGGGGATCAGCAAACTGCTGGGACAGCACTCATTTGGCCTGAGGGAGGTTTCAAAGAGTCAACTGTGGTCGGTTCTCAATCGGACCAATCCAGTAGAATTGCCTGCGCCGGATTTAGTTGCCGGCGAAGGGTCTAGTGCAGTAGTAATGTGAGTTGTACCCAGAGACTGATGGCCCAGAAGATAGGAGAGAGGAAAACGCTGTCTGACTGAAGTGCTGGTGCCCCGCACCATCCCCGAGGGCACTGGTGAATCCAGCCAAAGTGAGACGCAAGGCGAAGGGCCAGCAGTGAAAAGACTGAAAAGAGCAAGGATACCCTGTCAGAGGTACTCTTCGCCTGAATGGATTTACTTGGCAGCCAATGATTGGGAGAGACCATTTCACACCTTTTGCTATAACAATTTGCATCCACCTGAACCTCCTTGAATTGAACTTTGTGGCTGAACTGAGATTTGAAATTGCATTGCCACTAGAAACACTGACTTAATTTGTTCTGGAAGTGATCATCAGTGAATTCTAACTGTGCATATACTAAGATATACCTTGAAATTTTGAAAAAAGACATTTGAGCTGTGCTTTGCTGCTTGTGCCAAGAGAAAGAATTAACTTCAAGAAAATAATTGCTGCAATCTTCTAAAGCTAAAGGTCTTTCACTGGAGAACTCACGGAGCCAATTGAAAGATCCCTTAGGCGCAAACTCATATGTGCAGGAGTATTTGGTGTTGCAAACATAGTATTAGTTATTTTGCTTATAATTTTTCAGTTTGCCACTTCTTCTGCATGATGATGAGCTTAGGCCTACCCGCACACCCCAAAAGCCTAATCCTACTAGTAATAGTTTGCCCGCATTAAATGAGAAAAACGTACACATGGATGCTTCCAGAGGAGATTATTCATTGAATCTGTACACAAAACAATTGTATGAATATGTTGACACTATGGATGCTAGGGATTGCTGCATTTGCATGCAATTACCTGCGTAAGTAGCCAAGGGAAATATATTCCCTTGACATATGGCAACACATGTAGTTTATTGACAAGTTTATTTTGCGGGAAAGGTCATTTCCAGTATTATTACTCAAATCAAGATCTAGTTCTTTCTGAAATTCCAGTGCTGAAGCACTTGAATAGAGTAGACACCAAGGGGCATATCAGCAACGGACGGCGATAAATAACGCAAAGTGCGCTTAGCGCTTTTGTATTTATCGCCGTCTATTGCTGGAATTTATCGCCCTGTTAGTGCGTTATTAACAACGCGTTTCTCCAGGGCGATGTAAATTCCAGCGATAGCTGGGAAATCACCGTTTTGCAGGGAAGATCGCTGGTTTTCCAGCGATGTTCCCTGCAAAACGGCAATATGCTTGATGATACGACCCTGTGGTCGTAACACAAGAATACACCCCCCATGTTAAACATACACGAGTCAGGATTTTAGCAGACGTTAGTTTTTGGCGAAAACAGCGGTTTTCGCCCAAAACTAACGTCTGCTAAAATACGTGGGCCTCCTTGTAAATATCGCGATGTGCACATCAGCGATAATTTACAGGGAGTACTGCCCAGTGACGCCCACTTTGCATCTCATTAGAGATCCAAAGCGAGGCGTCGGGAAAACGGGTGCTAACATGCGCTAATGCATGTTAGCATCCCCTTGTAGATAGGGCGATAATATTATCTCCGCTTTTTTGGCTTTTAAAGCCAAAAAAACGGAGATAAGGCCCTTGTTAATATGCCCCCAAGATGGCGGATGGAAGGAGAGACCTTTTAGCAAAAGCTGCTATCCATTCAAAAGTTCCACCCTGGGCAAAAGAAGAGAGTGAACATAGAATAGTGGGAAACATGGCCGCACTTGCACTAGATTGGCAACATAAAGGGAGATTATGCTTCACTATTAGAAAATCTTCACCTGACATAAATTTTGTAGGAACGAGTAAATGTGACCACACATTTGAAGTTCGAGGAAACTGGGGATTGCATTGGGATAGAGGAGATCCTGTGTTCCCTGGAATATATTAGGTTTGTGGGAAAAGTGAATTTTACAGGTTGTTCAAGAGATGGTATGGAACACGCAATTTAGGAATAGTCCTTTATTTAAAATTTATCATGTGGAACAAATTGAGGATTCGGCAAGGGAAACAAGAGTGAGAACCAAGAGGAGAGCAAGTGCCAGTGAAATAGTAGGTGATATTTTTGGTGCCTTGATTCCAACCGTATAAGTGATACTCAACTCACACAAGATTAGAAAGCTTTTTACTGGAGTTGACAAGTTAGCTACCAGTACAGCTGGAGGATTCTTAGATATTGATACAGAAATGGTTGCCATAAGATCCATGGTTTTGTAAAACAGACTTGCTTTAGATGTCCTTCTCGCGAAGTAGGGTGGAGTCTGATGGATGTTAAGGTTCAACAATGTTGTACCTACATCCCAGACAGGAGTAAAGACTTGGAAGAAAAACATTAGCAACATCACTGACTTACAGAAAGATTTGAAAGGGTTAAGAGCAACAGGTGCTTGGGAAGCAATACAGAATGGATTTTCTGCCATAGGCAGATGGTTTGATAACATAGGAAGTGGACTTTTTGGAAGCATTTTAAGACCCTTAGTGATATTTGCTCTTTGTGGATTGCTTTTGCTTATGATTTTGAAAGTGTGCAGGCGTGCACAAGTGAAGAAGGGAGTGAAGAGGAAGAGAGTAGATGTAGAATTACTCTGAGCAGTTATGTACCTTAGTTTATACTAAAGACAATTAAATTATTAAATGGCTGGGAGAGACCAAGCTAGATTGTATTCCGATCATCAGATTTTAATGTTGTTGTTCTGTATAGCGGCTACAGAGCTGCTCGTTTGTTTGATTCTTGTACGCTTACATTTCTTTAGGAGGCTAGACCTCCCCGTTGACATATTATAAGCATATAGTTTGATTCAGAGAGTATCTACTTAAATCTAATCTAAAATTTGTAGTAAATTGTTTTCGCTGTTAATAAATTGATCGAACAAAGCATGCTAACTCTCTTTTCCCCCAGTGTGATGCAAAAAGGTCCATCGGTTTACCAAGTAAGTAAATCAGAGTTAAATGATCCAGTCTTGAGGAGTTCCTCCTCAAAAGAGGTTGGGCCCAGTATCGAAAGATCTAATCCACTGGATCACCTCAGATTGTGAATAGCCCCAACCATAGTGTTGCCACCACATAGGTTTTGGAGAAACTCATGCAGGCCCCACCCCAGCTTCCGTGCAGTATCCAACCCCATCCTTGACATGAAGCAAGATGGCAGGGATAACTTTGCCAGAGGTGTTCTTGCCACTGTTGCTGTTGCCCACCAATTTACCAGTAAACTTGACCCCCCTGCTGCTGCTTCTATTAATTGATCTCGTTTTCCAAGCTTTCTAGTTGCATTTTCTATTTTTTATCATAAATAACCATATGTAGCATCTCAAAATCTCCCTTTCCTCACTCTCTGTCCATCTTTGCAGCTCTCTATCCCACTTACTCTCTCTCAGACTCCTACCACGGGTTCAACTTTTACTATTTACTTCCATTGACCTTTCCCTTTCTTGATTTTCATCCTTTACATCTAGTGGGTTAAATTTGCCAGCAATCTGATGCCTCTATTATTTCCACCTTCTCTCAGATTGTTTCTGAAACCTTTCCTGCGAATTAAATCTGTGTATGCTTTCTTACTTAAGCCTTGCTGCAGCTATTGGTTGTATATGCCATCAAGTGACCCTATTCTCATACACCCATCACTTCATTGCATCCCATGAACGGTTACTTAGCTCTTGCCTCTAACCCTTGAACTGTATCTGATTGAACCTCGTTTTCTCTTTTCCCCGGGCTAATTCCCTTTTGTCTTACTCATTCTTCCATTTAAGAAATGTTTCTTGGATGGAAAAAAATTCCTTCTGTCTTAAGTGGGGTTCTAGTTTTGGGACTGGATCTGCCTGGGATTCTGGTGTCTAGTGGAGTTGGTACCTATACCTCCCACTGTTGCCTTTGTACAGAATATAGGCTTTATCTTCAATGCCCGTCTTTTTTTTACTCTTATATCTCCAGGCTGATGTCTATCTGTTCCTGCTGCTGACATTAGCACACAAGAGTCTTTCCTTCCTTCCAGCACACATTATAAAAAGTGTTATTCACTTCCTTATTCTGACCGCAATGGTTTTGCTGTCCCTCAGACTTCTTTAACCCATTTTCAAATCATCCAAAACTTCACAACTCATCCAATTCTTGGTAGAAACAAGCTCTCCAAAGTTTCAGCTCATCTTCAGGACCTGCCAATGGGTCACCTATAGGCCCAGCCCAGTCTGGGTTTCTATCATTCCACAAGGAAAGAGTGAACTATTCTTGGTTTGGTGTTGCATTGGAGGCAAGTTAATAGAGAGTTACTTCATGCAGGACGTTTGTTCGTTCATAGTCAAAACCAAATTGGAAAATCCATGCATAAATGTTTTAAAGCTAGAGGAAATTATGTTCATATGCCTAGTTGCAATGTCAACACTATAGGATCTGAGTGACTTTGTTATCTGTGTATGGAAATAGGTGAACTCAGGAGGCATAGTAAGGAGTCACAGATAGGAACCAGACCACTGGAATACAAAGAGAGTGCATGCACCCTTCTCATGCACCTGCATAGATGGTGTGCACCCTACTGTAAAGTATACATTGTCTCCAGCACACAGGCAAAAGCTGTGACTTAAAAACGTGTATTGCAAGCAGTGGAAAACAGAAACCCTGAGTGGAAATTCACTCACCGCTCAATGGTTCTGTGAAGATAGTCCTCTTACTCCCAAGGGTGGTCCTGAAGACCCCAGGACATTGGTGCGGGTCACAGACAACGCCCACTACTGTGTGACTGTCAGGCCCTACCTCAAATATCAGGTTGTAGGGAATGCTGGCAAATGCTGAAAAGCAAGTCCCCACCATAAAGCCAGTCTATATGCAGTGCAACCTACCTTAAGAGCCCACAAATTATTCTGCACTATATCTCTGGAAGATGACTGATGTCTTTGGAGACACAACTCCCTGAAAGGATTGTCCCACTCTGCCTGTAGACAAAGCAACATGCATTTTTTGTATCAGTTGTCACTAACTGACAAAAGGGCTTTTGTTCTCATGACTTGGGTGAGAACAGTAGCATGAGAAGTTGTAGTGGGAGTTCACTCACTTTTAGGATTTATAAACTTTTACGTATGTCTCATGAAGCTCAGAAGCAAGATTGAACTGCATATCATTTTAAATGACAATGCTGTACATGTTTAGCATATAGATGACATATGCATACTATCCTAAAAGACTTTTCGTGGAACCTAAGCATAGCTTTATTACAACATTTCCGACATGCAAAAGAGCAATGGGCATATTTTTGAGGATGTGGTCATTTCATATAATAGAGGTAATTAGACATAACACATTAAGAAATAAGTGTACACATGACACTAAGCTACATTGCAAAATAGACTATTCAATACTTCAAAGCCTAATATTAAATTTCTTGGGCAACTTTACAGACCCTCAAGAGATACATATGGTCCCAAATTATAACTTCAGGGCTCTTGTTTACTAAATCATCTAATAGAAACCATCACTTCATCATACATCATAAAATTACAGCCTATATCTCAGAGTAATGATTGCTGTCTTGCTACAAATGTAAATGGAATGAGGACCTCAAAACAAGAGTATCCTGATGTAGGTCCCCCTAACATCCACCTCATCAGACCAAAATGGAGGCACTTTGTTGCTGATTTGGTTCCAGTGTTTGCATGCACAGCAAATAAAGACTTACTTTCTGTAGATACCATCAGCATCCTTTTTAAACATATTGATTGTTTGAAATACGTCAGTACAGGTGTTGGGCTATCTTTCTTTATCAGTGTATTTTTTTGAATAACCATTTTTCTGTAAGTTATAATCGCAAGGTAAAAAATCTTTATACCCATAAGAACTCTCTCACAGAGTTTTATTTTAATTATATGAAATAATAAGATATGTTCTGATTCATGTGCCACTCTTTACAATGTTTAAAAGTCTTCTTAAATGATTGCCACTGGGAACACATGTTCCTATGTTCATGTACTGTAATGTGGCATAGGAGCATGAGAAAATGCATTCCAACTGTGCAACAGGTCATGTCCCCTTGGAAATGAGAAAAAACTAATTTTCATTGAACATATATCTGTGAGCCTTTCTTCAATATCAAGTATCGAAGAAGCACAAAAACAGTTTCACACCTGCTCCTGGGGCCCTTTCTGTAGTATGGCCCTATGTACAGATGTAAAATAGAAATGCTCCAACAGAACACCCAACCCTCAATTGAAAATAAATACTGTACTGCCTGTTGATCATTGTTAATAGGATTTGCCAAAATTGATTTTTCTTCATATTACCATTCAACTTTTATGGTCCTGCCAGCTTTTCAACCTTCGAGAAAGGTAAACAAAAGTAAACATGCATTCATTGATTGTCATTCAACAACAATCTTTAGGCAGTTGTATAGCTTACTTTTACCTCCTCCTTACAGATGTCTTACTGATTGGATCAGGATAATAGGCATCTTTATAAATGCATTGCTATTTATTATTTATTGTGCCACTATGTATCACACCCCGAAAATAAAATAAATACATTGTATTCTATCTTTTCTGTGTGTCAACTTTTTTTGCCTACTTTTTGCCTAAGTAATATTTATACTGATTTTCTTTTTACTTGTACAACTGAATAGATATATAGCCCTTTTTGTGGAGGGAGCATCAAAATATTAGTGGCAACTAGTAGTGGAGGAAATTTTAACATATAAGAATCTATTTCTAGGCCATACATTTACTAGGAATCGAAAATACAATAATCATACATGAAAAGCTGCTAATTAAGATCATCAGAACATTCTAACATTGTATCAATAATATAGATGGTAAAAATATATGGGGATGATACTCACGAGCAATTCAAAATATGTTTCTCAGAATCGTACTTGAGCTATCTAAATCTACAATGATGTATGTTTTGAGTTACAAATGAAGTCATTAAAGAAAAAAATGGTATAACGCCTGTAGTATATTCACAAGGACTGATCAAGGTCTGGTTAAATGAGAATGTAGCAAATAATATAAAGAGAATCATTTACTGTCAATCATGGATAGTCCTACCTTTTCAACGTATAGTCATCTTATTTGCATATCTACTAGCATTTGACGTCTGAGTGACAACCTAGGGGCCGATTCCGATTTCGGCCGGAAGGGCACCGAACGATGGTCGGAGCCCTTCCGACCGAATCGGAACGTGCTGGCCGGATTCCTTTCCGACCGAGCCATTCCGATGGGCTCGGTCGAAAAGGAATCCGACTCGGATTTCCGGATGGCTTACGACGGGCTCGGAGAGCCCGACCGCCGTCCGGAAATCATTCAGTACCTCCCCGGCCGCCTCTTCACGACCGAGGGAGTACGATGGCAGTATTTCACTGCCTTTTCGTGCCGATCTTTCCGGCACGAAAAGGCAGTCGGTAACTGTCTTTGGGGGCCCCAGTAGGGCCCCCATGGGTGCGAGGCCGCCGAATGGCGGACTGGGGGCACCTATGGTGCCCCTCTGTTGATCCCTGCACCCGGTGGCAGGCACCTTGGGGTGCCGGCCACAGGGTGCAGGGATGAACTGCACCCCTGCTTTTCACAATGCAAGCATGCAATCCGCTCGGAATGCATGCTCCCATTGTGAAGTATACGAGTGCGACCGCACAGGGTTCGGTTGCATCGTACTTGCAGAGGCCGTAACCGACGACAGCAGGTCGGTCGGTTATGGCTCCAGGACGATGTCGGACGGACCTGAGTCCGTCCGACATCGGAATCGGCCCCCTAGTCTTTCTGATAAATCAAGATGAATTCAAAAATGTTCTTTCTTACTACAGTTTAATCATCTGTTTGTGCATTACACTCAAAATCTAGGTTTTATTTCCAGTCTGTCCCTTTCTGTATTGCCTTCAAACACTATACAACAAATTGTGATTTGGTAACACCATTATACATCTCCACTTTCGATTGAACCTATGAACACTTATGTTTTCCATACACTTAATATCTTGCTATTTCGATGTTTCTTTCTCTTTGTACATCATCACATGTTCATTCATTCTCTTTCTGTTGTATGAAATGACGAATATTCCCCGTCTTCTCTAAATTATCTGCCTCCCCATGATAGTGTTTTATAATTTATTATTCTATTTTATATAAATTATCTTATTTGATATAAATAAAATTAAAACATTACATATAATTCTATAAGACTCATTTTACTTAGTCAGATTAAATAAATGAAAAATAGATTTTCTCCACCAGTGCGCAGGTCAGACTGTAAACATAATTGTTATGATTATTACACAACATATTGATATATCTGTTTTTGTTATTTGAAGGTGCCTACAGGACTCAAAGGCAGTACAAATGATCACAGCAATCATGCAAACAGAAGTGCCAGATTTTACGGTTTCTGAAGACTGTCTTTACTTAAACATATACTCTCCAGCAGATGCTAATACATTGCAGTTGCCTGTAAGTAAACTGACCACCTGTTTATCTTCAATCATAACATATTGAAAGGGCTCCATTAACGTTTGTGAAGTGCCTTGCCTTTTAAACATTATATATAATATTTAAATGGCGAGTCACTTAGTGGTGAAAATATTTCAACAAGCCAAAATCACTGATAATATCCTGTTGAGATACTTAAGCCATCCTCTCTACTTTTCATTGTTGTCCAAAATGCACTCACTTAGCAACACCAGGATGTCTTCAACGATGAGTGGATGTCGAGATCTGCAGAGCAGCATCCTTCACCTCTTGAACTAGTTTAAGCAGGGATAAAAAATAACCTCTAAGCGTTAAATAATGGGACTGGGAGTGTCTGGTTATGAATTAAAGCAGGGGATGAATCAAGACTATGTACTGGCCTCGGGCTTCTGAGCAAATCTTTGGGCCCTAACACTTATTCCTTTACAAATGAAGGTACTGGTATTGCATAATGAAGAGTAAGATATACCTAATTCTCAGTGGCGGCTCGCAGAGGGAGTGCTGCGGGGCGGTGAGGCGGGGGAGGGGCTTGGTGGGGGGGTAGTGGAGTCGGAAATACGACGGGCAGGAGTAAAGTACGTACATAAATAAATAAAACTATTTACCTTGCGCTCGCTGCATCGCGGAGTTGGCGATGCAGCGAGCGCAAGGTAAATAGTTTTATTTATTTATTTACTTACTTTACTCCTGCCCATCGTATGTCTGACTCCACTACCCCCCACCCAGCCTCTCCCCCGCCCCGCCGCCCCACAGCACTCCCTCTGCAAGCCACCACTGCTAATTCTATGGAAATCAATGTTCTAGAGATAAATCACAGAGGATACTGTAAGGCTGGAGTTTGAGAAAGAAAATCTTAATTATAAAAGCATCACCAAAGTATCACTAATGGTCTGTCATTTTCCTGAAAGTAGAACTTCATAATGTGCATCATGTCTTATTAAAAGATTATGACCAGGAAGGGTATTCACTGATGGATTTTAGAAAAAACTTTAAAAGGTGAAGGGTGATGACAAAACTTATTCAGTGGTCTCTGTATATTTTCTTTCTAGCTAAATTATAAATGTCAAACATATGACTGTTTTTTTGTTTCAGCTTTAGAAACTACCATCACTACCTAGTAACACAACTATTGTGTTTGTTGTGATCAAAGGCAATCTCCATTATCTGCAATCGGTGCTTGTACTTGAATATGGTGCTGTTGTGTATGGGGATGAATTAACAAGAATGATTTAGGTCACTTGGCCAGGGATTAAAGGATACAAATGTAATCTTTTCTTTAGGTGATGGTATGGATCCACGGAGGAGGTATCGTATCCGGAGGAGCTTCCATTTATGTTGGCTCAGCTCTATCAGCCTATGAAAATGTTTTTGTAGTCACAATTCAGTATTGACTTGGCACACTTGAATTTTTCAGGTGAGGCATATTTTTAGAATCCCATATCATTTTGTTATCTCTCTTTAGTATATAGGGTGTAGGCGACAGCATAATTTGTTTTTATGTTATTCTATATCATGTAAGGTCACTTTTCTCATGCTCTTTTTGAGCGCTCCAAAACATTTTATCCACCAGAAGGGGTAGGGAGTAAATATACCTCGTGTAGTTTTATGTGATGGCATGTGCTATGTATGCTAATACTGCCCTCACTCACACACACAGGTGTGTGACATGCTTCATCATAGGGCTGCTTACAAAACACCCAGGTGTAGCCACGCACAGGGTGGAGCAATAGGGTGGGGGAAGACAATACAACACAAAAAGAGACAATTATATCACAGTGGCTGGGAACGACGGTAGGGATGTGTGAGTTAAAACTAGCTCAGAAGTGTCACTGTGCCTCAAACTTTATTCATAGACCCTCCGGCCAGGGTTAAAAACGTGAAGGATGGTGGTGATTGGGAGATGCAATGTGCTCCTAACACCCCTCCTTTACTGCAATGTGGTCAACATGTTTCGGCCGTGATAGTGTGCCCCACAGATATTGGGTCACGCCGGCCTTCCTCAGGACTCTACCTGTCCCAGTGATCAACACTCTCACCTCAAGTTGAGATGAGAGGAACCTGTACTTCCGTGTCGAGGAATTTCCTCTACAAAAAGTAGTAGGATTAGTGCGAGAAAAAAGAGAAGAAAACAATGAGTTAGGAGTAACCCTCTCTTATTACTTCACAGACTGTGTATTTGGTTGTTATGTGTGTACACAGTTATGCTCCCAAGTATCATTCATTCCCCAGTGTTCACAAATTAAAAATACATCAGCGTTTTAATGCATCATGCTATCGTCCAAGTGACTGCAACCACTACACACTAGTGGTCAGATGAGTGCCTACTCACCGAGTTACACCCTAAATCGAGTTTGAACTGGCGGTGGGCAAGGACAGACCCCCTCTAGTCACACTCTTAATAGTGGGAAGGAAAAGGAGAAATCAAACGGAGAAAAGAAATCATGTTAATACACCGTCTGGCACTTCTAGATATAAGAACACAGGGCAACAAGATCTCATGTGTCAGGCATTCTTAGACCCTAATGTATCCAGAATTCCCCAGCAGGGCATCTATAAATATCACTGTGGGGCTAGCGATGTTCGTACCCATAATAGATGGAATGGCCTATTAGGGTGTTGTCGGCCCACGGTGTCAGTATTCAACTATTAAAGAATTAGAAGGCACAGGTCCCGTTTCTACATTGGAGATCCACCCCAAACTAATGTTTATCAAAGGTCCCCGTTATGTAAAATTAAAGCTGGAAGACACCCAAGCGGTCAGCGAGAATATGCCCCCAGCATTACCCCCCACTCCTTACTACTCCAAGGGTGGTGCTCCTCCGTCTGTGCTTGCCTCCGTCCGTCCGCCGTGTAGGATGAGGCCAGAGCACAAACACTCCGTTTTTATGCAAGTTAGTTCGGGACGTTTGTTTAATTCCGGTCACGTGAAGCGTGTGAGGCACGCGTCGACGTGTACGGCGGAGCACATGTAGGCAGTACTAGCCCACGTGATATGTCATATGGCCCTCATATGTGGTTCCTAAGGAGGTAATTGTGTAAACACATTGCAACGGGGAGAGGCCAGAGGCTCGTCACTGGTAATTCATCACTCCAGAAAAAGGCGCCAGCTGCAAAAAATGAAACCCTGTCACACAAGGAGTAAAGAGGCTGCCGCTTCAGAGTATTTAATCACGCGCCTCACTAAGCGTCAAGATCAAGATACCTCATGCTTCTGTTCTTATCAATAATACTCCCCTCAATACGAAGGAAAAAGCACAATTGCCAAGCAACCTCCGAAGTAAGCCAGTCTGAACACCTATGTATACGGGAGGTATGTAGTACGTAGACTGCCACGGGGGGTACGTGGTATGCAGGATGCCATAACACGTAATATTAGTAGCTTCTGTTACTAACAATAATACCCTCAATACGAAGACCAAAAGCACATTTGCTAAGTAACCTCCCAAGTGAGCTAATCTGTACACCTGTGTACTCGGGGTATATAACATGCAGACTGCCACGGGGGGTATATAGTATGCAGAATGCCATTGCACATAAAGCGAGTAACTGTACCTTGGGGATACCGTGGTACTGTGTTCTATTATAAGTAATTCCCCGTTGGAAGCTGTAAAGGTACTAAGGTTTAGGTAAGGAGCACATCACCTATTGAGGGAGTGCCAGGGGATGTCATAATTAAGACCCCTCTCATGGCTCTTGAGGCGATATACCCACTTCTGTTCTCTTAGTAAGAGGGCTCTGGATTTATCCCCAACAGTGGGGTTGAATTTGGGTTTTTCTATGACAGTCCAAGTTATTTCCTTGATAGTGTGCTGCCTCTCGAGGTAGTGCGCAGTGAGTTTCGTGTTGGACCCCATGCATCTTATTGTGCTACGGTGTTCAATAATGTGTGTTTTCACCTTGCGGTTGGTCATGCCCACATATTGCATATGGCATGGACAGGTAATGAGGTATATGACTCCCTCCGAATTACAGTTTGTCTGTGACCTCTGCTCCCATGGATAGGTGAGGCCCACATCGATGGATTTCGTGTTGTTAGTAAGGTGGCACACGTTACAGGAACCACACCGTGAGTGGCCTTGTACAGGTGGGAGTTGGCCCGGTGTAAACGGTCTCCTTAGTGACGAAACCCCAGGTCTGGTATGTACTAGCATATCTTTCAGGTTGGCACTCCTCCTAAAGGAAAACAAAGGTTTTTCAATGTTCAACCCATTTAAGGTGAGGATGTTCCAGTGCTTTAATACTACTTGTCTGATTTGATGAGACGCTGTATTAAATGTAGTCACGCATACTGGTTTCTCAATGTTTGGTCGGACAGTTTTTTCCAAAAGGTTCTCCCTGTTGGTATTGATGGCTCTCTTCCTGGCTTTCTTGATGGTACGTGTAGGGTATCCCCTCTGGGTAAGCTTACTCGAGAGGAGGGATGCTTCCTCTCTAAAGCTTGATATTTCTGTACAATTGCGTCTAAGTTGGAAGAATTGTCCCACTGGTAGGTTCTCTCTGAGTGATTTAGGATGGAAGCTCTCATAGGCAAGGAGTGAATTTTTATCCGTGGGTTTGTGAAAGACCCTTGTCTGAAGTTTCCCCTCCTTAGGTTCAATTACGAGGTCCAGGAAAGGTAATCGTGTTTTTGTAATAGTTGAAGTGAAGTGGAGGAGGGGATTTCTTTGATTTAGCCAGTCAAGAAACTGGATAACAGATTGTTCATCACCCCTCCAAATCAGAAGCACATCATTGATGTGCCGACGCCACAATTTTATGTTCTCTTTTCACGGGCATAGAGGGTCGTCAATCACGTTCTTTTCAAATGCTCCTATGTACAGACCCGCCAGGCTCGGGGCGAAGGTACTGCCCATCGAGGTCCCGTGGGTCTGTAAGTAGAGCGTCCCCTCAAATTCGAAGTAGTTCCTAGTAAGTGCTATCTCTGCCAAGTTCAGTATGAAAGCACAAGGTGTTTGGTAATGCCAATCCTCTTCAAACAGAATATCCTCCAGGACCCTGAGGGTCTCTCTCTGTGGGATGTTAGTGTATAAGGCCTCAATATCGAGGCCTATGAGGAATTCGCTGTGGGGATCGAAATCCAGGTTTCTCAAGATGTTTAAGATATCCAAGGTGTCCCGTAGATACGCTGGAAGCTTCTGAACTAATGGCTTTAAGAAGAAATCAAAAAATTGTGATATACGCTCCAGTAGGGATCCAATGCCCGACACAATGGGTCTACCGGGTGGTGGTCTGGTGGCCTTGTGTATTTTGGGCAAAATATAAAAATACGGTGTTCTTGGTTGTTTCTTACTGAGATATTCTGCCTCATGTCTGGAGACCCAGTCATTCGATAAGCCTTCCTCCACCAGGGTAGCAATGTCCCTAGTTATCTCAGGAGCAGGGTCTCTAGCAAGCCTTTGATAGTTCCTGTCGTCAGAGAGGAGCCGTAAGCATTCATTGTCATAAGTGGTCTTATCCAAGGCGACAATGGCTCCTCCTTTATCCACCGGTTTGATGATAATCGCAGAGTTTTCCTGAAGTTCTTTTAAGGCCACTTTTTCGATGTTAGTTGTGAAAAAACGGTCTAGGTCCCCTTTGATATCCCGGGATACCAAAGGGGACCTAGACCGTTCTTTCACAACTCTTTCCAAGGCTACCCGAACCAGGGCTACAATTGGCCTATGATGGGGTTCCCTCCACATCCGGGTTTCCAGAATCCCCATTTTCGAGCAGCCCAGTTCCAACAACCGCAGGTTCCTTTTTTAGGTAGAGGCAGGAATACGGGCAGGGTCGAGCAGAGAGGACAACAGAGGGTCACCTGGGACGACCAGGTACAAGAACTGAACTAACGGGTGACCAGGAGCATGGCACAGAGTATGCAACCAGGGACAAGCAGGGATCATCTCTAGTAGTTAACCTTTCATCTACGACCCTTACTGATGCTCAGGAGATCCTTCTTAACAAAGGCCTTGGTTTTGTCCCTACAAACCATTTGGATCATTTCCAATTGCACCAAGAATTGGCCTCTTTCTTCAGGAGTGTCCGCCTTAAAGTTTTCTTCAGGGATACGGAAGAAGGGAATACGATGACGGGAGACACACCATTACGCCCTAAATCTACCTTCACACCACAGTTGGCCACCCTTCCACAAGAGATAGGAACCTTTGAACAAGCCGTTATACACGATCTTGAGAATTGAAGGAGACAGGATGTGCGATCCTTTTCCAATATGACTAACATCGAAAAAGTGGCCTTAAAAGAACTTCAGGAGAACTCCGCGATTATCATCAAACCGGCGGATAAAGGAGGAGCCATTGTCGTCTTGGATAAGAGCACTTATGACAATGAATGCTTACGGCTCCTCTCTGACAACAGGAACTATCAAAGGCTTGCTAGAGACCCTACTCCTGAGATAACTAGGGACATTGCTACCCTGGTGGAGGAAGGCTTATCGAATGACTGGGTCTCCAGACATGAGGCAGAATATCTCATTAAGAAACAACCAAGAACACTGCATTTTTATATTTTGCCCAAAATACACAAGGCCACCAGACCACCACCCGGTAGACCCATTGTGTCAGGCATTGGATCCCTACTGGAGCCTATATCACAATTTTGTGATTTCTTCTTAAAGCCATTAGTTCAGAAGCTTCCGGCGTATCTATGGGACACCTTGGATATCTTAAACATCTTGAGAAACCTGGATTTCGATCCCCACAGCGAATTCCTCATAGGCCTCGATATCAAGGCCTTATACACTAACATCCCACAGAGAGAGACCCTGAGGGTCCTGGAGGATATTCTGTTTGAAGAGGATTGGCATTACCAAACACCTCGTGCTTTCATACTGAACTTGGCAGCGATAGCACTTACTAGGAACTGCTTCGAATTTGAGGGGACGCTCTACTTACAGACCCACTGGACCTCGATGGGCAGTACCTTCGCCCGAGCCTGGTGGGTCTGTACGTAGGAGCATTTGAAAAGAACGTGATTGATGACCCTCTATGCCCGTGGAAAGAGAACATAAAATTGTGGCGTTGGTACATCGATGATGTGCTTCTGATTTGGAGGGGTGATGAACAATCTGTTATCCAGTTTCTTGACTGGCTAAATCAAAGAAATCCCCTCCTCCACTTCACTTCAACTATTACAAAAACACGATTACCTTTCCTGGACCTCGTAATTGAACCTAAGGAGGGGAAACTTCAGACAAGGGTCTTTCACAAACCCACGGATAAAAATTCACTCCTTGCCTATGAGAGCTTCCATCCTAAATCACTCAGAGAGAACCCACCAGTGGGACAATTCTTCCGACTTAGACGCAATTGTACAGAAATATCAAGCTTTAGAGAGGAAGCATCCCTCCTCTTGAGTAAGCTTACCCAGAGGCGATACCCTACACGTACCATCAATAAAGCCAGGAAGAGAGCCACCAATACCAACAGGGAGAACCTTTTGGAAAAAACTGTCAGACCAAACATTGAGAAACCAGTATGTGTGACTACATTTAATACAGCGTCTCATCAAATCAGACAAGTAGTATTAAAGCACTGGAACATCCTCACCTCAAATGGGTTGAACATTGAAAAACCTTTGTTTTCCTTTAGGAGGAGTGCCAACCTGAAAGATATGCTAGTACATACCTGACCTGGGGTTTCGTCACTAAGGAGACTGTTTACACCTGGCCAACTCCCACCTGTACAAGGCCACTCACGGTGTGGTTCCTGTAACGTGTGCCACCTTACTAACAACACGAAATCCATCGATGTGGGCCTCACCTATCCATGGGAGCAGAGGTCACAGACAAACTGTAATTCGGAGGGCGTCATATACCTCAATACCTGTCCGTGCCATATGCAATATGTGGGCATGACCAACCGCAAGGTGAAAACACACATTATGGAACACCGTAGCACAATAAGATGCATGAGGTCCAACACTAAACTCACTGCGCACTACCTCGAGAGGCAGCACACTATCGATGAAACAACTTGGACTGTCATTGAAAAACCCAAATTCAACCCCACTGTTGGGGATAAAACCAGAGCCCTCTTACTAAGAGAACAGAAGTGGGTATATCGCCTCAAGAGCCATAAGAGGGGTCTGAATGATGACATCCCCTGGCACTCCCTCAATAGGTGATGTGCTCCTTACCTAAACCTTAGTACCTTTACAGCTTCCAACGGGGAATTACTTATAACAGAACACAGTACCACGGTATCCCCAAGGTACAGCTACTCGCTTTATGTGCAATGGCATTCTGCATACTATATACCCCCCGTGGCAGTCTGCATGTTATATACCACACGAGTACACAGGTGTACAGATTAGCTCACTTGGGAGGTTACTTAGCAAATGTGCTTTTGGTCTTCGTATTGAGGGTATTATTATTAGTAACAGAAGCTACAAATATTACGTGTTATGGCATCCTGCATACCACATACCCCCCGTGGCAGTCTACGTACTACATACCCCCGTATACATAGGTGTTCAGATTGGCTTACTTCGGAGGTTGCTTGGCAAGTGTGCTTTTTCCTTCGTATTGAGGGGAGTATTATTAATAAGAAGAGAAGCGTGAGGGATCTTGATCTTGATGCTTAGTGAGGCGCGTGATTAAATACTGTGAAGCGGCAGCCTCTTTACTCCTTGTGTGACAGGGTTTCATTTTTTGCGGCTGGCGCCTTTTTCGGGAGTGATGAATTAACAGTGACGAGCCTCTGGCCTCTCCCCATTGCAATGTGTTTACACAATTACCTCCTTAGGAACCACATATGAGGGCCATATGACATATCACGTGGGCTAGTACTGCCTATGTGTGCTCCGCCGTACACGTCAACGCGTGCCTCGTACGCATCACGTGACCGGAACTAAGCAAACGTCCCGAACTAACTTGCATAAAAACGGAGTGTTTGCGCTCTGCCCTCATCCTACACGGCGGACGGATGGAGGCAAGCACAGACGGAGGAGCACCACCCTTGGAGTAGTAAGGAGTGGGGGGTAACGCTGGGGGCATATTCTTGCTGACCACTTGGGTGTCTTCCAGCTTTAATTTTACATAACGGGGACCTCTGATAAACATTAGTTTGGGGTGGATCTCCAATATAGGCACGGGTCCTGTGCCTTCTAATTCTTTGATAGTTGAATACTGACACCGTGGGCCGACAACACCCTAACGGGCCATTCCATCTGTTATGGGTACGAACATCGCTAGCCCCACAGTGATATTTATAGATGCCCTGCTGGGGAATTCTGGATACATTAGGGGCTAAGAATGTCTGACATATGAGATCTTGTTGCCCTGTGTTCTTATACCTAGAAGTGCCAGACGGTGTATTAACACGATTTCTTTTCTCCGTTTGATTTCTCCTTTTCCTTCCCACTATTAAGAGTGTGACTAGAGGGGGTCTGTCCTTGCCCACCGCCAGTTCAAACTCGATTTAGGGTGTAACTCGGTGAGTAGGCACTCATCTGACCACTAGTGTGTAGTGGTTGCAGTCACTTGGGCGATAGCATGATGCATTAAAACGCTGATGTATTTTTAATTTGTGAACACTGTGGAATGAATGATACTTGGGAGCATAACTGTGTACACACATAACAACTAAATACACAGTCTGTGAAGTAATAAGAGAGGGTTACTCCTAACTCATTGTTTTCTTCTCTTTTTTCTCGCACTATATTATTGTTCCCTTTTCTTTTAGTAATCCTACTACTTTTTGTAGAGGAAATTCCTCGACACGAAGTACAGGTTCCTCTCATCTCAACTTGAGGTGAGAGTGTTGAATCACTGGGACAGGTAGAGTCCTGAGGAAGGCCGGCGTGACCCTATATCTGTGGGGCACACTATCACGGCCGAAACATGTCGACCACATTGCAGTAAAGGAGGGGTGTTAGGAGCACATTGCATCTCCCAATCACCACCATCCTTCACGTTTTTAACCCTGGCCGGAGGGTCCATGAACAAAGTTTGAGGCACAGTGACACTTCCGAGCTAGTTTTAACTCACACATCACTGCACCATTGTAGAAATAAAAACCTTCTTAGGGGTTCACTGATACATCTGGTCCTTAAGACCAACAAGGAAGAGATTGGCACAGAAGCTGTAATATCAAAAAACATGTTTTATTAACCTCAGATGAGGGAGATTGCATCTTACGGTACCCGCAGGCCACTGTAGGAGGCATTCTAATGAGTGCAGAGAACAGGGTCCTTATATATGCATTTGTTATATAGTCAGCATAAAATCAAGGGGAGGTCCTAGCACATACAAGCATGCTTATTGACTAATATGGGTATACAAAATTTGCTTGCTCCACAAAGTGGGAGGGGAGACTAAACTGCTTACATGAGTAAGAATAGCCTGACAGTTCTATACTAGGAGCAGGTGCATTCTACCAGCTAAGCCTCTCTGAGCATGTGCAAGACTCTGGAAGAGGGAGAAAGCACATGGCGAGCACATGGCTAACTAAAATGGCTGCCATGTACAAAATGGCTTTCAGCTCATGCTAACAGCGATTCCTGCAATCTTTAACAGATGATCCTTTTAGCATGAGCTAAAGACATTCCCATGATCTAGTAGAGACATAGAAAATATTTTGCACATTTTCTTCTCATAAATTCATCAATATCCTATGCTAGGTGGGCATTTACATTCTAAACATTTCATTAAGCAGGTATATACAAGGTATAAGCAGGAGTACAAAGTGAACAGAGCATTGGGTCATACAGGTAGCAAGAGAGAATAATGACTATTATCTCAAACAGAAATCTCAATATTTTCCAACCCTAAGCAGAAAGCAAATACCAAAACCATCTAGTCTAATTTTAAGTTTCAGGGCTCTGATGTATTTCAGTGACTATTTATGTCAATTTCAAAATAGCCAACAGCACATACCTAATAAAAACATTTTCAATAGACTTTCTCAGTATTTTTTATGAGGGCTAAATTATCAATTAATATACTTAAGGAAAGAGTAAAGTAACATGCTCAGATGAACTTTTCTCGTGCAGAATAAACATTACTCTTAAAAAATATTAAAGCAATCAGACATATTATTACAAAAACAATCCTGGCTCCGGGGGACCAGGAGGACCACACAGGGCCATAGGAATTAGGACAAGGAGCCGCAAAGGGCTGCTCCTCCAAAAAAATGGGACGACCAAAGGGGTACATTACTAACAAAAAAAGAGTCCTTGGGAATTTGTAGAACCAACCAGCCAGAGGGGAGTCTTCTCCCTGTGTCCGTTTTGAGCCTCACAGGCAGGCTCTTGTTGTTCCCACGGTGGAGCTGCACAACTCGCAACTCAAGAATCACGGAGAAGGAAAAGTCTTTCTTTCAGGATAGGGCAATCACCCCCCAGGGCAAATACCCTCAATGATCCTGTCCAGTGTCTCAGGCAGTGCACCAGTTTTCTTCACTTTAATCTAACAGGCACCAAGGGCATAGCACCTGTACCCTAAACTCAAGTCCTTCCCTAACTCCTATATTGCACCTCTGGCGCACTGCTCTTTTGTTAGGGCCACAAATTGTACCCAGTGTGCTCGGGCATCTCTTGATCAACAAACAAAGGCGTAGACTTGCATTCACTTGGGACCAGGACTCAAAGGCCTGAAGCAACCCTTGTTTCAAAAGGGGTCACCTCAAGCAAAAGCCTCCTTGCCGTCCTTGTCGTTCTGTGACTCTCTCAGCTGGGCATCAAAAACTGGATCCACACAAAGATTTCTCCATCCTGATTTGTAACCCCGTCTTTCACCCAAGACAGTGGCAGGGGTACACACTTCACGTCCCAGTGCTTCCGCCTTCACTGAGGTCCTAGTTGCCAGCAACGCCTATGCTGGTTCCTTTCGTTTTGACTGTAGGCTGGACTGGTGCTGACTCCCAGGCTGGATCTGATGTCCGGGCCCCTCTGGCAATGGTTGTAAGGCAGCAAATATCTATTGGTGGACAGAACAAGAGGTCTTTAGACAAGGCACAGAAATAATCTAACAACAGAGAGGATAGTCTCAGAATACTTCCTTAGTCTCGGGGCGCCCCATACATTAGCAAGGCACCCAAGAGCCACTTCATCTATCTGAGAGTAGAAAACCCTGGACCTATTGGCAAGTATAAAAGGAACGTTTTGGTGAACTGACAAGAGTAATACATCACCCAATCCCAAACAGCCAAGGAAGTCTGTGTTCATTTACTAAATTCTGAGGAAAAGAGAAAAACAATACAGACATACTCCAAATACTTACATTGGTGTATTCCTATATTACCAATCTGAAGAACCCTCAAGAAAAAGGAAATGTTCTACACTTTTACTCATAGATTTTACATTACTTGTACAGGACTGCAGACACTTGTAAAATAATTTCTCTTACATGTTATGCTTAGGACCATGCTCTCATGTTATAGGTGCAGCAGGAAAATCTAAAACTGCTAATTTAACAGGGATTCTTATTGCAAAAAGAACTAAACTTCAACATAGTGAGTACATTTTCTCCAGCAGAACATGTTATGACAAACAAACTCCTATAAAACAATATTTTCCTTCAAAATGTTTGCTAAGGATCACATGAGCGTCTTTCCTGCATTGTACTTTTCACGATCTGGACTATGCAACATCATTTTCAAAAGGAAAAAAAACCTATCTCCAGCTCTAATAAGGGCTGTCAGCTTATTGACAGAGACTAGCTAATAAAAGACTAGCAATGCCCTTGCAAAACTGTATAGAACATGAGAATAACATAAACAATAATAGTGTTGCCACCTGAGATTTTTGAACAGAAACACCCACTATACAGTTCTCCTTAAAGATCAAATAAGGGAACATCAATCTAGATTACTCATTCTTTCATACAGGATGGGCAGTAACATAGCATAGATGTTTATCATTTTATTAATGCTAACAATTTTTAAAACAGTATTACTGAATAGCCAATGAAATGTCTCATGGCTATTTCACAGACAGCTTAGACAGACTAAAAAAAGTAAGAAAAAGAAGAGAGAAAACATAATTTTGCCTACCCTTAATTTGTAGAGGAGCTAGCTTTGTAGAGGAGCTAGCCTCCTTCCCCCATTTTGACAGTAGGAAAACCTGAAACAGGTTTTACTTCTGTCAACACTTTCAAACCCTATTTGTAGCAACTGGGCACAAACAAACTTGTAGGAGATATCTTAGAAAGTGGCTATTCTCTGATTCAAGCACATCGAGTACTGTAGAAAGCGTCAGCAACAAATGTATCAATTCCTTGAGCAATTGTACTAGATTAACATGAGGGTGCATGAATGCAAACTAAAATCCATTTCCTCCTTATCATAGCCCCTACACAGTATTCTTTAAACTAAAACCATTATTTTATATACCTGGCAGATCAATGCTCAACTGAGGGCTGTTTTCCTTCGTTTCATATGACTGCGCAAAACGTGTGTTTGCCAAAAATAGGAAGCAAAGCTTCTCTTCCACTCTCTTTGCGCTATCATCTCGTCTTTCAAAAACTTTTCGAAGGTCGAAGTGTCCCAGCAAACATTACCCTTCACCCTGCTAAGTTGCTAAATGCAGAACTCCGACCTTTGACCCGTTCAGCAGCTGGTCATTTTTGTGTGGAAGGCTTGCCATGCGGTTTTCGTAATGCAAAGCAACTCTGGAGAATCACAGCTCAAAGGCAGTCCTGTCCGGTCCGTTTGCCAGTAATTTAAAGGTAGGATAATAACGTCTGCTGGTTTCTGTATACTTATTTTCATTTATGTACAGATTGTGGTGTGCAGTCTAGTAATACAGAGGTCAGCTGTTTGTTTTATACTTGCATATACTTTATTGAAGCCTGAGAGCACGTTAAAACTGCCTTGAGTGGTAGAACTGCTTTTAAAATTGTGAATTTAGCTCAATTTCGACTTTGGTGGTAGGGGCACTTAAAAATGAATATCCTACAATATTTTTGCATAATAGGAACCCCCAGAGTGTTCTCTAGATAGCCCAGGAATGGGAAATCAGAAATGTATAAGATATACCCTTATAAAAATGAGTTTTGTACGGCTGGGTAAAGTGACAGTTCACATTTAAGGCTCCTGCTAATGCGGTACAGCACTGCTTAAATCCAACTTTGATGCTAGGAATTCACAGTATGATGATTAGGCTTTATAAAGATGAAAAAACGAATTTAAAGCATTTATTTTTAATAATATATATTTTTTCATATAATTAATTTTTTTTTAAAATCAAAACCAACCATTTTGATGATTCCATATTTGAAAAGCAAGCTTCATTCGTAGCCTATCATATTTAAACGCATTCATTCATAACCCTAAGCACAGAAGCCTTACTTGAAACATGAAAAGTCTGCGCCACTTTTTAAAGGACAGTTATTATTTAACATCAGAACCACAGAGGTACTTATGAAAAAAGGCATTAAGAAAGGAAATCCCTACTTTCAATTTTGTTCTCTGTTATCCAAAATAATGAAACTGGTTTTTTGAAACTTTTAAAATAATGCAGGCCCTTATACCAGTTTTACACTGACTTAAAATTTCGCTGACTCAGCATTCCTGTCTGTGGCCGTGATCAGGAATAGCCATATGCTATTTATGCAGCTGTTGTTTGTCAGCAGGCATCGAATTTTCACGCCTTTCTCCAGGAAAAAAACCCCTTTATTATTTTAAATACCCTGACAGAGTTAAATCCCCATTTGTTGTGTCAAACAGTTTCTTTTCAGTTAGTCAGTTTAAACACAGCTGTTGGAAAGCGTTTTTCTCGGGTGCTGAAAGAAAAGCATGTCACAGTCTATTTAAAAACTGAGGCATTTCAATGGAGTCAAATCTATCTTTCTATAATGTGTATTTAGTTCAGCAACGACCAAATTCACTCAGATGATGTGCATGCCTTTTAATGTCTAATACAATGTATTTAAGGAAAATGCTGTAACATGTATTTTAGTCTATTGATTACAAAACACACAATTTCGTTTTCCTTCCTCTGTATGAGGCCTATTTTAATCCTATTGAATACGAATTCTAATTTTATCTTTAGCATTGTGGCAATTTGCACACATGTATAGTATCTTACTCTGTCAATTTAAATAGTAACATGCAGCTGTTTAGCATATGTTATATAATTCATTTCTGGATTTTTATTTAATATGTAAGTAACTAAATGACATTTTGCATAACAGAATGATGACAGCAAAAAAACATAAACAAACTCATTGAGCTCATTCAGACATTTACAGAAGGGGGTCATATACTCAGAGCACACAATACAGCGCGCTTAAAGCTAGCCATTCTTACACAAAGAGTACTCACACAAATATTACCAATGTCAAACCAAAAACCCACATAGACATTTAAACACACATTTAACCCACAAATCAACACTTAGGACTTTAAGACAGCTTACAAACTGTACGCAAGACCAACCTATTTGTAAATACTAATTGTAAGTCATATTTACAAGAAGAGCTCTCAAAAGTAACCCAAAAAAAACTGTTCCATGGTCAAGAAGCCAAAATACACCAAATTCGCCAGTTTTGGCTGGTAGAACACTCAAAAAGCGCTCTGCATATCACCACTTATGAATGTTACTAAGTGCGCAGATCCGGATCCGTTTTATGTACATATTTAGTTCCATGGGGTACTTAGTCACCAAGGAAGAAATATCTTTTTACTATACCTAAACCTATTTAGGTATCCCCTCTGAGGGAGTCAGCTGAGTACTTCCTAAATCCATATCGGTACCTCCAAGACAGCAACACTTTCTACGAAGTGTGCTAGAAGCAGGCATGTCAAGAATATTATAGCATATATAATATTATACTCCAAGTGACACTTAACACAATGTGTGCCGTTCAAGTTTTCAAAGTTAGAGAAAAATCTCCTCATTACCTGCCTTCTTTTGCTGCAGCAAAACAAACAAACAAACCAAAATCTTGGCCAAGTCATTCCAAACAAAAGTGTTGCTTTAGCAACCTTACCAAACCAAAGTCTCCAGCTTCCAACTGCCAAGTTCTGAGTGACCTAACGGTCGTTTTAAAATACTCACGCCAAAGAAGTTCTCAGTCGGGAGCGGCAAACACTTGGAGGATCAGATCAGGAAGACCAGAAATATACTGGGCTGGAAGACAAACAATCTCCGTGCGCAGGGTACCTCCTCAGTAGATTCCTGTCCTGTACTCCTCAGTAGATTCCTGTCTCCCTTCAAGACCACTCCCTTGGATAGCCGCTGCACCGATGAGGTCCACTTTCGGGCGCCATTTGTAGAAATAAAAACCTTCTAAGGGGTTCACTGATACATCTGGTCCTTAAGACCAACAAGGAAGAGATTGGCACAGAAGCTGTAATATCAAAAAACATGTTTTATTAACCTCAGATGAGGGAGATTGCATCTTACGGTACCCGCAGGCCACTGTAGGAGGCATTCTAATGAGTGCAGAGAACAGGGTCCTTATATATGCATTTGTTATATAGTCAGCATAAAATCAAGGGGAGGTCCTAGCACATACAAGCATGCTTATTGACTAATATGGGTATACAAAATTTGCTTGCACCACAAAGTGGGAGGGAGACTAAACTGCTTACATGAGTAAGAATAGCCTGACAGTTCTATACTAGGAGCAGGTGCATTCTACCAGCTAGGCCTCTCTGAGCATGTGCAAGACTCTGGAAGAGGGAGAAAGCACATGGCGAGCACATGGCTAACTAAAATGGCTGCCAAGTACAAAATGGCTTTCAGCTCATGCTAACAGCGATTCCTGCAATCTTTAACACCATCACTAACGTCGTTCCCAGCCACTGTGAGATATTTGTCTCTTTTTGTGTTGTATTGTCTTCCCCCACCCTATTGCTCCACCCTGTGCGTGGCTACGCCAGGGTGTTTTGTAAGCAGCCCTATGATGAAGCATGTCACACACCTGTGTGTGTGAGTGAGGGTAGTATTAGCATACATAGCACATGCCATCACATAAAATTACACGTTGTATATTTACTCCCTACCCCTTCTGGTGGATAAAGTATTGACAGGGGGTCTGGGGTAGGTGAGTCTGTACCCTCACCCCTTCTTTTGTGTTTTCTTCCGCTCCAAAACATTCACTGTTATGATTATTTCCTTAATCTATCACCTATACACCTAAACTGTTTTAAAAGCTCTTTTTAGCATCCTTTGGATATATTTTGCATATATTTTACATGCTTTTTCCCATAATACTATACGCATTGCTAGTTGTAAACTCGTTTCAATCATTCTTAAACTTTGTTATGAAGAATTGATCTATTCTGTTTCTTTTCCCCGATTTTCATACTTTCAGTTCAATTTTCTGTGGTCTGCTTTCTTTCGTTATTGTATTCTTCTTCGGAGATTTCTAAAAATGTATTTACCTTTGTAATATATTCCTCACGGTTGTATTGAAATGCTCTTATATAACACTTTTGTATTTGTTCTGTATTTGCAATGTAATCTTTTCTATTGACTTCCATTACCCTGGTCTCATCATTTCGCTGTGATACTGAACATGTTCATACATGTTTCCATTTTACTGGAATTACTCAAATGATTTGAAGACATATAATAAAAAATATTTTTGCTGAATAATTAATATAGGAACTTAAAATCTATTTAAAAAAGTTCAGACTGATAAGTTAGAATAAAATAATGTATAAATTAAAACAACTACTTATGAAGGAGTATATTTATCTATGTGTTCACTTAAGATGAGTAAACACTTTGAAGGGAAAGAAGGATCCCTGCTTCAAACAGTCACCCAAAAATGCAATATTTACAAATGTCTAGCCATTTAAAAAAAATTAAACGACTGAGAGTTGTGAACAAATTGAAGTCCAAATCAAAAAAGTTCAGCCAAAAGGGGTTTTCCAGCCTCCTTCGGGCTTTGACGGGCGCGGACGGGCCCGTCCTCGGGGACTGCTGTTTGCTTATGTAGCTGTGATTTGGCTCAGGTGTCGTCTCAGGATATTGTGGGACTTACAGTCCCCAGCGGCAGCGTACGCAGCGGCTCACCCCCAAAAATGCCTGTATTTTCAGCAAGTGCTGTGTGTAAAGTCCCTCACCAGTTGCGGCCAGAAAAGAGGGGGCATCTGCTCGGGACAAAGGTAGCACAATGAATGCAGCCCCCATACAGCAGGACTGCTATTCGCTTATGTAGCGCTGATCTCAGGTGTAGTTTCAGGGGAT